>LR738711.1:619958451-619995237 GCA_902687465.1 Secale cereale
GGCGCTGCGGTCGATGAGGCCTAGCGCGTTGACTCCGGGGTGCTGCGATCGATGCTGCTGCTGTTGTGGAAGGAAACGGCGGCGGCTGGTTTCCAGGAGGAAACTTGCCAAGTGGTAGTAGGTGGAAGGCAGATCTGAGTAATTTTAGGGGGAGGAGGAGGAAGAAGAAGGGGATGCCCAAAATTAGACTAGGGTCTAATATATAGCAGGGTTTAGGGTTAGGAGGGATCTGGGGTGCTAGGAGCCCTCCGATCGCGATCCAACGGATCCGATCGCGGGGGTAGATTTAAAGGCCTAGGAAGAGATAAAAGAAAGCAGTAGGGGTGTTTCTGGAACACGAAGTGAAGGCACTTCGGACCCACACGTACAACGGATGGAAAAACCAACGGAGTCCAAACGAGACGAGATTTGAGAGGCAGGTTGCACACAACAAAACAACAACACACACAACAACCTCGCGGCACACCGGTAACGTTACACGCCCAAACAACAAAGTAGGCCTACGGGACGTTACGGACACGTGAGGGAGCTCCGGAACGCGAAACAGACAACGGGAAGGAACGCTTGGAACCGGATGCAACCGACAACACAAATGCAATGCGATGCACATGTCTACATGATATGAATGAATGCCACATACTCACACAACAAAACGACGAAACCCGAAAGACAAAGAACCCGAAATAGAAATAGATGAAGCCGGAGATATATTATATACCCAAAAGGGAAAGTATTACATCCGGGGCATTACAGTGAGCTTGTATGAGGGCTTGTCGTCGGACGTCGCCAGATCTGGCTCCGCGGGGGTGGCTGCCCTGGCTGGGGACTCTACTCCTCGGCGTGGATGCGACGCTAGGTGGCGGGCTGCACGGATGCGGCGGCTGCATGGTGGTGCGGCGTGGGGACGTCATATCTGCTCGGGCTCGGGTGGAGCTAGCTCCTTGGCACTTTTTCCTGTGCGAGGTTTGCGGTGGCTTCTACTGGGCCATGGCGTGATGGTGGGTTGTGCGTATGTGGAGGTTGTGTGGTGGTTCACTGTGGAGGGTGTCGGATCTGCCCGGGCTCAGGTGGAGCTGGCTCGTTGGTTCTTCTGGCCAACGAGGAGGTCGGGGTGGCTTCTGATTGGTCATGGCGCGATGGCTTCGTGGGAGGTGTGCAGGTCAGCGAAGGTGGAGTGCATGAGGATGTGGTGTTGGGCAGTCCTCTGGGGAAAGCTTGTTGGGATCTTTTCGAATGATGTGGTTAGACAATTGTGAATTTGACTCAAGATGACTAAAAGTGTCGGTTAAATTCCTTCAAACTTCACACAAACGGTCAAGAAATAGCAATGATGTTGAGTTTAGGTTACTCTTGTATGTAACACCTGATAAGTGTGTAGTTCACTTTCACATAGATCAGTGATCAGCGTTTGATGACGCTGAACAGATACTTTGAAAGTCGGGAGCACAATCTAGAGCAAAGAGAAACTTAATTTTGCTCGAGTGTTGACTGTGATCAACAAAGAATGAATACAGTTGCAGGTGGAGTCACATGGAGTGTAGGAGTAGCAACAGTACTCATGGTGTAACTCAAGTCCAATGTACACGCAAGTTTGATACATGGACGAATTCAGGATGTGAAGAATATTCGTCAAGGTGGATTTTGTTGGAGTTGTGTCGAATATTGTATACAAAGTAGGTTACAGTTGGACTTTGAGTTGTATTGTGTCTAAATAAAATAGTAGTAGTGTGCTATTAGGACACTTATATCCTAGACCTTCAATATAATGTGACGGTAGACACATGATGTAATATATGCCAGCATAATATCGCACACACTTAGGGGAACCGAAACCGTGTGCCGACGTCCGAGTGGCCGATATTGTGGGCAGTTTTATTTTTCTTTTTTTATGGAAGCTCCTCTCACTTTCCATCGACACACTCTCCCCCTTCTTTTGTCCCTCTTTCTTTGAGTCTCTTTTTGTTGTTCTTCTTTTATTTTATTTTCATTCTCCAGTTCATGATATTTTTAGCATGTGAACACTTTTTGAAGTGTGCAAATAATTACCAAAATCCACAAAGTTTTAATTCATGAAAATTATTTGAATTTGTGTTTTTTTATTCATGATATTTTATAGAAAATGAACATTTTTTCAAATTGGATTTGTTGTAGTCTTTACTCAAACTTGATCCCACTTTTGTTTTGTTGTGGTCTACCCGGTCTATTTGTTGTAATCTTTTTGTGGTAACTTGATCCCGCTCCATTTTTGTTGAGCGTGTCTCGCATCGCCCAATGTCCAATTATCGACCGGTTTTTGTTAAGTCTATTTTTTCTGCTCTTTTTGTTTTTACTGGTCATTTTGTTTGGCCTTCTTGTAGTTTGTAATTGCCCTCCTTTTGTAAAAGCGGAAGAGACATGGTGCTATGTTCACTGCCTCTTTATTATCACCACTGTTCTGCGGCTGCTTTGCCTCTCATCATTCCTCCTCTCTCTCATTTTTTTTTTCATATTTCTTCCATTATAACCGACACATTTTTTGTGCAACTCCATCCACAGCTTGCAACTGAGACCAACCATTTTACCCGCCTCAGATGTGAGTCCACTATTAACTTGGAACTAAGTCTGACATTTTTTTCTTCTCTGGTTGCAAGCCCACCTTGACTTGCAACCGGGTCTTTGTTTTATCTTTTATCCTAGTTGCAAGCTCACCCTTGACTCTCGACTGGGCCCGTGGTTGTTTCATATTAATTGTAAGTCGACCCTTGACTCGCAACCAGGCCCGTAGTTTTGTAATTGTCCAAGGTGCAACTCCACCCTCGACTCGCAACTAAGCTCGTAGTTGCCTCAGTTGCAAGTCCAAACCCGACTCGCAACTGGAGCATGCATTTAATTTTTTATCCTAGTTGCAAGTCCACCATTGACTGTCAACTGGGACCATATCTTGTTTCACCCCAGTTGCAAGTTGACTCTTGGCTCGCAAATAGGATCGTAGTTTCATAGTGATCACTATTGTAAATCCACCGTCGATTCACAACTGGGCTCGTAGTTGTCCGAGTTGCAAGTAAACCCTTGACTTGCAACTTGAGCCTATATTTTAGTTTTTCTTTTCAATTGTAAGCCACCCTTGACTCGCAACTAGGCCTATAGTTTATATCATCCCAGTTGCAAGTCGACTTTTGAATCGCAACTGGACCCACAGTTTCGAAGTTGTCCCAGTTGCAAGTTGACCTTTGACTCGCAAATGGGCTCATAGTTTGTCCCAATTGCAATTCCACCCTCTACTTGCAACTAGACATGTGTTTTGTTGACACTTTACAACCTTATATACAGAGAGGGAACCGATCGCCCTACAAGAGTGGCACGCAGGCCATGGGCGTCGTGATCCTAAATACAAAGAATGTATACATGCACATGTAACGTTACATACAATTCAACACCCCCTGATACGTCTCGAACGTATCTATAATTTTTAATTGTCCCATGCTATTATTTATGATGTTTTGGATGTTTAATGGGATTTGTTATACACTTTTATAATATTTTTGGGACTAACCTATTAACCCAAAGGCCCAGTCCAGGTTGTTGTTTTTTTGCCTATTTAAGGGTTTTACGGAAAAGGGATATCAAACGGAGTCCAAACGGAATGAAACCTTCGGGAGAGATATTTTTGGAGCGATATCTTCACGGGAGACTTGAGAACCACGGAATAGGGCACACGTGGCATCCACGAGGGTGGGGGGTGCCCCCCCCCAACAGGGCGCGCCCCCTGCCTCGTGGGCCCCACGTTGGTCCCCCAGTGCCCTCCTTCCTCCTATATATATCCATGTAACCCGAAAACATCAGACACGGAGAGAAAACCCAAATTCCACCGTCGCGACCTTCTGTTCCCGTGAGATCCCATCTTGGGGCCTGTCCCAGAGCTCCGTCGGAGGGGGGGGATCTACCACGGAGTGCTTCTACATCAACATCATCGCCTCACCATGAGTTGTGAGTAGTTTGCCACAGACCTTCAAGTCCATTGTTAGTACCTAGATGGCTTCTTCTCTCTCTTTGGATCTCAATACCAAGTTCTCCTCGGTCTTTGAGGAGATCTATTCGATGTAATCTCTTTTTGCGGTGTGTTTGTCGAGATCCGATGAATTGTGGGTTTATGATCAAGATTATCTATGAGAAATATTTGGTTCTTTTCTGAATTCTTTTATCTATGATTATAATATCCTTGCAAGTCTCTTCGAATTACTGGCTTGGTTTGGCCTACTAGATCTATAGTTCTTGCAATGGGAGAAGTGCTTGGCTTTGGGTTCAATCTTGTGGTGTCCTTTCCCAGTGACAGTAGGGGCAGCAAGGCACGTATTGTATTGTTGCCATAGAGGATAAAAGATGGGGTTTATATCATACTGCTTGAGTTTATCCCTCTACATCATGTCATCTTGCTTAAGGCGTTACTCTGTTCTTATGAACTTAATACTCTAGATGCATGCTGGATAGCGGTCGATGTGTGGAGTAATAGTAGTAGATGCAGAATCGTTTTCGGTCTACTTGTCAGGGACGTGATGCCTATATATAATGATCATGCCTAGATATTTTCATAATTATTCGCTTTTCTATCAATTGCTCGACAGTAATTCGTTCACCCACCGTAGAATTCTGCTATCATGAGAGAAGCCACTAGTGAAACCTATGGCCCCCGGGTCTATTCTCAACATATCAATCTACAATCTACTTTACTTTACCATTTTTGCTTTCTGTTCTTATATCCAAAAATACCAAAAATATCAAACTATCATATCTATCAGATCTCACTTTCGTAAGTGACCGTAAAGGGATTGACAACCCCTTATCGCGTTGGCTCTGAAGTTCTTATTTGTTTGTGTGTGAGGGACTCGCGTGTGGTCTCCTACTGGATTGATACCTTGGTTCTCAAAAACTGAGGGAAATACTTACGCTACTATGCTGCATCATCCTTTCCTCTTCGAGGGAATACAACGCAAGCTCGAGAAGTAGCAAGAAGAATTTTTGGCGCCGTTGCCGGGGAGGCTTACGCAAAAGTCATATACCAAGTACCTATCACAAACCATTATCCTTCGCATTACATTTATTTGCCTCTCGTTTTACTCCCCCACTTCACCCTTGCCGTTTTATTTGCCCTTCTTTTTGCCGTGTGTTTATCGTTCGCTTGCTTCTTGTTTGCTTGTGTGTTGGATTGCTTGCTTGTCACTTTGGCTCAGAACAATACCAAATTGTGTGACTTCTCCAATACCAACAATAATGATTTTATTAGCACTCCGATTGCTCCTATTACCGATGCTGAATCTTGTGAGATCAATGCTGCTCTGTTGAATCTTGTCATGAAAGATCAATTTTCCGGCCTTCCTAGTGAAGATGATGCTACCCATCTAAACAACTTTGTTGTTTTGTGTGATATGCAAAAGAAGAGGGATACGGATAATGATATTGTTAAATTGAAGTTATTTCCGTTTTCACTTAGAGATCGTGCTAAAACTTGGTTTTCCTCTTTGCCTAGAAATAGTATTAATTCGTGGAATAAGTGCAAAGATGATTTTATCTCTAAGTATTTTCCTCCTGCTAAGATCATCTCTCTTAGAAACGATATTATGAATTTTAAGCAACTAGATCATGAGTATGTTGCACAAGCTTGGGAGAGAATGAAATTAATGATATGTAATTGCCCTACACATGGTTTGAACTTATGGATGATTATTCAAAACTTTTATGTTGGCTTGAATTTTGCTTCTAGAAATCTTTTAGATTAGACCGCAGGAGGCACTTTCATGGAAACTACCTTAGGAGAAGCTACCAAACTCCTAGATAATATTATGGTTAATTATTCTCAATGGCACACCGAAAGATCTACTAGTAAAAAAGTGCATGCTATTGAAGAGATTTGTGTTTTGAGTGGAAAGATGGATGAACTTATGAAATTATTTGCTGCTAAGAGTGCTTCTTCTGATCCTAATGATATGCCTTTATCCACGTTGATTGAAAATAATAATGAATCTTTGGATGTGAATTTTGTTGGTAGGAATAATTTTGGTAACAATGCTTATAGAGGAAACTTTAATCCTAGGCCATTTCCTAGTAGTCCCCCTAATAATTATGGTAATTCCTACAATAACTCTTATGGAAAGATGCCTTCTGAATTTGAAACTAGTGTTAAGGAGTTTATGAATTCACAAAAGAATTTCAATGCTTTGCTTGAAGAAAAATTGCTTAAGATTGATGAATTGTCTAGAAGTGTGGATAGAATTACTCTTGATGTTGATTCTTTGAAACTTAGATCTATTCCACCTAAGCATGATATCAATGAGTCTCTCAAAGCCATGAGAATTTCCATTGATGAATGCAAAGGAAGAACCGCGAGGATGCGTGCTAAAAAAGAGAGTTATATAAAAGTGTGTTCTTCTAGTTATCATGAAAATAAAGATGAAGATCTGAAAATTATTGATGTGTCTCCTATTAGATCCTTGTTTTCTAGTATGAATCTTGATAAAGATGGGATTGGAGATGAGTCTACTTTAATTAAAAGGTGTCCCAATGATTCAGAGTTTTTAGATCTTGATGCTAAATTTGTTAAAAGTGGGATTGAAGAGAATAAAACTTTGCATAGTGATGAACCCACTACTTTAGATTTCAAGGGATTCAATTATGATAATTGCCCTTTGATTGACTGTATTTCCTTGTTGCAATCCGTACTAAATTCTCCGCATGCTTATAGTCAAAATAAAGTTTTTACCAAACACATAGTTGATGCTTTGATACAATCTTATGAAGAAAAACTTGAATTGGAAATTTCTATCCCTAGAAAGCTTTATGATGAATGGGAACCTACTATTAAAATTGAAATTAAAGATCATGAATGCTTTGCTTTGTGTGATTTGGGTGCAAGTGTTTCCACTATCCCAAAAACTTTGTGTGATTTGTTAGGTTTCCATGAGCTTGATGATTGTTCTTTAAATTTGCATCTTGCGGATTCTACCATTAAGAAACCTATGGGAAGGATTAATGATGTTCTTATTGTATGTGCCCGTAGATTTCATTGTTCTTGATATAGATTGCAATCATTCATATCCTATTATTCTTGGTAGACCTTTCCTTATAACGATTGGTGCAATTATTGATATGAAGGAAGGAAATATTAGATTCCAATTTCCGTTAAGGAAAGGCATGGAACACTTTCCTGGAAAGAAAATTAAATTACCTTATGAATCCATTATGAGAGCCACTTATGGATTGCATTTCAAAGATGGCAATACCTAGATCTATCCTTGTATCGTGTCTAGCTAGGGGCGTTAAACGATAGCGCTTGTTGGGAGGAAACCCAATTTTATATTATTATTTTTGCTTCTATTTAAGAATAAATATTGCATCTAGCTTCTGTTTAGATGTGGTTTTGTGTTTTAATTAGTGTTTGTGCCAAGTACAACCTTTGGGAAGACTCGTGAGAAGTTTATATGATCTTGCTGTAAAAAATAGAAACATTAGCGCTTACTAGAATAGTCACCAGATTTACCTCGAGCGTGCTATTTAGTTTATTCTTTTTGCAGATGATTAATAGAAAAATTCCCCATGTTTACCAATTTATTTAAATTTTTTTGGAGTTACAGAAGTATGCGAAAGTTACAGATTACTACAGACTGTTTTGTTTTTGACAGATTCTGTTTTTATGTGTTGTTTGCTTATTTTGATGAATCTACGAGTAGTATTGGAGGATATGAATCATAGAGAAGTTGGAATACAGTAGGTTTAACACCAATATAAACAAAGAATGAGTTCATTACAGTACCTTTGAGTGGCGGTTTGTTTTCTTATACTAACGAAGCTCACGAAATTTTTTGCTAAGTTTTGTGTTGTGAAGTTTTCAAGTTTTGAGTATTGCTTTGATGGACTACGGAAAAAAGAGTGGGAAGAGCCTAAGCTTGGGGATGCCCAAGGCACCCCAATGTAAAATTTAAGGACAACCAAAAGCCTAAGCTTGGGGATGCCCCGGGAAGACATCCCCTCTTTCGTCTTCATCTATCGATAACTATACTCGGGACTACATTTTTATTCACCACATGATATGTGTTTTACTTGGAGCGTCATGTATGATTTGAGTCTTTGCTTGTTAGTTTGCCACAATTATCCTTGCTGGACACACCTTTTTAAGAGAGATAAATATGGCCTAGGAATTGTTAGAACACTCTATGTGCTTCACTTATATCTTTGAGCTAAATAGTTTGCTCTAGCGCTTCACTTATATCTTTTAGAGCACGGCGGTGATTTTATTTTGAAGAAATTGTTGATCTCTCATGCTTCACTTATATCCTTTTGAGAGTCTATTATAACAGCATGGTAATGTGCTTTGGCTATAAAACTAGCCTTAACATGATAGGCATCCAAGATGAATGTAGTAAAAACTTTCATACTAAGTGCATTGAATATGATGAGAAGTTTGATACTTGATAATTGTTATGAGATATGAGAATAGTGATATTAGAGTCATGCTAGTGGAGTTATTATTAAATTGAGAAATACTTGTGTTAAAGTTTGTGATTCCCGTAGCATGCACGTATGGTGAACCGCCATGTGACGAAGTTAGAGCATGAGGTATTTGTAGATTGTCATCCTTTGTGTGGAGGTCGGGGGCACGCGATGGTTAACTCCTACCAACCTCCCCCCTAGGAGCATGTGTTGATTGCTTTGTTTTGATGACTCCTAAATTTTTGCAATAAGTATATGAGTTCTTTATGACTAATGTTGAGTCCATGGATTATACACACTCTCACCCTTCCGCCATTGCTAGCCTCTCTTGTACCGCGCAACTTTCGCCGGTACCATACACCCACTATATACCTCCTCAAAACAGCCACCATATATCTTCCTCAAAACAGCCACCATATCTACCTATCATGGTATTTCCATAGCCATTCCGAGATATATTACCATGCAACTTTCCATCGTTCCGTTCATATGACACGCTTCATATTGTCATATTGCCATGCATGATCATGTAGTTGACATCGTATTTGCGGCAAAGCCGCCATGCATAATTTTTCATACATGTCACTCTTGTTTCATTGCATATCCCGGTACACTGCCGGAGGCATTCATATAGAGTCATACTTTGTTCTAGTATCGAGTTGTAATATCGGGTTGTAAATCAATATAAGTGTGATGATCATCATTATCAGAGCATTGTCCCAAAGAAAAAAAAGGAAAGGCCAAGAAAAAGAAAGGCCCAAAAAGAGGGGGGGGGGAGAAAAAAAAGAAAAAGAAAAAAAAGGAAAAAAAGAAAAAAGAACAGAAAATGGGACAATTGCTACGATATTTTTCCACACTTGTGCTTCAAAGTAGCACCATGTTCTTCATGATAGAGAGTCTCATGTTTAGTCACTTTCATATACTAGTGGGAATTTTCATTATAGAACTTGACCTGTATATTCCAACGATGGGCGTCTTCAAATGCCCTAGGTCTTCGTGAGCAAGCAAGTTGGATGCACACCCACTTAGTTTCTTTTGTTGAGCTTTCATACATTTTTAGCTCTAGTGCATTCGTTGCATGGCAATCCCTACTCACTCACATTGATATCTATTGATGGGCATCTCCATAGCCCGTTGATACACCTAGTCGATGTGAGACTGTCTCCCTCATTTTTGTCTTCTCCACAACCACCACTCTATTCCACCCATAGTGCTATATCTATGGCTCACGCTCATGTATTGCGTGAAAGTTGAAAGGTTTGAAAGAATGGAGTATGAAAACAAGTGCTTGGCTGAAACCGGGTTTGTGCATGATATGAATATTTTGTGTGATGAAGAGGGAGCATAGCCAGATTATATGATTTTGTAGGGATAACTTTCTTTAGCCATGGTATTTTGAGGAGACATGATTGCTTTGTTAGTATGATTGAAGTATTATTATTTCTTATGTCAATATAGACTTTTGTCTTGAATCTTTCAAATCTGAACATTCATGCCACAATAAAAAGAATTACATTGAAAATTATGTTGGTTAGCATTCCACATCAAAAATTCTGTTTTTACCATTTACCTACTCGAGGACGAGCAGGAATTAAGCTTGGGGATGCTTGATACGTCTCCAACATATCTATAATTTTTTATTGTTCCATGCTATTATTTATGATGTTTTGGATGTTTAATGGGCTTTGTTATACACTTTTATATTATTTTTGGGACTAACCTATTAACCCAAAGGCCCAGTCCAGATTGATATTTTTTGCCTATTTCAAGGTTTTACAGAAAAGGAATATCAAACGGAGTCCAAACGGAATGAAACCTTCGGGAGAGATATTTTTGGAGCGATATCTTCACGGGAGACTTGAGAACCATAGAATAGGGCACACGTGGCGTCCACGAGGGTGGGGGCGCGCCCCCCCTACATGGCGCTCCCCCTACCTCGTCGGCCCCACGTTGGTCCCCCGGTGCCCTCCTTCCTCCTATATATATCCATGTACCCCGAAAACATCAGACACGGAGAGAAAACCCTAATTCCACCGCCGCAACCTTCTGTTCCCGTGAGATCCCATCTTGGGGCCTGTCCCGGAGCTCCATCGGAGGGGGGATCTACCACGGAGTGCTTCTACATCAACATCATCGCCTCACCATGAGTTGTGAGTAGTTTGCCACAGACCTTCGGGTCCATTGTTAGTACCTAGATGGCTTATTCTCTCTCTTTGGATCTCAATACCAAGTTCTCCTCGGTTTTCGAGGAGATCTATTCGATGTAATCTCTTTTTGCGGTGTGTTTGTCGAGATCTGATGAATTGTGGGTTTATGATCAAGATTATCTATGAGAAATATTTGGTCCTTTTCTGAATTTTTTATGTATGATCATAATATCCTTGCAAGTCTCTTCGAATTACTGGCTTGGTTTGGCCTACTAGATCTATAGTTCTAGCAATGGGAGAAGTGCTTGGCTTTGGGTTCAATCTTGCGGTGTCCTTTTCTAGTGACAGTAGGGGCAGCAAGGCACGTATTGTATTGTTGCCATAGAGGATAAAAAGATGGGGTTTATATCATACTGCTTGAGTTTATCCCTCTACATCATGTCATCTTGCTTAAGGCGTTACTCTGTTTTTATGAACTTAATACTTGATAACCCTCAACCGTAAGGGATCGAGATAGTCTTCGCGGGTAAGAATAACCCAATTTATAGATTCGACACACGGGGAGCCAAAGAGTATTTATAAGCTTTGACAGTTGAGTTGTCAATTCAACCGCACCTGAAATATACTTACTTGCAACAAAAGATAAGTGGTAACGGTGATATGATAGTGATGGTGGTGACAGCAAAAGTGAATAGCAAAAGTAACAACTAATAACCAGCAGGATTGAAACACTATAGGCTAGGGAGATGGATGGTTGGGCGCTGCATGGATGAGATACATCATGAATCTAACTTGGGGCAAGGCACACAGAAAAGTAATGATCGCCTAGGCAAATATCAAACATTAGGCATGTATCCCACAGGTAGTTGTACGTGCTTGCAATAAGAACTTGCACAACATCTTTTGTCCTACCATCCCGCTACGAACGGGGCCAAAAGGAACTTATGGAGATTAAGGTACTTCTGTCAAAGAGCACCGGAACAAAGCAATAAACTCAATGGATACATGGAATCCTCAAATTATGGACCATCCCCTTTGGTGTCCCAAGCTGTCACCTTTGGGATCGCCGGTTCCGGACCATAATAGGTGCAAACAACTCATAGATAGGATCAAGAACACAAATATATTCATGCAAACACATAGGGTTCAGATCTGAAAACATGGCACTCGGGCCCAAAGTGACAAGCATTAAGAGCAACAAGTTGAAGCAAAGATGATAAACACCAAAGTAGATGATAGGCAACATGCCCCCAACAATCTGATAAACTATTACATGATCTAACTCATCCAATCCCTACCATCCCCTTGGCCTACAGCAGGGAATTACTCACACATGGAAGGAGAAGTCATGGAGGGAGGATGGAGTGGTGATGATGATGATGACGATGGCGACGATCTTCCCTCTCCGGAGGCCAAATCATCCTCCAGATTAGCCCTCCCGAAGAAGAACAGAGGGTGGCGGCGGCTCCGCGACGGAAACTGGAAAAACGACTTCTGTTCTAGGGTTTCCTCGCCACGGGAATAAATAGGAGCCAAGGTAGGGCACCAGAGGGGGGAGGACCCTCCCAGGCGGCCTCCTGGCGCGGCCAGGGGTGGGGCCGCACCAGCAGGGCGCCTGGGGCCCCCCTGGCTGCCCTGTGGCCCCACTTCTAGCACAATGGCCCTTCGGGTGCGTGGATTTTCTGTGATTTTTCTTGGAATTTTCTGAGACACCTAAAAATCCATTTTCCTGCACACAATAAAACCATACAGGCAGCTCTGCTGAAAACAGCGTCAGTCCGGGTTAGTTTAGTTCAAATCATGCGAGAATGAGGGCAAAACAATAGCAAAAGTGTTTGGAAAAGTAGATACGTTTGAGACGTATCAACTCCCTCAAGCTTAGCATATTGCTTGTCCTCAAGCAATTCAGTTCAACGAACTGGACGCGACAAAGAAAACTTTGACAAACTCTTTTGCTTCATTAGATGCATATAAGCATGTACTACGAAAAGAGTCTAGCAAGTATTGAAACAATGCTATGAGGACAATGCACGAAGCAATCCTTTTTTCAAGTGACCAATCACAAATAACTAAAAGTAAATAATATGCTACTGAAAATCAAGACAAGATTACATTGCACATAGCTTAAACATACTAGAGTGGTATCTCGCTAGCCTCCATTAGTGAAGCAAAACATAAATGCAGAAACTCCTCCAGAGTTTTAAAGGAGACTAGAATTAAGAATTTCAGAATAAATAATACCACAAGCATGCAGAAGACAATGTAATACTTTGGGACAATGCACATTACACTCAGAATGACAATTATGCTCTCCTAGTTGGTGCTTTGAAGAAAGAAGGTGGAGACTCTCGAACCGTGGAATTTGATGGCGAGGTTGAAAACCCGTGGTTGGAAGCAAAGACTAAACATGTACCAGAGATCTTGGTTTTGAAAACAGAGGTAAAAATGATTTTGGGAGGTGCATATTTCATCAACGAATGCTAGTAGACAACCCAATCACTTCTTATGCTAGACATGTTTCAAGGAACGGCTCCCAAGATGGGGACGATCACATCCCCCTAATCTCCTTTGTTTATCACTACCAAAGTTTTCTGATTTCTCATAAACAAAGCGTGAAGGAGGGTTTGTTGGTTGTGATTATATTTTGTGAGCTGGGCGCACTCATGCCAGTCCCTCCTCGTATTAGGGGTTTGCAGATTAGACATGCAATCCCGGGATAAAACATGTCCAGCATAAGAAGATCATGAATTACCTACTACTTCCTCATGAGCTAAAACAGAGGCACAAAACAGGAGTAAATTTGAATAATTTCGAGATGGTACAAGAAAGTCTTCGTTAGGATGGCCGGTAAATACCACATAGGAAGGTATGGTGGACTCATATGGAATAACTGGTTTGAAAGGATTTGGATGCACAAGCAGAATTCCGCTTAGTGCGAGCGAAGGCTAGCAAGAGACTGGGAAGCGACCAACTAGAGAGCAATAACGGTCATAATCATGCAGAGCGACAAAGCAACATTGAATTGGGCATGAAAGTGATATAACTATTCTGAAACTCAAACATCATCAAGGCAAAGCAGACTTTTTAGTCTTAAACATGTGTAAACATGTGCCAAGTCAATCCAAGAATTCTCCAAAGGGAAATACCACCTTAGTATACCAAACTATGAACAATGCAATGCATGTAAATCATTTCAATAACACATTATATACTCTAGCTATTTGAGATTAGCCACAAGGAAAGCATGAACCACTGGGAAAGCATTGTAAACATAGCACTATGTCGCTACAAGCTGGTCTCTAGATCATAAGTACAGGCATATGTACAAAAGTAGAAACAAGAAGAGTTCATACCGGTTTTCCTTGTTGCTTCCCTTCCGTCGATCTTCGTCATTACTGCCTTGTCACTTGCACGATCGAACGTAGGAAATATAATTAAATGCCATCACGGACTCGAGCTGAACTCTGAAAACAAAGCAAACTAAAGAGAGAAAGGAAATCTTTTTGGGTTTTTTCAAAGGTTGAACGAAAGCAAAAGAAAGAGAAAATCTTTTTGTTGTTTTTGCAAAGAAAGAACAAAGAAGAACGGGCAAAAACTTCGAAAAAATCAAAGCGAATAAAAATAAAACGGATAATACAATGGAAAAGTGAGAAGGGCACGTACTCCCCCAAGCTTAGGCTTTTGGCCTAAGTTGGTAGTAGCTACTGCCCCCAGGAGCCTCCTACTCCGGGGTGGTACTGGTGAGTCCAAGGGTCGTATAGGGATTCTGGCGCGTACACCGAAGTCCTCGGATCCTCCCACGAAGAAGGGTCCGCACTCCAAGCAGAGGAAGACCCTTCACCAAACTGGGTGACGGTCTCCCCCTGAAAAGGTGGTAACTCATCGTGCTCCTCCTCGTCGGGCACAACCCCCTCCATGGGGTTATGAAACTGATGCTGGACCATGAACTCATCGAACTGGATAACATCAAAGGACCATCCGTTCCTGCGAGAAAAATCAAACAAAAGAGGTGCAGGTAGACGGATCTTGCGTTCCGCGGTAGTTCCGTAACGCAAGATATAAACAAGGTTACCAAACTCAGAAGTCATGGTAACAAACTTATGCCTTTTCATAGCAGCAAGATCAAAACTTAAATAAGTAAAAGGCTTATCATCAGGGTGTGGGGTGCCTTTAAGATACTCTAAGATAAGTGTGGCATAAACGCCACCAAATAAATTTCCCTTGTTACCATTCATAGCAAGGCGTCGAGCAATTAAGGCACCCACATTATAATCAAACCTCCCTGAGAGGGCGGTTGCTAGGATAGCAATATCCGGCGCAGAAATGCTGCTCGTGTTGTCACGAGCTAACACCCCTCTAGCAACATAATACGCAAAATACCTGAGGTGAGGGAATAAGATGCTGGAGATTTTTGACCGATGAATATCCCTCGTATCCATGCTGCAGAGAGAGTTGAAGACGGTTCTCAGCTCGGAGGGCTGAGAGGTCATCTTCGCCGTCCGCCCAACGTTTGGCACACCTATTATTTCACAAAACTTTTCCAAGGGCATGGTCAAAAGATTATTGTAAATTTTAAACTCAATAGAACCAGTATCAAGGTTATATCTAACACTGTTAATGAAACCGGAGGTGAGTTTTTGATACTGAGCAACACGGCACGTGACGAGCCGTGTCAGACCTGCATTAGCACAAAGGTTATAAAACTCATCCTTAATTCCTGCAGCTTCAAGGAATTCATCACATGGGAACATCATCGCACGTGCTGGATTTGTGTCTTCCAACAACTCTAGGGGCACATAATCTTCATTGTAGCTCACCCTAGCAGTCGAGGGTGAAGCTGCGGCTCTAGTAACTCGATCGGAGCGTGCGGGCTTCTTCTTCTCAAGCCACCCCTTTGCCCTTCCTAACAAACTCATTTCTGATTTTTTTGGCAAATTGCAAAAAACAAGGATTTAAACAAAGTGGGTTAAGGCAAACTACTCAGCTCACTTACCTAAGGCATAAACTTGCATCAAAACTTGGAAAATAAATTTCTACACATGCATGCAAGCTCATCTACACAACACCAAGAACTACTAAATACTCACAAATGAAGCCACCAACCAAAAATCTAATTGGAGGGGTGGAGGAGTTACATACCAGGGAGTATTTGTTCAAAATCTCAGCTCGAATGATAGGCTGTAGAGAGAGATCGAAAATTGCCTCCAAGAACAGCAAGAACGCAAGAACAGGTGCAGAACTCGTGTTTCGGAGAGAAAGAGAGAGAGAGAGAGAGAGAGGAAGAAGACTCACCTGGAGGCGGGACCTATGGGCCCCAGGCGCCCCATGGGCGCGGCCAGGGGGCAGGCCGCGCCAGCTGGCCGCCTGGGCCACTGGTGGCCCCCCTGGTCAGCCCCAGGTGCCTCTGGGTCACTCCCGGCATGGAAATTTTAATTTTAATTTTTCTGGAATTTTTCTGAAAACTTCACTGTTGAAATTTTTTCGAAGTTCAAAAAGCTGCAAAACTTTCTGAAAACTTAAAGCAGTGATTAGTATTGTGAAGCTTCAAAAACACAAACACTTGGTGCAGCAAGGAGAACAAAAGCTAAAACAAATGAAAACATAACAAGCTCAACTTTTTACCTATATAAAACATGCTCACTAGTAAGGTTGATCAAGTCTTACCAACAAACTGGCGATATATAGAGCAGAAAGTCCCACCTCTTACGAAGTGATCATTGCACCTTTACTTTAATGGACATTGTCCCCACCATAATAGTTTTGTATTTGTGGTGCACATGTAGTGGACAGTCCCATTCTCCAATCTTCACGGTCTCGATATTTTCTATAGAGTTGAGGCCATGCCTCTTGTCGGTCTTCTTTGGAAAATACACCATGTATTCTTTATCATTCACATTGAAGGTAACCTTTCCTTTAAAGCAATCAATAATAGCACCTGCGGTGTTAAGAAAAGGTCTACCAAGAATAATGGACATGCTCCCATCCTCGGGCATGTCAAGCACGACAAAATCAGTAAGGATCAAACAATTAACAACTTCTACGTGAACATCCTCACAAATACCTATCGGGACGGCTGTTGACTTGTCAGCCATCTGAAGAGAGATATCTGTAGGAATTAGTTTCTCTAAACAAAGCCTCTTGTAAAGAGATAAAGGCATAACACTCACTCTTGCTCCAAGATCACATAAAGCAGTTTTGACATAATTATTCTTTATGAGCAAGGAATGGTGGGTATACCTGGATCACCAAGCTTCTCAGGAATCTTTCCACTGAAAGAGTAGTTAGCAAGCATAGTAGATATTGCTTCATTAGGAACTTTTCTTTTATTAGTAACAATATCTTTCATATATTTTGAATAGGGAGGTAACTTAATAGCATCAGTCAAAGGGATTTGAAGAAAAAGAGGTTTCATCCACTCACAAAACTTATTGTAATGCTCTTCTTCTTTAGATTTGAGAGACTTACCTGGAAAGGGCATGGGTTTCTGTATCCATGGTTCTCTTTCCTTCCCATGTCTTCTTGCGACGAAGTCTTCTCTAGTGTACTTCTTGCGTTTGTCAGGTGCTTCTTCTTCTCGAACTTCAGGCGGATCATTCTTCTCCTTATCCTTATCTTCAGGTTCGGCACCGTCTTCAGTCTCAGCATCGGAGGTAGATATACTGTTGGGATCAACAGCTGGCTCTTCACTTGTAATAGGATCATTGGAATTGTCAACCTCCTTGTGTTTCTTCTTCTTCTTCTTTGGAGAGCCAACAATTTCTTCTTCCTGCATTTGAGAATCTTGCTCGATTCTCCTCGGATGCCCCTCTGGATAGAGAGGATCTTGAGTGCTAGTTCCTCCTCGGGTCTTAATCCCGAAGGCCTGTAAATCATCTTGTTTGGTATTGTTAGCAAGCAAATCTTTTTGCACATTAGAAATTTGTTCAAGCTGAGTTTGAACCATATGAAAATGCTTCACAAGACATTTAACATCATTAACTGTTCTACCTAGAACATCAAGCAAACTTTTGATAGCAAGGGAATTATCATGCAATTGACTTTGTATCCTCTCATTAAAATGACTTTGCTTCATAATAAAATTATCAAGCTCATCTAAACATTGATCAGGAGGCTTACCATGAGAGATGTCACTTGCGTTGAAATCTAAAAGAGAGTGTACCTCTACCATAGGAGGGTGAGTGGTAGGCTCACACAACTTCTCAATAGGGGGTAGATTCTTCACGTCTTTAGTTTTAATACCCTTCTCTTTAATAGACTTCTTTGCTTCTTGCATATCTTCAGGGCTTAGAACAAGCATGCCCCTCTTCTTTGGTGGTGGAGGTGGTTCAGGGACGGACCATTCTTCATGGTTTTTGGCAATCCTGCCCATCAATTCTTCTGCATCGTCCGGTGTTCTTTTCCTGAAAACACAACCAGCACAACTATCCAAATAGGACCTGGATTCATCAGTTAGACCAGCATAAAATATATCGATTAATTCATTCTTAGGGACTCCATGTCCTGGTCTAGCCCGGATCAGACTACAGTACCTCCCCCAAGCTTTAGGGAGGTGCTCATCATGCAACTGTTTAAAGTTATAAATTCTTTGTAAAGCAGCATGTTGCATATGAGCAGGAAAGTACTTATCAACAAAAGAGTGAGCTAAGTCTTGAGGACTCTTAATGGAACCACATGGTAGTGCATCATACCATGTTTTAGCACCTTTCTTCAAAGAGAAAGGAAGAAGCTTAGTCACATAAAAGTTTCGTATCTTTTCATTCGTCATAAACAAGCCACCCAACTCAGTGAGTTTGGTCAGGTGTGCAATAGCATCATCATTTTCTCTGCCATAAAAGGGGTCAGCTTCAACCATAGATATAAGTGAAAGATCAACAGAGAAATCATAATCAGGATCATTGATGCATATAGGAGATGTAGCAAATTCAGGATCAGGAACAGTCTTGTTCTTCAAGGAGTGTTTTTCAAGCAGCTTCTTAATAGCTTTAGGGTCAGAGTCGGCAAACTCTGTCAGTTCCCTGCATAAATCATCATCAAGCATAATGTAATCATCATCAAGGAGTCTCTCCTTGAGTTTACTCAAATCAGGATAATCATAAGTTCCACCAATAGGGTAGCGAGTAACAGGAATTTCAATTCCAGATTTTTTTGCAGCAGCAGCGATCTGTTTCTCAAGAGCATAACCAAGTGAACCAATATCATCAAGAGTAGTAGAAGCATCATCAAAAGTATCGGACATAGTAATAGATTCAGTAGAAGCATCATGTGGTGGTGATGAGGCAAACTTACTCATAACAGAAGGTGAATCAAGTGTAGCACTAGTGTTCAGAACAGTACCTCTTCTTGTAGTGGATAGTAAGATCGGAACCTTGGGGTATCCTTTCTTACCCATAGCGGATGAAGTGCAGCATGTAGGATACTTCAAGTAGACTTGTACATATTGCTATGCTCCCCGGCAACGGCGCCAGAAAACGGTACTTGATAACCCTCAACTGTAAGGGATCGAGATAGTCTTCGCGGGTAAGAATAACCCATTTTATAGATTCGACACACGGGGAGCCAAAGAGTATTTATAAGCTTTGACAGTTGAGTTGTCAATTCAACCGCACCTGAAATATACTTACTTGCAACAAAAGATAAGTGGTAACGGTGATTTCATAGTGATGGTGGTGACAGCAAAAGTGAACAGCAAAAGTAACAACTAATAACCAGCAGGATTGAAACACTGTAGGCTAGGGAGATGGATGGTTGGGCGCTGCATGGATGAGATACATCATGGATCTAACTTGGGGCAAGGCACACAGAAAAGTAATGATCATCTAGGCAAATATCAAACATTAGGCATGTATCCCACAGGTAGTTGTACGTGCTTGCAATAAGAACTTGCACAACATCTTTTGTCCTACCATCCCGCTACGAACGGGGCCAAAAGGAACTTATGGAGATTAAGGTACTCCTGTCAAAGAGCACCGGAACAAAGCAATAAACTCAATGGATACATGGAATCCTCAAATGATGGACCATCCCCTTTGGTGTCCCAAGCTGTCACCTTTGGGATCGCCGGTTCCGGACCATAATAGGTGCAAATAACTCATAGATAGGATCAAGAACACAAATATATTCATGCAAACACATAGGGTTCAGATCTGAAAACATGGCACTCGGGCCCAAAGTGACAAGCATTAAGAGCAACAAGTTGAAGCAAAGATGATAAACACCAAAGTAGATGATAGGCAACATGCCCCCAACAATCTGATAAACTATTACATGATCTAACTCATCCAATCCCTACCATCCCCTTTGCCTACAACAGGGAATTACTCACACATGGAAGGAGAAGTCATGGAGGGAGGATGGGGTGGTGATGATGATGACGATGGCGACGATCTCCCCTCTCCGGAGGCCAAATCAGCCTCCAGATTATCCCTCCTGAAGAAGAACAGAGGGTGGCGGCGGCTCCGTGATGGAAACTGGAAAAACGACTTCTATTCTGGGGTTTCCTCGCCATGGGAATAAATACGAGCCAAGGTAGGGCACCAGAGGGGGGAGGACCCTCCCAGGCGGCCTCCTGGCGCGGCCAGGGGTGGGGCCGCGCCAGCATGGCGCCTGGGGCCCCCCTGGCTGCCCTCTGGCCCCATTTCTGGCACAATGGCCCTTCGGGTGCGTGGATTTTCTGTGATTTTTCTTGGAATTTTCCGAGACACCTAAAAATCCATTTTCCTGCACACAATAAAACCATACAGGCAGCTCTGCTGAAAACAGCGTCAGTCCGGGTTAGTTTAGTTCAAATCATGGAAGAATGAGGGCAAAACAATAGCAAAAGTGTTTGGAAAAGTAGATACGTTTGAGACGTATCAATACTCTAGATGCATGCTGGATAGCGGTCGATGTGTGGAGTAATAGTAGTAGATGCAGAATCGTTTCGGTCTACTTGTCACGGACGTGATGCCTATATATAATGATCATGCCTAGATATTCTCATAATTATTCGCTTTTCTATCAATTGCTCGACAGTAATTCGTTCACCCACCATAGAATTCTGCTATCATGAGAGAAGCCACTAGTGAAACCCATGGCCCCCGGGTCTATTCTCAACATATCAATCTACAATCTACTTTACTTAACCGTTTTTACTTTATGTTCTTATATCCAAAAATACCAAAAATATCAAACTATCATATCTATCAGATCTCACTTTCGTGAGTGACCGTAAAGGGATTGACAACCCCTTATCGCGTTGGCTGCGAAGTTCTTATTTGTTTGTGCAGGTGCGAGGGACTCGCGCGTGGTCTCCTACTGGATTGATACCTTGGTTCTCAAAAACTGAGGGAAATACTTACGCTACTGTGCTGCATTACCCTTTACTCTTCGAGGGAATACAACGCAAGCTCGAGAAGTAGCACCCCCTCAGCCGAAACTCCATTGGCGTGGACGTTGAGGCTGGATCGAAACTCATGGAACATCGGTGATGGTAGGCCTTTTGTGAATACATCCGCGAACTGAGAGCTAGATGGAACATGCAACACACGAGCCTCGCCCAAAGCAACTCGATCATGCACAAAATGAAGATCAATCTCAATGTGCTTGGTGCGGTTATGTTGAACCGGGTTAGAAGCAAGATAGGATGCGCTGAGGTTATCACAATAGACAACGGTGGCACGGTGCGGTGGACACTGGAGTTCATGGAGAAGATGTCGTAACTAACATGACTCTGCAACAACGTTGGCGACACCTCGGTACTCGGCCTCGACGCTGGAACGAGACACGGTCGCTTGGCGTTTAGAGGACCAAGAGACGAGATTGGAGCCGAGGAAAACACAGAAGCCGAACGTGGATTTGCGGGCGTCCGGGCACCCAGCCCAATCGGCGTCCGTATAAGCAATGAGATCCATGGAGGCGGATTTGTAGAATTGTAGGCCGTAATGAGAGGTACCTTGGAGATACCGAAGGATCCGCTTGATGACTTGCATGTGAGTGTCACGAGGCTCCTGCATAAACAAACACACCTGCTGAACGGCATAGGAGATGTTCGTCCGTGTCAAGGTGAGATACTGTAAAGCACCGACGAGGCTGCAATAGTATGTGGGATTGGACAAGAGACGACCATCGGCAAGGGACAACTTAGAGCTGGTGTCAACTGGTGTGGAGACTGGTTTGCAGTGGAGCATGTTAGTGCGGTCTAAGATCTCCAACGTGTACTGTTTGGGAGAGAAATATGCCCGAGCGAGTTGGGGTGACATTGATGCCGATGAAATGATGGAGAGGCCCCAAGTCGGTCATGAAGAACGCAGACTTGAGGGAAGAGATGATGTGGTTGAGTGTTTTTGTGGATTTGGCGGTGACGATGATGTCATTGACGTAGACAAGCAAGTAAGCGAGAGAGGAACCATGGTGGAGGATGAAGAGAGAGGTGTCACTCTTGGACCCACAGAAACCAATGGAGAATAGAAAAGACTGAAAGCGGAGAAACCATGTACGTGGCGCTTGTTTGAGACCATAAAGGGACTTGTGAAGCCGACAGACATGATCCGGACGAGAGGAGTCCACAAATCCTGATGGTTGAGAGCAGTACACGGTCTCATGAAGGTCATCGTGAAGAAACACATTCTTGACATCCAACTGATGAATGGGCCAAGAGCGGGAGGTAGCAAGACTCAGAACCACACGGATGGTGGCAGGTTTGACCACAGGGCTGAATGTTTCGCCATAGTCCACACCTTCCCGTTGAGTGAACCCACGCACTACCCAGCGCACCTTGCAGCGTGCCAAGGATCCGTCCCTGTTGAACTTATGCCTGAAAATCCACTTCCCCGTGACCACGTTGACACCTGCATGCTTAGGCACCAAAGACCAAGTAGAGTTTTTCATTAAAGCATTGTATTCATCTAGCATAGCATGTCGTCAATTAGGGTCTTTGAGAGCTGACTTGTAGGTGGGTGGAATGGGTGATATGGTGGACGCGTCCACAAGAAAGAGGCGACGAGGCATGCAGAAGCCGGATTTGGAACGGGTGGACATTTTATGTGCGTTTTCTGGTGGCTGGATGGGCACGGCACGTTCCGGGAGACGTTGTGGAGGCGTACATGGGGGCAGGGATCCCGAGGAGGATTCTGTGGGGCTAGTGGCAGACTGGGTCGGACTGCAGGACGCAGGGGCCGAGGTGGATCCGGCCGTAGAGACAGACGCGATGGAATTGGTGCGAGGTGAGTGGTGGGGAGTGGACGCGGTTGGCGTCATGCGGGTGGACCCGGGCATAGCGGCTGGGCTGGTGGATCGCGTGGCGGAGCGGGATGGGGCGAGCGAGTCGCGAGGCGAGGCGGGCGAGTCGCGAGGCGAGGGACTGCATGGCGAGGTGGGGTCCAGGGGATCAGGATCTGAGGGAGGGAATCTGGGTGGTTGTGGTGGGTACGAGGGTTCTGCATTGGCCGATGAGAGAGCGCGGCGAGTGGGTAGGATCTGGGGTGCGGGATCTTCTGTGGACGTGCAGGTTTGTGGCGGCGTGTAGGGAAAGGAATGCTCATCAAAAATGACATGCCGTGAGATAATAACACGACGCGAATCTAAGTTAAAACAGCGGTAGCCCTTGTGCTTGAGAGGGTAACCGAGGAAGACGCAACGGAGAGAGGGAGGGATAGTTTGTGATCCATGGTGGCGGACGTGTTGGGGTAGCATAGTCAACCAAACACGCGTAAATGGTCATATGATGGGTGAACGCCATGGAGGAGGAAATATGGTGTGTGGTGGCCAATGGCACGCGAGGGTCGTCTGTTGAGTAAGTAGGTCGCTGTGTGAAGGGCCTCAACCCAAAAGGGAGGTGGGAGATGAGCTTGGAACAAAAGTGTGCGTACGATGTCGTTTGTGGTACGAATGAGGTGTTCAGCCTTGCCATTTTGGGGAGACGCGTGTGTACAAGAAAAGCGGTACACAATGCCATTGGAGGAGAAGAAGGTACGTAGGGAGGAGTTAATGAACTCGTCGCCATTATCACATTGCATAGCCTTGATAAAAACATTGTACTGAGTGTGAACAAATGTGAAGAAGCGTTGCAGTATGGTGGAGGTGTCAGATTTATGGCGCATAGGAAAGGACCACGAGTAGTGGGTGAAGTCATTTAACACAATAAGATAGTGTTGATATCCAGAAAAACTTACAATGGGTGATGTCCACAAATCACAATGTATGAGATCAAATGGGGCAAATGTTCTGCTAAAAGAAGAATAAAATGTAAGGCGAGACTGGCGGCCAAGATGGCATGCACTACATGGGGAGGGTGAGGTTTTATTACAATCGGGAAGAAAGTCGCGAGCTAATACAGAGAGAGAGTGGGCGCCGGGATGGCCGAGGCGACGATACCTCAAGTCCGAGGACGCCATGGCGAGGAGCGCGGACGCCGGGGAAGCTTTATTGCCGGTGAATGGGTAGAGGTTGCCGTCGCTAATGGAGATCATGAGTACCCTCCGTGTGCGTAGATCCTTCACAAGAAAACCACAAGGGTAAAACTCAACAGAATAAGAATTATCACGAGTAAACTTGCGGACAGAAATGAGGCTAGTGACAACATTGGGGGAGACAAGAACATCTGTGAGACGAAAATCATTGGGGGGAAGGGAGACGGATCTAGTGGCCGTGACAAGAAGGCGGTGACCATTGCCGACAAGTATACTAGAAGGGACATGCTTTAAAGAAGAACTGTACGAGGTTAGGGTACCTGGGGTGTCGGTGACGTGAGAGGAAGCACCACTGTCCAGGAACCACTCCGGCGAGGGAGTGGAGGGGATGCCGTCGTTGCTGTAGGCGGCGTTCAACATGGCCAGATGCTCCCAAGAGGGTGGCGGCACCGGGTAGTATGGGGATGGTGGTGAGGGCGCCAACTGATACATCTGGTAGGCGTGTGCATGCGCGCCGGGGCGAGGGCCAAGGACCCAAGCAGAGTTGGGCGGCACCCAGCCGGAGCGCAGAGCCGGCAGCACCATGTCGTAGGGCGCGAAGTACCCCGTGAACGGAGGGAACGAAGCCTGGGACGAGCCGCCACGGCCGCCCGAGTCGGAGCGCCCACGGCCACGACCACGGCCGCGGTCACCACCATCGCCACCGCGGTCACCACGACCATGGGTGTGCTGCTGAGGATGCGGCGCGAAGGAGCGGTCAGCACTGTGGTCAGGGTCGCGCTCCACACGATCGCCAGGGAAACGCCCAGCCGAACCAGAGGCGCCATCGGAGGAGCTGCCGCCTGCAGAGGAGCCGCCGCCAGGGAGAGCGAATGCCGATGCACTCGCCTCGGCAGCTCGCTGCGCTTGGGAATCTTCAGCGAGGATGACGCGGGAGAGGATCTCGTCGAAAGGCATTTCAGGCACCTTATCGCCGAGAACGACACAGATGGTCTCAAGGCGTTTGTCGAGGCCATGCAGAAACTGAGTAGAGAGGTCCACCTCGGTGATGGCGTGGTCGACGTCAGTGAGGCCGTTGGTGAGGAGCTTCATGCGACGAGCATATTCGGTGACAGAGAGGGCACCTTGATTGAGGTTGCGGTACTGACGATTGAGCACCATGAAGCGGGCAGCCCGATTGGCAAGGAAGAAGGATTGGATCTTGGTCCAGAGGGCATAAGTGGAGGTGGCGCCGACAACATGGTCGATGAGGGGATCCGCAAGGGTGGCGTAGATCCAGAGCACGACGTGGGCATCCAGCTCACGGTAGTGGGCGTCGGTATTGGGGGGCGGCGGGTGCTCGATGAGGAAGGTCACCCCGTAGCAAAGAAGAACCATGATGAAAAACGATTTCCACTTGTGGTAGTTGTGCTCAACTGGATTGAGGAGGAATTTGATGTGGTTGGTAATGTGGTTGATACGTCTCCAACGTATCTATAATTTTTTATTGTTCCATGCTATTATTTATGAAGTCTTCGATGTTTAATGGGCTTTATCATTCGCTTTAATATCATTTTTGGGACTAACCTATTAACCCAAAGGCCCAGTCCAGATTGCTGTTTTTGCCTATTTCAGGGTTTTGCAGAAAAAGGAATATCAAACGGAGTCCAAACGGAATGAAACCTTCGCGCGAGATATTTTTGGAGAAAATCACGCTTGGGAAACGTCAGGACAAAGTCAGGGGACAGAGGGCCTACCCTCGAGGGTGGGGGGCGTGCCCCCCGTCCCAGGGTGCGCCCCCTGCCTCGAGCCTGGCCCCTGTGGCCCCCGGTTCCCTCCTTCTTCCTATATATACCTACGTACCCCAGAAACTCCATACGCAGAGAGAAAACCCTAATTCCACAACCGTAGCTTCTGTTCCCGTGGAGATCCCATCTTGGAGCCTGTTCCGGGAGGGGGATCCATCATGGAGGCCCTCATCATCATCATCATCGCCCTCACCATGAGTTGTGAGTAGTTTACCACAGACTTTCGGGTCCATAGATAGTATCTAGATGGCTTCTTCTCTCTCTCTGGATCTCAATACAAAGTTCTCCTCGGTCTTCGAGGAGATCTATTCGATGTAATCTCTTTTTGCGATGTGTCTGTCGAGATCCGATGAAGTGTGAGTTTATGATCAAGGTTATCTATGAAAGATATTTGGTTCTTCTCTGAACTTTTTATGTGTGATTATAATATCCTTGCAAGTCTCTTCAAATTATTGGTTTGGTTTGGCCTACTAGATCTATAGTTCTTGCAATGGGAGAAGTTCTTGGCTTTGGGTTCAATCTTGCGGTGTCCTTTCCCAGTGACAGTAGGGGCAACAAGGCACGTATTGTATTGTTGCCATCGAGGATAAAAAGATGGGGTTTACATCATATTGCTTGAGTTTATCCCTCTACATCATGTGATCTTGCTTAAGGCGTTACTCTGTTCGTATGAACTCAATACACTAGATGCATGCTGGATAGCGGTCGATGTGTGGAGTAATAGTAGCAGATGTAGGCAGGAGTCGGTCTACTTGTCTCGGACGTGGTGCCTATATACAATGTTCATGCATAGATAGTCTCATAATTATTCGCTTTTCTATCAATTGCTCGACTGTAATTTGTTTACCCGCCGTAGAATATCGCTATCATGAGAGAAGCCACTAGAGAAAACTATGGCCCCCGGGTCTATTCTCAACATATCAATCTACATCTACTTTACTTTTCTTGCTTTTATTTGCTGTTTTATTAAACCAAAAATACCAAAAATATAACTATCATCTCTATCAGCTCTCACTCTCGTAAGTGACCGTAAAGGGATTGACAACCCCTTATCGCGTTGGCTGCGAAGTTCCTATTTGTTTGTGCAGGTGCGAGGGACTCGCGCGTGGTCTCCTACTGGATTGATACGTTGGTTCTAAAAAACCGAGGGAAATACTTACGCTACTGTGCTGCATCTCCCTTTCCTCCTCGAGGGAATACAACTCAAGCTCAAGAGGTAGCAAGAAGAATTTCAGCTCAAGAGGTAGCAAGGCCACAGTCTGGCTTAGCGGCGAGGCGGCCGCTATATCTGGGCGTCCCGTCTGCCGGCGCAATCGTTTTTTGCTCGGTGGGCAGGGCGGATTGGGTGGTGGGGGAGGCACCTGCAGTAGGGGGGCAGTAGGGGCCATCATCAAATCATGGAGGAAGGCTTCGAGAGGGCTCGTTTGGCCTTCTTGCTCCTCCGAGGCCGCCGTCACGCTGCCAGGCCCATCACCAGCAGACCTGGTCTCAAGTGGCTGGGCCGGGCCTGCAAGGAGACCACACTTGCTAGCAGCCTGGGCATCCCCATCCAGTTGCTCGATTACTTCATGCTGTTGTTCTATCTCGCCAATGGGATCAGAATCGAATATCCTATCATGTGGATCGAATCCCTCCAACGGCTGACTAGGGACCAGAGGCGGGTCAGCGCTCGGTGGTTGTCCGACCAGCGGTAACAGGGCACCAGGGTCCAGAGCCTCAGACCGCAGCGCAGGCAGAGCATCGCTCAGCGGCTGACCAGCCAGCGGCGGCACAGGAGCAGAGCCCAGAGCCTCAGACCGCTGCGCACAGCCAGTTGCGAGAGAAAGGCAACCTGTGCCCTGTCCGACCTCGGATGGCCGCTGTCCCATATCCGCCTTGGTCGCGGTCAGCTTGTCGGCTTGACTCTCCAGCACCGGGGCTGTATCGGAGCCAACAAACGGGTCGGTCCCCGATCCAGCAGGACCCGTTTGGTCAGCATCCACCAATGGCGGTGGTGCATCCCTTGCTGTCCCGTGATGCCGCCGACCATCATATCCTCCACGAGCACCTTGCCCCGCCATCGGCCCGCCTGAGGAGGCCTCCTGGTCCCGCGTAGGCCGAGATGGCCCGCCATGACCTCCATTGCCATACTGCCTCCGCCGATAGCCGCTGCTAGCCCCTCCTCCCGCGCCGCCGGCATCACCGCCTTGGAACCGCAACCTGGAGTGAGCAGATCCCCGTTGCGTAGGCGGCGGGAAGTCTCCATCCTCATATGCAATGAACCAATGGTATCCCCACTTGACCGACCATGAAGGAACAACCAGCTCGTCGGAGGGGAGCCCGCTGACGCCGCTGTCGCTCGAGCCATGACTGCCGCTGGAGGGCGGCGAATCGGTGAAGTCGACGACATGATCAAGATGGATCAGAACCGGGGTGCCCAGCAGCTCGACCTGACCCCATCGGTCCGGCATCTCCTCCAGCATGCCCAGCTCCGGGTAGTGCATGTCCGGCGAGCCCATCTCTCTTGGCTCCTCGAGCCGCAGACTCCCTCTCGTGCACAGCTTCTCGACATTGTCCATCCACACCCATAGCCGGAGGCAGCCTGACTCATGCTCCCATCTCTCTTCATGGTCAATGCCCTTGATGATGCAGGAGGGGTCGAAGAGCGGCCTGACGCTGTCCACGTCCCACGCGTGCTCCAGCACTCCCTCGAGACACACCCGGACCTTGTATGGCAATTTTGCCGGCGTGGCTCGACGGAAGCGCGACCACGGGGTGAGAAGGAAGGAGACACGCCCCAAATGCAGGGCTCCTTGGTGGCGCAGAACCAGGTCGCGGGTCTGGCTGTCGGTGAAGTTCAGGAGGAACTCTCCGGTGGTGCGGAGCGTGACCTTCATTGCATCCTCTGGGAAGCGGAAGAACATGGCCATCGCCCTCTTCACCTCGAAGATCTCCAGGCTGGGGCAGGCACCAACCACCGTGGCGATGACCGCGTGACGGCACATTCGGCGCTCTGCCTCCGCCATCGTCGCCGTTTTGGGAGCCGAGGCAACCACGAGCCCCCTCCGCACCGACACGTCAGTCGTGGGTGCCACCATGGTTCTTCTCGGGCGCGGAGAGGCAGGGAGCTGGAGCCGGACGACTGAGGAAGGAGGCGGGCCGGGGGGAGGGGGGCGGCGGGAGCACCGGGGATGGAACGAGCGGCTGGACGGCCGTGGTCGAGGTCGTAGCCGGACGGGGTGGAGGTGGACAGCGCGAAGGCGCAGATGAAGTCGTAGCGGGAGCAGCGGGGGGGGGGCACCTCCGTGCCTTGTGCCCAGCAAGCCCACACAGGAGGCACTTTGGCGGATTCAGCCAGAGCACCACCCGATGGCCTGGCTCGAAGCAGTTGAAGCACTTGCCTCTAGCTTTTCGCAGCAGTAGTTCCTTGAGGTGGGATGGATTCTGGGCAAGGCGTGGCGGAGGGCGCTGATAAGGAGGCCTCCGTCCTCTTCTCACAACCTGCCACCCACCCTCATCATTGCCCAGCGACCGGCTCGGGGCAGTAATGGTGGAGCGAAGGCACGGGCGTGGCTGAGATGCCGCATGGGCGGAGACGCCCGCCCCCACATCCAGCATTGATGGCGCATCAGCCTGTGGGGGGAGCAAAACCGCCTCCGTGTAGGAGGCCGGACGAGAAGCAGCCCGGGGGGACAGATGCACAGGGGAGGAGGAGGGAGGCGGGGAGGGTCGAGCCGACGAGGGGTCGGCCATGGCCGGCGACGAGGCCGGGGAGAGGGAGAGCTTGAGAAGAGTCTTCACACCCAATAGCGGTGTCTTGGGATGGGTTGTTTTGTTGCATTGCATGCGAGAAAACTTCGATCTATTCATCTTCAATCGTAATAGTACAACAAATATTTAAAAATAATAAAAATTACATTTAGATCCGTAGACCACCTAGCGACAATGTACTCCCTCCGTCCGAAAATACTTGTCGCAAAAAAGGTACAAATGGATGCATGTAAAACTAAAATACATCAAGATACATCCATTCCTCGGACAAGTATTTTCAAATGGAGGGAGTATATGCCAGCCAGTCACGCAGACACGGGGCTGGTTTTTAGTTTTGGGCTTTGACAAATACTGTAAAATAAAACAAAGAAGACAAACGTTAGAAAAATAAGATGTCGTTCACACCATACTTAGATGTAATTCACATCCCATCTCGATGTAACATAAACGGATCATAGATGTAGCATAGACGGACCCTAGAAGAAACTGACATCCCTCATCAGTAGACCTGGCCATCTGCCGGGCCGGGCCGGGCTTCGGGCCGGACCTAGCAAAGCCCATCGCAAAAACCCCAAGCCCGAGCCCGGCCCGGCCCGACCGTCGGGCCTGAAAATTGGGCCCGAGCCCGGCCCATCACACAAAAAGCCCGACGGACCTCGGGCCACGGACCGGGCCTCTTCGTTAATGCGCAAATATGCCGGGCCCCGGCCTGGCCCGGCCGTCGGGCTTGAATTTTAGGCCCGAGCCCGGCCATGGACACGGTCGGGCCGGGCCGGGTCGGGCTTTTTCGGGCCAACCGGGCCGGGCTGTTCATGACCAGGTCTACTCACCAGTTATCAGAACTAAAACTGTCACCCAATGGTTCGCATGTGCTAACTTCCCTTACGAGCGTTCGCAGGGTCCTAAATTTACGCGGCCAGCCGTGTCGAGCAATTCGTTCGCGGAACGTGAAGCTGCACGACTCCCACGAGTCGCATCAGCCGGCCAGCCGTGTCGGAAACCAGGAGCAAAGTCACTTGGGTTCTAACGCGTGGCGCGGCGACACGTAATCACGGGCCCACCGAGCCGGACGTGGACGGCAACGGCGTTCACCTCACCGCCGCATCCTAGAGCCAGCTACGCCTCGCTCCACAGACCGCAAACGAAGCTCTAGAACCTGCAAAGATTCCCCTGCCTCACGCCACAATCATATACGCGGCCCTACCACGGCATACCACTCACCAATCATTTTAGCCCATACAAAATAAAATATTGCATCAGCATTGAGCCTTCTACGCATCCTTTTGCTGGCAGAGGATATATGCTCTGTCTGTGACCATAACGCACGATGAGTGTGTCGTGTGATATATAAGTAGTACTACTACCACGAGTAAATAATTTTTCGAATTTGGACAGGGTTCGTGTTGCTGTATCCAACTCTACCTTCAACTCCTAGAGACGAAAGGCGAGCACCGAAAGCCTCGCCCGGTTCCCCAGCCCGCAAAAGTCCGCCCGCGCCGGAAGGATGGCGAAGCAAGGAGGCAAACGAGGATTTGCGGCATGTTGCTGCGCTCGCCTCGCCTCCCCCACGCGTCCCTCCACGCCACGCACTCGCGCTCGCGCTTCTCCCCGCCCGCCTCCTCTTCCTCCTATTTAGGCATACCCCTCCTCCCCGCCCCATTCTTCCGCACCAACTCGAATCTCCCACTCCCAACCGCCCGGCGGACCTTCCTGAGCCTTCGCCACGCAATGGCAATGCAGCCTCCTCCTTCCCGGGACGAAGCGCGCGAGGCGGACGCGCTCCTCCCGCGGAGCGACTCCGCCGGCCGCCGCCGCTCGTCGCCCGTGCAGTCCGCGTCCCCGAGGCCCCCGGGCTCGGGCTCGGGCTCGGCTGGCCCCAGGAGGCAGTCCTCCTTCCGCGACGACGTCGGCCATGCCGCCTCCGAGACGTACCTCGTCACGCGCCTCACCTTCACCCTGCTCCAGTACCTCGGGTAATCACCAAAATTCCTCGCTAGCTACTCCACTGTCTCCAACGCCATGAGGTACTTCAACTCGAGCGCGATCGCTACTATGATGCAACACGCACGCTACTGGTGATGGTTTTGATGCTCCTGTAGCGACCCCAAATTTCTCTTCTAGGAAAGTTCCATGTGTCCGGTGGTTGTTGAGATAGTTGAGTTGCCAAGGCAGCTTCATATCAAATCCTATGGGGAAGCCAACTCCACAAGGTTGTTTGATTATGCAGTTGCGTGAGATGGACTACAATTAAGCTTCAGGGACCACATAACTGTTCAAGGTTTTCCTGTTTCCCTGCCGTGCGGGCTTTGTCGTTTCATAACAAACCATTTGTTGAGAAACACATTTAAAAAAACTTCGTATCCATCTTAATTTGGTGATCTTGGCCCTTTTTTCCTTGTAAAAGACGGAACAGAGGGCCGATCGCTTTTATCTGCCTTAAAATCGTGTTTGGCATCTTTGCTAAAACAATACAGCTATTTCTGTCATAATCCTTCACAAGAGATACATCAAGGGCAAGTAGTTCTGCTGAAACATAAATAAGCCTGTCATGGATTCACTAGAGTAGTTGGTTGTGTGCATCCTACTCGCGCAAAGGCAGGTTGTGTGCTCATTGTGTTTGTATCCCCTTGATTCTGTGTGCTCATTGTGTTTGTATCCCCTTGATGCTGCATTATGAGTCCGCACTGAAAATTGCGGGGAATATGTTTAGGCATTGTATTTTGCAGTATGGCATGGGGAGGCCATACAAATTCTCACACTCACTGTAGTTCAAAACTACATTCATCTTTATAGGTTAAGGTTCACTGATAATCTTCATCCTTTTTGTCAGAATGCATCGATGAATAAAATCACTGTTGATATTTTTCTGTTCCCCTTCTAATTTTATTATTATTCAGGTTAGGTTACCGCTGGATGAGGCAGCTTCTTGCCCTCGCAGTCTATGCTATTCTACTTATGCCAGGTTTTTTGCAAGGTATATTGCAGTCAGGTTACCATTTCAGGGATTGCGCTGTCAGTTTTTATTATGCACATCAAAGAGCAAGTGGATGGATATTCTTTGTCATTCTGATGTTCATGTGGTCTTCTGCTTCTCGAATGGACCCTTGGATTATCCTATGGCATTCTGAAAACAGGCTTTCTCTATTGCAGTTGGATACTACTATTTCTTTTCAAGCCAGGTTCATAGAAGTATAGTTTATGGAGAACAACCAAGAAACAGGTAACATCAACCATCCCAACCCAACGCCCAGGAGCCCTTCCTATTTTTTTTTCCAGTTTTATGACAATTGCATTGTACAGGTTGGATTTTTATATACCCAAAGATAATAGAAGACCCTGTCCTGTGGTGGCCTTTGTAACTGGTGGAGCCTGGATTATTGGGTGAGTGCTGATATTTTTGCAACTACACATTACGTTAATCCTTTGCGGCAACTTCATTTGTTGACGACATTGCTCGGAATTTTCAGTTACAAGGCATGGGGTGCCCTTCTTGGCAGGCGGTTGGCTGAGAGAGGAATCATAGTTGCTTGCATTGATTACAGGTGCTGCTTGATTTTCATTGAAATCACTCCATTTTATTTTATTAATAAAATAATATGAAGTAATTGTTTCAAAATTTATTTGCTTGACACAATGTTCACACATTTATTTTCAGAAATTTTCCGCAAGGAAGAATAAGTGACATGGTTAGCGATGCTTCTCAGGGGATCTCATTTGTGTGTAACAACATTGCTAGTTATGGAGGTGATCCTAATAAGTAAGATAGCCATTTTTTTGTGTACAAAAGTGACTATTGAAGGGTCACAAAGAGCAGTTTTTTCCCTTAGCTTAAGTTTACGTGCCAATTCATGGCATTTTCTTCAGAGGATGCACGATTTGGTTAACCTGTGATTGTCAACTAGATAGCCACAAATTATTGATGAATAACTTAGGAAACTTGACCTCTTTTTATATGTGTTACTGGACACTTCTTAGAACTTTACTTAAAGGCCTTGTGCTAGCTTAAGTCTTATAAATATTTTCATGTCATTTTGCATTATGTTGATGGCATATATTTACATCATTTTGTTTACTGATACCTTTCCACCAGAGTAATGTTTTGTTATATATGCACGACAATGCAGTTATCATAACTCTGTATAACCTGTTGGTTTTACGATAAACCTGTAGGATCTACTTGATGGGTCAGTCAGCAGGAGCACATATTTCAGCATGTGCCCTAATGGAGCAGGCAGTAAAAGAGTCTAGCGGGCAGCCCATTTCTTGGAGTGTTACACAAATCAAAGCATACTTTGGTTTATCTGGAGGGTGAGATCTTAGGTTCCTTGCTGGTTAGTCTTTTGTGGCATGACTATTTTAACTACTAGTGAAACTGAAGATAGGACAACCATCAGAGCTCCTGTAAGCTGTGATGACATTTTAGGGGTTCTCTAATTCTCCTTAAAACCCATAACCAAAGGTTAGATTTCATATTATTCACAGAATATTGCGTGATTGCTCTGGAAGATATTGACTTAGGCATATTTGTCAGATACTGGGTACACATTAGGTTGCCCTTTTGTGTGTTCAAAAAGTAATTGTAGTGATCATATTTTGTATGTTCTGGATTTGAACTAATTCGAACGTATCAATATGAGAGCTAGTCTTAAAAGAGGAGAACCGAACCAATTGTCGTCTTTGTATTTGCAACCAGATGGCTCGTGTTTGTCACCAAGAATGTATAATTTGTCTTTTAGAAGACCTTGTCATTTATCCAACTTTTCCTCTGTGCTAGTAATCACAATAATAGTTTGGTCCAAATTTTTGGAATGACGCCACTGGCAAACTGCTTCACCTAGTTCCAGTTTGATACACACAATCATTTACGGTTATCTATGATGCATTATACACATTATTATTTATTATCTCAACCTCCTGCAGCCTGATTTCAGTCAACTATCAGTGCACTAAAGTTGCTTCTAATCCACAAAGGGGATACAATCATGTTCAAATGTCATGTGCAGTCTGATATATTTCTAGTTCAACGTTATTGTACAAATATATATTATGATATTTCTTTTTCATTGGATTACAAATAAAACTTGGCCTCCAATGTTTTATGTTTCCTTTCTGAGGATGTATACTGATGGACACTCGACATGGTTCAGTAAGTAACAGTAATGTTTTTGCAGATACAACCTCCATAATTTGGTCGACCATTTCCATCAGCGTGGTCTGAACCGTTCAATATTTCTCAGGTAGTAATATGACTATGCTTTGGTCCATTTATTTAATAAAATAAATTGATACAAACACCAAGCACAATTACTGTTTCAGTATAATGGATGGAGAGGAATCATTGTCACGTTATTCTCCTGAAATTGTTGTCAAGGAGTCAAGTGCCCAGACCATAGCTCTACTGCCTCGTATATTCCTTATGCATGGAACAGATGATTATTCAATACCATCATCTGCCAGGTTTGTTTATGCCTTCTGCATATGTTTATCTAGCAAGATGAAGGGCAAACCATACCAACCTACCCTCCAAATTTTCTTGATGTTGTGGTAAAAGGAAATCCTTTTACTGTGCAAGTCCGTCTGCATTTCAATTTACTAAAACAAACTTCCCTTGGCATTTTAGTTTAGGTATTGTCTGTTCTTCTGATCTACACTACTCCCTCCGTTCACTTTTATAAGATGTTCTAACTTTTTTCTGAATCGGATGTTGTTGAAGATGACATAGATTAACCAAAACTGCACATAAAGTTTGGAAAGTTGAAAGATATATTCACACTTCCCTTCGATATGAAAAATAGCATACCTTTTCATACAACACTCTTTGTTACACTAGAGATGATAGTATATTTGTCAAAACAGTGGCAAGTTTGGGGATTGACTAACTAGAACGTGAATATCGTCTCTTTTCTTAGATGTGCAGCTTTAAGTGTGAACTATTTCACCTGTAACAATAGTACTACGTTTGAGAATTCCTTTTGACTTTCTACTCATCTACTCCCTCCGTCCCAAAATAAGTGACTCAACTTTGCTAAATCCTTCGATTCCACAACAGAACACTTAATTTGGAACAGAGGGAGTATATTTTGCTGCTCTAGTGCAAGCCTACAAGGTTGATCTATAGTCTGTTGTTTGGAATGATATTTAGTTGATTGCGCCCTTGTTTAACCTACATAATGTTAGCCAATTTCATGATACAAGTTACTCTGCTTCTTTTTATGTGCAGTCAAACTTTTGTAGACGTCCTTCAACAAGTTGGTGCCCAGGCCAAATTATTATTGTATGAAGGGAAAACACATACAGATATATTTATACAGGTGACAAATGTATATGTTGATAATGATTATTTTTTTGGTGTCATAGTATCAGAGTAGTTATATCTGTAAAATACTCCCTCCGTTCCTAAATATAAGTCTTTGGAGAGATTCCACTATGAACCACATACGGATGTATGTAGATGCATTTTAGAATGTAGATTCACTCATTTTGCTCCGTATGTACTCCCTCAGTTCCAAATTACTCATCGTGGTTTTAGTTCAAATTTGAACTAAAACCACGACGAGTAATTTGGAACGGAGGGAGTAGTTCATAGTGAAATTTCTACAAAGACTTATATTTAGGAACGGAGGAAGTACAAACTTGATTCATATGCCTATTTACTCAAACCGAAAGGACTTATTTCGCAAATTGTCTTACTGTTTTACTTAACTAAATAAAATTAGTGGATTTCTGGAAAGACTACCTCCTCAATGTGCTATTTCAAATATTTTAGGTCTTTGTATGAACAAATTCTGAAGATAGAAAATGGGGTTATGTGGGCCTTTCCTTAGTTCACACTAGGTTACAGCGACTGAATCTTACTAGCAATTATGTGCTACCTCCGATCCATAATAAGTGTCGTAGTTTTGAACTGGGATTAGTTCAAAGCTGCGACACTTATTTTTGATCGGATGGAGAAAGTAGTAGTTGCTATATCATTCAACTTAAATTGACTAAAGTGTTAGAGCATCTCCAATAGAAGATGTAGATGCAAAAATAACTAACCTTTGCATCTCCGAGGCTCCAAAACCCTTCTCCAACCGATGATGTAGATGCAAAAAAAAAAAAAACATCTCCGGTACAACACTTCGAGTTGCAAATTTGCATCTCCACCACATGGAGACGTAAACACGCGACCGCCCACCAACCCACCAACTGCCGTTCACTTCACTTCCGCGCAACCGCCCGCTGCCCGTCCAACTCTGCCGCCGGCCGAATTCGCCC
>LR738711.1:619995417-620045081 GCA_902687465.1 Secale cereale
GCTCGCCGTCCCGCCCGCAGCCCCTCCCACAGCTCCGCCCCGCCGCCCGCCGCCCCGCCCGCAGCCCCTCCCACAGCCCTGCACCGCCGCCGCCTGAGTACTAGTTGAAGTACAATTTTACATCTCCATTTGCATCATCTGTTGGAGTTGCTCTTTTACATCTCCGTTTTGCATCATCTGTTGGAGTTGGCACATTTTTTGGTGATGCAAAAGGCACTTTTTGCAGATGTAAATTTTTACATCTCCAAATTTGCATCTTCCATTGGAGATGCTCTTAGGGTGTGCATGGTTGATCCAAAGCAGTTTTGGCCAAGATTTTGCTTGCCTATGATCGGGCCAAATTGCCAATAAGAATGAACTCGAGTCGGAGAAGGGACATGGGCTTGAAGGAATTTGGCAACCATCCAAATTCCAAACAAGAACCAAAGTTCCAAATTCCAAACAAGAACCAAAGTTCTGGTTGTGACCAAACAATTGGTATGGTTTTCGTCACAAGCCAAACTTCTCCGCCTTGATTTTCTGAATGGTTTTCTTGTACTGCTATTGTGATTCAAGGATTTTATTATGAGGTTAACGTGGGGGCTATAATATATCTTGCCATAGCTAATGAATTGCTGATTTTATCTGAATTAGGCCACAGCGGTTATTTTTTGCTCAATATTATCAATTGTAATAAATATATTAACTACTCCCTCCGTTCCTAAATACTTGTCTTTCTAGAGATTTCAACAAGTGACTACATACAAAGCAAAATGAGTGATTCTACACTCTAAAATATGTCTACATACATTCGTATATTGTAGTCCATTTAAAAAGTCTAGAAAGACAAGTATTTGGGAACGGAGGGAGTAATTATTTTATGGGGAACATTATTTGGAGTTATTAATGTATATTTTGTAAGTTGATGTATCTCTGATGCTTTATACAAAGAGCTACTGGCTTCGGATCAGTTAGAACAACAAACAACAACAAAAAAGCCTTTAGTCCCAAACAAGTTGGGGTAGGCTAGAGGTGAAACACATAAGAACTCGCGACTGCCTCATGGTTCTGGCACATGGATAGCAAGCTTCCACGCACCCCTGTCCATGGCTAGTTCTTTGGTGATACTCCAGTCCTTCAGATCTCTCTTTACGAAGTCCTCTCATGTCAAGTTTGGTCTACCCCGACCTCTCTTGACATTATCAGCACGCTTTAGCCGTCCGCTATGCACTGGAGCTTCTGGAGGCCTGCGCTGAGTATGCCCAAACCATCTCAGACGATGTTGGACAAGCTTCTCTTCAATCGGTGCTACCCCAACTAAATCGATGTTGGATCATACACATAACTCGGTCCTTTCTTGTGTGGCCACACATCCATCTCAACATGCGCATCTCCGCCACCCCTAACTGTTGAGTGTTGAACATGTCACCTTTTAGTCGGCCAACACTCAGCGCCGTACAACATTGGCTTCGGATCAGTTCCTAAACAAAATGTTAAGGTGGATACTTCGCTGCCTGGTACTGTCAAAACATTTACAGGAAACAAGTATCTTTGGGGGTTAGGTTCAAGAAACCTTGCACTAAATGTGTACCTCTATCTATAATATTATCATAATTCATGATCTCTACCATTAATTACTAAGAGTGAGACCTTATCACGTCTTTGATAAAATCTTACTTTCATTAGTGCTTAATTAGTCCTCCGAACTGTAACTACTGTACACTTATGTAATTAAAACATCTTGCCTAACTATGAGCTCTGATAGTTATTAACTTGTTACTCTTAAGTTTTGTTCTAACTTGTTTATTTAAATCTTTTTACAGGATCCTCTTAGGGGTGGAAGGGATCCTTTGGTTGAAGATGTCTTCTCTATTATTTACGCCGATGATGCAACTCGCCGAAATACAGCTTCTGCGCCAACTCCAAGGCGCCTGGTTTTTGAGTGGCAATTGCAGTTGGCCCGTTGGATTAGTCCCTTCTAATAGGTAATTGATGTTCCCGTCTTTATCTTTTGCGTTAAACTCCTTCCCTGCTAGAATTCTTTTTGCATAGTAAATAATTCTTACGGTTCTCATTAAACTGTAAGAATGTATTATGGTCGTGCCAATATTTCATTATCCTGTGCCAGGTCTTCTGTTATGCGAATCTGTGAGTTCATTCACTTGAGGTAAGGGTAGTTCTTCTCAACCACCATTGATATTGATTTCAAATACTGTATTACTCATTCCAGTCTCTAAGCTCCCTAGGAATAAGGAGTCGTGAATGGTGCGACTCTAGGTTTCGTTTTCATGGTGGGCCTCGCTTGTCAGTCGGTCAGGACCAATGATTTGACCTGGGCCCAGCCTCGAGGAACCTGTGTCGCTTGGTTGGGCTTCATGTCACCTGCCAGCCGCCGGACATCCTGGTGCCCCTGGAACACCTCCAGGCACGGGCAGGGCAGTAGGAAGGTGTTGCCGGACAATGACGCAGTATCGCTGTCTCCCAAGTCAGTTAACTAACCTAACAATCTCAAATTTCCTTGCACATATCGAAAACCTTCCTCCCTTCAACGCTAAGGCATGCAGGTCAGTAACAATCTCAAATTTCCAACATCACGCCACCGGCCGCAGGGGATGAAGGGGGGATTGAACTTGGAGGGAGATGCGTGTACGGGCTGGAGGACATCGCCACCGGCCACAGGGGAAGAAGGGGGGATTGGACTTGGAAGGAGATGCGAGTACGGACTGGAGGATATCGCGGTTGGGTGTGGGATAGGCGACGGCGGTGGAGTCCCGGGAGGTGGCGGAGAGTGAGCGGAGGTCAAAATCGCTTTGGTGTTTGTGTGCCTCTAGAGATCTAGAAAGTGGGCCTTGTGTTTTACCACTATGATTTTTATCTTAAATCCATTAACAGCTCAAAACTCCACATGTAACAAACCTGGGTTCTGCAAGGCCCACATTCAAAATCAGGCCCATTGATTAAAGCCCCAAATCTGTCTAATCTAACTGTCCTCCAACCCCTCAAAAAAAAAAAAAAATCTAACTGTCCTCCAGTTAAGGCAATGAATACGCATCGGGTCTTCATAAGGATAGTAATTGGTGCAACTTTTTTTTGACTCAGTACCAACAAGAGACCGTACCCTCTAAATCATGATCATGCAAAATAGACGACCAAATACACAACAAAGAAAGAACAAAAAACTCCGAAAAAATAGATGACCAACACCTAAATAACGCTACACGACCAAACGGCGTGGCAAAACGCGCTTCCGCTTCTAGTTAGTTATTCAGTCTACAAAAAAGTGAATGTTCCAAAGTGTATCAATTTTGTTGGTGTGCTGAACTTTATGTGAGTTTGGATAAAAACCATGGTTCGGTAGGTCCTTTAGAGCCGAAGTCAGTAAATTCCATGTTCTGTACGCACTAGAACAATATTACTCCCTCGGATTGACATATTAATTGTTAGTTATTCAATCTACAATATTACTCCCTCTGATCCACATATTAATCAGCACTAGAACAAAATAGACGACCAAATACACAACAAAGAAAGAACAAAAAACTCCCCAAAAAATAGAACACCTAAAGAACGCTACCTAAAAAAACTGCACCAATTCCATGTTCTGTACGCACTAGAACAATATTACTAGCTCTTATCCACATATTAATCAGCACTAGAACAAAATAGACGACCAAATACATAACAATGAAAGAACAAAAAAGTCCGAAAAAATAGATGACCAACACCTAAAGAACGCTGCACGACCAAACGGCGTGGCAAAACGCGCTTCCGCTTCTAGTTAGTTATTCAATCTACAAAAAGATGAACGCTCCAAAATGTATCAATTTTGTTGGTGTGCTGAACTTTATGTGAGTTTGGATAAAAACCATGGTTCGGTAGGTCCTTTAGAGCCGAAGTGAGTAAATTCCATTAACTGTACGTACTAGAACAATATTACTCCCTCCGATCCACATATTAATTGTTGCTGATTTAGTACGATGGATTGGAGGGAGTAATCAATTATTTTGCTTGCCATTCTTTCCTTTCCAAAATGTCTTTATATAACTAGCCTAGAAGACCCCCCTAGTCCAATAAAAGGTTTGGAAATTTGGTTGAAGCGAGTTTCCATTGAACATATATACTTCTCGTTATCTAAGCAAGACATTGCTAGATACGAAGGTATTTGTCTGAATTTGGTTGCATTCATAGAGCCCTTTCCTCTTTCTTGGCATCAGGGGTGGATTAACAAGCAAATAACTCTAATCGGCTCTGTTCGTCTAAAGCTCGAGAGTGCTCATGAGTACTTGTTAACATGCATTACCTCCTTTTGCTTGAGCTACGATGTGTTTATTCTTTAAGGAAGACGGTGACCACATGAGGTGGTATGGTAGTTGTTGTCTCCCATGGGCTGTGTTGAGTCGACTAGATGGAATAGATAGGTTGAGGTGCCATGAAATGTTGCCACTAAGCATAAGAATGTTTGTTGTGTTGTATTAGCAAGCTTAACGAGCTGCTCGTGAAACTCGTTAGCTCGCTCATTAACCTCATTAAGTTTAACAAGCTGAAATAAGTGATTGGCTCTCTTCATTAAGAAGCGAGCTGCAAGCTTAAGAGCTGAGTAACCGAGCATTCATTAAGCTCGTGAGCTATGAGCTTTTGGTTCACCACTACCTGGCGTGTTGACCTGTACATTTCTTTACCTGCTATCCATTTCAGGAGGAAGAACCTACATGAGTCGAAACTATGCGTTCTTTTCCCCCTTTTGTTTTTGAAGTTGTAGATGAGGTGTACCTTATATCACTCATAAAGGCTCGTGATCACGTGTTCTGCAATGTTCAAATTTTGTCGAAGACAAAACTAGGAAGTCACTATATAGGTATATAGAAGTTGGCCTAGGAAGTTTTGTTGTTGTTTCTAAATGCATCAGGGTAATTTCGGAAGTGCCCACCTTTGACTTTCCTGTTTATAACTTACCAAGTGTGTGTTCTTCTAATTTTCCAGTGCGCGTGGCTGGTCATTCATGTGGTGTTACTTTTTGAGATATCATCAGCGTTTACAGTGTTTGGTTTTGTGACTTTGTAACAGTTGCGGTCGTGTAGGATCACGATAATCGTTTTGTCATGTACTCTTATTATTGTTAGCATAATGGGTTTCGCATTTTTTTTTCAGATGACACCGCAGAGATGTTACTTAGGATCTCATGCGACTGGTGTTCATGTTATTGTATTTGCCAACCGAACCGAAACAAACACACGTAAAATGGGAGTGCAGTGAAACATCAAGCAGGATAAGATGAAGCAGATGGCAGAATTACACGTCTTATTTGTAATATTCTCACATGGATTTTGCACACCCTGTCTAGGCGTGATCGACATCATGGGAGACAGAAAGGGAAAGGCGGGATTCATATATAAGTCATAGCACCATGGAGATAGCTATGCAAGCTCCATTCTCATGCTGCCGTTGTCAGTTTTTTGCTGCTGCTGGCTTGGTGCTCTTCACCTGCTGTCATTTGAAAAAACACCAGATCATCAGGGAAAAAGCATGGAAGGTGAAGGTTATAGGATCTCAATATAACATCAGCTGCAGGTTGTACCCTCTTCTTAGGCTCCCGTGGCTTTGACTCAGCCTTCTTGATGCCGCCCTTAGCGGCTGCTGGCTTGGTCGCCGTGGCACTGAGCTTGGCAGGCCCCTTGGTGGCACTAACCTTGGTAGGCTCCTTGGCCTGCCCTTCAAGTCCGGTTGGCTTCACGGCCTTCAGGGATGCCATTCTTATATGCTGCTCTATTCCGGCACTGGAAGGCTCAGAAGCTTAAGCTGTCTGTGTATTTGATGAACTGGGGAATGGATGGACCAAGGTATTTATAGACCGCTTCTTGGGTCTCCCAAGTGTGCAGAGTGCAAATCCTACATGAAGCAAGAATAAAGGTGTCCTGAATTATTGTAGCAAGTGATTGATGGCACGGTGCAGTTGGATGCTTCCTCACAGTATTGGATGCCTTTGTAGCCTGGTAGGGGGTGCAACTTACCGGACGTGAAGTTTGCCATTCGAAATGTTTGAGGTATATTATTTCCTGAGTCATTAACGCACAATGGCACCAAGAAGCTTCCGAAGGATAAAATCTTGTACTACAAGGTTTGCTGCCTGGTTTCTATTAGTGTGTGGATGATCTCCCCCTCCGACGTAGGGGACTCGGCTATAGCTTGTGTTGCGTTTGGCAAGTTGCCATGACGTCTTTTTTGTATTTTTGCTGATTCTATGGGATTTGTAAAGATTTAGTTGCATGTGTCGGTTTGTAGTACTTGTTTCGTACTCCTTGAGGAGGGAGTAGTTTTTTAGGAGATTGTATTAGTGAGTGCCTTGTACTCTATTTCGTACTTCTTTCTGTTAAGGGACTCTGTTCTTTTGTTGTTGTTTTTCTAATCTATTCATCTTCAATCATGGTAGTACAAAAAACACTAGAAATAATAAAAATTATATTCAGATCCGTAGGCCATCTAGGGATGATTACAAGCACTGAAGCGAGCCGAAGGCGTCCGCTGCCATCGTCCCTTCCTCACGGGAGCCAGGCAAACTTTGTTGCAGTAGATAGTTGGGAAGTCGTCATGATAAGGTCTCATAGAACCAACGCACCAGAACAGCAATCGTCGCAGATGAAGAGTGTAGATTAAAAGGATCCAACGTAAAGACACATGAACAAAGACGAACGATGAACAGATCCGAGCAAATCCATCAAAGACAGATCAGCCGGAGACACAACTTCACACGCCCGCCGATGATGCTGAACGCATCACCGGAATGGGGCCTAGGCGAGAAGACCTTTATTTCATCTTCAGGGAGCCGGCGCCGTCTCGCCTTCCTAAGCAGGACACAAACCCTAACAAAGCTCGAAAAAAGATCTAAAAACGAAGCCCTCCCATCAGCAAGGGGCGAGATCCACTCCGCCTCCATGACGCTAAGGTCACCGGAGACGGGACGGACCGGCGCCGACGGGAGGCAAAGTACCCTAGCTTTTTGGAGGGGCGGCTGGCTAGGTCGATTTCGTTGTTGTTTTTGTTGTTGAGGGGTGCCAACACTTTATTGATTTATTTGAACATTAAGAGGGATGCATGTTGGGTCATGCGGAGAAATGTGCCACAAGTGATGACCCTGATCAAGCAAAAGGGGGTGTTTGGCTAGATTATCCGCATCAACTCGATGTTCTACTTCTAAAAATAAAATTGCAACTACTAAAGTTGGACCTATACAGTGAAATCTCTCTAATCGCTGTGAAATAAGCTCCTTCAGTTTCATCTTGTATATCATGTACCATCGGTCTGCAGTCACACACCACCACGAGGCTCTAAGAGAAAGGTCTTCTGCGAGCGCAAGAGATTGTATTAGCACCGATGCAATAAATAAGTCCGAAGTCCGGACCATGCTTGAGCAGATCATGCACGGTAGCACCCAGTGGTGGAGCCAGGAATTTGCTCCTGTGTATTCTTGTAATTTAATTTTGGCGAAAGCAATACTAATAGAACAACCAAAATACGGTAAGATGGCAACATCAACGACACAATGACCATACATCGATAATAGTAGCAAAATACAATTCTGGCAATATCTCTAACAATTTAAAAAGATTACAAACAACAACGGAAATTACAATATAACTTTACAATCCTTTTTTGGAAGAGATTGATGACACCCTTATCTTCCACTTTCTTGAAGAATTCTCGCTCAACGAAGGTAACCAAATAATTGTTCAAATATTCTTCATCCATTTTGTTCCTACTCCTTCTAGCAATCAGTGGACCCTGGGTTTTGTAATTTGACAAACAATTACAACTGGACAATGGACTTACTAACATTGGACAAGCAATTACAATTTACGAGCAACCAGTGCCTCCTACTCCTTCTAGCAATTAGTGACAGTGGCAATTTACAAAAAGATTCATATTTATTTTAAAACAGAGGAAAATTACATGCACAAAAAATATTCGGAATTGTTTTAAAACAAAGGGAAATTACATTCACAAAAAAGATTCGGAATTATTTTAAAACAAAGGGAAATTACATTGGTGGCTGATGTCTGTAGTCAATGGCGGAGCGAGGAATTTGCTCCTGGGTATTCTTGTATTTTTTTTGGCCAAAGCTATACTAAACAAAAGTACAGTAAGATGGCAACATCAATGACACAATGACCATACATCGATAATAGTAGCAAAATATCATTGTGCCAATATCTCTAACAATTAAGAAAGATTACAAACAACAAAGGAAATTACAATCTAACTTTACGATCCCTTTTTGGAAGAGATTGATGACACCCTTATCTTCCACTTTCTTGAAGAATTCTCTCTCAACGAAGGCAACCAAGCAATTGTTCAAATATTCATCACCCATTTTTTCTACTCCTTCTAGCAATTAGTGGACATTGGGTTTTGTAATTTGACAAACAATTACAGATGGAAATATGCCCAAGAGGCAACAATAAAATTGTTATTATTATATTTCCTTATTTATGACAAAGGTTTATTATTCATACTAGAATTGTATTGACCGGAAAATTAAATACATGTGTGAATACATAAACAAATACCGTGTCTCTAGTAAGCCTCTACTAGACTAGCTCGTTGATCAAAGATGGTTAAGGTTTCTTAACCATAGACATGAGTTGTCATTTGATAACGGGATCACATCATTAGGAGAATGATGTGATGGAGAAGACCCATCCGTTAGCTTAGCATTTGATCGTTCAGTTTATTGCTACTGCTTTCTTGTATGTCAAATACATGTTCCTTCGACCATGAGATCATGCAACTTCCAGATACCAGAGGAATACCTTGTGTGCTATCAAACGTCACAACGTAACTGGGTGATCATAAAGATGCTCTACAGGTATCTCCGAAGGTGTTTGTTGAGTTGGCATGGATCGAGATTGGGATTTTTCACTCCAAATATCGGAGAGGTATCTCTGGGCCCTCTCGGTAAAACACATCATAATAAGCCTTGCAAGCAAATGACTAAGGAGTTAATTAAGAGATGATGTATTACAGAACGAGTAAAGAGGCTTGTCGTTAACGAGATTGAACTAGGTATGGAGATACCAACGATCGAATCTCGGGCAAGTAACATACCGACGGACAAAGGGAATTGCGTATGTTGTCATAACGGTTCGACTGATAAAGATATTCGTAGAATATGTAGGAACCAATATGGGCATACAAGTTCCACTATTGGTTATTGACAGGAGAGGTGTCTCGGTCATGTATACATAGTTCTCGAACCCATAGGGTCCGCACGCTTAACGTTCGCTCACGATATAGTGTTATATGAGTTGTAAGATTTGGTGACCGAATGTTGTTCGTAGTCCAAAATGAGATCACAAACATGACGAGGAGTCTTGAAATGGTCGAGAGGTAAAGATTGATATATAGGACGATGATATTCGGACACCGGAAAGGTTTCGGAGTTCACCGGGTAGTCATCGGGTCACCGGAAGGGGTTCCGGACACACCCCGGTATGTGTATGGGCCTAATGGGTCAAGGGAGGGATAGACCGGCCCACAAGGGGGATGGTGCGCCCCTTCCATCATGGTTGGCCGGCCCTAGGGGAAGGAAAGGGGAGGGGTGGCCCCTCCTGACTTTCCCTCCTAATGTGAGAAAGGAAAGGGGGGCGCCACCCTCCCCTGCCTTCCTCCCACACACAAACATGGCAGGGGGTGTGGCTTGGGGCAGAACCCCAAGTGGGATTCGGCCCCACTTCAGGCGCCTCTAGACTACCTCCTTCCTCCCCACCTATATATATATGTGGGGGAGGGCGCCTAGCACAACCCCAGAACATTGTCTTAGCCGTGTGCGGCGCCCCCCTCCACTGTTTACACCCTCAGTCATAATTTTGTAGTGCTTAGGCGAAGCCCTACGGAGATCACTTCATCATTACCATCACCATGCCATCGTGCTGCCGGAACTCATCTACTACTTCGCCCGTCTTGCTGGATCAACAAGGTGAGGACGTCACCGAGGTGAACGTCGAGGTGCCGTACATTCGGTACTTGATCAGTTGGATCGCGAAGAAGTTCTACTACATCAACCGCGTTAATAAATGCTTCCGCTTACGGTCTACGAGGGTACGTAGACACACTCCCCCCCTCGTTGCTATGCATCTCCATGGATAGATCTTTGGTGTGCGTAGATTTTTTTGTTTTCGATGCAACGTTTCCCAACAGTGGCATCATGAGCCAGGTCTATGCGTAGATGATATGCACGAGTAGAATACAAAGAGTTGTGGGCAGTGATGGTCATACTGCTTACCACCAACATCTTATTTTCATTTGGCGGTATTGTAAAATGAAGCGGCCCGGACCAACCTTACATGTCCACGTACATGAGACCGGTTCCACTGACAGACATGCAACTTGTTTTGCATAAAGGTGGCTGGCGGGTGTTTGTTTCTCCTACTTTATTTGAATCGAATTTGACTACGGCCGGTCCTTGAAGAAGGTTAAAACAACAAACTTGAGAAATCATCATTGTGGTTTTGTGCCATAGGTAAGAACGGTTCTTACTAGAAGCCCGCAACAGCCACGTAAAACTTGCAACAACAAAGTAGAGGACGTCCAACTTGTTTTTGCAGGGCATGTTGTGATGTGATATGGTCAAGACGTGATGAGTTATACGTTATTGTATGAGATGATCATGTTTTGTATTATCGACAACCGACATGAGCCTTATGCTTGTCTCTTAATTATTGTATGAAATGCAAGCGTCATGTAATTGCTTTACTTTATCGCTATGAATTAGCAATAGTTGTAGAAGCAATAGTTGGCGAGACGACCACGACACAACGATGGAGATCAAGGTGTCGAGCCGGTGATGATGGAGATCATGACGATGATTTGGAGATGGAGATCAAAAGCACGATATGATGATGGCCATATCATGTCACATATTTTGGTTCCATGTGATGTTTATCCTTTATGCATCTTATTTTGCTTAGAACGGCAGTGGCATTCTAAGATGATACATTCACTACGCTTAACGTTCATTGACGATATAGTGTTATATGAGTTGTAAGATTTGGTGAACGAATGTTGTTTGGAGTCCCGGATGAGATCATGAACATCACGAGGAGTCTCAAAGTGGTCGAGAGGTAAAGATTGATATATAAAATGATGATATTCAGACACCAAAAAGGTTTTGGAGTTCACCGGGTAGTCATCGGGTCACCGGAAGGGGTTCCGGGCCCTGGTATGTGTATGGGCCTAATGGGCCAAGGGAGGGACAGACCAGCCCACAAGGGGGCTGGTGTGCCCCTTCCATGGCTGGCTGGCCCTAGGGGAAGGAAAGGGGAGGGGTGGCCCCTCCTGCCTTTCCCTCCTCAAGTGAGAAAGGAAAGGAGGGCACCCTCCCCTGCCTTCCTCTCACACAGATAGATGGTAGGGGGGCGCGACTTGGGGCAGGACCCCGAGTGGGATTCGGTCCCACTTGGGGCGCCTCCAGGCTGCCTCCTCCATCACTCACCTATATATATGTGGGAGGGGGTGCCTAGCACAACCCCAGAACATTGTCTTAACCATGTGCGGCGCCCCCCCTCCACCGTTTACACCCTTGATCATATTTTCATAGTGCTTAGGCGAAGCCCCGCGGAGATCGCTTCACCATCACCGTCACCACGCCATCGTGCTACCGGAACTCATCTACTACTTTGCCCGTCTTGCTGGATCAAGAAGGCGAGGACGTCACCGAGCTGAACGTGTGCTGAACGCGAAGGTGTCGTACGTTCGATACTTGATTGGTTGGATCATGAAGAAGTTTGACTACATCAACCGTGTTAATAAACGCTTCCGCTTACGGTCTACGAGGGTACGTAGACACACTCTCCCCTCGTTGCTATGCATCTCCATGGATAGATCTTTCGTGTGCGTAGTTTTTGTTTTGTTTTTCATGCAATGTTTCCCAACAATTACAACTGGACATTGGACTTACGGACATTGGACAAGCAGCTGCGATTTACAAGTAACCAGTGCTTTATACTCCTTTAGCAATCAGTGAGAGTGGCAATTTACAAAAAAAGATTCAGATTTGTTTTAAAACAGAGAGAAATTACATTTACAAAAAAGATTCAAATTTGTTTTAAAACAGAGGGAAATTACATTGGAGGCTGGTGTCTGTAATCAGTGGCGGAGCCAGGAGTTTGCGTCTAGGTATTCTTGTAATTTATTTTTGGCCAAAGCAATACTAACAGAACAACAAAAGTACAGTAAGATGGCAACATCAATGACACAATGACCATACATCGATAATAGTAGCAAAATATCATTGTGGTAATATCTCTAACAATTAAGAAATATTACAAACAACAAATAAAATTACAATATAACTTTACGATCCCTTTTTGAAAGAGATTGATGACACCCTTATCTTCCACTTTCTTGAAGAATTCTCTCTCAACGAAGGTAACCAAGCAATTATTCAAATATCCATCACCCATTTTGTTTCTACTCCTTCTAGCAATCAGTGGACCCTGGGTTTTGTAATTTGACAAACAATTACAACTGGACATTGGACTTACGGACATTGGACAAGCAATTACAATTTAGAAGTAACCAGTGGCTTCTACTCCATCTAGCAATCAGTGATAGTGGCAATTTACAAAAAAAAAACAGATTTGTTTTAAAATAGAGGAAAATTACATTTACAAAAAGATTAAGATTTGTTTTAAAACTGAGGGAAACTACATTGGTGGCTGGTGTCTGTAGTCAGTGACGGAGCCAAGAATTTGCTCCTGGGTATTCTTGTTATTTATTTTTGGCCAAAGCAATACTAATAGAACAACAAAAGTACAGTAAGATTGCAACATCCATGACACAATAACCATACATCGATAATAGTAGCAAAATATCATTGTGGCAATATCTCTAGAAATTAAAAAAGAATACAAACAACAAAGGAGATTATAATTTAGCTTTACGACCCCCTTTTTGGAAGAGATTGATGACACCCTTATCTTCCACTTTCTTGAAGATTTCTCTCTCAAAGAGGTAACCAAGCAATTGTTCAAATATTCATCATGAAAGGATCGATATGGTTGACTAGAGAAGGGGGGGGGGGTGAATAGGCAACTATTTTTTTTTTAGCTTTTCTTAACCAAATTAAACTTAGCATCAAAGTAGGTTTTCTAGATATGCAACTAGGTGATCAACCTACATGATGCAACAACTACAAGAACACGAGCAAGCAAAGGACACAACACAATATAAGATTGCATAAGTAAAGGTGAGAAATAACCAAGAGTGGAACCGGCGGAGACGAGGATGTGTTACCGAAGTTCCTTCCCTTTGAGGGGAAGTACGTCTCCGTTAGAGCGGTGTGGAGGCACAATGCTCCCCAAAAAGCCACTAGGGCCACCGTATTCTCCTCACGCCCTCACACAATGCGAGATGTCGTGATTCCACTATTGATGCCCTTGAAGGCGGCGACCGAACCTTTACAAACAAGGTTGAGGCTATCTCCACAACTGAATTGGAGGCTCCCAACGACTCCACGAAGCTTCACCACAATGGAATATGGCTCTGAGGTGACCGCAACCATCTAGGGTGCTCAAACACCCAATAGTAACAAGATCTGTAAGGGATTAGTGGGGGGAATCAAATTTCTCTTGGTGGAAGTGTAGATCGGGGCCTTCTCAACCAATCCCTAAAGAATCAACAAGTTTGATTAGCTAGGGAGAGAGATCGGGCGAATATGGAGCTTTGAGCAACAATGGAGTTTGGGGAGGGAAGAGGTAGGTCTTCTTCGAGAAGAAGACCTTCTTTTATAGTGGGAGAGCAAATCCAGCCATTAACCCCACTTCAGCCCGCACAGAGCGGTACTACCGTTGGCTGGGGCGGTACTACCGCTGGTAGCAGCAGTACTACCGCGCCAGCGGTACTACCGCACAGGCAAAAATCAGAGGCAACAGTGGGAGAAAGGAAGGGAGAGGAGAGGTGGAGCGGTACTAGCCGTGGTGGTGGCAGCGGTACTACCGCTTGTAAGCGGTACTACCGCTGCTACTACCGCACAACCCGACACGAGAAAATACCCCCTCGAGTCTAGGCGATAGCAGAGCTGAACCGGGGCGGTACTGCCGCTGATGCCCTCAAGCGGTACTACCGCTTGACGATCATAAGCAGTACTATCGCTCCGGCGGCGGTACTACCGCTACCACCTCACAACCTCTACTTTCGATGAAACAGAAAACTCCAAGGAGAGGAAAGGAGCTATGGGTGCAAAAATGAAGTGTACGTGTTGATTCCACCCTAGCCTTTCCAATGCGGACCCCCTCTTGATAGTACGGTGTCTCCTACGAATCAAGTCCACCAAAACCAAAAAACGAAGGAGACGACACGTCTTCACTTAAAGCTTCGAGGGGAAGGAATCGTCTCGTGCCAAAGGATGAATCTCTAAAATACTTAGCACACACGATTAGTCCGCAAAAGCATTGTCATCAATCACCAAAACGGGTTAGGAAGGGACATGCCCTTACAATCTCCCCCTTTTTGGTGGATTGATGACAATACGGGATTTGCACAAAGAATTAACAGGAGAGTAAGCAAACCCCAAATGACTACAAAATATAGACACGCTCTCCCTAGATGTGTGCACTTAAATAGAGGTGCCTTTGGAATGCAAAGTACACACATTAGGTTAAACTCCCCCTATATTTTATAGTCAGACAATATTTATCATATATTAGCTAGGAAACAAATGAGTAGTAAGTGTGCAACATATATATATAGGCATGAGCTAAGCATGCAACTGACATACTACCAAAGTACTTGACATAAAGATACAATAGGATAGGGTAGCACATGTCTCACACACATGAAAGTTAACTAGTTCTCACGAGCATAAACCAAACCAAAGCAACAGGCAAGAAGAGAGTTTGCGAGAGAGGAAAAACAAGGCAAATAGGACACACACTCGCAACTCGAAAAATCCCTAAACTCTCTCCCCCTTTGGCATCGAGACACCGAAAAGGGGAAAAGAGTGCTGCTACGGCCACATGTGATAGAAACTCAGACGATCTCCATCATCACATCCCCGTGAGATCATCCGCACCTCCATCATCGACAAGGGCCTGATCGGGGTCAGAGTCAGTCCAGGGGCAATGCTGTTGAACCTACTCCTCCTCATCTGTGATCTGGCCCTCAGAACTACTGACAACAGTCGCACAAACCTGACGCATGAGCTCTTTATGGCGGCTCCTGGCCTTCTTCTCAGACACATGAGCCAAGTACTGACCGTGAGACTCCATGCAGAAGCGCTTCTTAATCTTGCGCTTGAGATTCTTGGCCCATGAGGGCTCCGCTCCAGAGGGCACATAATCCTCATCATCGCCAGCCTCAGTCTCTACCTCAACATCGTCAGCACCGGACGGAATACTAGACTGTGAAACCGGAGTGCCCTAGAGCTCCTTCTTCTGCAGGCGCTTAACCTCGTGAGAGACCAACTCGCCAGTCTCCAGCACAATACCAGGATAAGTGCACTCCCAAGCCTTCTCAATCATCAACATAAGAAAGGGACCATAAATAGGACACTTGCGCTCAGAGATGGCAGATACAAGCTTAGACCACATGACATGAGAAATATCCAGGGATTCTCCAGTGTGTTCTTCCTTCTCATGTTGGCAGAAAAGTAGCATGTCCACAAGAAATGAGTGAACCATATACAGGTTCCCAATGCAAGGGAAAAGAGTCTCCTGAAGATGCGATGAAGAATATCCAGATAGGTAGGCAGCTCATAGGTCTCCTTCTTCGTCTCGGGGTTAACCCTCATAGTGCAGTAAGGCCAGAGAGATCGCTTGTGAGTGGCAGTTGCATTGCAGTGAGGACAAAAGCCAACCGGATTCTCAAGCCCTTGATCTTCAATCCCAAGTAATTCCATGAAAGCCTTCCATTTGACAGAGAGAAGTTTTCCATTTTTCATCCAAGTCAGAGATCTTTCCTCACCAGTGTCGAGATGAATCGTGGCATAAAACTGAGCCACCAAGTCCGCATCAAAATCCTTGTTGAACTCCATGATGCCGAGAATGTTCAACTAAGTACACATCTCCAGGGCTTCGCCAAAGTAGTTAGGATCCTTCTTCATATAAGCAATGTCAATGGAGCGGACATCAACAAAGAGATTCCTCTTGGCCTTGATCGCATCAAAATATATTGCCCACTGAAAACGGGTCCAGAAGGGACGGTTGACCAAATTGGGCACTTGATCATGCTCATAAGGATTGCGCTGACGCTTCTCCCAAAGCTCCTTGGCCGTCATCTCAGTGACGGACTTGGTCTTCGTCTTGGGCTTCTTCGCAGTACTCTTGGACGGTTGGGACTGAGTGGGCGGAACACTTGAAGAGGCACCCGCCGCCTCAAAGGTGCGATAGCGCTTAGAGACAGAGCACCCTGGGTTGATACGACGGGCATGATGCTCCGAAGGGCCATCACCTGGAACCAAACACACGAACACGAGAAACAACACGAAAGAACAAGCATAAGCCACGAGGAAAAGTAACATGGATCAATATTTGATAATAGTATGATGGACATTGGCATCCTGTGGTTGTACCGCTCTTGGTAGGCGGTAGTATCGCTCTAGGGGAGTGGTAGTGCCGCTTCAGGTGGGGAACGGAGGTTCCCTTGCTGTCGTGACCAACTCCGGTACTACCGGGATGCCAAATTCAAAAATAAGCCTACCAAACATCAATCCTAGCAGTTTAGAAGACTTCACCATCCTACTCAAGCTTTGATTTGGCCAAAAATCGAAGAATGCAAACCTATTGCCCCTAAATCCTAGATCTGAAACCTAGACGCAAAGAGAAAGAGACGGGGGCAATACCAGCATCCATGGCTTGAGGAAGGGGTGGGGATTGATCCCACCGGAGGAAAAGGTGAAATACGGCCCGGAGGAGGCTGCCCACGAGCGTCCTCCCGCGGTGAGGTCGTCGCTGGAGCACGAAGAGGAAACGAGGGTCGAATGGGTACGGGGAGAAGAAACTCCCCATGCCCAACTTAACCCCTCAGTCCTGCGCCGCAGCGGTAGTATCGCTCGGGCGGGCGGTAGTACCACTTAAGTCAATAAGCGGTAGTACCGCCCAGCCAAGAACCCGTACACTAAACTCTCCCTTTCCCTTTTTTAAAAAAAATGACTTAGCTCAAGCAAAGAGAGAACACAAGAGACGAGGAAACAAAACACGAAGACAAGACACACACATGAAAGATAGAATACAAGACAACAACCACACAACTCTCAAGGAGAAGGCGGTGGCCGAGGCCACCTATGTTTTTGTGAAATGGTATGGCACCGTGAAGATTTTAACCTTGGGCCCATGACCACTACTCATCTTTGAAGCACAAGTACCATCAACAATGGTGAATGTGAAAGAGTTGATCAATTTATGCATAATGGGGGGAGGGAATGTTCATTGAGAGAACAACACTCCCCCTATATATATGCCTACACCTAAACAAGATAGCATGATGAGTGTGAAGGGGTGTGCAAAGTTTCAAGCCACATTGCTCAAATCTCATGCCTTAACTCGCAAAATCTTGCTTCATCCAAGGGCTTTGTGAGAATATCTGCAAGGTTATCATGAGTGTTGACATAGTGAAGATCAATCTCCCCACGCCTAATATGATCCGGATGAAGTGATACCGAATCTCAATATGCTTCGTCTTGAAGTGTTGCACCGGGTTGAGAGAGATTTTGATGGCACTTTCATTGTCACACCAAAGAGGCACTTTATCACAAATGACACAATAATCCTTTAAAGTACGCCTCATCCATAGGATTTGAGCACAACAAGTACCAACAGCCACATATTCGGCTTCGGTGGAGGGGAGAGATACACAACTTTGCTTCTTGGAAGACCAACTTACCAAAGAGCAACTAAGAAATTGGCACCCTCCGGAAGTTGACTTCCTATCCACTTTGTCTCTTGCCCAATCCGAATCCGAGAAACCTACAAGGTTGAAGTTTGCCCCTCTTGGGTACCATAAGCCAAAGTTTGGGGTATCAGCCAAATATCGAAAGATTTGCTTGACCGCCACAAAGTGGCTTTCCTTAGGTGAGGCTTCAAACCGTGCACAAATTCCCACACTTAACATGATATCCGGTCTAGATGCACAAAGATAAAGCAATGATCCAATCATAGAATGATATACCTTTTGATCCACCACTTTACCATTGGGATCACTGTCAAGTTGGCATTTGATAGGCATTGGAGTAGAGGCCGGCTTGACATCACTTAGATTGAATCTCTTGAGCATGTCTTGAGTATATCTGGCTTGGTTGATGAATGTAACATCCGAATTTTCAATTTGGATGTTATCATAGATCATTAATATGCATTCATCATTTGAGCATTTTGAATTTGGTTTTATTTGAAAGTTGATCCAAAGACTTTAAGCAACTCAAGGACCCAAGAGAGAGAGAGAGAGAGAGAGAGAGAGAGAGAGAGAGAGAGAGAGAGAGAGAGAGAGTTGGAAGTTTTCCAAAGAGAACCCAGAATTTTATTATTTCCAAGTGGGGTTGGATCAAATATTATTTTTACCAATTTTCATTTTCAATATTTTTAAATAAATGGGAGAAGATAAAATGACTTCTCCAAAAACAGAATAAAAATGTTGGAAATTGAATTTTGAGTAAAAATACTTTTATTGGATTTTTATTTGCAAATTTATTTATTTTAAATTGCATTAAAAAGTTTATTTTGTTTTTAGGCATTTTGGTTTAGAAAAATGTTCACTTTTACCCAATTATTAGGAGGGAACGGTGAAAATTGTTTCTCAAATTTTTAGGCTTTTATTTTATTCTATTTTGAATTTTCTTCGATGCACGTATTTCTTTTAAAAAAATGTTTCGGACTCGCCGCGCCACCGCCATCGCCCCCGAGTCCGGGCGCTGCATGCCCCGCCGTCGCCCGTGTCCGGCGCAGACACCGCCGTCGTCACCACCTTCTCCAAGCAAAGGGCCTCGGCCCGAGGCTATATAAGCCGAGGCTGGCCGCCCTCGGACCTCACCCCGCCGCCGCCTCGACTCCCGCCGCCGCCCGAGCCGCCGCGTCGCTGTTGTCGTTGCCCCGCCGCCCCGCGAGCCGACAGCCGTCGCCGCCGGCGCACTCGTCGCCCGCGTCCGCACTCGCCGCCGCCGTCCCGAGCCGCCTCCGCCGTCGCGCCGCCGCCAGAACCCGCCGCCGCCGCCCCACAACCGCTGGATCCGGCGCCAGAGCCCCGATCCGTTTTCGGTAAAAACCGCCGCCGTTTTTTTATTTTGTTTTTTTGGTTTAAAAAAAATTAGATCGTTTTTTTCGAGAAACCCTGGATCTATTTTTTTAGGTTTTATTAAATAGCGAACGTCCACTGCTTAGATCAGTAAAACGAACGTTCGCTATTTAGTATTTTCCATTTCCTGTTTATTTTCGCCAAGGACCTATCCGCGATTAAAGTTTTGACAGATTAGTCCCTAAACTTCAAACGATCACTACTTTTTGCTCGTTAGTCGGAATTAGATGAAACCAACGCCAAACTCTTCATTTTGATCTCATCTATAGAGTAATACAACTCAAATCTGTTTTTGAAAGTTTAATAATTGGAATTCAAACAAATTTATATTTGAAATTATTTTGATCGTAACTTGAGTTTCATAACTCCATTTGAGTTGATTCTTTTTGCAAATCGAAGATCTTGACCTAAACTTTATGATAAGGACAAATTCACTTAATTTTAGTACTGTTATTGTAGCGACCAGGTTTCGAATGAATCGAAGTCTCTGTGCTTAGTGTCATCCCTGGATCAGTATGGTGACACACACAGTACTCGAGGATTTATAATAGAGGTTCAATCACACTTTATTACATCGAAAGTCCTCGACGTTAGAGAATACCTTGGCTCCTTGCAGCTGGTCAAACAGATCATTGATCATCAGCACGTGGTACTTATTCTTGGTCGTCACCTCGTTCAGTGCACGATAATCAACAACCATTCTCAATGATCCATCCTTCTTCTTGACTAAGAGCACTGGGGCTCCCCACGGCGATGAACTTGGTCGTATATAACCCTTATCCGTTAGCTCCTTGATTTGCTTCTTGATCTCCTCCAGATCATTAGTGGGCATCCGGTATGGTCTCTTAGATATTTGCCCAGTGCCGGGTAATAGTTCAATTAAGAACTCTATGTCTCTATTCAGTGGCATGCCGGGTAACTCCTCTAGGAATACATCGGGGTAATCCTTCACAATTGGCACTTCTTCCTGAACAACTCCCATTAGTGCATTCACATGCGCTTTCCTTCTAGCATAATAGCTTTGTCCACTAGCTCTTGATAATTGTTATTGGTTGCTAGCATCAGCTGCATACTCATCTCATCATTGAGTTCTTCTAGAAACTTCTCCTGCTTCGCAGCGTCGGTGGCCACATCATCTGGCACATAGCAAGCTAACTGCCTAAAGTCATCCACGTATTGCCCCACAGTACGATTTCCTTGGCGCAAGTTGCGAAACTCACGCTTCTTCACGCTCATGGTTCCTGCTGAGACATGTGTTGTGCGAAAAGCTGAAACTGATCCCAAGTGATTGCAACAAGTGGGTAGGTGGCGGTGTAATTCTCCAACCAAGTGGCTGCTGCTCCCTCAAGCTGATGCGCAGCAAAACGCACCCTCTCTGCATCTGTGCATCCTGCAGTTGCTAGCTCTCTGTCCATCTTGCGGAGCCAGTCATCTGCAACAATCGGATCGGTGCTACTAGAGAACACCAGAGGTTACAACCTTAAGAATCGGGTCAAGTTGTCATGGGGAGGCGGAGGTGGGTTGTTGTTGTTGTTGTTGTTCTGATTCTGGACAAGTAGTTGCATCAAAGTGTTCTGCTGCTGGATCAGTTGGGTGAGCTCAGGGGGAAACTCAAATCCGGGCTCACGTCTCGGAGGCACCTGAGGGTTTAGAGGGGAGAGATTAGAATAGAATGAGGTCCAGGGGAAATCACTACCCATATGCACATGAGACAAACAATTTCGTATCATATCACTCAATTTAATCAAGAGCACACAAAAGGTCCTATTACAAAGCTAGCGAACGATTCTAACTACTCAGATTAATAGTAATGATTACAGGGTGGTCATCTAATCACTATCATCTGAAGACTCCATAATATCTGCTCCAACTTCGTCTTCATAGTCACTTTCATCACTGTCGGTGCCGTCTATCAGAATGTAGTTCTCCATAGTAATTCTCGTTTCTGGTTCCGGCTTCATCATGCTAGTTCCAGCCTTCTTATTCAGTGCTTCATTCTGCTCCAATAGTACGGCGATTTCCTCTTTATATCCATCTCGTACTATCTTGAGTTTTCTTCTAGATCCACATTCCGGGTTATAACCATGTTGGTTTTCTGCATAAGTGCGCACATCTGATTCTCGTAGCGGCGTATGTGTTGGTCCATCTCCTGGATGTATGTTGCAATGGATCCATCCTTCCTGGTGCGAAGCATCTCCCATTGCTCGTCTCGACGTCCACAAATCCGGTAGATGGTGTCTTGAAGGTCCTTGTTGTAGACTTCACATATGCGTCCAAACGTGATATGAGCTGCCGTACTCTTTCCCAAACTCCATGTAGGCGCGTCAAAGGCTAGCTCGAGTGGCTCTATGAATGGTGCAATAGTCCTCCCAGGTACGCTAACTTTGATCTTTCAGCACTCCTCTTCCGGCGATGTTGCGTAGAGATCTCCCGTGATACTGGGTATTCCAATGTGCAAGTATCTAGTGACTTCCTTCAAGTGCTTTCCGAAAGGGGTGTCATCGTCTGGCTGAGTGAACTTGCTCCCTTCATCCGACATCTATAGAACAGAAATAGAGAAGAATTAGAATGAGTAGAGAAGAAGTAGAATGGGTAGAGAAGAACACCCTATGGCTTATCCTAGTGATCGCGTCCTACAGTCAATGTGTGCTCTGATACCATCTCGTAGCAGCCACGATTCCAATGAATCGAAGTCTCTATGCTCCGTGTCATCCCTGGATCAGTATGCTGACACACACATTACTCGAGGATTAATAACAGAGGTTCAATCACACTTTATTACATCGAAAGTGCTCGAAGAGGCAATATCCAATACATGAATATGGCTAAAGGCCATCTAAAATAATAAACTGCGGAAGCTATGAAGAGTAGTTGAGTCCATCCCAACTCCACGACAAACATTGAGTGCATGACAATGACCTAGCGCACCTTAATCTTCGTCTGAAAACTCTGCAACATGATACGTTGCAGCCATGTAGGTCAGCACATTGAATATGCTGGCATGAACATACTGTAGCAAGATTGATGACCAAAGTCTACAACTATATGCATATTTGGCTGGTGGAGGCTGTAAGGTTTATTTTTGCCTACAACAAAGGAATAACTTTTATTTGACTACTTAGTTGAATTTAAGCAATATTGAGAATGGTTCCTCCATCTCAAATCTGCAAGTTACCAAAATTAATAACCCCACAATTTTATTAGATCAAGTGATGAGATCAACAAATAATCCACTTCTAGATACTCAAAGATGTCCATAACCGTGGACATGGCTACTCATGAATAGTTTGTACAATCTGTAGAGGTTTGTGCACTTTTCCCCACAAGACTCGATCGCCTCCGTTTAACTTCTCGCACTACATGGTGTTTGAGAAACGGATGACCGAGACCCAGTCTTTCAGAAGCATTAACTCTTTACCCTGGGTAGACCGTTACACCTACATCCGCTACATCTGCTAGTCTACCACTGAAAGAGGTCACACAACATACTCAACTATGCCAGAGCCCATAATGTCTTGTAGCTGCACACATAAGTTTCTAGGCTTGAAAGATATATGATTCCTTTGAGCCTGGGTGGCATTCAATAGGATAATCACGCGGGTCCTCCGGGATTTCCTAGGACAACACTGGATTCTCCAGGTGCCCTGCAACCAATCCACCTAGATGTGTATTAAATTTCCACCTTAAAGAAACCCTTAGTTGTTATTACACTCACAACTTTCATGAAACTCTCATACCAATCCACGTCTACAAGCATGGCTAAGCAATAAGTAACAAAGTGTATATTCCCTTGGGTTGATCTCAAGTCATTCGGTTCCTACCTCATGCACTGCAAAGCATCATCACATGTAACCAGTCCTACTCATGCAAGTGTTTGAGGATAATACTAATGCAATGAAAACTGGGTATTTGAAAAGTATGATCAAAGTATGAACTTGCCTTGCTGACGATCATTGAAACCTAGGGACTCATAGTAGCACGCTTCACACTCCAGGAATTCTATCGCAATCAAACAATAGCATACATAAGCAATCATGCAACAGAATCGAAGAACAGATCTCAAAAGACTTCGAAAACAAACGGATAACTCTTGCAACAGAAAACAATTTCTAACGGTACCAAAATTAAGTGAATTTGGCCTTATCATAAAGTTTAGGTGAAGAGCTTCGATTTGCAAAAAGAATTAACTCAAACGGAGCTACGAAACTCAAGTTATGATCACACAAAGTTCAAACACAAAACTGTTTGAAGTAAAATTTTAAAACTTTCAAAATCAAATTTGAGTTATGCTACTAGAAAGATAAGATCAAAACAAAGAAAGTGGCATTGGTTTCATCTAATTCCGACTAACGAGTAAAAAGTAACGAGGGTTTGAAGATCAGGGACTGATTTGCAAAAAAAATAATCGCGAAAAGGTCCTTGGCCGAAAATAACAGAAAAGGAAAACCTACACAGTGAACGTTCGGTTTCTGAGACTAAACAGCGATCGTTCACTAAATAACAAAACCTAAAAAAAAGAATCTAGGTTTAAAAAAACCGATCTAGGGTTTAAAAAAACTAAAAGAAAAACCGAGAAAACCGGCGGTTTTACCTAACGGACCGGCGGCGGATCGGCGGCGGCGGCGAACGGCGGCGGCGGTGAACGGCTCCGACGGGCTCCGACGGCAGCGGAACGGCGGCTGGCGGCGGGGCGGGTTGAGGGCGGCGGATGGGCTGCGAGGGGAGGGGGTGCGGCTTGCTTTTTAAAGGCGTGGGGCCGGCCCGATGCTTTGGGCGAGGGGAAAGGGGAGGGAGAGTCTGGCTCGGACTCTGTCCGGCGGAGGCGGTAACCTGGCGGCGTGGCGGCCTGCTCGGGTGGGCCTTCGGCCCAGATGGGCGAAACGTTTTTTTTTAATAAAATTCGCGTGAACAGAAAAAAATCAAAATAAAATATAACAAAAATTCTAAAAATACCAGAAACAATTTTGACCGTCTAAACCTAATATTTAGAACAAGGTGAATATTTTTCTGATATAAAATGCCTAAAAAAATAAAATAACTTTTAAATTCAATTTTTAAAATAAGAAACCGCAAATAAAATTCCAATAAAATAAATATTTTACTTAAAAATCAAATTCCAATATTTTTATTATGTTTTTGAAGAAGTCATATTATCTTCTCTCATTTATTTTAAATATTGGAAAAAAATGAAATTTGGCAAAAATATTATTGATCCAACCCCACTTAGAAATAAATAAAATAGTGGGCTTCTCTCCGGAAAACTTCCAACTCTCTCACTTGGGTCCTTGAGTTGCTTAAAGTTTTGGATCAATTTTCAAATAAACTCATGCTCAAAATGCTCAAATGATGAATGCATATGAAAGATCTATGATAACATCCAAATTGAAAATTGGGATGTTATAAACCTGTCCCCCTTAAGATGAATCTCGCCCTCGAGATTCGGGTTGGCTAGAAAATAGGTGCGGGTGGTCCTCGCTTAGATCATCCTCTCGTTCCCAGGTGGCTTCATCCTCTGTATGGTGACTCAACTGTACTTTGCAAAACTTGATGACTTTGCTGCGGGTAACTCTGTCGGCAAACTCGAGAATCTTAACGGGCTTCTCCTCGTAAGTCAGATCGCTCTCTAACTAAATTGCTTCCAGTGGCACTGTATCGCATAACGGAATATCGGCCATCTCTGCATGACACTTCTTCAACCGAGATACGTGAAACACATCGTGAACTCTGGACAAAGTCTCGGGCAACTCTAGCTGATAAGCTACTTCTCCTCTGCGCTCCGAAACTTTGTACGGTCCCACAAATCTTGGTGGCAATTTACCCTTAACTCTGAAATGCTTAACTCCTCAAAGCGAGGACACATGAAGATACACTCTATCTCCAACTTCATAGGTCACCTCCTTACGTTTCGTGTCTGCATAACTCTTCTGCCTGGACTGGGCTACCTTTAGTTTGTCGCGGATCAATTTGACCTTCTCTTCTGACTCTTTGATTAAATCGGGTCCAAATAACTGACGGTCTCCAACTTCATCCCACATCAACGGTGTTCTACACCTCCTTTCGTACAAGGCTTAGAAAGGGGCCATTTGCAAACTAGTTTGATAACTGTTGTTGTAAAAAACTCTACGTATGGCAAGTTATCATCCCAACTAGATCCATAATCGAGTGCACAAGCTCTCAACATGTCCTCCAGGATCTGATTGACTCTCTCGGACTGTCCATCAATCTGTGGATGAAAGGCTGTACTGAACTCTAGCCTAGTACCTAAAGTCTCGTGCAACTGCTTCCAAAACTTTGAGGTAAACTATGTTCCTCTGTCTGATACAATGGTCCTTGGAACTCCATGCAGACATACGATCCTGGTCATGTATATCTTGGCCAACTTAGCACACGTGTAAGTGGTCTTTACGGGGATAAAGTGAGCTACGTTAGTCAGACGATCAACTATCACCCAGATTGAATCATACCCTGAACGTGTCCTGGGCAGTTCTGTGATGAAATCCATTCCAAGTTTATCCCACTTCCATTCGGGTATGGGTAACGGCTACAATAACCCTGCTGGTTTCTGATATTCAGCCTTGACTTTCTGACAAACATCACACACTGCTACATACTTGGCAATGTCCTTCTTCATTCTGGTCCACCAGAAACTTTGCTTCAAATCCAAGTACATCTTGGTGTTGCCTGGGTGAATCGAATACGGCGAATCATGAGCCTCCTGGAGAATCAACTTCCTATTCTCGGGGTCATTGGGCACATAATACGCTTTTCAAACCAAAGTGTCTCGTATTCATCCTCAGAAACCCTCCTGCCTTTCCTTTGGCCATTCTTTCTTTTATGTCTGCAATTTCTTTGTCCGTCTGCTGGGCTTCTCGAATCTTTCCCAGAAAAGTGGACTGAATTTCCAATGTGGCAACATAACCTCTAGGAACTATCTCCATCTGCAAATCCCTAAGATCCTCGGCTTACTCCTGGGGTAAACCTCCGGTTTTGATAGTGTTAACATAACTCTTGCGACTTAGGGCCTCTGCCATGACATTGGCTTTTCCTGGATGATAATGCAATCTCATATCGTAATCCTTTATGAGCTCCAGCCATCTCCTTTGCCTGAGATTCAGCTCCTTCTGTGTGAAGATATACTTCAAACTCTTATGATATGTGTATACATCACAACGGTTTCCAATAAGAAAATGTCTCCAGGTTTTGAGTGCATGCACTACGGATGCTAACTCCAAATCATGCGTGGCATAATTCAACTCATGTGGTCGAAGCTGACGTGAAGCGTATGACACAACTCTTCCATCTTGCATGAGAACGCATCCAAGTCCTTGACGAGAAGCATCATAATGCACTTGAAAATCCTTGCGTATATCTGGAAGAATCAACACTAGGGTTGTAACCAAACATTTCTTCAACTCCTAAAAACTGGCCTCACACTCTTCGATCCACTTGTACTTAGTCTCCTTCTTCAACAACTCTGTCATGGGCTTTGCAATCTTTGAGAAATTCTCAATAAATCTCTGTTAATATCCTACGAGTCCAAGAAAACTGCGAATTTTGCTAACTGAGGTGGGTGCCTTCCATTCTGTGACTGCCTCAACCTTGGCGGGGTCTACGGCTATACCGTCTCCTGATATAACATGTCCAAGGAATCCAACTTCCTTCAACCAAAACTCACATTTGCTAAACTTGGCATATAACTGATGCTCTCGGAGCTTCTCGGGAACTAACCACAAATGTTCCTTGTGCTCCTCTTCATTCTTGGAGTAAATCAATATGTCATCAATGAATACTACCACAAACTTATCCAAGAACTCCATGAATACCTTGTTCATCATACTCATAAAATAGGTCGGGCGTTAGTCAAACCAAATGACATAACTGTATACTCATAAAGCCCGTACCTCGTGGTAAAAGTTATCTTAGGTATATCTTGTTCTCGGATCTTCAGTTGATGATATCCTGATCGCAAATCATTCTTAGAGAATATCTTGGCTCCTTGGAGCTGGTCAAACAGATCGTTGATCATTGGCAGGGGGTACTTATTCTTCGTCGTCACCTTATTCAGTGCCCAATAATCAACAACCATTCTCAATGATCCATCCTTCTTCTCGACTAAGAGCACTAGGGCTCCCCACGGCGATGAACTTGGTCGTATATAACACTTATCTGTTAGCTCCTTGACTTTCTTCTTGATCTCCTCCATATCATTAGCGGGCATCCGGTATGGTCTCTTAGATATTGGCCCGGTGCCGGGTAATAGTTCGATTAAGAACTCTATGTCTCTATTCGTTGGCATGCCGGGTAACTCCTCCGGGAATACATCGGGGTAATCCTTCACAACTCGCACTTCTTCCTGAACAACTCCCGTGAGTGCATTCACATGCTCTTCCCTTCTAAAATAATAGCTTTGTCCACTAGCTCTTGATAATTGTTATAGGTTGCTAGCATCAGTTGCATACTCATCTCATCATTGAGTTCTTCTAGAAACTTCTCCTACTTCGCGACGTCGGTGGCCACATCATCTGGCGCATAGCGAGCTAACTGCCTAAAGTCATCCACATACTACCCCACAGTACGATTTCCTTGGCGCAAGTTGTGAAACTCGCGCTTCTTCAGGCTCATGGCTCCTGTTGAGACATGTGTTGTGCGAAAAGCTGAAACCCATCCCAAGTGATTGCAGCAAGTGGGTAGGTGGCGGTGTAATTCTCCCACCAAGTGGCGGCTGGTCCCTCAAGCTGATGCGCAGCAAAACACACCCTCTCTACATTTGTGTATCCTGCAGTTGCTAGCTCTCTGTTCATCTTGCGGAGCCAGTCATCTGTAACAATCGGCTCGGTGCTACTAGAGAACACCAGCGGTTGCAACCTTAAGAACCGGGTCAAGATGTCATGGGGAGGCGGAGGTGGGTTGTTGTTGTTGTTGTTGTTCTGATTCTGGACAAGTAGTTGCATCAAAGTGTTCTGCTACTGGATCAGCTGGGTGAGCTCAGGGGGAAACTCAAATCTGGGCTCACATCTCGGAGGCACCTGAGGGTTTAGAGGGGAGAGATTAGAATAGAATGAGGTCCAGCGGAAATCACTACCCATATGCACAAGAGAAAAACAATTTCATATCATATCACTCAGTTCAATCAAGAGCACACAAAAGATCCTATTACAAAGCTAGCGAACGATTCTAACTACTCGGATTAATACTAATGATTACAGGGTGGTCATCTAATCACTATCATCTGAAGACTCCATAATATCTGCTCCAACTTCGTCTTCATAGTCACTTTCATCACTGTTGATGTCGTCTATCATAATGTAGTTCTCCATAGTAATTCCCGTTTTTGGTTCTGGCTTCATCGTGCTAGTTCCAACCTTCTTATTCAGTGCTTCATTCTGCTCCTATAGTACGGCGATTTCCTCTTCATATCCATCTCGTACTGTCTTGAGTTCTTCTTCTAGCTCCACATTCTGGGTTATAACCATGTTGGTTTTCTGCATAAGTGCGCACATCTGATTCTCGTAGCGGCGTATGTGTTGGTCCATCTCCTGGATGTATGCTGCAATGGATGCATCCTTACTGCTGTGAAGCATCTCCCATTGCTCGTTTCGACGTCCACAAATCTGGTAGATGGTGTCTTCAAGGTCCTTGTTGTAGACTTCACATATGCGTCCAAATGTGATATGAGCTGCCATACTCTTTCCCAAACTCCATGTCGGCGCATCAAAGGCTAGCTCGAGTGGCTCCGCGAATGGTGCAATAGTCCTCCCAGGTACGCTAACTTTGATCTTACAGCAGTCCTCTTCCGACGATGTTGCGTAGAGATCTCCCATGGTACTGGGTATTTCAATGTGCAAGTATCTAGTGACTTCTTTCAAGTGCTTTCCGAAAGGGTGTCATCGTCTGGCTGACTGAACTTGCTCCCTTGGTCCGACATCTATAGAACAGAAATAGAGAAGAATTAGAATGAGTAGAGAAGAAGTAGAATGGGTAGAGAAGAACATCCTATGGCTTATCCTAGTGGTCGCATCCTACAGTCAACATGTGCTCTGATACCATCTTGTAGCGTCCACGATTCCAATGAATCGAAGTCTCTGTGCTTAGTGTCATCCCTGGATCGGTATGCTGACACACACATTACTCGAGGATTTATAACAGAGGTTCAATCACACTTTATTACATCGAAAGTCCTCGAAGAGGCAATATCCAATACACGAATATGGCTAAAGGCCATCTAAAATAAAAAACTACAGAAGCTATGAAGAGTAGTTGAGTCCAACCAACTCCATGGCAAACATTGACTGCATGACAACGACCTAGCGCACATTAATCTTCGTCTGAAAACTCTGCAACATGATACATTGCAGCCATGTAGGCCAGCACATTGAATATGCTGGCATGAACATATTGTAGCAGGATTGATGAACAAACTCTACAACTATATGCATATTTGGCCGGTGGAGGCTGTAAGGTTTATTTTTGCCTACAACGAAGAAATAAATTTTATTTAACTACTCAGTTGAATTTAAGCAATATTGAGAATGGTTCCTCCATCTCAAATCCCCAAGTTACCAAAATTAATAACCCAACAATTTTATTAGATCAAGTGATGAGATCAACAAATAATCCACTTCTAGATACTCAAAGATGTCCATAACCGTGGACACGACTACTCATGAATAGTGTGTACACTCTGCAGAGGTTTGTGCACTTTTCCCCACAAGACTCGATCGCTTCCATTTAATTTCTCGCACTACATGGTGTTTGAGAAATGGATGACCGAGACACAGTCTTTTAGTAGCATTAACTCTTTACCCTGGGTAGACCGTTACACCTACATCCGCTACATCTGCTAGTCTACCACTGAAAGAGGTCACACAACATACTCAACTATGTGAGAGCCCATAATGGCTTGTGGCTGCACACAGAACTTTCTAGGCATGAAAGATATATGATCCCTTTGAGCCTGGGTGGCATTCCATAGGATAATCACACGGGTCCTCCTGGATTTCCTAGGACAACACTGGATTCTCTAGGTGCCCTGCAACCAATCCACCCAGATGTGTATTAAATTTCCACCTTAAAGAAACCCTTAGTTGTTAATACACTCACAACTTTCGTGAAACTCGCATACCAATCCACGTCTACAAGCATGGCTAAGCAATAAGTAACAAAGGGTATATTCCCTTGGGTTGATCTCAAGTCATTGGTGTCGGGGAAACTGATCGCCCACGAACACCTATGGGACCGGAGCCCCTTTTTGGTACGGCAAGGGGGCGGAGGATGCACAAAGAGCGGATCGAGGCGTGCACGCGAGCAGTTTACCCAGGTTCGGGCCGCACGGAGGCGTAAAACCCTACTCCTGCCTTGGTTTGTATTGTGTTCTGGGCTCGGGAGCGAGAAGAACTACAGTGTTGGTCGCTAACACCGAGCGTGAGAGTGATCGATGGTCCGAACCCCCTCTACGTTGCGCATGGGCCTCCTTTTATAGGTCAAAGGGGTCACCGATAGGTGGCAACGCAGTCGAGGGTAGAAATGTAAAAATGGTGGTAGTCGGAACAGTGTATGCATAGTGCTCTATACCTAACTCTGACGGCAGGGGACAAAGGCATTAAATGCCCGTCGCCGTCGCCCTAAACAGTGCAAATAGCGTCCGTCAGGGCGTCTCCGTTCGCCACGACGGTAGCCTCGTCATCGCAGCTCGCCATCGTGTACCCCAGGCTGCACAGCCTTCCACCACGTGCGCCTGGAAGGGCCCCAGGGCAACGCGTGGGCGGATGCGCTGGAGCGCGGGTACCTAGTGGAAGTCTGCCGCGGCAAGCACCTTGCCGCGACCACCATCTTGCCGCGCCCGTGAGCTTGTCGCTCTCCTCGCCTTGCCGGGGCGCGCGGCGCGTCACGGCAAGTTTCATGAAATGCCACGTTTGGCCTTCCCGGCAAGCTCCTCTTGCCAGGGTCTTGTGCAAGAGAAGTGGTCTTGAGCCTGGGGCGGCCTTCCCGGCAAGCTCCTCTTGCCGGGGGCTTGTCTCTTTAACTTGAATACTTTGTTCTTGAATGGCTCCAAAGGAACCTCAGTGGGCCTTGGCGGACGCGCGGCAAGCCCTGCCACGGGACGCTGCTACTGCCCGTGTACAAGTTCGGGATACTAAGGTACCCCTACTTTAGTACACCGACAATTGGGTTCCTACCTCATGCACTACAAAGCATCATCACATTTAACCAATCCTAATCATGCAAGTGTTTGAGGATAATACTAATGCAATGAAAACTGGGTATTTGAAAAGTATGATCAAAGTATGAACTTACCTTGCGGACGATCGTTGAAACCTAGGGACTCGTAGTAGCATGCTTCGCACTCCGGGAATTCTATCACAATCAAACAATACCATACATAAGCAATCATGCAACAGAATCGAAGAATAGATCTCAAAAGACTTCAAAAACAAATGGATAACTCTTGCAACAGAAAACAATTTCTAACAGTACCAAAATTAATTGAATTTGGCCTTATCAGAAAGTTTAGGTGAAGAGCTTCGATATGCAAAAAGAATCAACTCAAGCGGAGCTACGAAACTCAAGTTACGATTAAACGAAGTTCAAACACAAAACTGTATGAATTCAAATTTTAAAACTTTCAAAATCAAATTTGAGGTGCGCTACTGGAAAGATAAAATCGGAACACGGAAAGTTGCGTTGGTTTCATCTAATTCCGACTAACGAGTAAAAAGTAACGAGGGTTTGAAGATGAGGGACTGATGTGCAAATTTTTAATCACGAAAAGGTCCTTGGCAGAAAATACAGAAAAAGGAAAAACCAAATAGCGAACGTTCGGTTTCTGGGACTAAACAGCGAGCGTTCGCTAAATAACAAAACCCTGAAAAACGAATCTAGGTTTAAAAAAACCGATTTAGGTTTTTTTTAAAAACCTAAAAGAAAAACCGAGAAAGCCAGCGGTTTTACCTAACGGGTCGGCGGCTGATCGGCGGCGGCGGCGAATGGCGGCGGAACGGCGGCGCGGGCGGCGGCGGCGGGGCTGTGAGGGGGGGGGGGCTGGCCTTTTAAAGGGCTTGGGCCGGTCCAATGCCTTGGGCGAGGGTAAAGGGGAGGGAGAGTCTAGCTCGGACTCTGACCGGCGAAGGCGGTGGTCTGGCGGCCTGCTCGGCTGGGCCTTCGGCCCAGTCGGGCGAAACGTTTTTTTTATAAAATTCGCCCGAACAGAATAAAAATCAAAATAAATTATAACAAAATTTCTAAAAATACCGGAAACAATTTTCATCGTCTAAACCTAATATTTAGAACAAGGTGAACATTTTTATGATATAAAATGCCTAAAAAAATAAAATAACTTTTTAATGCAATTTTTAAAATAAGAAACTACAAATAAAATTCCAATAAAATAAATATTTTACTCAAAAATCAATATCCAATATTTTTATTATGTTTTTGAAGAAGTCATATTATCTTCTCTCATTTATTTTAAATATTGGAAAAATGAAATTTGACAAAAATATTATTGATCCAACCCCACTTAGAAATAAATAAAATAGCGGGCTTCTCTCTCGGAAACTTCCAACTCTCTCACTTGTGTCCTTGTGTTGCTTAAAGTTTTGGATCAATTTTCAAATAAACTCATGCTCAAAATGCTCAAATGATGAATGCATATGAATGATCTATGATAACATCCAAATTGAAAATTGGGATGTTACAGTTATAAATTGTTTTCTGTTGCAAGAGTTATTCGCTTGTTTTCGCAGTTTTTCGAGATCTGTTCTTCAATTCTGTTGCATGATTGCTTATGTATGCTATTGTTTGATTGCCATAGAATTTCCGGAGTGCGAAGCGTGCTACTACGAGTCACTAGGTTTCACCGATCGTCAGCAAGGCAAGTTCATACTTTCATCATACTTTTCAATACCCAGTTTTTATTGCATTAGTTATATCCTCAAAGATTGCATGAGTAGGACTTGGGTACATGTGGTAATGCTGAGTAGTTCATGAGTTAGGAACCTAATGACTTGAGATAAACCCTGGGAATATATGCTTTGTTACTTATTGCTTAGCCATGCTCGTAGACGTGGATTGATATGTGAGATTTCATGAAAGTTGTGAGTGTAATAACAACTAAGGGAATGTTTAAGTTGGCAACTTTAATACACAACTGGGTGGATTGGTTGCAGGGCACCTGGAGAATCTAGTGTTGTCCTAGATATCCCGAAGGAACTGTGCAATCATCCTATGGAATGCCACCCAGGCTCAAAGGGATTATATATCATTCATGCCTAGAAACTTCCGTGTGCAGCCACAAGACATTATGGGCTCTGGCATAGTTGAGTATGTTGTGTGAGCTCTTTCAGTGGTGGACTAGCAGATGTACGGGAAAGTAGGTGTACCGGCCTATCCAGGGTAAAGAGTGAATGCTTCTGAAAGACTATGTCTCGATCTTCCGATCATGGATGTGGTCGAGTCTTGTGTGGAAAAGTGCACAAACCTCAGCAGCGTGTACAATCTATTCATGAGTAGTCATGTCCCCGGTTATGGACATCTTGAGTATCCTATTATTTAAATTATGGACTGATCTCAACACTCTATTTAATTAACTTGCTGGGTTATTAATGACATTGGTTATTTTGGGATTGAGATGGAGGAACCACTCAATATTGCTTGAATCAACTGAGTAGTAAATAAAATTTATTCCTTTGTTGTAGGGAAAAACTAGCTTTATGCAAAATTAACCTTACAGCCTCCACCAGCCAAATATGCATATAGTTGTAGGTACTTGTTCATTACTTGCTAAAGTGTGTTCTTGCCAACATATGCAATGTGCTGACCTACACGGCTGCAACGTCTCATGTTGCAGAGTTTTCCAATGGAGAATAAGGTGCTATTAGGTCATTGTCATGCACTCAATGTTTGTCGTGGAGTTGGATGGACTCAACTTATCTCTGATGCTTCCGAAGTTCAGTTTAGTTTATTATTATTAGATGGCCTTCAGCCATATTTTTGTAATAAGACTCTTTATGAGGATTCTCAATGTAATAAAGTGTGACTGAAACTTTGTTATAAATCCTCGAATTACTGTGTGTGTCAACAGACCGATCCAGGGATGACATTGAGCACAGAGACTCCGGTCCATTGGGATCGAGGTCGCTACAATGAAGATTCCTTCTCTTCTTTGTTTGACTTCGAACTCGAGAAATAACTTCAACTCTCCCATCATGGACATCTCAAACTCCGCGATCATTAGTGCGACAAACTCATCATTGAAAGCTTTGTTAGGAGAACCAAAGATAATATCATCCACATATAGTTGGCATACAAACAACTCCCCTTTGACCTTCTTAGTAAAAAGAGTGGGGTCGGGTTTCCCAATTTCTAATCCACGATCTTGCAACAACTCGGTAATATGCTCATACCACGCACGTGGTGCTTGTTTAAGACCATAGAGTGCCTTATTGAGTTGATACACATGATTGGGGAACTTAGGATCCTCAAACCTCGGGAATTGTTTGACATACACCAATTCATTAAGAGGACCATTAAGAAAGGCACTCTTCACATCCATTTTTTGCAATTTAAAGTTATGATGAGAAGCATAGGCAAGCAACAAACGAATAGATTCAAGGCGAGCAACGGGGGCAAAGGTTTCACCGTAGTCGATACCCTCGACTTGGGAGTAACCTCGTGCCACCAAACGAGCCTTGTTGTGAATGACAATCCCGTGAGCATCTTGCTTGTTCTTAAAGATCCATTTGATTCCAATGACATTATGGTTCTCCTCCGGCCTTGGCACCAATCGCCTGATACGTCTCCAATGTATCTATAATTTTTTATTGTTCCATGCTGTTATATTATCATTCTTGATTGTTTTACAATCATTTTATAGTCATTTTATACCATTTTTTGGTACTAACCTATTGACATAGTGCCAAGTGCCAGTTGTTGTTTTCTGCATGTTTTTTACATCGCATGAAATCAATATCAAACGGAGCCCAAACACAGCGAAACTTTTTGGAGAATTTTTATGGGCCAAAAGACACCCAATGGGCCAGAGCTGCACCTGGGGTGCCCCAAGGGGGCACAACCCACCAGGGCATGCCAGGCCCCCCTGGTGCGCCCAGGTGGTTTGTGCCCACCTTGGTGGCCTCCCACACCGTCTCTTCGCTCTATAAATACTCAGATATTCTAGAAACCCTAGGGGAGTCGGCAAAATTCTATTCCAGCCACCGCAAAGTCCAGAACCACTAGATCTAATCTAGACACCATCAAGGAGAGGTTCACCACCTCCATTGGTGCCTCTTCGATGATGTGTGAGTAGTTCCTTGTATACCTATGGGTTCGTAGTCAGTAGCTAGATGGCTTCCTCTGTCTCTTTTAATTATCAATACAATGGTCTCTTGGAGATCCATATGATGTAACTCTTTTGCGTGTATTTGTTGGGATCCGATGAACTTTGAGTTTATGATCGGATCTATATTTTTATATCCATGAAAGTTATTTGAGTCGTATATGTATGGTTTCTTATAGCCTCGTATTTCTTCTCCGATATATGGGTTTTGTTTGTCCAACTTCATCTATTTATCTTGCAATGGGAAGAGGTGCTTTGTAGTGGGTTCGATTACGGTGCTTGATCCAAGTGACAGAAAGGGAACCGACACGTATGTATCGTTGCTACTAAGGTTAAAATGATGGGGTCTATTTCTACATAAACAGATCTTGTCTACATAATGTTATCGTTCTTATTGCATTACTCCATTTCTCCATGAACTTAATACACTAGATGCATGCTGGATAGCGGTCGATGTGGAGTAATAGTAGTAGATGCAGGCACGAGTCGATCTACTAATCTTGGATGTGATGCCTATATAATGATCATTGCCTAGATATCATCATAATTATTTGAAGTTCTATCGATTGCCCAACAGTAATTATTTTCCCACCGTTTGCTATTTTCTCGAGAGAAGCCACTAGTGAAATCTACGGCCCCCGGGTCTCTTTCTCATATTATTTGCCTTTGCAATTTATTTTCCTTTGCTTTTATATTTTGACCTACTAAACCAAAAAACCCAAAATACCTTGCTGCAATTTATCTTATTTCAAGTTCAATCTATCAATATTTACAACTCTATCATGTTCGTTACCCGAAAGGGATTGACAACCCCTTTTACACATCGGGTTGCGAGTATTTGTTATTTGTGTGCTGGTGCTGTTTATGTTGTGTTTCTTGGTTATCCTACTAGTTCAATAACCTTGGTCTCATCGCTGAGGGAAATCGCTGCTATACTGCATCATCCCTTCCACTTTGGGGAAATACCGACGTGGTTCTAGCAAACATCAAAAGGAATTTCTGGCGGTGTTGCCGGGGAGCACCTTCAACATATACCAGGTTCCTAATCACAAATCTCATCTCCTCGCAATTTACATTATTTTCCATTTACCTCTCGTTTTCCTCTTCCCCACTTCACAAATATTTGCCGTTTTTATTCGCCCTCTTTTCCGTTTGCCATTTTCCGTCGGATCTATCGCCCACTTGTGTTCTTGTTTACAATTGCTCAAAAATGATGCAAGAGAATAGTAAGGTGTGTGATTTTTCCAATACCAACAACAATGATTTTATTGGCACTCCAATTGCTCCTCCTGCCACTAGTGCAGAGACTTGTGATATTAATACTGCTTTGTTAAATCTTGTCATGAAAGATCAATTTTCCGGCACTCCTAATGAGGATGCCGCGTCCCATCTTAATACCTTCGTGGAATTATGCGATATGCAAAAGAAAAGAGATGTGGACAATGATATTGTGAAATTGAAACTATTCCCGTTTTTCTTTGCGAGATCATGCAAAAATTTGGTTTTCTTCTTTGCCTCGCAATGGCATCGATTCTTGAAACAAATGCAAAGATGCTTTTATCACTAAATAGTTTCCGCGCACAAAAAGTATATCCCTTAGAACTCGTATCATGAATTTTAAGCAACTTGAACATGAGCATGTTGCACAATCTTGGGAAAGGATGAAAATGATGCTAAGGAATTGCCCAACTCATGGGGTAAATCTTTGGATGATCATACAAAAAAATTATGCGGGGTAGAATTTTGTTTCTCGAAACCTTTTGGATTCTACCGCGGGTAGTACTTTTATGGAAATTATTTTGGGTGAAGCCACCAAATTTCTTGATAATATCATGGTGAATTATTCGCAATGGCATACCGAAAGGGCGCCGACTAGCAAAAAAGTTAAGTCAGTTGAGATTGATTCTTTGAGTGAAAAAGTTGATGCTCTTATGAAAATGGTTGCTATTAAAAGTGCTCCTATTTATCTTAATGATATGCCTTTGTCTACTTTGATTGATCAAACTAGTGATGCTATAGATGTGAACTTTATCTCTATAAATAATTTTAACAACACTGCTTATAGAGGTAATTTTAATCCTTGGCCTTTTCCTAGTAATTCCTATAATAATTATGGTAATTCCTATGGAAATAAATCTTACAATAATAATAGGAACACCTATGATCTAGAGAATAATATTAAGGAATTTATCAATACTCAAAAAGTTTTCAATGCTTCCATAGAAGAAAAATTGAATATGATTGATGATATGACCTGGAGTATTGATAGAATTTCTCATGATGTATAGAATCTCAAGTTGATTTTTTTGCCTAAAGTTGAAGAATCAATTAAAGCTCTTTATGTTTCTATGGATGAAAGTAATAAAAGAACTGCCATGCTTAGAGCTAAACAAGAATTTTTAGACAAGGCGTTTTGTGGTGATTGCTTTCATAAAAATGATGAAGACATTAAAATGATTGGTGTTTCTTCTATTGATTCTTTGTTTAGTAAAGTTCAACTTGATGATAAAGGGACTAGAGAAAAGTCAACTTTAGGTAGAAGGCGTCCCAATATTTTGGAGATTGAAAATCTTGTAGAGAAAATTGATAAAGGTGGGTTTGGAGAGGTCAATACTTTAACTAGTTATGTGCCCACTATCTTGGATTACAAAGACTTTAATTATGATAGTTGTTTTAATTGATTGTATTTCCTTGTTGCAAACCATGATTAATTCACCCCATGCCTATGAAAAAAATAAAGATTTTACTAAACATATTATTGATGCTATGATGAAAGCTTTAGACGATAAGTTGGAATTAGAAGTGTCAATTCCTAGAAAGTTGCATGAGGAATGGGAACCTACTATAAAAATCAAAATAAAAAATTATGAGTGTTTTTCTTTGTGTGATTTGGCTGCTAGTGTTTCCATGATTCTGAAATCTCTTTGCGATGTTCTTGGTCTTACCAATATTGAAGATTGCTCTCTTAATTTGCATTTGGCAGATTCCACTATTAAAAAGACTTTGGGAAGGATCGATGATGTTCTTATTCTTGCAAATAGGAACTATGTACCCATAGAATTTATTGTTCTTGACATCGATTGCAATCTGTCTTGTCCAATTATATTTGGTAGACCATTTTTGCGCACTATTAGCACGGTGATTGACATGAAGGAAGGGAATATTAAATCAATTTCCCTTGAGAAAGGGCATGGAAAACTTCCATAGAACCAAGACCAAATTTCCTTATGAATCTACAATGAGGGCAACTTATGGAACATCCAACAAGGATGACAACACTTGAAATCTTAGTATCATGCCTAGCTAAGGGCGTAAAACGATAGCGGGTGTTGGGAGGCAACCCAACTTGTATCTTTTTTGCCTTTTGATTTCCTTCCTATTTTCAATAAAATACCCTTTAATACCTCAAGATGTGTTTTTGTGGTTTGAATAAAGGTTTGTGCCAAGCAAAGCCTTAGGATCATGTTGGGTGTTAGTAGATTTGATCTTGCTGAAAAACAGAAACTTTTGCGCTCACGAGAAAAATTCTCATTTTTAACAGAAGAGTGCTTTTTGGTTGATTCTTTTGCCAGAAGATTAACATAAAAATTGTCCACATGGCCCTATTTTTCAAAAAGAAATAGAGTTGCAAAAGTATTCAAAACTTCCAGATTACTACAAACTGTACTGTTTTTGACAGATTATGTTTTTATTGTGTTATGTGCTTGTTTTGATGATTCTATGGTTTTCTTTGATGAGTTTTTGCCATAGAAAAGTTGGAATACAGTAGATACAATACAAATACAAAATATGAATTGGTTTTATACAACACTTATAGTAGTGATTTGTTTTCTTATACTAAAGGATCTCACAAAAGTTTTGTTGAGTTTTGTGTGATTGAAGTTTTCAAGTTTTCGGTTATCTTACGATGGATGAAGGAATAAGGAGTAAGAAGAGCCTAAGCTTGGGGATGCCCAAACATACCAAGCTATTATCCAAATATAAGCAAGAAACTAAGCTTGGGGATGCCCCCGAGTGGCATCCCCTCTTTCTTCTAACGACCATCGGTATTTTACTCGAAACTATATTTTTATTCGCCACATGGTATGTGTTTTTCTTGGAGCGTCTTGTACGATATGAGTCTTTGCTTGCTTTGTTTTGATTTTTAATTTATCAATCCTTGCTGTACACAACTATCAGAGAGAGCCAAAATTATGCCATGACTTGTTAGATTAGCTCTCTATGCTTCACTTAAATTTTTATGAGCTATGGATTTGCTCTAGTGCTTCACTTATATCTTTTTGAGCACGGCGTGCTTTAGTATTTTTGAAGAAATACTCTCTTGCTTCACTTAGAATTATTTGAGAGTTGGTATTTTTTTAAGAAATTCTCTTTTGCTTCACTTAATTTATTTTGAGAGAAAGAAAAAAATTATGCTCATGATCTTCACTTATATTTGTTTGAGCTTATAAAAAGCAACACAGAAAAATTAGTTCCAAAGTGATAGATATCCAAGAAGGATATAATAAAAACTTTCATGAAGATCATTGGACAAAATAAACTTGATTCCTTGTAATAGTTTTGAGACATGATGATGTGATATGTGAGTCATGTTAATGAGTAATTATGCTTTAATAAGAATATTAGTGTTAAGGTTTGTGATTCCCTATGCAAGCACGAAAGTCAATAATCATGTAATGAAATTACACGCTACTTTTGGTGCATTATTAAGTGTTATTTATGCTCAATGTTCGCTTATGAGATTATTTGTTTCATGGTTGGTCGCTTCCCAGTCTTTTGCTAGCCTTCATTTTGCACTAAGTATGATCACTACTTGTGCATCCAAAATCCTTTATCCCGGTTTTGCCACATGAGTCCACCATACCTACATATATGCGGTATTTCCTTGTCGTTCTAAGAAAATTTGTATGTACCATCTCTAATTTTCAAAATAAATTTCCCTTTTGTGTGCCCGTACCACTCCCGAGGCGGTGAGGGGTGGCCAATATTTTCCATGCTAGATGTGTTATCCTCACGATGAGTGTTTATGCACTTGTCATTGCACGATATTAAGGCAAAGGTATTAGGGATTCCCATTCCCGAAATGAAAAACAAAGTTACTTTATGTTGTCAAATAATAAATTCCTTGGAAAGTGTTGGTATGGAAGGCAACCGTGGATTTGGCTAGCCATGGCTTGTGAAAGTTTGATGGAAAAGGAATAAACTTTATTTCATGTTTGAGAACCGCCTATGATATATCTAGCATGGAAAGTGTTGGGAACATTGAGTCGTTTTCGTTGGTGGGAAAAGTATAACTTCGAATTTTTTTTATCTCTCAATTTAAGGTTTGAACTCTGGCACCTCTACAAATCCCTACTTCCCTCTGCAAAGGGCCTTTCTTTTACTTATGCAATTTTTATTTTTGAATTTGAGTCTCCATCTTCTCTTATAAAGCACCAACTAGGAAACACTATGATCGTACTTGAGCATTGGGTGTGACTAATATGCGAATGTTTTCATGAATGTATCAATGGTTGAGCATGATGGGCTAGGGATAACTTATTTTAGCATTGATATTTTGAAAGACATGGTTGCTTGTTGATATGTTTGAGTATTTAAATCTCATGTCCAAACTAGACTATTGCTTTGAACCATATAAAAGTCCAAATGTCCATGCTATAAAGAAAATAATATGTTATGACATGATAGGCAGCATTCCACATCAAAAATTCTATTTTTATCATTTACCTACTCGAGGACGAGCAGGAATTAAGCTTGGGGATGCTGATACGTCTCCAACGTATCTATAATTTTTTATTGTTCCATGCTGTTATATTATTATTCTTGGATGTTTTACAATCATTTTATATCATTTTTTGGTACTAACCTATTGACATAGTGCCAAGTGCCAGTAGTTGTTTCTGCATGTTTTTTACATTGCAGGAAATCAATATCGAACGAAGCCCAAACACCGCGAAAGTTTTTAGAGAATTTTTATGGGCCAGAAGACACCCAATGGGCTAGAGCTGCACCTAGGGGGTGCCCCGAGGGGGACACAACCCACCAGGGCGTGCTAGGCCCCACTGGCGCACCCAGGTGGGTTGTGCCCACCTTAGTGGCCTCCTGCACTGCCTCTTCTCTGTATAAATACTCAGATATTCCAGAAACCCCAGGGGAGTCGACAAAATTCTATTCCAGCCGCCGCAAAGTCCAGAACCATCAGATCCAGTCTAGACACCATCACGGAGAGGTTCACCACCTCCATTGGTGCCTCTCCGATGATGTGTGAGTAGTTCCTTGTAGACCTACGGGTCCATAGTCAGTAGCTAGATGGCTTCCTCTCTCTCTCTCTCTCTCTTTTGATGACCAATACAATGGTTTCTTGGAGATCCATATGATGTAACTCTTTTGCACTGTGTTTGTTGGGATCCGATGAACTTTGAGTTTATGATCAGATCTATCTTTTTATATCGATGAAATTTATTTGAGTCTTCTTTGATCTCTTATATGCATTATTTCTTATAGCCTCGTATTTCTTCTCCGATATTTGGGTTTTGTTTGGCCAACTTGAACTATTTATCTTGCAATGGGAAGATGTGCTTTGTACTGGGTTCGATCTTACGGTGCTTGGTACCAGTGACAGAAAGGGAACCGGCACGTATGTATCATTACTACTAAGGATAAAATGATGGGGTCTATTTTTACATAAACAGATCTTGTCTGCATCATGTCATCGTTCTTATTGCATTACTATGTTCCTCCATGAACTTAATACACTAGATGCATGCTGGATAGAGATCGATGTGTTGAGTAATACTAGTAGATGCAGGCAGGAGTCGGTCTACTAATCTTGGACGTGATGCCTATATAATGATCATTGCCTGGATATCGTCATGATTATTTGAAGTTCTATCAATTGCCCAACAGTAATTGTTTTCTCACCCTTTGCTATTTTCTCGAGAGAAGACACTAGTGAAATCTACGGCCCCCGGGTCTCTTTCTCTTATTATTTGCCTTTGCGATTTATTTTCCTTTGCTTTTATTTCCAGATCTACTAAACCAAAAACCCAAAAATACCTTGCTACAATTTATCTTATTTCAAGTTCAGTCTATCAATATTTACAACTCTATCAAGTCTGTACCCGAAAGGGATTGACAACCCCTTTTACACGTTGGGTTGCGAGTATTTGTTATTTGTGTGTAGGTGTTGTTTACATTGTGTTGCTTGGTTCTCCTACTGGTTCGATAACCTCGGTCTCATCACTGAGGGAAATACCTACGCTGCTATACTACATCATCCCTTCCTCTTTGGGGAAATACCGACGTAGTTCTAGCAGGCATCATCGCCACACTTTGTTGCGCTTGAAGTTGTTGAGTTCTTCATGCAGGGCATTGAATCCGGATCTTGGAGCGCCTCATAGACCTTTAGTTGTTCAACACAAGAAACAGACACATGATGTGCACAATAGTTTGCCAATTGTCTAATAGTGCTTACCCCCTTTGTTATGCTTCCAAGAATATTCTCCATGTGATGCTCTCTAGAAGCAAGCTTGGAAGCAACCTTGGCGGCACGACTCTCCAATTGCTCCTCGAGAGAGATTTGAGGGGCAGTAACTTGATCATCATGAGCGTCGTCATGAGCTTGTTCTTGATCTTGAGCTTACTCTTGATCTTGAACTTTCTCGGGGGAAGGAACTTGGCCTTGTGCATCACTTGGTGGTTTATCACCATATTGCATTTGATCTTGCACTTGGCCTTGTTCACTGGGTTGAGGGCCTTCACTTTGTTCTTTAGAAGCATGTGGGTCTTGGGTTGGTGATGGTTCCACTTGAGTGGAACATTCTCCTTCTCCTTCGGCCACAAGGGGTTCCTCAATGGGCAGGATATGACCAACACCCATTATTCTTATGGCTTGGGGAGGTATTTCATCACCTACATCACAAGTACCACTTTGCTCCACTTGGGAGCCATTATTATCAACAAACTCCACGTTACACGTTTCCTCAATAAGTCTGGTGGATTTGTTGAGGACACAGTAAGCATGAGAGTTTGTAGCATAACCAACAAATATGCCCTTATGAGCTCTAGCCTCGGAATTTAGACAAACGAACACCTTTCTTGAGTATGAAACACTTACAACCGAACACCCGGAAGTGCTTGAGGTTGGGCTTGTTGCCGGTAAGTATCTCATATGGAGTCTTGTTCAAGCCTTTGCTGAGATAGAGCAGATTGGATGCATGACAAGCCTGTTGGTGGCTTCGGCCCAAAAGTTGTATGGAGACTTTAACTCCGCCATCATGGTCCTTGCCGCGTCCATCAATGTATGGTTCTTCCTTCCCGCCACACCATTTTATTGAGGGGTATAGGGTGCAACATATTGATTCTTGATCCCCTCATCACTAAGAAATTCATCCAAGGTGTAGTTCTTGAACTCGATGCCATTGTCACTTCTTATCATCAAAATCTTTGCATCATGTTGACGTTGAGCTTCATTTGCAAAGTTGATGACAGTTTGTTGGGCCTCACTCTTCCTCTTGAAAAAGTATACCCATGTGTATCTTGAATAATAATTCACAATAACCAAGCAAAACTTTCTACCCCCAAGACTATCAAAGGATGGAGGCCCAAAGCGATCCATGTGGAGGAGCTCCAAAGGCCTCATCGAGTAGATGATAGTAGTGGGAGGGTGAGCCTTCTCATGTAGCTTTCCTTCTATACACGCACTGCAAGCACGATCTTTGGCAAAACAAACATTTTTTAGTCCACGGACATGGTCCCCCTTGATAAGACTTTGCGAAGATCTCATATTGACGTGGGCTAAACGGTGATGCCAAAGCCACCCCACGTCAACTTTAGCCATTAGGCAGTCACGGTCATAGTGTGTAGCTCCAAGAAGTTAACCACATAGAGACCATTCTCGACATGCCAAACAAAGGCTACTTTAAGAGTCTTTCTCCATAAGAGGGCCACATAATCAATATAAAAGAAAGTAGCAAAACCCATGAGTGCAAGTTGACGAACGGAAAGTAAATTGTATGCATGGGATTCAACAAGCATGACTTTCTCGATCGTGAGATCATGAGAAACGACAACCTTGCCTAGACCCAATATCTTAGTAGATGATGCATCACTCCACTCAACATTGGTGGGCATAGATGAGAGTTTGCGCACGTCCACCACCAAGTCTTTGCTTCCGATCATATGATTTGTGGCTCCACTATCGAGCAACCATGATCCCCCACCGGAAGCAAACTCCTACAAGAGATCAATGCTTGGTTTTAGGTACCCATTTTGTAATGGGTCCTTTGATGTTAGCAACAAGGGTCTTAGGAACCCAAATAGACCATTCAATGTACTCATAAGAGGAACCAACAAATTTGGCATAAACATGCCCATCACTAGCACGGCACAACACATAAGATGGGTTAAAATCGCCGGCTTTGGTGGAAGGAGTGTCATTGCCCTTCTTGGCACCACCACCCTTTGCCATGTTCTTCTTCTCCTTAGAAGTACCCTCTCCCTCCTTCACAAAAGTTTGCTTGAGAGGAAGAGGTTGCTTAGTCTTGTCATTCTTCTTCTTCTTGGTCGTGGGTGCAAACCCAATTCCCTCCTTGGCCACAACTTCCTTCTGATTGCTCAAAAGGTCGTTGAGGTTCTTCTCACCTTGTATGCAAGATACAAGGCCTTTCTCAAGTTGCTCCTTCAACTTGACATTCTCCTCCACAAGATGCACATGCTCACAACACAGGTTAATAGCATTTGCATTATCAATTAAAACCATATGAGGAAAAGTGGCTTTCTCCTTGGTTCGCGAAACTTGGAGTTGATCATGAGACTCCTTGAGGCTAGCATGAACACTATTCAAGACCTTGTGAGCCTTGTCAAGTAGATCAAACTCCTCCTTCAGTCTAGCATGGTTAACCCCAAGTGTGGCCTTCTCAGAATTGAGCACACGAGAGACAACAAGAGCATGATCTATATTTTTTTAAATTTAGCATGATCATCATTGTATGACTCCTGAAGAGCCAAACAACGACCACGCTCTTCCTCAAGCGCATTACAGAGATCTGATATCTCATCGGCATAGTCACGACTCTGTCCTTCCATCTTAGAGATGATCTCTTCGTGAGCCTCGATCATGTCATTGGCTTCACCAAGTTGTTCCAAGAGAGCAACGAAGTGCTTCTTGAATTTACCTTTGAGTTTACTCATAAAAGACTCAAATTCATTTTCCTCCTCCATCGCCTTCTCACTTTCATCAATGCAATCCATCAATGAAGGACTAGTAGTGAGGGTAGTTTTGATGTTGGGTGTTACCTTGTTGGTTGGTTTAGCCATGAGGCACTTGGCGGTGATGTTCTCATTGGGTGAATCGAAGAGAGACACCCGGGGAGTTGTCGCAATGGCAATGGAGGCCATGGCCATCGACTCATCATCTTCACAATCATCATAATTCTCATCGTAATCTTCTTGTGCCACCAACCCTTTGGGAGGAGCCTTCTTGGTGAATTTGTTCTTGCTTGGGAAAGACTTGGCCTTGTCTTTTCGGATAAGCTTGCCACCATTGTCTTCCCTCTTCTCGTACAGACAATCCACAACAAAGTGACTCACATTGCCACAATTGTTGCACGTCCTCACACATTGCTTTCCCTTGGAGTCACTTGAGTTGTTCTTGTTGAAGTTGGGCCTTGAGTTCGTCTTGCTGCCCCAAAATTGCTGTGAAGCAAGAGCCATGTGCTCATGCTTAGCATATTTGGTATCTTTGGTGTCTTCGGGGCAACACTCCTCTTCTCCTCTTCTTCCTCTTCTTCTGCACAAGCCTTGGCCTTCAAAGCAAGGTTGGGCTACTTTGATCATTGAGACCACAACACCGCGTTGTCGGCGGTCTTGTCCAAGATCCTCATAGCGACAAACTCATCCAACACTTCACTTGAGAACAAGGTGTGAAAGTCCGGACTTTGACGGATGAAGTAGGACATAGCCTTGTGGTAAGGCATCATGGCTTCGAGAAACTTGCGCTTGATCCAATTATCATCCGTATCCTTGCTCCCATGATCTCGGAGTGAGACCGCGAGAGTGGTTAATATTCGATATAGTTCACGAGGTTCTTCATCTTTGATCATGGCAAACTCATCGGCCTCATCTTGCGCCATTTCATAGTTTGAGCGTTGAATGCTTGCGCTTCCCTTGTACAAGGAAACCACATGCTCCCATGCTTCCTTGGCCACGGAGAAGGGTAGTAGATGAGCAATATCTTCGAAAGGAATTGCTTCTTGGAGAATAAAGAGAACAAACTCGTTGAATTGATGATCCACGGCTTCTCTAGGAGTGAGGTTGCTTGGATCATGTGGGTATAAACCTTGATCAATAATTCTCCAAAGATTAGTAGAAGTATGATTTAATGACGTTTAAAGCGATAAATCCAAGTGGCAAAATCAGCATTTTTCACAAACTTCGGTGGAGGACCAACATGATTATGATGCGTGGAGGGAACAGGTCCTCCATAAATAATGGGAGGTTCAACATGAGCAAAGATGACACTCCCATTCTTAGACACGGGAACTTGATCACTATTAGCTTATCCCTTATCACGAAGAGCATCCTTCACCTTGTTAGTTGGACGAGCCACTTCTAATGGTGCGGTGGATAATTTAAGCCCATCAAGAAATTCTTTGAACATGCCTTTGACCTCGGTCGTCATAGAGGTTTTAAATGTGTCTAAAACTGCATTGAACTCCTCACGAGAGACCGAGGATTCCCCATCGGCCATAGGCAAGGACGGGTTCCCACAGGAGTGCTCCTCCGTCTCTAGTATGGTGTCACCAATACTCTTTGACGGTAAAGTGAGACGAGGTTCTGATACCAATTGAAAGGATCGATATGATTGACTAGAGGGGGGTGAATAGGGAACTAACAATTTTTAGCTTTCCTTAACTAAATTAAACTTAGCATCAAAGTAAGTTGTCTAGATATGCAACTAGGTGAGCAACCTATATGATGCAACAACTACAAGAACACAAGCAAGTAAAGGCTACAACACAATATAAGTTTGCACAAGTAAAGGTAAGAAATAACCAAGAGTGGAACCAGCAGAGACGAGGATGCGTTACCGAAGTCCCTTCCCTTTGAGGGGAAGTACGTCTCCGTTAGAGCGGTGTGCAGGCACAATGCTCCCCAAAGAGCCACTAGGGCCACCAAATTCTCCTCACGCCCTCACAAAATGCGAGATGCCATCATTCCACTATTACTGCCCTTGAAGGCGGCGACTGAACCTTTACAAACAAGGTTGGGGCTATCTCCAACACTCAATTGGAGGCTCCCAACGACACCACAAAGCTTCACCACAATGGAATATGGTTGCGAGGTGACCTCAACCGTCTAGGGTGCTCAAACACCCAGGAGTAACAAGATCCACAAGGGATTAGTGGGGGGAATCAAATTTCTCTTGGTGGAAGTGTAGATCAGGGCCTTCTCAACCAATCCCTAAAGAATCAACAAGTTTGATTGGCTAGGGAGAGAGATCGGGCGAAAATGGAGCTTTGAGCAACAATGGAGTTTGGGGAGGGAAGAGGTAGGTCTTCTTGAAGAAGAAGACCTCCTTTTATAGTCGGAGAGCAAATCCAACCGTTACCCCCACTTCAGCCCGCACAGAGCGGTACTATCGCAAGGTGGGGCGATACTACCATTGGTAGCAGCGATACTATCGCGACCCCCAACGGTACTGCCGCGCAGGAAAAAATCAGAGGCAATAGTGGGAGAAAGGAAGGAAGAGGAGAGGTGGAGCGGTACTAGCCGCGGTGGTGGCAGCGGTACTACCGCTACTACTACCGCACAACCCGACACGAGAAAATACCCCCTCGAGTCAAGGCGGTAGCAGGGCCGAACCGGGGTGGTACTGCCGCTGATGCCCACAAGCGGTACTACCGCTTGATGGTCATAAGCAGTACTACCGCTCCGATGGCGGTACTACCGCTACCACCTCACAACCTCTACTTTCGATGAAACAGAAAACTCCAAGGAGAGGAAAGGAGCTATGGGTGCAAAAATGAAGTGTACGTGCTGATTCCACCCTAGCCTTTCCAATACGGACCCCCTCTTGATTGTACGGTGTCTCCTACGAGTCAAGTCCACCAAAACCAAAAAGCGAAGGAGACGACATGTCTTCACTTAAAGCTTCGAGGGGAAGTAATCGTCTCGTGCCAAAGGATGAATCTCTAAAATACTTAGCACACACGATTAGTCCGCAAAAGCATTGTCATCAATCACCAAAACGGCTTAGGAAGGGACATGCCCTTACACATCACCCATTTTGTTTCTACTCCTTCTAGCAATTAGTGGACATTGGGTTTTGTAATTTACAAACAATTACAACTGGACATTGGACTTACGAACATTGGACAAGCAATTACAATGTACAAGCAACTAGTGGCTTCTACTCCTTCTAGCATTCAATGACAGTGGCAATTTACAAAAAAAGATTCAGATTTGTTTTAAAATAGAGGGAAATTGCATTTACGAAAAAGATTCATATTTGTTTTAAAACAGAGGGAAATTACATTGGTGGGTGGTGTCTATAGTGTGGATGGATGGGGGATGGTTGTACGCTAGATGCAGTACTGCCTAATCGGGATGGTAACCGACTATGACGAAGGCCAGACTACCGGAGGTGGAGCTGCCAGCCGTGGAGGGCTCCTATAGGGGGAGGCCGGAGACGGACTGTCAAAGGAGAGGGCTGGAGAGGAACTTTGGAGGAAAGGGAGAGGGCCGTTCGTCGCCCGCCGGACCAGAATCACAAGCCACCGCCGACTATTTGGAGAGTTGGGGTTTGGGAATCGGGCGAGGGAGAAGATTGGTGCGACCTACTGGCTGCTGCTTCTCACCCGCCTCACTAGATGTCCAGACAACTTCAGGCGCGTTTAGTTGCCCACAAAATCGTAACTGGGCCTAGTTGGGCCGCGAAATTTGCGTTTGGTTGCGAACGTAGTGGGCTGGCTCCCATGTGCGTGAAGTTTAAAACAGCCCTCAGCTTGGCTCGCTAGAAACTGCCAATCCGCCTATTTCTAGTGATCCAGGCTGAGCATGGAGCAAGCTCGTACAC
>LR738711.1:620045203-620073807 GCA_902687465.1 Secale cereale
TGGCGGGAGATGGAAATAGGGCGCGGCAGCACGTCGCCAAATCTAGGCTCACCCCTCTCACCCATTTACTCGGTCACCACTAGGACAGCCACCTGTTGTAGCCTCACCACCACCAGCGGCGATGACCCAGATTTGTGCGGATGCAGCGGCGGCAACAGATCCGGTGGTAGGAGCTTCTACCGCTCTTTCATTTGGCCACCGTCTGGTCATCCTTGACTCAACCATGGCACGCCTCTTTGTCATCCTCGTCTCCGATGCTGGTAAGCAACACCGTGTGTCCCCTATGTTAGGTGCGTCGTTAGGGCGTTAGGCAAGGTGTAGGATCGATTTCCCCATTGATTAACGCACCCTTGATGTGGACTCGGTTACAGACATAGGAATGTGGCTGATACTTCAGGCCGGAGCACTGATATATGTGATTCAGGCATGTGTCATGTTCATGCACAAGAGAGTTGTTCATCGTGCTGAAAGACCTGCCATCAGGTATGGTCTAATGCTTATGCAGGAGCTGGAGAGAATCTCCAATCTGAACTTCATATACAACTGCAATGACACAGAGGATCTATGGATGCTTAGAATGAAAAGAGCACCATTTGCCAGGCTTGTTCGGGCCTTCAGGTCGAGGGGGCTCCTGCAAGATAGCATTCACACCAGTGTGGATGACCAAGTGGCCATGTTCGTTCATATTTCTGGCCATAACCAGAGGTTTAGGGTTATCCACAACATGTTCAGGAGGTCAATGGAGACCATCTCAAGGTACTTCAAGCAAGTATTGTATGTTGTTGGGGAACTCAGAGGAGAGATGATTAAGTCACCATCTGGTCAGACTCCTATCAAGATTCACACAAACCAAGATGGTATCCATACTTCAAGGTGAACAATGCAGTATGTAGTTCATTGCTTGATATGCTTGGATAGTTCAAGCTGAGCACTAACACAATCATGTTGCCATTTCAAGATTTCATTGGGGTAATAGATGGTACTCATGTCATTGCTAGAGTGCAGAGGTCACAAGCTGCAGCATTCAGGAGGAGGAAGTACTACACAAGTCAGAATGTGCTTGCTGTAGTCAACTTCGATCTAAAGTTCACCCATGTGCTGGTTGGCTGGGAAGGGTCGGCACATGATGCTAACATACTCAGTGACAACACCAGTCGCCCTAATGGCATCAACATCCTTGATGGAAAGTTCTACCTAGGAGCTGCTGGCTATGCATGTCGCCCAAGTGTTCTTCCACCCTTTAGGAAAACCATGTACCATCTGAACGAGTTCTCTGGCAGGAACTACCCTAGGACTCCACATGAGCTATTCAATCTCGGACACTCCAGCCTTAGAGTAATGGTTCAGGGGACATTTGGAGCTCTCAAGAACAAATTCAAGATCCTGGATCAGAAGCCATTCCACCCTTACCCTACCCAGGTTAAGCATATTCTTGCATGTTGCATTCTGCATAACTGGAACCAGCAATTGGGTGTTGATGAACTGGTGCCTGAGGAGTATGAGGTGACACCTGGCGATCTTGACCTCGCTGGCCATGGTGTTGAGGCATTTGACAGCAAAGCTGGAGTGGGCACATGCAATGTGGAATCACAGTGGTCCGACAAGGATCTGGAGAAGAAGAGCAAGAGCAGCAACAGAGGAGGAAGACGAAGAGCAAGAGTAGCAGCAGAAGAGGAAGATGAGTTAGTTCACTTTCCCCATTCAGCCATTTGGCTCTTAATAATGTGTATTGCCATTTGATAGTAGTTAGGATGAACTGTAATTTGTTTCGTAGCTAGGGGTGAAACTTTTTAACCGTGTGTGATAAGGTCACCACTAGGAAGAAGTGATGACAACATCTAATGCAGGTTGCAACCAAACAGCTAGCCCTGTATGAGCCAAATGCAATGGAGCCAACCAAATCAGGTCAAAATTAGTTCACTCATGCAACTAACCTATATGCACGCAACCAAACTATGTGCAGATGGTGGTTTATAGGATGTTTTTGCTAAGCCATGCCCGATTGAGAAGTGTATGCAAACACGCCAAAATTGGTGCGGGCAACCAAACGCATCCTTGGTGCGTGGCTTTCGACGGGCTTCAGAGTTCAAACTGGAGTTTGTGGGCTTCAGAACGTATGTATAACATATGTACTCAATTTTGGGGCCAAAATCTTGGGTATTCCATGGAATTCTCCGGAAGACCCCATCGTCACCACTCGTAGCACCCATGTTGTAATAGGACTAGATCCCATGACAACATTTTTTTTGAGACAGATGACTAATTCTTTTTCAAACAAATGACAGCACTTTTTTTAGGCAAACTCCAATTTTTATGGGTGCTCCTATTTGTGCACAACACTATGGTTGGTTCGCAATCCCTGCTACCTGAAAGCGCACATCTTAGCCGGCCCATGTGTTGTGCGAGATGCCCCATTGTTATTTTTTTTGCTTTTTGCCTTTCACTTGTCTGGTTTTGTTTTTCCTTCTTTAAGATAATTAAGGGTTTCAAAAATTACAAAATTTCAAAATAAATTGTAAATTCTTGTTAAAAAGGCTAAGGTATTAAAAATTTGCTTGTTAATTTGAAAAATATCATGAGTTGAAAAATATTCGTGGATTCAAAAAATAATGCATTTTTAAAAATATTTTCCAAAAATGTTTCAGAAAATGTATAGGTTTTCAAAAAATGTTCAGGAGTTTGAAAAATGATCATGACTTACAAAAACATGTCCACGAGTTCATAAAAAATATTCATGAACTCTAAAATGTTCTCAAATTCGAAAATTTTGTTAATGGTTTTAAAAAGTGTTAGCGAATTATAAAACATGTTCATGAATTTTAAAAAGGTTCACGAATTTAAAAAAAATTATGAATTAAAAATGTTTATCAATGTAAAACAATGCTCACAAACTTGAAAATAATATTTTGGTAAATTTGAACATTGTTCATAAATTGCAAATTAGAAAAATGTTCGCGGAATCAAAATTGTTCACAAGTTTTAAAATATTTCAATATTTCACAAAATTAATAATAAAATAATTTAGAAGGAAAATAAAAGAAGAAGTAAAAATAAAATAAAAACAAAAATAAAAAATAAAAAACATTGAAAAACAAAAGGAAATAAAAATAGTTTATGGAGAACCTTTCCAAAACCGGTGGAGAAAAAAAATCCATTATGGGCCGGCCCATAGCGAGGATGTAGCGCATAGGGAGGGTATGCGTTGTAGCGACCCACACACCAAATAGGAATCGCCAAATTTTATATACTAGGGAGACAACAATAGTACAAAGGTGAACATGATTCCATGTCCTCCCGCATGAATAGTAAATTCAAAGAAAATACAGATTTGTAAAAACAACTTGAAATTTTTTGGTATCAAACTTGGCCGACCATTTTACTTCTACTCCGGTGCGATGTTTCGTGAAGAAATGACACCCGTGGTATTTTTAGTGAAAAAAATACGGTCTTTGTACTAATTATCAAAAAACATATTCTTAACAAGATTGTGCTAATTACCGAATAGTCAGCAAGAGAGAAGAACGATTTCTCGTCCAACTAACCATGCATCAAAAGCGAGCGCATGCACAACCCCGCATGCAGTCCGCAGCGGGCACCTGCAGACTCCTTCTTTGCCAAACACTTTGATTAAGCATGCATGCAAACTAATGAAAAAGGTTGATGAGCAAAAGATTCTCTATATTTCAAATTTTCAAAATATTTTGTAAATTAAACTGTCGCTTCGATAAAAATATTGTTTTCACATAAAAGTCTCGTTGTGACATTCAAAATTAGATCTCATGTTGGTATGTTTTAACGATTTTTTTTTCAGACAAAAAATTATCACATGTGTGTTACGCAAGTTACATGCGAGTTGAGGATCAGATGTCCACAGGAATTACCGAGTATAAAAATTGTTCATCCAACCTTCTTTTCACATGCACGTGTTTGCATGCGGACAAAATTGATGTGAAAAACAAAAAAGAAGACAAAAACTCATGTCATCCTAGATTCTTCTTATTTCAAAACTTCAAAATATTTTATAGCTCAAACCATCGGTCCAATCGAAAAATGTTTTTTCATGAAAAATCCGTTGTGACAAGACCTAAGAAACTAAATATAATGTTGATATGTTCTGACGACTTTTTTTTCTTGGAAAAAGTTATCACGCCTAGGCTAAATAAGTTATCAGCTTTGTGTGTATATTATAATGCTATTTAGACATGATTTACCGTGGTACATTTTCAACAACAAAATCCGGGATAAAATTACTATGGTATTTGTGTGTGAGTTACCATGCATGTGGTCTGTATGTTACTACGTTGTTTACATATAATTTATTGAGGATATATTTTCAGACAACTTCCTCATGTAGAGTCAAAGTTACCATGGTGTTTGTATGTGAGTTATCAAGTTTACGCTACATATATTATAGTTCTATTTACATGGAAGTTATCGGGAGGGGTATGTTTTCAAACAACTTCCTCCACTCTTCCATCCCAGGTCAAAATTACTGCGGTGTTTGTGCGTGAGTAATCGCATATACGCTACGTATAATGTCATATTATTTCCACAGAAATTATGGGGGGTATGTTTTTAAACAACTCCCTCATTCCCCTACCCCGAGTCAAAGTTACCGTGGTGTTTGTGCTTGAGTTACCAGCTCTGTCATGCGTATGTTACCCTGCTATTTATGCATAATTTATCGTGGGTATGTTTTGAATATTTTTCTTGCCCTGCACAAAAGTTACCATGGTGTTTGTGCGTAAGTCAGGTCTGTGATTTGTTTTTCCATGCTATTTACATAGACATTACTAGGGCATGTTTTCAATAACTTTTTCCCCCGAGTTAAAAAGTTATCACAGTGTTTGTACCTGAGTTATCTACTGTGCACATATTACCATACTATTTCCACATAAGTTACCAGGGGTATGGTTTCAACAACTATTTTTTTCTTTGGGTCAAAGTTGCCATGGTGTTTTTCCGTAAGTTCCCATGCCCACGGTGTGTATATTACCATATTATTTAGACAGAAGTTACATGGGTATGGTTTTAACAAGTATTTTTCTCTTCGGACTGAAGTTACCCGGTGTTTGTTCGTAAGTTACCACGCCAACAGTGTGTATGTTATCGTTTATTTTTTAGGGTATATTTTCACCAACAAATAATTACCTGGGTAAAAGTCACCGAGATGTTTGTGCCTACGTTATAACATATGCGGTGCATATTATTACCATGCTAATTTAAAAAAGTAACCCCGGGGTATGTTTTCAACACAAGAATTACTCAGGTAAAATTTACCGTGGCGTTTGTACCTAAATTATCATGTATATTGTGCGTTGGTTAAATTACTTCTATAGAGCACGGGGCATAGGTTTGAATCCTCATACAAGCTGTTTATTTTTCTTTGTCTAACAACAAATCTCACATAGTTAACATAACATGAGAACATTCAAAAGGTTTATTGCCTTCAAACTAACCAACAACCGTTGTTGGATAAGTTGGCTAAAGTCTTAAAGAAGCCACTGGAGTTGAAATCCTACTGTGGAATTTTTTTACTAGTTAATTAACTACCAATGTGAATCGATCCCTCTAGCCAAAAAAAAAGGATTCTATCAACCCCTCGACCACATCAGAAAAATCGGTATTTGTCGTGGAATTAGCACGGCAGATGTCCGGTTTAGAGGACTTAGGTGTGGAGCCATCGCGCGGGTTAGCTTGAAGAGGTTAAAGCACACAAAGAACACAGATGGTTTATACTTGTTCGGCCCCTTTGATGAAGGTAAAAGGCTACGTCTAGTTTGGTTTGGTATTGCTTAGGCGTTGATGAACAGGGAGCGGATTGCTTGCCTGTGTCTCGACGGGTTGTTGCTTATCCTTGAACCATCGCCGGGTCGTCCCTTTATATAGGAGGCAACACCCGGTCCGGTTTACAGAGTCCCAAGGCCGGTTCATAATCGTGTCCGCCTCGGTCTCTACCCTTTCTACCTTATACCTCAAGTTACATGATAGGACGGTTCATAAACCGTAAACTTTACATATGGGCCCTAAGCCTTCATGGGCCGTAACCTCTACTGGGCTTATGATAACACTGCTACATTAACATAATCCGGATCCTCCTAGTCGGTTTATACCTGCTAGTATTATCCCTGACAGTATTGACTCGCTAATGATCCCAGAAAAAACATCCACTTCCTTTAAAAAATAGATTGAACTTCCCTAGAAAAACCTTTTTCTCATCCTTACGCTCAACTGGACCCCAAATTTCTTTTGAAGAAGCAACAACATGAAGCCCGCCGGACTACGCGCCATAGTGGCCACGTAGTAGAATCTTCCGGAATATCTCTCACTCCGGCTCGCAGGCGCCGCTCTGAGGTTTTACTTTTTCCAACTCTTCTCCATCCAAAGGCCGGACTTATACGCAAACCGCTTAAACCGTCTGATCCTAACTATCAGGAGACACCTTTATCATCTTCCGGTGAATCGACTGCCACACAGGTTCCTGTACTGAAGACCGTGCCTGGGTAAGTTCCTTTCAACATCCGGTTTATACTTGTATTTGTTCCTTGATGATTCTAATTGTCCCTTCAATTTCCTTCAGCAAACCCAAGCCTATCAAGAAAGCAAAGGCTACCAAAGCGGCTGCCGAAACTGCTGCCGCTGATCCGGTGGCTGATCCTGATGAAGTCATCCCTCTAGAGAACGACCCTGCAACTCAAATTGATGATCCTGCTCCCATGGACCATGATAACATTGTTGCTCCAGAAGACACGAATGTGGAAAATGTCATTGAACCGACGAGTCTTGTCCGGGTTAGCCCTCCTCGGACTAATCCGGCTCCTGCTAGTCCGGCTCCTACTGCTGCCCCTTCTCAGCCAACCACTGCATCTTCTCCGGATGTTCAGATAATCGGGACAGGTTTTACCGCTCCTGCTGAGCCTATCATCTTGGCCAAGCACACTGCTAAAGCGGAGAAGCTTCAACAAGAGAAGGGCAAGTGGAGCACAGACTTGTCTAACTATGCCGAATTGAGTGCCTAGGAACTTTATTCCGGGTATTTGAACCGGCTTCATACCAGCCGCGATTATGAACTGGGCTTGGTTAATATGATGAAGGATAAATATGAGGTACCTTCCTTCACTTGTCTTTGTTTTGCCTTCTTTATACTTCTGTCTTTATGCCATAGTAGCCCCCAAGTTCCGGTTTAGCTTCGTTGTAGGTGAATCGGAACTTCCAAATGTATGAAAAAAATGAACTTACATTAGCCCCCAAGTGCCAGGGGCATAACTTGTTTTATGTGCCTGGGACTTGTCTGAATTTCTGTTTTGATACCTCAACTGCCCATTAGCCCCCAAGTGTCAAGTGGATAACTTGTTTATGTGCTTGAGACTTGTCTTAACTATCGTCTACTCCACTTGATTTTCTTGTAGGCTGACTTGACCCGGAGGGCAGCAGAAATAACTGAGCTCCGGAATAGACTTGCTGTCACTGAAACTGCTTCTGCCAAAGCCAGAGATAATCTGGCGCTGAGCTTAACCAATGCTGAAAAATTGAAAAAATATTTTGAAGCGGAGCGATCAGCCTGGGAAGTGCAGAGGAACGCCCTTGAGAAACGGGCAAAGGATGCTGAAGAGGCCCTTAATCCGGTAACGCAAGAGCTGACCGGCTTAAGGCAGCAAATAGAGCTTATGACCTCTGTCATCTTTGGTAAGCACTTAATTTACATATGATTTCATCTCTGCAATCTTTATTCTGCTCCGGTTTAACTGTAATAATCATATGCAGGGCGACGCATCACCCACCTTGGGGATGATATCCGGAAGAAACTCAAGGCCTCTTATACTCTTGTTGAGCAGCTGTATTCCGGCGCTCAAAGGATTATAAGTGCGATGTCGCATCACAAAGCGGCTCCCACTACTATCCAAGGTACTTTGGAGAAGCTTTCTATATTGCCTGTACGCTTGGAAGAAGTGAAGAAATCTGCTGCATGGGCCGGCTGTCTTGTAGCACTGACTAGAGCCAAGGCATGGGTTCCGGACTTTGATCCGGAGGAAGCTATGAACGGGTACCCCAGCAACAAGGAGGATGGATCTGCCTTCTCTGGCAAGGACCTTCATGCTTTAACTAAGGAAATGCGCCCTCTTGCCAGCAAGCTTGCCGATGAAGCGGACCTGACCAGGTATCATCCGGCATATGATTTAGAGAATGAGCGGGTGGACCGGCCGGTTTATGACACCGAGAATCTAATCCCACCAGTGCGCGCCCATACTTTCGCCCCAGATGTTGATTCGTCCGATCTCATTACTGAGGAGATGTACTTCCGTGCCCTATCCAAGATCGACTGGTGCGTTCCTAATTTTCAGCCGCTTCAAGAAGACGAAGAAGCTCCGGAACAAGCCGATCCTCAGCCTTCGCAGCAGGAAGAAGAAGCATAAGCCGCTCAGTTTAACTCTTAGCTGCTGTAATCTGTTGCCGGGAAAAACTTTAATCCGTTTAGGCTTGCAGTGCTTTGTAATAGGATTGCTCGAAACATTTTCTGTCTTACCCCGGATGTCACATCTTTGATTTGGCATCTGCCAATTTTAATCCTTTGTCTGCTATGATTGATCCTTTATATTACCTGTATCTGCATAGACAACGCTAAGAAAATGTCCTGGCGGTTTACAACCGGACCGATTATATTGCTCTCATAGGAATATATATTGAACGAGCATTTGCTTTATACCCAAAAATACTTTCATACCTTTAATTAAGCATGCTTGACATCCTTAATCCGGTGGACATTGTAGATTCCGAGGAGGCACTTGGCTCTATTGGTGCTTGCCCTATGATTGTTCCGGGTTATAGTAACTACCGGTTTAAATCATGTTGGTGCTCTATGACCCAGACTTTTATAAATACGTGGTCAACTTTGAAGTTGCCCAGTTCCGGATAAAAAAAACCATAGAAAACTTTGAAAAATCACAAACACAAAACACAGTTTGCAAATAAGACCATGTAGGCGAGGCTTTTTGCGAGCTGCCAGGCTCCATGTTTGCCAATCAATGGATGCCACTCAAAGGGCTATGATTCATTTTACCAATCAATGGGTGCAATCCAAGGAGCAATGATTTCTTTTGCCAATCAATGGATATAATCCAAGGAGCAAGAATGTTTTTCTTTTGCCATCAAAGGATGTACTCCAAGGGGCAAGATTTTTTTCATTTGCCATCAAAGGATGTACTCCAAGGGACAAGACCTTTTTTATTTTGCCATCAAAGGATGTATCATCCAAGGGGCAAGAATTTTTTCATTTGCCATCAAAGGATGTACTCCAAGGGACAAGAACATTTTTCTTTTGCCATCAAAGGATGTATCATCCAAGGGGCAGGAATTTTTTCATTTGCCATCAAAGGATGTAATCCAAGGAGCAAGAACGTTTTTCTTTTGCCATCAAAGGATGTATCATCCAAGGGGCAAGAATTTTTTCATTTGCCATCAAATGATGTACTTCCAAGGGACAAGAACATTTTTCTTTTGCCATCAAAGGATGTATCATCCAAGGGGCAAGAATTTTTTCATTTGCCATCAAAGGATGTTCTTTCAAGGTACAAGAACATTTTTTGCCAATCAATGGATGTAATCCAAAGGGCGCTGATGTGAAGACGATCATATAAACCGGACCAGAAGGGATTTAAGAGAGGATTGACGTGTGATCCGTAGCCCCCTAGTGATCCTGGAGGTAGGGTTCCTATGAAGGAGTTGCACTTGGAAGGCAAGTCCTGTTTGGTCCCTTATAGAATTGTCCTACATAGCAAAATAGACTGTTCGAAGTATCTGTATTAACTTTCATAAGACACTTATTTAGAAGAAAAAAGGCCGATCCCCCGGTTTACCAGGGGTGCCGGTTTATTTATTAATCATAATATATATAGGATACATGAAGCGGAGCTCATGACTCATGTGTAGTAAGGCCGCAGGAGGGCAATGTTCCGCGGCCTGTTCGTCTCTTCTTCTGCTGTCCGTGAGTCTTTGTGTTCTCGAACGTCCACCAGGTAGTATGAACCATTGTGTAGGTTCTTGCTGACCACAAAGGGCCCTTCCCAAGGTGGGGATAGCTTGTGCATATCTGTCTGGTCCTGGATGAGCCAGAGTACTAAGTCCCCCTCCTGGAACGTCCTGGTTCTAACCCGGTGGCTGTGATATCTGCGCAGGTCCTGCTGATAAATTGCAGATCGTGCTGCTGCTATGTCACGCTCTTCATCCAGCCGGTCCAAGCTGTCCTGTCTTGCTTGCTCATTGGCTGCTTCAACATAAGCTGCCACCCGTGTTGAGTCATGGCGGATATCACTTGGAAGAACCGCTTCAGCACCGTACACCATGAAGAAAGGTGTGTAGCCTGTGGACCTGTTCAGTGTAGTATTGATGCTCTAGAGGACAGAAGGTAACTCCTCAACCCAGCACCCCGGTGTTCTTTGCAAGGGAGTCATAAGCCGGGGCTTGATACCTCGCAAAATCTCTTGATTGGCCCTTTCAGCTTGATCATTGGATTGAGGGTGAGCTACATAAGACACATCTAGGCGAATATGCTCCCTTTGACAAAACTCTTCCATCTATCCTTTAGATAGATTGGTGCCATTGTCAGTGATAATGCTGTGTGGAAAGCCAAACCGGAAAATTACCTTCTTGATGAATTTAACCGATGTTGCCGCATCACACTTGCTCACAGGCTCTGCCTCAATCCACTTTGTAAACTTATCCACTGCGACCAATAGGTGAGTTTTTTGATCTTGGGATCATTTAAAAGGCCCAACCATATCAAGCCCCCAAATCGCAAACGGCCAAGTAATTGGAATCATCCGCAGCTCCTGTGCCGGAACAAGAGCACGCCGTGAAAATTTCTGACAAGCATCCCATTTACAGACTAGATCCTCCGCATCAGCATGGGCTGTCAACCAGTAGAACCCATGACGGAAAGCTTTAGCTACCAAAGATTTTGAACCGGCGTGATGACCACAATCCCCTTCATGAATCTCTCGAAGAATGTCACAACCTTCTTCGGATGATACACACCGCTGAAATGCTCCAGAAACGCTGGCGGTGATGAAGTTCCCCGTTTACAATTGTCATGGACTTGGACCGCCGGATTATCTGCCTTGCTTCAATCTCATCATCTGGCAACTCTCCTCGGCTCAGGTACGCCAAGTAAGGGAGTGTCCAATCTGGAAGAACATGAAGTGCCGCAACCGGTTGCGCTTCCGGATCAGGAACAACCAAATCTTCCTCCGATGGTAACTGAACTGACGGACTGTGTAACTCGTCTAAAAAAGTATTCGGTGGCACCGGTTTACGCTGGAACCCAGCCGGCTTAGAGCATCAGCCGCTTCATTTTTCCGCCGGTCTATGTGATCCACCTGATATCCCTTGAAACATCCTGCAACTGCTTCAACTTCTCGCCTGTAAGCTGCCATGAGAGGGTCTTTAGAGTCCCATTTGCCAGATACTTGTTGCGCCACTAAATCTGAATCACCAAAACACTTGACCCGGCTCAAGTTCATCTCCTTAGCCATCCGCAGGCCATGAAGCAGTGCCTCATATTCGGCCGCATTGTTCGTGCAAGGAAACATTAGTCGGAGGTCATAACAAAATTTGTCACCTCGTGGGGAAGTTAACACAACTCCAGCCCCCGAGCCTTCTAATTGCCTTGAACCATCGAAGTGAATAGTCAAGTATGTATGATCCGGCTTCTCCTCTGGTGCTTGCAATTCTGTCCAATCATTGATGAAATCTACCAATGCTTGGGATTTGATAGCAGTACGTGGTACATACTTCAACCCATGTGGGCTAAGCTCAATGGCCCACTTTGCTACTCTGCCAGTGGCTTCTCTATTCTGGATTATATCCCCCAATGGAGCTGAACTAACAACAGTGATTGGGTGGCCTTAAAAGTAGTGCTTCAGCTTCCGGTTTGCCATAAACACGCCATACACCAGCTTCTGCCAGTGTGGGTACCTTTGTTTTGATTCAATTAGAACCTCAGTGACATAATAAACCGGACGCTGAACCGGATATTCCTTGCCTGCTTCTTTGCGCTCGACCACGATTGCCATGCTAACTGCCCGGGCATTGGCGGCCACGTATAACAGCAGTGGCTCCTTATCAACAGGGGCAGCAAGAACCGGTGGTTTTGCTGATTGCCGCTTCAAGTCCTCAAACACGGCGTTTGCAGCATCGCTCCATATAAACCGGTCTGTCTTCTTCAGCATCTGATAAAGCGGAATTGCCTTCTCTCCTAAACGACTGATGAATCGGCTTAACGCTGTAATCCGGCCAGCGATACGCTCAAACATCATTGATGCAAGCTGGTTTAGTCAAGGATGTGATCGCCTTGATCTTCTCCGGATTGGCTTCTATTCCTCTGTTTGATACCAAGAATCCAAGGAGCTTGCCAGCTGGAACGCCAAAAACGCACTTCTCCGGATTAAGCATCATCTTATAGACCCGGAGGTTATCAAAGGTTTCCTTTAGGTCCTCTATCAGCATCTCCTCCTTCCTTGACTTTACAACAATGTCATCCACATAAGCATGGACATTTTTCCCTATCTGCCCCTTAAGACAGTTCTGTACGCAACGCTGGTAAGTCGCTTGGGCACTCTTGAGCCCAAAAGGCATAGATACGTAGCAAAAGGCTCCAAAGGGAGTTATGAAGGCTGTCTTCTCCTGGTCCTTAATTGCCATCTTGATCTGACAATACCCTGAATATGCATCCAAAAAACTTAGCCGCTCACATCCCGCCGTGGCATCAATGATCTGATCAATACGGGGGAGAGCAAAAGGATCGGTTGGACAAGCCTTGTTTAAGTCTGTGTAATCCACACACATCCTACACTTTCCATTTTTCTTTAACACCAAAACCGGATTAGCCAACCACTCCGGGTGGAACACTTCAACTATGAACCCTGCGGTCAAAAGTCTAGCCATTTCTTCACCTATAGCCTTGCGCCTTTCTTCATCGAAGCGGCGCAAATACCGCTTGACCGGTTTGAACTTCGGATCAATATTAAGACTGTGCTCAGCGAGTTCCCTCGGTATACCTGGCATGTCAAAGGGTTTCCATGCAAAGATATCCCGGTTCTCACGGATGAACTCGATGAGCGCGCTTTCCTATTTGGGGTCAAGGTTAGCGCTGATAGTGAACTGCTTGGATGAGTCGCCTGGCATAAAGTCAACTTGCTTGGTTTCCTCTGCCGATTTAAACTTCAACGCCGGATCATGCTCTGTAGTTGGTTTCTTTAACGGGGACATATCTGCCGGATCAACGTTGTCTTTGTAGAACTTCAATTCCTCCGTAGCACATACTGCCTCTGCATAAGCAGCGTCTCCTTCCTCGCACTCCAATGCGATCTTGCGACTTCCATGAACCGTGATGGTTCCTTTATGACCCGGCATCTTGAGCTGTAGATAAACATAGCACGGTCTAGCCATAAACTTGGCATAAACCGTCTGTCCAAACAGGGCATGATATGGGCTCCGGATCTTTACAACTTCAAAGGTTACTGTCTCTGACCTGGAATCCTGTTCATCTCCAAAGGTAACCTCTAGATCAATTTTCCCGACTGGGTAAGCCGATTTACCTGGCACCACTCCATGGAACACCGTATTGGATTGTCTTAGCTTCTTGTCAGTTAACCCCATGCGACGGAAAGTCTCATAATATAAGATGTTGATGCTGCTGCCGCCGTCCATGAGCACTTTAGTGAATTTGTAGCCACCCACCTGTGGTGCCACCACTAAAGCCAACTAGCTCGGATTATCAACCCGCGGCGGGTGATCCTCTCTGCTCCACACAATAGGTTGTTCCGACCAGCGCAGGAAATGTGGTGTTGCCGGTTCAACTGCGTGTACCGCCCGCTTTAGGATTTTTTGATCTCGTTTGCAAAAACTCGTAGTAAACACATGATACTGTCCACTACTTAGCTCCTTCGGATTACTCTGATATGCGGATTGCTGCTGCTGCTGATGCTGCTGATTGCCTTGATTATTGTGACTACCCTGACCATGCTGGTGGTTGCCTTGGTTATTGTAACCGCCCTGACCATCATGCTGGTGGTTTCCTTGGTTGTAGCCATTGTTGCCGCCATGATACCCTGATCCGGAACCATTACCCTGGTGACCCGGACCATGAAATCCAGGACCTGAGCCGCCGCCCGGTGGTCCGTTGTCAAATTTGGCCCGGCTCATGGCCTCTACCATGACCCGGCACTGCCCCATGTATGTTTAGCTGGGCGTTCCTCCGTGCTATGCTTCGGGCAAGGCTCGTTCAACTATTGATCCAGATTAATGAATCCTCCGCCGCTCCGTGGAGGTGGTCTACCCTTGCGGCGTTGAAAATTTCCTTGAACATTGGTATTGGCCACAAAATCAGAGCTACCCATTGCTTTTCTCTTACCATTGAAGCTTGTTCCTGCCGGATTAGCCTGCGCCGGTTTACCAGCCTTGTTTGCTTTCTCGGACTTGTCTCCATCCGCTTCTGGGTATTTAGTGTTATCAGAGTCCCCATACTTCACCAGAGCGCTCATGAGTGTCCCCATGTCATTACAATCCCGCTTGAGCCGTCCCAACTTCAGCTTCAAAGACTCAAACCGGCAATTGTTTTCCAGTGTCACTATTGCCGTACTAGGATTGATGCTATTGGAAGAGTGTAGGATTTCTGACACTCGCCGTACCCAGGTGCTCGTAGGCTCCTGTTCTCCTTGAACACATGCCGCCAAGTCCACTATTGACATCGGTTGCTTGCACGTGTCTTTGAAATTTTTGATAAACTGGCGACGCAGCTCACCCCATGATTCGATGGAGTTAGGTGGTAAGCCCTTTAACCATGTCCGGGCTGTACCCTCGAGCATCATGGTAAAATACTTTGCGCACGTCGCTTCATCCAGCTCTAGCATCTCCATGGCCATCTCGTAGCTCTCAATCCAAGCCTCTGGAGCTAGATCTGCTGTATAGTTAGTTACCTTGCGCGGACCTTTGAAGTCTTTGGGTAGCCTTACGCTTCGTAAAGCGGGAACAAGACACTGTACTCCAAAAGAACTCGCAGTGAATCCCGTCTCTGCTGTGGTTGGGTGAACCGGTGTCGTTTGACGGATATCCTCGCGGGCAATAGGTCTGGCCCAGTTCATTGCCTCCTGGGCCTGCACGTCTGCTCCCGCCGGATTATCTTGCCTGTGACGGTGACGTCTCCGCTCGCTGCTGGACACCTCCAGTTCATCCCAATGCCTAGTGTAACTCCTGCTGTGGCGGGGTGTTGAATGAATTCTCTCCCTGCTGTAGGAGTACGCCTGCTGCTGTGTCAACGCTGTGTCCAGCAATTCCTTGACCCTGCGTGCTTCCATCGCCACAGGGGATGTTCCCTCAATGGGTAAAGCGGCCAGCCGTGAAGCGGCGGCGACAATGTTATCCAGGGGGTTTGAGTAATGGCCAGGAGGTGTGGGGACGTGCGGCGTGGGTATAACCCGATGGTTTTGCTCCGCGGTTGGTTGTTGAACCGGCGCGCCTGTTGCTGGGGCTCCCCTCCGATTTACTTCTAGATTATTGCTGGCACCCGCTCCTGGTGTACCAAAGAGATTCATCGCCTCATAGACCGGCGGTAGACGAGTCTGATACCTTCTGTTCCTTACTTCTTGCGCAGAGACCTGATCCATCCTGTGCCGGAAAGCTTGGGAATCCAGCTCTGCTTGCCTTGTTACTATCGTAGCTTTCTCTGCATCCAGATCCCGTTTGGCTTGTTCGATCCGGCCCTTTAACTGAAGGATCTCTACATCATGTTGCGCCTTGTCAGCAGGAGCCACCACTGCTACTGCACGGGCTGTTAATTCCTCAACCAAGACGGATAGAGCGTCAGAGGGTGAGGGGGCTTGGTTGCTCGCCCCTGCACCAGCTACCTCTGCTGTGAACGCCCCGGTCACCGTGGGCTGCTGCGCAGATTGTGATCCGGCCATGAAGACAGCCACCCGGTTTGGTGGATCAAAGGGGTCCGGAATACTGTCACCGTCGGATACACCCCCGGATCGATCGTCCCGCAACAGATACAAAGATTTAGTCTCTCCGGATGAAGATTCATCGTGGGAGTATACAACTGTCTCGCCACCAAAATCCGATCCGTCCTCGGCTTGGACTCCATGTATTGCTCCAACGAAAACACGCTTCATGGCGGGCTGAATCCGGGCCGATCTCGCACGCTGAGCCGGCTCGACGATGTTGGGGAAGATGTCCAGCTCAGGTCCAGGTTCACCAATCTTGCCGATGAAGACGTGGATGCCGCCGAAGGGGACCCGGTACCCGTATTCGATTGAATCGGCCTCAGGGCCCCAGCCTGCGTCATCGATGTAGATCCGGCCGCGGCGACTCTTGGTCATCCGGCCGACCGCGTAACCCTTGAGGCCTTCAAAGCTGCCCTTCAAGAATTCGAAACCATCGTGCGATAGCCCCACGGTGGGCGCCAACTGTCGTGGAATTAGCACGACAGATGTCCGGTTTAGAGGACTTAGGTGTGGAGACATCGCGCGGGTTAGCTTGAAGAGGTTAAAGCACACAAAGAACACAAAGGGTTTATACTAGTTCGGCCCCTTTGATGAAGGTAAAAGCCTACGTCTAGTTTGGTTTGGTATTGCTTAGGCGTCGATGAACAGGGAGCGGATTGCTTGCCTGTGTCTCGACGGGTTGTTGCTTATCCTTGAACCGTCGCCGGGTCGTCCCTTTATATAGGAGGCAACACCCGGTCCGGTTTACAGAGTCCCGAGGCCGGTTCATAATCGTGTCCGCCTCGGTCTCTACCCTTTCTACCTTATACCTCAAGTTACATGATAGGATGGTTCATAAACCGTAAACTTTACATATGGGCCCTAAGCCTTCATGGGCCGTAACCTCTACTGGGCTTATGATAACACTGCTACATTAACATAATCCGGATCCTCCTAGCCGGTTTATACCTGCTAGTATTATCCCTGACAGTATTGACTCGCTAATGATTCCAGAAAAAACATCCACTTCCTTTAAAAATAGATTGATCTTCCCTAGAAAAACCTTCGACGCCAGCTACGAGAGGGGAAGAGCATATAGATACGCATGTAGATCTCTAAGCGAAAGCATTTATCAATGCGATTGATGTAGTCGTACAGCTTCACGATCCGTCCTGATCAAGTACCAAACGTACGACACCTTCGCGTTCAGCACACGTTCAACTCGATGACGTCATTGCCTTCTTGATCCAGCAAGAGAGGTGAAGTAGTAAATGAGTTTCAGCATCACGACGGCGTGGTGACAGTGGTGGTGAATCTATCAGCAAGGCTTTGCCAAGCTGTAATGCCCAGGATGGGACTATACCTCCTACGTGTCGAGGCACGACTTAAAGGTATAAGCCCCATCTGGAATGATCTCAAGTTTGGTATCTTTGCACGACTCATGTAAAAATAGGGATGAAATTGCAAAAAAGGATAGTTGGCTTACACTCTCCACGTCACACAATACATTACATAAGCAAATCATCGTTCAAAACATCACAACCCTACTACGGGCGAAGATCCAAAAGAAAGATACCAAATACTTAAAAGCCACTGGTCCGAATCGCCCCTAGTAGAAACCACTACTGATCGTCGAAAACGTCACAAACATACGGCCACGCTCTTCATGGAACTCCCAGAAGTTCTGACCCATCTCCTGCGTCAAACTCGGCTGAACCTGCATCTGGTGTTGTAGTATCTGTGAGCCACGAGGACTCAGCAATCCCATAACCATGGGTAACAAGACTAGCAAAGCTTTATGGGTAGGAAGAGGTAAAGTGGTGAGGTTGCAGCAGCGGCTAAGCATAATATGGTGGCTAGCTTACGAGTACAAGAATAAGATGAGCATCTACGCAAACGGTCGCAAACTAGTAATGATCGCTAAAGATCCTGAACTACCTACGAGTCAAACATAACCCCACCGTGTTCTCTTCTCAAAGTGAAAAGAGACAGTCACGGTTACTCACACAGTTGTGTGTTTTACTTCGGATCCTCTGTCAAGTTTTCTACAACCAGACATTAACAAATTCCAATCAGCCACATAACCGCGGGCACGGCTTTCGAAAGATCATAACCCTGCAGGGGTGTCCCAACTTAGCCCATCACAAGCTCTCACGATCAGCTGAAGTGATAAATATAATATCATCACCCCTTATCTTAGGGAAATCCGACCAGGCTCGGCATCCCAATGCAAAAGACATTTCGACAATGGTAAAACAAGTCCAGCAAGACCTCCCGGCGTGCCGACACCCTGATAGTAGCCGCGCGTATCTCGTCTCAGGCCACAACCGGATAGGTGAGCCTACGGGAGCCAAACCTCGAGTTTCCCCATGGTGGCCCCGCAGTCCCCCCATTTGGGACCAACACCATCAGCACTGGGCCCCCTGCTATGTAGAAAAGAATCCCGAGGGCGCGACCCCCTATGCAAATTTAATTAATTAATTAAGTTGTTATTATGAGGCAAATTAAAACCAATGTTGGGTCTTGCTGGAGGAGTTTTATTCAAAGACGAACTGTCAAGGGGTCCCCATATACCCAACCGTGTAAGGAACGCAAAATCAAGGAACATAATGCCGGTTTATCGGCGCCTAAGGTGGCATGAGTGGAACAAAACACCGAGCAAAAGGCCAAGCCTTCCACCCATGCCCAGTATATAGGTTTGTTAATAATAATAATAGATATTGTGATATTCCAACAACAAGTTCCCACCTGGAACGATCTTCATCTTCACCTGCAACTAACAACGCTATAAGAGGGGCTGAGCAAGCGGGCAACATAGCCAAACAATGGTTTTGCTAGGAAGGTTTCAAAGGTTAGAGGTTTCATGGCAACAAGGAGAGGGGCTGACAATAAGATGGGTAGCGTGACATGTAACGATAGCATCAAGACAACTAAGCATGGCAATGATAGTAAAGGTATCCAAGGGTATGGTCATCTTGCCTGGGATTCCGCAAGGAAGAAGAACAAGTCCATGAAGAAGACGGACAAGAAGCCTTGAAGAAGAACCACGGGTAGACGAACGAATCCTCACGACGCAACGGAACAAGCACTAACGAGAAGAAGCAAGCAACACGGTAAACACACCACACGAGACATGATAATATGCTCAACCAAGTATGATGCAACACAAGTCTACATAGGATGCACTACAAGTCCATACAGGAAGCAAAACATGGCAAGGTAGGAAGCACAGGAGAACAACACAAGTCGATATATGATGCAATACATGGCAAGGTATGATGCATGACAAGTCTATACAGGAAGCAATACATGGCAAGGTAGGAAGCATAAAAAAAACAACACAAGTCTATATGATGCAATACATGGCAAGGTATGATGCATGACAAGTCTATACAGGAAGCAATACATGGCAAGGCAGGAAGCACTCAAAACAACACATGTCAACAAGTTTAAATGAGGCCGGAAACTACAACAACAATTCCAGAAAAACCCCATATGCATGTTTAGCAATTTTAAGCCAACAACAATTCACACATTTTAATGTTGTTAACAAGATGCAGATGACATGATCAAGTTTATGCAATTTTTAGTTAAACGTTAACATGAGAGATATGAAGTATTTGGTCGCCATGACGGAAAAGAAAAGGGGGTCATGGCGACGAGAACGGAAATGATGCCACGGCAACGTTCCGATGATCCGACATCTCGTTGAGAAGCCGGCGCAAAATCAAGGTGGTGTGAGCGAGTCGAACAAGATGAAAGGTGGGGTGATCCCGTCACCGGGTTCCCACGGGTCATCGTCTCGTGGGTATACCTTCGAAGCGTGCGTTTTGGGGCGGCTCGAGATCGTAGAGGAAGTAGTGGTACTCGCGGGTCGTGGTACACATTTCGTAGCCGTTCACGTTATCGTGTCGTGGTACTTGCCGCGTTCCGGACCGAAGGGGTACTTGGCGCATCCGGTAGTCGTTCGGGCGTCCACGGAACTTGCCGGTCTCGGTCTCGGCAACATAGTTGTACATGTCGTTTGTAGCCGAACTTGAAGGACGTCGGCGTCGTGGTACTCATGTTGGTGTAGTCGTACTTGAGGTCCTCGTGCACTTGGGCGTCTCTGGAAGAGGAACTTGGCAGCAACAACGAGGGGGCAGCAAGATCTGCCGGTCATCGGCAACAAGGCAGGGCGACGTGGGAGGAAGCAGAGGTGGGGCACCATGAGCGGGAGGTTGGAGAGGCGCCTTGGAGCGGTGGAGACGATGCAGCAGCGGGCCCGGCATCGTCGAAGGAGCTGAGGGGGGCAGTCACGCTTGGGGACAAGGCTCCTGGCGTGGGCGATGTGCTGCAGAGGAGATGGGGCGCGTCGGTCGCGGCTGCTGTGGGATTCAGCGGAGGGAAGGACTTGGCGGCGATGGATGGCGGGCTTGAGGGCAAGCTCCTGGCGGCGCCATGGAGGAGGCGAGCCGGTGAGCCAGGCGCTCGGACTCGCGGCGAAGGAGAACAGCGGGAGGCGAGGGAGATGAAGGCGCGGTCGTGGGGAGGAAGGGCTAGAGGCGAGGCCGAGGGGAGAGGGAGATCGGCGCTGGGCGATGGGATCGAGCGAGGAGGTTGCGGGAGGGGGGGGGGTGGGGGGGCGAGGGGAAGAGATGGCGGCGCACTGGAGTGAGCGAGGGAGAGAAGGGACCGAGGGTAGATGTGCTCGGGGCTAGGGTTCGGTGCTGGAGGCGCTGGAGTTGGCCTACGGAGGCCTTAGTGCCGGCTGGGCCACGGGAAGGAGATGGGCCGGCCTGCGGCTGGGAGGTCCGGCGGGATGGCTTCTGGCATATCTTTATACCTTCTGTTTATTCCAATAAACAGATTTTTAGGAGGAAAAGGCCAGGGTGTTAGAGGAAGAATAAGATGGAAGTAAAAATATACTTGAACTCCTAGATTTATGCACAATTTTAATAAACTAGTTTGGACATTTTTAAGGATATAAAAATAATTCAAGTTTGAATTAAATTCAAACTTGAGCCATTTTTGAACCCAACCAAAACAAGTCCAAAGGAACTAAAAATTGGCAAGGATGTTGAAGGCATGGTTGAGAATTGATAGGAAAAGAATGAACATAAAATTGGTGCAGGAAAAAGAATGCCACAATTAAATGGACTAACGAAGAAGGAGAAGAAGATGGTCAAGCAAGGTTGTGGGAGTCAAAACTTGGAGTGAAACAGACATGGGGAAAATATGCAAGTGTGTGATGGTTGCTTCCAACAATGGAATATTTTTATAATAGCTCCATAAATATTAGGAGGATATGTTATAAAGAGAAGTCATCCTTCCCTCAATTTAAATGGATCGAAGATCCACACGATTTATTTAAGTTGAGATGCAAAAGATTAAAGTCATGATGGCATGATGACATGATGCAATGCAAAATAAATAACACAAGCACAAATGAAACACACGGGAGAACCCGGAACATCTGGAATCTTCTGGGACGTCGGTCTTCGGGCGTCACAACTCTCCCACACTAACAGAGGATCTCGACCCGAGATCCTAGAGATGGCACCGGATAAAAACGGAAGAGGAAGAGGTAAAACAAAGTTGCTTCTTCGACAAACGAGTGAAACCACGAACTTTGAGAGGTTGACCAAATTGAAAGAAGAATACAACGGAGATGAACGAAGATGAAAACACTATGTTAGAAAATAGGAACAAGGAACATCACGAGAACCTTGCAGGTTGATAGACATGAAACAAGAGCTCACGGATGACGAAAGAATTCAAAACCACTCCGGTTAACCAAGATTGAGAAGGAATAAGAACGAAATAATTTGGACAGCACTCCGTCTGAAAATAGAAGGAGTTAACATGAGCTTTAGGAGATGCAGTGATACTTGATGAAAACAACAACACACAGCCTCTGAAACAATTGAAAGAATGGCACAAGGGTAAGAAGGATTCAGACAGCACTCCGGTTGAAAAGAGAGGCAAAACATGAAAAGATGAGAGAACTTGAAAAGAGGACATAATACTCCGGTTAAATGGACAAGCAAGGAAAGAACATCATCTCGATAAAACGAGATGAGGGTTTGGAGAGAGCAACATCACAATGCCTCCGGAATGAAAGAATAGCATATAAATCAATGAAAGAATTGAACGGAGAACAAAAAGACAACTTCTCCGACAAATGAATATGAAAATCATCCTTACGAAGAAGGGTTGAATGGAGTTGTTGGAAGAATCAACAACGAAAATGAATAAGCTTGTTGTGGGCTTATGGAAAACATCTCACAATTAAGAGGTGACAACCAGCCACTGACGAAAACATTTGATTGGATTGAGATCAACAAGGAGATGAAAAACTTATTTCACCGGAATGATAAATGAAGAACTTGGGTCATTTATAAGCACCATAATAGCAACAATTCTCAGGGAAAGCTTTTATGTGAATTATAACCCAAGATAACTCCAACGAATAAATTGAAGGGTTGGAAAGATCTCCTGAACAAGGAAAATGATGGTTTTAAATATCTCATTCTTGATAACTCGGGAATCATAATCTATGAAGGAATTGTCAAGAATGACATAACACCATCTGAAAAGATAAGGTAGAAAGGATTGCAATTGGAATACATGATGAAAAAAATGCTTGAGCTCCAACAAGAATCTTGATGAAGACTTCGAGGATGAATTAAATGATGATGAACCACCATGAAGAACTCCGGTAATGAAAGCATGAGAAGTGAAAGATGAAAATAATAAGATTCAAGGCCTGCGATGAATTCAGATAGAGCTCCGTGACAAGATAATTGAGAGAGTTTGGAACTCCGGAAGAAAAGATGAACAACCAATAATTTGATATCATGAACGAACTCCCGACAAAGGAATTAAACACTTGAAGGAACAAGAATAAGAATTATGTTATAAGTATCCTTCACCAATTTAAATTGATGACAACCAAAGGATTTGGCATACTACTTATTCTTGTTGCAAAGAATTCAAGAGATATCTCACACAAACTTGGGTAAATCTTCAACGAACCACCGGTAGGATTGTGGAAATAACGAGTGAAATGACATGATAACACAGAAAAGAATGTTTAACGAACCACCGTACAAATTGAAATGGAGTGATGACAAAGAATAATCCACCGTAAGGAATTGAAATTGAGTGAATATAAAAGAATGAATCATCGGGAAGAATATGGAGACGAACGAAGGGGCATCAATTAAGATTAGTTGGAGGACGAAGTTGAAAACTGAGAACGAATAAATCTTCTGAAATGATGGCCTTCGGAGGATCACAATGGCTAGAATTCATGAAATGCTTCGGATGGATATAAAAAAGAATCCCTCACAATCGGAACAATAATGAGGATGGCATGAAGCTAGAACCACGAATCTTGGAAGAACGGATAAGGATTCAAGAGGAACTCGTCTCTGGGTCTTGAAAATCTGAGAAGACGATGAGATACACCACCATGAATTGTATAGGCCCTCCGTAATGAAGAATTAAAAGGTTGAACCAATGACGGAAAAAAATTTGAAAGCGGTCCTGGAGAAGGACTGTGACTGATGGGATTCATACTTACGTCACACTTTGAAAAGATTTTTTTAGAATAACTCCGGAAAAAATTAGAAGAGTCAGGTAAGATCCTGGAAAAGGACCTGTGGGTTAGGGCCCACTAAAGAAATCACCGCTGAAAAAGATTGCTTAAGATATATTGCACCGATTGAATTAAATGGCTTGAATAAGATAACAATCTCAAAATAGCTTGAACGGATCAAGAATGGAATTATGAATCTTCTGAGATATCTTCAACACTCCGGATATGGATAGGAGAGTTGAATGAATAAGAGAGTCTTCGGATAATAAATTTCAACATGGGAAAACATGTGAAACAAAAAGGAAGAGATATGATCATGACCGAAGCTTGAATTTATTCCACCGGAGAAGAAACGAGAACGGAGAATGATGAACTTGAAGCTCTTGAGCATCTTCATGATAAATCACCGGATAAGGACATTGAAGGAAAAGAAAGAGGAAACATCACAAGAATAAAATGAATACTTGATTAAGAATTATGGATCCAAAAGAAAAGGGAGGGAGGGTGGGGAAAAACAAAGACAACTTGGGATGAATGAAACAGACCCGTTGAGAGAAGATTGAGAGATGATCTTGCAAAAGATGAAGAGAACGGATTAACTTGAAGAGAAGCACGCCGGTTGAAAAGAATTTAACATAGCAATCTCGATGATTAAGAAGGATTAGCACTCCCATAGAAATATGAGAACACCGATTAGGAAAGGTATGGAATCAACATTTGACATCAAAGCAACTCGAATACCAGAATCAAGACAAAAAACAACGGATAGATATGTTCCAACATAATCTTCACAATATCGTTCGAACAGAGAATTGAACGAATGAATCCCTTAGCTTAATGGTACAACACTTGTCGAGAAGCCACTTGGGAGAACAAAATGTAAATAAAAACAACAAGGAGCAGATAGAACAAATATAAGATAGAAGTTTCGTTCCACATATTCATGCTGAAAGCTCATGGAACGTGTTACAAAAGGGTTTTGCAATCCCCGGATCAGCATAGCCAAGGACCCTTTAAGATGCAACTCCCGATCGGAACAACGCCCATAAAACCACTTCACTCAATGTAGAACCCCGAACTCCATATCATTCATTCGTTGGAAGAATGCCTACAAACTACTAGATGAACCCACCTATTAATTTCCGAAAGTTTCCAGTTATGCAATCAGGTGTTGGGGATACAGGGGAAGCATCGCGCACTCAACTCTAATCCTACATCCAGCTGTATCCATCCTTCAACACATAACCAGTTATTTCCGGAAACCGTTTACCTCAGACCTTCGAAACGCATCTGCTATACAAGCTATGGCAGTACTCCCAAACTACCTCCCCAATACTGGGTGATGTCGGGGTTATCTTACCACTAACCGCATAGGAGAGTTTTTTATGTCGGCCGTCTTAAGTATTCCAGAACTGATGCGATATATTTGTGACGACAAGACCTCGGAGCTCAACTCCCCGGGACACTGCCACAACCCCTAAATGACAGGAGGCATCGAGAACAATGTTCTCATCACAAAGACATCAGAATAATCCAAACAATACTCGCCTGATCCTAAAATTGTTTTTGGTGAATTTTGAGAGTAGAAGAGATAAGTAATCGTCATGAGTCCTCACCAGAGTGAAAAAGAGATGAGGAGCAAAAGAAATCCTACTCTCCGATATATATATATATAGGACTCAAAACATTTTCATGTGTGTGCCTAGACTCAACCGTCAACGATTCGATCAATCAATGGGGGCTTCTAGGTCGGAGAAGGCTCTGAATACCAACTTGTAATGCCCAGGATGGGACTATACCTCCTACGTGTCGAGGCACGACTTAAAGGTATAAGCCCATTCTGGAATGATCTCAAGTTTGGTATCTTTGCACGACTCATGTAAAAATAGGGATGAAATTTGAAAAAAGGATAGTTGGCTTACACTCGCCACGTCACACAATACATTACATAAGCAAATCATCGTTCAAAACATCACAACCCGACTACGGGCGAAGATCCAAAAGAAATATACTAAAAACTTAAAGCCACAGGTCCGAATCTCCCCTAGTAGAAACCACTACTGATCGTCGAAAACGTCACAAACATACGGCCACGCTCTTCATGGAACTCCCAGAAGTTCTGACCCATCTCCTGCGTCAAACTCGGCTGAACCTACATCTGGTGTTGTAGTATCTGTGAGCCACGAGGACTCAGCAATCCCATAACCATGGGTAACAAGACTAGCAAAGCTTTATGGGTAGGAAGAGGCAAAGTGGTGAGGTTGCAGCAGCGGCTAAGCATAATATGGTGGCTAGCTTACGAGTACAAGAATAAGATGAGCATCTACGTAAACGGTCGCAAACTAGTAATGATCGCTAAAGATCCTGAACTACCTACGAGTCAAACATAACCCCACCGTGTTCTCTTCTCAAAGTGAAAAGAGACAGTCACGGTTACTCACACAGTTGTGTGTTTTACTTCGGATCCTCTGTCAAGTTTTCTACAACCGGACATTAACAAATTCCAATCTACCACATAACCGCGGGCACGGCTTTCGAAAGATCATAACCCTGCAGGGGTGTCCCAACTTAGCCCATCACAAGCTCTCACGATCAGCTGAAGTGATAAATATAATATCATCACCCCTTATCTTAGGGAAATCCGATCAGGCTCGGCATCCCGGTGCACAAGACATTTCGACAATGGTAAAACAAGTCCAGCAAGACCTCCCGGCGTGCCGACACCCTGATAATAGCCGCGCGTATCTCGTCTCAGGCCACAACCGGATAGGTGAGCCTACGGGAGCCAAACCTCGAGTTTCCCCGTGGTGGCCCCGCAGTCCCCCCATTTGGGACCAACACCATCAGCACTGGCCCCCCTGCAATGTAGAAAAGAATCCCGAGGGCGCGACCCCCTATGCAAATTTAATTAATTAATTAAGTTGTTATTATGAGGCAAATTAAAACCAATGTTGGGCCTTGCTGGAGGAGTTTTATTCAAAGACGAACTATCAAGGGGTCCCCATATACCCAACCATGTAAGGAACGCAAGGAACACAATGCCGGTTTATCGGCGCCTAAGGTGGCATGAGTGGAACAAAACACCAAGCAAAAGGCCAAGCCTTCCACCCATGCCCAGTATATAGGTGTGTTAATAATAATAATAGATATTGTGATATTCCAACAACAAGTTCCCACCTGGAACGATCTTCATCTTCACCTGCAACTAACAACGCTATAAGAGGGGCTGAGCAAGCGGGTAACATAGCCAAACAATGGTTTTGCTAGGAAGGTTTCAAAGGTTAGAGGTTTCATGGCAACAAGGAGAGGGGCTGACAATAAGATGGGTAGCGCGACATGTAACGATAGCATCGAGACAACTAAGCATGGCAATGATAGTAAAGGTATCCAAGGGTATGGTCATCTTGCCTGGGATTCCGCATGGAAGAAGAACAAGTCCATGAAGAAGACGGAGAAGAAGCTTTGAAGAAGAACCACAGGTAGACGAAGAAATCCTCACGACGCAACGGAACAAGCACTAACGAGAAGAAGCAAGCAACACGGTAAACACACCACACGAGACATGACAATATGCTCAACCAAGTATGATGCAACACAAGTCTACATAGGATGCACTACAAGTCCATACAGGAAGCAAAATATGGCAAGGTAGGAAGCACAGGAGAACAACACAAGTCTATATATGATGCAATACATGGCAAGGTATGATGCATGACAAGTCTATACAGGAAGCAGTTCATGGCAAGGTAGGAAGCACAGAAAAAACAACACAAGTCTATATGATGCAATACATGGCAAGGTATGATGCATGACAAGTCTATACAGGAAGCAATACATGGCAAGGCAGGAAGCACTCAAAACAACACATGTCAACAAGTTTAAATGAGCCCGGAAACTACAACAACAATTCCGGAAAAACCCCATATGCATGTTTAGCAATTTTAAGCAAACAACAATTCACACATTTTAATGTTGTTAACAAGATGCGGATGACATGATCAAGTTTATGCAATTTTTAGTTAAACGTTAACATGAGAGATATGAAGTATTTGTCGCCATGACGGAAAAGAAAAGGGGGGGGGGGTCATGGCGACGAGAACGGAAATGATGCCACTACAACGTTCCGATGATCCGACATCTCGTTGAGAAGCCGGCGCAAAATCAAGGTGGCGTGAGCGAGTTGAACAAGATGAAAGGTGGGGTGATCCCGTCACCGGGTTCCCATGGGTCATCGTCTCGGGGTTATACCTGCGAAGCGTGCGTTTCGGGGCGGCTCGAGATCGTAGAGGAAGTAGTGGTACTCGCGGGTCGTGGTACACGTTTCCTAGCCGTTCACGTTATCGTGTCGTGGTACTTGCCGCGTTCCGGACCGAAGGGGTACTTGGCGCATCCGGTAGTCGTTTGGGCGTCCACGGAACTTGCCGGTCTCGGTCTCGGCAACGTAGTTGTACATGTCATTTGTAGCCGAACTTGAAGGAAGTTGGCGTCATGGTACTCATGTTGGTGTAGTCGTACTTGAGGTCCTCGTGCACTTGGGCGTCTCTGGAAGAGGAACTTGGCAGCAACAACGAGGGGGCAGCAAGATCTCCCGGTCATCGGCAACAAGGCAGGGCGACGTGGGAGGAAGCAGAGGTGGGGCACCATGAGCGGGAGGTTGGAGAGGCGCCTTGGCGCGGTGGAGACGACGCAGCAGCGGGCCCGGCGTGGTCGAAGGAGCTGAGGGGGGCAGTCGCGCTTGGGGACAAGGCTCCTGGCGTGGGCGATGTGCTGCAGAGGAGATGGGGCGCGTTGGTCGCGGCTGCTGTGGGATCCAGTGGTGGGAAGGACTTGGCGGCGATGGACGGCGGGCTTGAGGGCAAGCTCCTGGCGGCGCCATGGAGGAGGCGAGCCGGTGAGCCAGGCGCTCGGACTCGCGGCGAAGGAGAACAGCGGGAGGCGAGGGAGATGAAGGCGCGGTCGTGGGGAGGAAGGGCCAGAGGCGAGGCCGAGGGGAGAGGGAGATCGGCGCTGGGCGATGGGATCGAGCGAGGAGGTTGCGGGGGGGG
>LR738711.1:620073941-620161105 GCA_902687465.1 Secale cereale
GGGGGGCTAGGGGAAGAGATGGCGGCGCACTGGAGTGAGCGAGGGAGAGAAGGGACCGAGGGGAGATGTGCTCGGGGCTAGGGTTCGGCGCTGGAGGCGCTGGAGTTGGCCTACGGAGGCCTTAGTGCCGGCTGGGCCACGGGAAGGAGATGGACCGGCCTGCGGCTGGGAGGTCCGGCGGGATGGCTTCTGGCATATCTTTATACCTTCTGTTTATTCCAATAAACAGATTTTTAGGAGGAAAAGGCCAGGGTGTTAGAGGAAGAATAAGATGGAAGTAAAAATATACTTGAACTCCTAGATTTATGCACAATTTTAATAAACTAGTTTGGACATTTTTAAGGATATAAAAATAATTCAAGTTTGAATTAAATTCAAACTTGAGCCATTTTTTAACCCAACCAAAACAAGTCCAAAGGAACTAAAAATTGGCAAGGATGTTCAAGGCATGGTTGAGAATTGATAGGAAAAGAATGAACATAAAATTGGTGCAGGAAAAAGAATGCCACAATTAAATGGACTAACGAAGAAGGAGAAGAAGATGGTCAAGCAAGGTTGTGGGAGTCAAAACTTGGAGTGAAACAGACATGGGGAAAATATGCAAGTGTGTGATGGTTGCTTCCAACAATGGAATATTTTTATAATAGCTCCATAAATATTAGGAGGATATGTTATAAAGAGAAGTCATCCTTCCCTCGATTTAAATGGATCGAAGATCCACACGATTTATTTAAGTTGAGATGCAAAAGATTAAAGTCATGATGGCATGATGACATGATGCAATGCAAAATAAATAACACAAGCACAAATGAAACACACGGGAGAAACCGGAACATCTGGAATCTTCTGGGACGTCGGTCTTCGGGCGTCACACAAGCACAACGAACGTTGATGGAGGAGGAACTAGAATTAGAGGGAGACGGGGCACCGCACACGGCTTGGGGATCATGTTGTCTCTTGCCCCCTCCCCTCCTTACATATATATAGATGGAGGGGGAGAGGAGGCTGCCCTAGGGCGCCCCCAAATGGCCGGCGGCTTCCCTAAGCGCCTGCCTAGCCACGCCCCTCTTCCATATATGGACATGGGGGGGAGGAAAGGGAGGCTGGCTGCCTTTAGGCGCCTCCCCTTTCCTTCCCTCCTTCCTTGCGCGTGGGCAGGAAAGGTGGGGCGTGCCAACCTCCTTGTGGGATGGTGTTCTCCCTTCCTTTGGCCCATAAGGCCCACCACTTACCTGTGGCCTCCCGGAGCCCCTTCCGGCACTCCGATAAATACTCGTTACTTTCCGAAATCTTCCGGTGATCAAATACTATCATTCTATATATCAATCTTTACATCTGAACCATTTCGGAGCTCCTTGTCATGTCCTTGATCTCATCCGAGACTTCGAACAACATTCTATCACCAACTTATATAACTCATGTAATTCGTCAACGAACATTAAGCGTGTGGACCCTACAGGTTCGACAATGATGTAGACATGACCGAGACAACTCTTCGATCAATAACCAGTGGGACCTGGATGCCCTTATTGGTTCCTACATAATCTACGAAGATCTTTATCGGTCCAACCTTTATGACAACATAAGTAGTTCCATTTGTCTATCGGTATGTTACTTGCCCGAGATTCGATCATCGGTATCTCCATACCCAATTCAATCTCGTCACCGGCAAGTCTCTTTACTCCTTCCGTAATACATCATCTTGCAACTAACTCCTTAGTCACTTTGCTTGCAAGCTTCTTGTGATGATGTATTACCGAGAGGGCCCAGAGATACCTCTCCGTCACACAGAGTGACAAATCCTAGTCTCGATCCATGCCAACCCAACAGACACCTTCAGAGATACCTGTAGAGCATCTTTATGATCACCCAGTTGCGTTGTGACGTTTGATAGCACACAAGGTATCCCTCCGGTATCCGGGAGGTTGCATGATCGCATGGTGGAAGAAACATGTATTTGACATTAAGAAAGCAGTAGCAATAAACTGAACGATCATATGCTATGCTAACGGTTGGGTCTTATCCATCACATCATTCTCCTAATGATGTGATCCCATTATCAAATGTCAACTCATGTTTATGGTTAGGAAACCTTAACCATCTGTTGATCAACGATCTAGTCTAGTAGAGGCTCACTAGGGACACGATATTTGTTTATGTATCCACACATGTATTTAAGTTTCCAGTCAATACAATTTTAGCATGAATAATACGCCTTTATCATGAATAAGGAAATAGAATAATAACAACTTTATTATTGCCTCTAGGGCATATTTCCATCAGTCTCCCACTTGCACTAGAGTCAATAATCTAGATTACATTGTAATGAATCTAACACCCATAGAGTCTTGGTGCTAATCATGTTTTGCCCACGGAAGAGGTTTAGTCAACGGGTCTGCCACATTGAGATATATATGTACCGTTCAAATTTCTATGTCTCCATTCTTCACTTTTTTACGAATGGAGTTGAAGAGTCTCTTGATGCATTTGGTTCTCTTGTGAAACCTGGATTCCTTCGCTAAGGCAATTGCTCCAGTGTTGTCACAAAATATTGTCATTGGACCCGATGCACCGGGTATTACACCTAGATCGGATATGAACTCCTTCATCCAGACTCCTTCACGCGCTGCTTCTGAAGCAGCTATGTACTCCGCTTCACACGTAGATCCCGCCACGATGCTCTGCTTGGAACCACACCAACTGACAGCTCCACAATTCAATATAAATGCATATCCCGTTTGTGAGTTAGAGTCATCCGGATATGTGTTGAAGCTAGCATCGACGTAACCCTTTACAACGAGCTCTTTGTCACCTCCATAAATGAAAAACATACACTTGGTCCTTTTCAGGTACTTCAGGATATTCTTAACCGCTGCCAAGTGATCCACTCCTGGATTACTTTGGTACCTCCCTACCAACCTTATGGGAAGGCATACATCAGGTCTGGTACACACCATGGCATACATTATAGAACCTATGGCTGAGGCATAGGGAATGACTTTCATTCTCTCTCTATCTTCTACCGTGGTCATAATTTGTGTCTGACTCAATTTCACACCTTGTAACACATGCAAGAACCCTTTTCTTTGACTTGTCCATTTTAACCTTTTCAAAACTTTATCAAGGTATGTGCTTTGTGAAATTCCTATTAAGCGTCTCAATCTATCCCTATAAATCTTGATGCCCAATGTATAAGCAGCTTCACCGAGGTCTTTCATTGAAAATTTCCTATTAAAGTATCCTTTTATGCTATCCAGAAATTCTATATCATTTCCAATCTTCAATATTTCATCCAGATATAATATCAGAAATGCTACATAGCTCCCACTCACTGTCTTGTAAATACAGGCTTCACCGTAAGTCTGTATAAAACCATATGCTTTGATCACCTCATCAAAGCGTATATTCCAACTCGGAGATGCTTGCACTAGTCCATAGATGGATCGTTGGAGTTTGCACACTTTGTTAGCACCTTTAGGATCCACTACTGTAGGATGCTGCTAACGCGACACTACGATCAGAGACCCTTCGACGAAACTGTGTGCTATTCCATAATCGCAAACGGGGGTGTAAAAAACCGTCAAAAAAGGTGCAAAACATTTGCGATGGAGGATGCATCAAACACGGTTCATATTTTAGTTTGTGTGCGATGCAGGGCATACAGTTCAGTTCAATTAACTATTTGCGATGAGGAGGAACAAAATAAATGGGCAACCAGATGAAGGCGTGTGTGATATACAACATACAGTTCACTCGGATGAATTGTTTGTGATTAGGCATGACAAAAGAAACGTTCAGCCATATCAAGGTGTGTGCGATATACGACATGCGGTTCACTCGGCCTTGTCGTCAGTGTGTGACCTCTGTGGCAACCATTCGCGCCCCACTAGCCTCTTCTTCTACCATGGCAACTGTCCACCGCCTCTTTGCATTTCCCTCTCGATTCAGAACTGCTGTCGCGCGCTCTTCCTCCCTCCTTTTGCCTTCACCCTTCCTTCTGCCATTGTTAGATCGTCTTCTCCATTGAGGGAACAGGCTGGAAACGACCCCGTTATTCTTTCCCCGATCTAAAAGATGATGTGGTGGAGGAATTCATTAATCGGTGCGACATCATCACCTCAGCTAGCATGGCAGGTTCGTACAAGACCATTCTCGACTCAGCAAATAGGATCATTACAAAGAACCCAAGGGTTCAGGAGTGGTTTGATCTCCCATATCTTCTTTGCCATGACCCTGCTCGCCGTCGCGAGGACGACGGAAGCCTTGCCTTCTGCAAGTTGATGCCGCTTGATAATGATACGTGTGATGTTAAGATGCCATCGCTTAAGGGTAAGGCCTGTGTAGGCGCAAATGGAGATTGGGTTGTTTATATTGGGAACAACTTCGAGTGGGAACTTGTGAATGTGTACACTCGTCACCGGGTTCCACTTCCACAAATCTCAGACTACCATGAGGTTCAACACACAGATAGTGTACGTACGTTCAGATACGATCATCATGACTCTCATCTACGGAAGATAGTAATTTATCGAGTTCCCTACCGCTCTTGGGATTACAAGAACTATGTTGTTGTTGCTATCTTCGACAAGCTTGTTGCCGTCTGTGCTTCCACGGATGGATGGATATTGCTCAAAAGTCAATTTCTTGACACAAATGAGTATTGTGATGCAATTCAATACGAGCGTCTTGTGTTTGCTGCAACCACTCGTGACACTATTTTTGGATGGGATCCTTATTGTTTCGGTACGTTTATCTTCCACCGTAATTATAATTGTTTAATCCACATGCATGCGGGTTAGCTAGTTTCCCTTTACTAATTAACCTTCTTGTGTTTCCAAGGTCCTGTGAACATTCCACCACCTATACTTGAAAAAATTTATAACCAAGGGGGATATGACGATAGTGATGATCACGAGCATGAGGACGAGCAGGACCTATATACTCAATGGCGCATGGCAACTTATTCCGATGGATCGCCTCTTCTTGTATGTATATAGGGCACTGCTGATGTTACTAACGAATCAGGTGTTGTCTCCCATGATCGCACTATCGGGACCTATTCGTTGTAGGGTATTCGGGATGGATACTAGTGTACTGACGCCAACACCTTCTGAATGGTTCCGTATTGAAAGTCTTGGAGGAAACTCGCTCTTCCTTGGACAAAACTATCCAATGACGGTGAAATTCGATGCAGCTACTATTGACACAACGTTACTACCATTTATGAGAAGCAATTGTATCTATACCTTGGACATTGCTATGGTTCCCCACCCTGGCTATCACAATATGCGTCCTGATATAGGCCGCTTCATCCTGGATGATCAGTCCTGCGTTGGTCTCGAGATTGACAATAGCTGGCCCTTCCTAGAGAATCAGCTTTAGTTGAAAGCAAGTGTTTCCAACGCCGGGGATTAGTTGAGCTGAAGTTCATTTCATCACTTTGTTATTTATTGTGTGAGATTTTTTTTTACTTGCATGTTTTGTTGGAAATAATCTACAATCCAACATGTATCCTCGTTGTTGTTGTGTGTTGATGACTTGTTGTATGTAATGAATGGTACATTTGCATATGCCTGCCATTAACTCACGCATGCTCGCAGGTCACACGGGTCGCGTGGCGGCACATATATTATTTTTCTATTTGGATGACAAAAAAGTACAATGCCACTTTGTATTAGTGTCCATATTAATCATGCTAGTGATTTTAGTTGCAAAAATTAGATAGTGCTAGTGATTTTTAGCTGCATATTTTGAAAAATCATTGTGTGACAAGGTTGACAAATGGCAATGTTACTAGATAAACAAATGTCAATATTTTCAGTTTGACAAATGGCAACATACCCAATATGACAGATGCAAATCTTACCCAATTGTTTCTATGTCGTTGCACATGGGTCATCCAAAACAATCGTTTGTGTTGAAGGGATGCACAAATCCTCCACTACGAATTTTCTATAGCCCTCACTTTGCATACAGGTATTCTATCTAAAACGTTTGTGATCAAGAGCTGCACAAATCCTGCTCGACACATCTTCCCTTGGCTTCCTGGGGAAGCTGTCGGTTTGCATACGAGTGTTCTAACTAAAACGTTTGCAATGAGTGTTTTATATTTAAAAACCATTGAAGTTTTTTCAAAACAAAATCGTTTGATAAGTCTGTACATTAAGAGAGATAAATGCAAGTTCGTTCAAACCATATCTTTCATTCAGTCACACTGCGAATTTATATTCATACGATCGAGAATTCAAGATACAGTATTAAACCCCAAAAAACTATTTCCGGTGGCGGCGGAGGCGGTGTGCCGCGCCGTCGTTGTCGTTGTCATCCTCCGGGACGCTGTTGTTGAAGTCTTGGCACCGCTGAGATGTAGCGGTCGACGGCAACGTCCCATGCCGCTGAGGGGGGGCGCACGCACGGGCACGGGCGTGGCGGGTGTAGCCAAATGCACGGGGACCGGCGCCACAGTGGGTGGAGGGGAGTGCACGGGCAGGGACACGGGCGCGGTGGGTGCAACCAAACGCACGGGGGCCAGCGCCACGATGGGTGGAGGGGCGTGCACGGGCACGGGCATGGACGCTGGCGCAGGCATGTACACGAGCTCGCGCGGGTCCGCGGAGACCTCGCTCACGCCCGCGGCTTCTAGCTCTACGATAGTGCTCGGCGACCAGCCCGCCAATGCGACACGGATGGTCACTGGCACGGGCGAGGGCGCGGGGATGGGAGCTGGGACGGGAGCGGTGGCAGCAACCGCCTCGGCCAGCTCGTTCTGGGCCATGTCCATGAGGTCCCATTCGTCCTTATTTTCTATCTCCTCCGGCTCAGAGTCGACTTCACAAAACTTGAAGACTAGTGGCAGATGATCATTCTGCGCCATGGCGTTGGTGGAGGTCTGCGGGAGGGAGGGGAATGGGAGGCGAACAGTAAGGCCGCCCGTATTAAACAGCGTCTCGGTCGCCATTAATGGAGAGGAAGGCGGGCGGCCATGGAAGTCAAAGGGCCCGCTTCCTAGTGAGTCTGCGCAGCGTACAGCTCGCACGCTTCTCGGTGAGCCTGTGTATTGGAGGACAGCTCGCACGCTTCCCAGTGAGCCGGCGCATTGGAGGACAGCATGCACGCCTCTCGGTCAGCCTGGGCACCGAACTCCGCTCGCACGCCTCTCGTTCAGTCAAGGTCAAGCAGTTGTCCGCACGACACCTCCTATAGCCATTAAAAGGAAGACACGTGGTGTCACGTGAATGGTTAATAGAACGCACACGATTTGAATTATACAAACGTTTGAGATATTAAAGTTGCAGCTATTTTTTTCAAAATGCCTTTGTTGGCTGCTATTCGAGTGCGCCTTCTCTCGAAATGGACACGAAAAATACCACAACATGTTGGGTGCCATTCCATGATAGCATGCCAAGTTTCATGAATTTCATACGAGTTTTGGATTTACTAGAATTTTTTAAAAAAGTATCTCAACGTTGCAGGCGATCAACGGTGCGCTAGTGTTAGAAATTCATTCCCATTTCTTGCATGGGACCTAAGCATGCACCCAAGGACACATATTTGATTTTTCAACCAATTTATATGCATTATAGCATGTGCATGTAGTTCAAACTTGAATTATGCACATAAATGCATTGAAAACTCAATTAATGCATAAAAATGTTCAAACGAACCCCCCAAACCCCCCAAAATTGACAAAATGCTCCTGTTGTTCTATGTTGACACTAGGAAAAAAATTGAAATCGAGAACCGGCAACAGATATTGTTTCGTCCAGAAAGGTGAAACGTTCCCTACCGAAACCATCAGGATTGTTGTGAGAAGCTCTGGTTTGTGAGAAGCATATACCCAAACCTGCCCCAAATGGGACAAATTTTGTACCACGGCATGTTGATGCCGCTCCATGACAACATGCCAAGTTTTATGAATTTCAGACGAGCTTTGGATTTACTAGAATTAAAAAACCAGGTATCTCAATGCTTGCGGCCGAGTGACCGTGGCAGGGTGTTTGACATTCATTCCCATTTCTTGCATGTGACCAAAGCATGCAACCAAGGACACATATTTGAATTTTCAACCAATTTATATGCATTAGAGCATGTGCATGTAGTTCAAATTTGAATTATGCACATAAATGCATAGAAAACTCAGTTAATGTATAAAAATGTCCAAGCGAACCCCGAAAAATCCCAAAAATTGACACAACGCTCTTGTTGTTCTATGTTGACACTAGAAAAAAAAAATTGAAATCGAGAAGAGGCAACGGATATTGGTTCGTCCAGAAAGGTGCAACGTTCCCTACCGAAACCATCAGGCTCGTTGTGAGAAGCTCTCGTTTATGAGAAGCTTATACCCAAACCTGCCCCAAATTGGACAAAAAAATTACCACAGCATGTTGATGCCGCTCCTTGACATCATGCCAAGTTTCATGAATTTCGGACGAGCTTTTGATTTACTAGAATTAAAAAACCATCAGGCTTGTTGTGAGAAGCTCTGGTTTGTGAGAAGCATATACCCAAACCTGCCCCAAATGTGACAATTTGTTTTACCACAGCACGTTGATGCCGCTCCATGATAGCATGCCAAGTTTCATGAATTTCAGACGAGCTTTGGATTTACTAGAATTAAAAAACCAAGTATCTCAATGTTTGCGGCTGAGTGACCGTGGCAGGGTGTTTGACATTCATTCCATTTCTTGCATGGGACCTAAGCATGAAACCAAGGACACGGATTTGAATTTTTAACCAATTTATATGCATTAGAGCATGTGCATGTAGTTCAAATTTGAATTATGCACATAAATGCATATAAAACTCAGTTAATGTATTAAAATGTCCAAGCAAACCATGGAAAATCCCAAAAAATTGACACAACGCTCCTGTTGTTCTATGTTGACACTAGGAAAAAAATTGAAATCGAGAAGAGGCAACGGATATCGTTTCGTCCAGAAAGGTGAAACGTTCCTTACAGAAACCATCAGGCTTGTTGTGAGAAGCTCTAGTTTATGAGAAGCTTATTTCCAAACCTACCCCAAATGGGACAAAAAATTACCACGGCATGTTGATGCCGCTCCATGATAGCATGCCAAGTTTCATGAATTTCAGACGAGCTTTCGATTTACTATAATTAAAAAACCGTCAGGCTTGTTGTGAGAAGCTCTAATTTGTGAGAAGCATATACCCAAACCTGCCCCAAATGGGACAAAAAATTTACCATGGCATGTTGATGCCGCTCCATGACAGCATGCCAAGTTTCATGAATTTCAGACGAGCTTTGGATTTACTAGAATTAAAAAACCAAGTATCTCAATGTTTGCGGCCGAGTGACCGTGGCAGGGTGTTTGACATTCATTCCCATTTCTTGCATGGGACCTAAGCATGCAAACAAGGACATATATTTGAATTTTTAACCAATTTATATGCATTAGAGCATGTGCATGTAGTTCAAATTTGAATTATGCACATAAATGCATAGAAAACTCAGTTAATGTATAAAAATGTCCAAGCGAACCCTGAAAAATCCCAAAAATTGACACAACGCTCCTGTTGTTCTATGTTGACACTAGGAAAAAAATTGAAATCGAGAAAAGGCAACGGATATCGTTTTTCGTCCAGAAAGGTGAAACGTGCCGTACCAAAACCATCAGGCTTGTTGTGAGAAGCTTATACCCAAACCTGCCCTAAATGGGACAAAACAATTACCACAACATGTTGATGCCGCTCCATGATACCATGCCAAGTTTCATGAATTTCTGACGAATTTTGGATTTACTAGAATTACAGAAGCAATTATGTCGTCGTTTGCCGGAGAGCCACGGTGCCGTGGTGTTCGAATTTCATCCCCATTTCTTGCATGGGACATAAGCATAAACCCATGGACACATATATGATTTTACAACCCATGTTGGTGCACCGGAGCATGTGCATGTAGTTTAATTTTGAATTGTGCACATAAAATGGCTAGAAAACCAATTTAATGTATAAAATGTTCAAACGAACCCGGAATAATTCCAATTCTTTTACGACACACATATAATTGCATGTTCACTGCACACAAAAGGTCTAGCAATTCAAACACCCTCCATTGTCGTTGTGACTCCATTATGTAATTCAAATCAATATGAAAAATCAAGAAGATCGCACACAGTTTATTATCACCAATCATGTGAGATGCATCATAAAATATCCTGGAGCACCGTCGGTGTATAGTACGCCTATGGCTTACGCGTGAAGGTCGCCGGCTACAGTCCACAGCCGGCGTCTCAAGCACACCAGCTCGCTCCCCAAATATCATTTCATTGTTCAATTGTCGCCGGTGAAAGATGGGCCCGTGGACCCACTTCATGAGGGCAACTTCGGTGGTCCACTGCGGCGAGAGTGCGGCCACAGCCGCCCGCGTGTTAACAAGCTTCGTGAGGGCGGCCGCAATCTGCGGCCGGGCGGCCAAGGCAGCCCAAACGGCCACTGTTGCTCTCAGGCAGTGGCGGCAACATCTACCTCAGGGATAGCAACTGGCGAGAGCGGCACAACAGTTGTCCGTTCCGCAGCGGCTACCTTAGCCCTGATGGAGGCCGCCCACGACCATGTCGAGGCCGTCCACGCCCAGCTCATGGCGGTCACCGCACAAATGGAACGAAGCTTCTCTGACAACGGTCGGCAACCCACGGCCGACGAGTTAGCAATCGCCGAAAGTGTTCGAGCAGCCATCCGTTCCTACGCGGCATACCTTGCCACGACGGAGCCCGCCAAAGCCCAGATCGTGGCCGCCCAAGCCCAGCTCGTCGCGGCCTATACAAAAGATGTGGCGGATGCGGATGGCAAGATGCTTGCCATGTATGGTGTGATTGATGCCATGGAGCCCCTTCCCCAGAAGACCGTCGGGTGCGAGCTGGACATGGAGGCGGCGGCGGAGATCGACGAGCACCAGTCGTAGTAGTACTCTTTGTTTTTTAATTAAGAGTCTATAATTTGTTAGAGTAATGTTTAGGTCAGCTAGCTCTGTTTAATTGTTGAACTTGCTCGATTGAGAAGTGTGGGTGTGCTGTTGCCTCCTTTGTGTACCGAAATTATGCAAAGACGTGGATGAACACTGTAACCATGGAAATTCGAACCAAAATTATTGACGTTCCAACTCATCACACACGGGTTAACCTATCTGAACCGTTTGTGACGTTCACATATTGTATACAGTTCTGGATAAGGGACCGTGTCCAATGACACTTTGTGCGCCAGTTTTTTCGCTGAAGCGATTCCGAATTTTCGGCTTCCGCCGAAATATCTACCTCCCCGCCCCCTTACCAAAAGCCACATTTCCCCTGTTTCCTCCTTCTTTTCCAAGTTGAAACCTTCACTCCTTTCTTGCAGTGCCGCCTCCTCGCCGGCGACCCTCCTTCACGCTGCTCGTCGTCGTCTATCCAGGCAGGTAATCCACACCCGACCCCCATCCTCCTCCTCCTTCCACATCCCACATGCCCCGACCGCCGGCGCGAGCGCAGCACCTTCCACCCAAATCACCGACCCCTCCACAAAATAAGCGCCGCCCTAAGCCATGGAGCACGCAGTATAGCCAGGATCTCAAGGAGCATTTGGAAGCGGAGAAGCAAATCGAGGCCGCACGCGTGGATGTGGTCGCGATGGCTGCCATTCATGCCGACCCCCAGATCTTGGAGGAGCACCTCGCCGTCGAGGCCACCATCGATGCCTCGCGTGCCGACGTCGTGACACAGCTGGCTGCTTTAAACGACAGCTCGTGGCGTTTTCTCGAGGCCACCCGGTGCCTTCGACGAAGACTACGAGGTGTTTTCTCAGCGTCCACGTGCTTACCTCACCTTGAGAGCCAACAGGTTGGTGCCCAGAGCAGCTCAAGCAACTCACCACTATGACGAGGGCACACATAAAGCGGAGGCCTCGGCCTCTTCCATGTCCCGGGAGCCAATCGTCATCGATATCTTCGACAATGAGGAGTAGCTTGTCTTATTAGCTCACTATAAGGACCCATGTCCAGTTTCCTAGCTACTGTCGTTCCTTAACAAATTCTAGTGAATTGTGCTATCTACTTTTACCATGCAATCTTCTGCTCTAGAGTATATGTTCTATATGCCGTGCAATATGATGTTCAGTTAATTGTTTGGTTCAATTCTGCAAATGTGATGTTCAATTCTTCAGGGTGCAATTTTCCAAGTTGTCAAGCATGCTTGATTTGATTAACTGTCCGATCTTCTATTAAGAGTATGTTATATTGTGCAATGTGGTGCTCATTTAACGTTTGGTTCATTTGTTGTGGTGTTTAGTTAACTGTTTGGTTCAATTTTGCAATGCGATGTTCAGTTGTTGTGGGTGCATTATGTTATTGTATACCATGTGAGAAATAAATCGAATTTGGATGTACTAAATACATGAGAAACAAATTTTTTTTCTATATTTTCAAGTTGTTAAGCATGCTTGGTTTGGTTAAATGTCTGATCTTCTATTAGGAGTATGTTATATTGTGCAATTCAGTTAACGTTTGGTTCATTTGTTGTGGTGTTTAGTTAACTGTTTGGTTCAATTCTGTAATGCGATGTTCAATTGTTGTGGGTGCATTCTGTTATTGTATACCATGTGAGAAATAAATCGAATTTGGCTGTACTATATACATGAGAAACAAATACAATTGCTATATTTCCAAGTTGTTAAGCATGCTTGGTTTGGTTAACTGTCTGATATTTATTAGGAGTATGTTATATTGTGCAATGTGGTGCTCAGTTAACGTTTGGTTCATTTGTTGTGGTGTTTAGTTAACTACACGTGCACGGTCCGTAATCTAATAGCACATTATTGTGCAATTGCAGGAACCATTATAATATTTCGGTTTTTAACAATTTGGTCTTGCACATGTAGGTCCTGCTGTCAGAGGTTTTGACCCACTGTGAAGAAGACATCAGTTCACTACAAGATGGTACTAACTATTATATCTTGCCTTTTTTATTCCTTTGCCCCATTTCCAATATAGAGAAGATATTTATGCACATCCTTGTTTTCACGCCTTTCCAAATCAGTTCACTGATGATTACCTCTCAAACCACCTCTATGGTCAGGAGGCGAGGAAGTGTTTCTGGAGAGGATGAAGGACGGACGGTCAATCATCCAGAAGCACTGGCCTAAAGTTGCAAAGACCTTCAACAAGAATGAAGGATCAATATTCGCCTTCCGCTTCAGCAGTTTTCCAGATGAGATGTATTTGTGTATATACCGTCTATGATGCTAATTTCGAAAGGTTCTACATGTTGCATGTGAAACTTGGTGCTGGTGCAGTTGTGTAATGGGGTAGCTGACTGCTGAAGCTATATCATGTTGTACTCTTATGTATTTCAATTATGAAATCCTGCTTCCTTAATATGGAAATGAAATATATTATGTGCTTAATATGAATGTCCATTAGATTAATAAATGGATTATCAATAATAGGGCAATTAGCCTGCTAATTGGGTTTTGCTATTGCAAACGGTTATTGAGAAACTAATGTGGGCGATGAGCACATGCAACGCACACAGTTCCTAGGAATAAACCGCGTTGGATCAATGAACAATCACACACTACCTTCTCTTGAAAGCTCTTTGCGTTAGGCCACATTGTGCAAACATTTACCACATAAAAACTGTTCGTTATGGACAGCCTTTGCCACACAGTTTCTTCTGCGCATCGTTTGTGATACATTTAATAACGCCTAAATGATAAAAAAATTAATATCATATGGAATGGCAACCCTATCACAAACGATTTAACGGGAAAAATTGTGTCTGATGTACCTGTGAACGGGAACGTTTTCCTTGGAGCGACTGTGTGGGATGTACATACGAACGGAAACATTTAGCGGGGACTCACTGTGTGGGATGAACTTGTGACAGGAAACAATTTCGCCTGTATAATTGTTTTTTAGCTCTACTGTACGTATTTCTGTATTTGAGTGCTCGCCGGTCGCACACGACCCCATTTTGCTGAGCTTGTGTGCCACGAGGGCATATCCCCGACGGTTTCTGGGTCATGTGGGAAGGACCCCCCTATCACCCACACTCACTACGCGACGGTTCCAAATGCCATTGCGGAAAGGGGTTAAAAACCGTTTGTATAGCACCGACGTGTACTAGTGATCGACAAAACCTTCTGGTTGCATCATATACAAATCTTCTATAAGAAACATGTTAAGGAATGCAGTTTGGATGTCTATTTGCCAAATTTCATAATCGTAAAATGCAGCAATTGCTAACATGATTCGAATAGATTTAAGCATCATTACGGGTGAGAAAGTCTCATCGTAGTCAACACCTTGAACTTGTCAAAATCTTTCGCAACAAGTCAAGCTTTGTAGATAGCACTGTTCAAGAAATCTTCCGATTCAATGATTTATCGTCCGATTTATCGCTACTCTTGTGGTGACCGATAAGATTATGCCTTATCTTCACCATTTATCATTTGGGACGATTTATCACTATGAAAAGCGATATATCGGGAATCTTTAGATAAATCGGGCCTATTCATAGCACTATGTTTGCAAAAACTATGTTTATTTGCGTTTTGTGGACCTTGTTATGCAATATGTACTGTTGTCATATTTTGCTCGTCATTATACAAGGATTCAAAGGCTAGGAATCAAGGTAATACTTATGTCCAATATTTTATGGTGTTGAATATATAAAATTTTAGTGTTGGGAACCTGGGATTTGTAAAAAAATGACCGATTAATAGTTGACTGATAAAATTGATTAATCGGCCGATTTCCAATTAATCTCTAATCCACAGCCGACCGAGACAATAACGATAAGCGATATCCTCAACATTGGTAGATAGTGATATTACCATCAGCGTCCATCTTCCTCTTGATGATCCATTTATTCTCAATGGCTTGCTGATCATCGGGCAAGTCCACCAAAGTCCATACTTTGTTCTCATACATGGATCCTATCTCAGATTTCATGGCCTCAAGCCATTTGTTGGAATCTGGGCTCATCATAGCTTCTTCATAGTTCAAAGGTTCGCCGTTGTCTAACAACTTACTTTCAGGACAGGATTACCCTACCACTCTGGTGTGGTACGTGTTCTGGTCAACCTTCGAGGTTTAGTAGTAACTTGATCCAAAGTTTCATGATAATCGTCATTAGCTTATTCTCTAGTTGGTGTAGGCATCACGAGAATGGTTTTCTCTGATGTGCTAATTTCTGATTCGAGAGAAGGTACAACTACCTCATCAAGTTCTACTTTCCTCCCACTCACTTCTTTTGAGAGAAACTCCTTCTCTTGAAATGACCCATTCATAGCAACAAAGATCTTGCCTTCAGATCTGTGGTAGAAGGTATAACCAATAGTTTCTTTAGGGTATCCTATGAAGACACACTTCTCCGCTTTGGGTTCGAGCTTATCATCCCGAAGCCTTTTAACATAAGCATCGCATACCCAAGCTTTAAGAAACGATAGCTTAGGTTTATTGCCAAACCATAATTCATACGATGTCGTCTCAACGGATTTAGGTGGTGCCCTATTTAACGTGAATGCAACTATATCTAATGCATAACCCCAAAAGGATAGTGGCAAATCAGTAAGAGACTTCATACATCGCACCATATCTAATAACCTTGTGGATCGATAAGAGGAAGCGTTTATCAACGCGATTGATGTAGTCGTACACCTTCACAATCCGTCCCGATCAAGTACCGAACGTACATCACCTTCGCGTTCAGCACACGTTCAGCTCGATGATGTCCTCACCTTTTTGATCCAGCAAGAGAGGTGAAGTAGTAGGTGAAGTAGTAGATGATTACCGGCAACACGACAGCATGGTGACGATGGTGGTGAATCTATCCACTTGGCTTTGCAAAGCACAACAGACGTGGATGGAGGAGGAACTAGAACTAGAGGGAGATGGGGCACCGCACACGGCTTGGGGATCATGTTGTGTGTTGCCCCTCCCCTCCTTACATATATATAGGTGGAGGGGGAGAGGAGGCAGCCCTAGGGCGTGCCCCAAGTGGCATGCGGCTGTCCTAGGCGCCTGCCTAGCCGCATCGCCCTTTCCATATATATTTACATGGGGGGAGGAAAGGGGGGCTGGTTGCCTTAGGGCACCTCCCCTTTCCTTCCCTCCTTCCTTGGTGCGTGGGAAGGGAAGGTGGGGCACGCCAACCCCCTTGTGTGCCGGTGTGCTCCCCTCCATTGGCACATAAGGCCCGTCACTTACCGGTGGCCTCCCAGAGCCCCTTCCGGCAATCCGATAAATACTCGGTACTTTCCGAAGCCTTTCCGATGTCCAAATACTGTCATCCTGCATATCAATCTTGACCTCCGGACCATTCTGAAGCTCCTCATCATATCCGTGATCTCATCTGGGACTTTGAACAACATTCGGCCACTAACTTATATAAGTCATATAATACCATATCGTCAACGAACGTTAAGCGTGCAGACCCTACGGGTTCGATAATGATGCAGACATGACCGAGACGGCTCTCCGGTCAATAACCAATAGCGGGACCTAGATGCCCATGTTGGTTCCTACATATTCTATGAATATCTTTATCGATCGAACCTTTATGACAACATATGTAGTTCCCTTTGTCTATCGGTATGTTACTTGCCCGAGATTCGATCATCGGTATCTCCATACCTAGTTCAATCTCGTCACCGACAAGTATCTTTACTCATTCCATAATACATAATCTTGCAACTAAATCCTTAGTCACTTTGCTTGCAAGCTTCTTGTGATGTTGTATTACCGAGAGTATACCTCTTGTTCACACGGAGTGACAAATCCCAGTCTCGATCCATGCCAACCCAACAGACACCTTCAGAGTTACCTATAGAGCATCTTTATGATCACCCAGTTACGTTGTGACGTTTGATATCACACAAGATATCCCTCCGGTATTCGGGAGTTGCATGATCTCATGGTCGAAGAAACATGTATTTGACATTAATAAAGTAGTAGCAATAAACTGAATGATCATATGCTATGCTAACGGTTGGTTCTTGTCCATCACATCATTCTCCTAATGATGTGATCCTGTTATCAAGTGAAAACTCATATCTATGATTAGGAAACCTTAACCATCTGTTGATCAACGATCTAGTCTAGTAGAGGCTCACTAGGTTGGGTCTGTCCGAATCATGTTAGCAATTGCCGCATTTTATGATTATGAAATCTGGCAAATGGATGTAAAAACTGCATTCCTTAATAGATTTCTCAAAGAAGAGTTGTATATGATGCAACTAGAAGGTTTTGTCGATCCTAAAGGTGCTAACAAAGTGTGCAAGCTCCAGCGATCCATCTATGGACTAGTACAAGCATCTCAGAGTTGCAATATACACGTTGATGAGTTGATCAAAGCATATGGTTTTATACAGACTTTTGGAGAAGCCTGTATTTACAAGAAAGTGAGTGGGAGCACTACATCTTTTCTGAAAAGTATATGTGAATGACAGATTGGAGATGATGTAGAATTTTCTGGAAATCATAAAGGAGTGCTTGAAAGGAGTTTTCCAAAGAAATACCTCGGTGAAGCTGCTTACATATTGGGCATCAAGATCTATAGAGATAGATCAAGACGCTTGATAAGACTTTCGATGAGTACATACCTTGATAAGATTTTTGAAGGAGTTCAAAAATGGATCAGACAAAGAAGGAGTTCTTGCCTGAGTTGTAAGGTATGAAGTTGAGTAAGACTCAAAACCCGACCACGGCAGAAGATAGAGAGAGAATAAAATTCATTCCCTATGCCTCAGCCATAGGTTCTATAAAGTATGCCATGCTATGTACTAGACCTATTGTGTACGTTGCCATGAGTTTGTCAAGGGGGTACGATAGTGATCCAGGAGTGGATCATTGGACAGCGGACAAAATTATCCTTAGGAAATGTTTCTCAGTTATGGAGGTGATAAAGAGTTCGTCGTAAAAGGTTACGTCGATGCAAGCTTTAACACTGATCCAAATGACTCAGAGTCTCAATCTGGATACATATTGAAAGTGACAGCAATTAGCTAGAGTAGCTCCGTGCAGAGCATTGCAAACATAGAAATTTGCAAAATACATACGGATCTGAATGTGACAGACCCATTGACTAAACTTCTCTCACAAACAAAACATGATCACACCTTAGTACTCGTTGGGTGTTAATCACATGGTGATATGAAATAGATTATTGACTCTAGTAAACCCTTTGGGTGTTGGTCATATGGCGATGTGAACTATGGGTGTTAATCACATGCCGATGTGAACTATTGGTGTTAATCACATGACGATGTGAACTAGATTATTGACTCTAGTGCAAGCGGGAGACTGAAGGAAATATGCCCTAGAGGCAATAATAAAGTTGTTATTTTATATTTCCTTATTTCACGATAAATATATGTTATTCATGCTAGAATTGTATTAACCGGAAACTTGATACATGTGTGGATACATAGACAAAACACAGTGTCCCTAGTAAGCCTCTACTAGACTAGCTCGTTAATCAAAGATGGTTGAGTTTACTAACCATAGACATGTGTTGTCATTTGATTAACGGGATCACATCATTAGGAGAATGATGTGATGGACATGACCCATTCCTTATCTTAGCATTTTGATCGTTCAGTTTTACTGCTATTGCTTTCTTCGTGTCAAATACATGTTCCTCCGACTATGAGATTATGCAACTCTCGGATACCATAGGAATGCCTTGTGTACTATCAAACGTCACAACATTACTGGGTGATTATAAAGATGCTCTACAGAAGGTGTTTTTTGGTTGGCATAGATCGAGAATATGATTTGTCACCCCGAGTATTAGAGAGGTATCTCTGGGCCCTCTCGGTAATGCACATCATAAGAAGCCTTGCAAGCAATGTGATTAATGAGTTAGTTGTGAGATGATGCATTACATAACGAGTAAAGAGACTTTCGGTAACGAGATTGAACTAGGTATGAAGATACCGACGATCGAATCTCGGGCAAGTAACATACCGATGACAAAGGGAATAACGTATGTTGACATTACAGTTTAACCGATAAAGATCTTCGTAGAATATGTGGGAACCAATATGAGCATCCAGGTTTCGCCATAGGTTATTGACTGGAGAAGTGTCTCGGTCATGTCTAGTTCTCGAACCCATAGGATCCGCATGCTTAACGTTCGATGATGATTTGTATTAAGAGTTATGTGTTTTTGGTGACCGAAGATTGTTCGGAGCCCCGGATGAGATTACGGACATGATGAGGAGTCTCTAAATGGTCAAGAGGTAAAGATAAATATATTGGATGATAGTATTCGGACACGGGAAGGGTTCCGAGGGGTACTGGGTACATACAAGAGTTCCGGGGGGCTACCGGAACCCCCGAGGGAAAGTTATGGGCTTTATGGGCCATAAGAGGGAGGCACACCAGCCCACGTAGGGGTGGCGCGCCCCCTCCATGGAAGGAGGCCGAATTTGAGTAGGGGAGGGGGCGCCACCCCCCTTTCCTTCTTCTCCTCCACTCCTTCCTCCTTTCCCCCTCCATGAGAAGGAAAAAGGGGGGATCCTACTAGGAATAGGATTTCTAGTAGGACTCCCTCCCCTTGGCGCGCCCCTATGGCTTCTTCCCTCCCTCTCTCTCCTTTATATACGTGGAGAAGGCACCCATAGAACACACATCAATTATTCTTAGCCGTGTGCTGTGCCCCCTCCATAGTTTACACCTCAGGTCATATTGTTGTAGTGCTTTGGCAAAGCCCTGCGCGATCTACTTCACCATCACCGTCAACATGCCATCGTGCTGCCGGAGCTCTCCCTCGACACTCTACTGGATCAAGAGTTCATGGGACGTCGTCAAGCTAAACGTGTGCAGAACTCAGAGGTCTCATACGTTCGGTGCTTGATCGGTTGAATCACAAAGATGTTCGACTACATCAACCGCGTTAATCTAACACTCCCGCTTTCGGTCTACGAGGGTACGTGGACACACTCTTCCCGTCTCGTTGCTATGCATCTCCTAGGTAGATCTTGCGTGAGCGTAGGATTTTTGTTTGAAATTGCATGCTACGTTCCTAACATTCAATGCCTACGATTTGCTGATAATGTCTTTGCTAAGTTACTACTATTGTTGCTACTGTGTGACTACTACAAAATTGCTACTGTTACTACTGTTACTATTACCGTTACTACCAACACTATCTGTAACGCCCCGAACACACCCGCCGGTGGTCATTACTCCTGGCGGGATCTAGACTGGCCCCACATATCAATACTAGTCTTTTCTGCGCACTGTTACTACTGTTACTATTACCGTTACTATCAACACTATCTGTAACGCCCCGGACACACCCGCCGGTGGTCATTACTCCTGGCGGGATCTAGACTGGCCCCACATATCAATACTAGTCTTTTCTGCGCACTTTGTCCTCACTTGTGCGCACCCGGGAGCAACTTCCCGGTCGGTCACCCATCCTGAAACTACTCCAAGATGAGCACGCTTAACTTTGGAGTTATATCCGAATGGGCTCCTGGAAAAGAAGGAATTCCTTATTGATATGAGTAGTCTATCATCCCTATTAAGCCAGGCTATCACATATACCCCCACTCAGAGGAACCGACGTCCTCGTCGGGCAACAGGAACGTTCCCTCTTGGCACAAACGTCTGTGCATCCAGTCCGATACATGTGCCATGCCGTGTGCCATGATGGGTCACAAACGTGATGAACAACATGACCGAGCACCTATGCGCAAACATCCGTGTAACCGTGAGGGTCGGCTCTGATACCAACTTGTAACGCTCCGGACACACCCGTCGGTGGTCGTTACTCCTGGCGGGATCTAGACTGGCCCCACGTATCAATACTAGTCTTTTCTGCGCACTTTGTCCTCACTCGTGCGCACCCGGGAGCAACTTCCCGGTCGGTCACCCATCCTGAAACTACTCCAAGCTGAGCACGCTTAACTTTGGAGTTCTATCCAGATGGGCTCCCGGAAAAGAAGGAATTCCTTATTGATATGAGTAGTCTATCATCCCTATTAAGCCAGGCTATCACACTATCACACTAGTGTGCTACTGATACTTTGTTGCAGAGAAATAACTTCTCAGGTGTTGTTGAATTGACAACTCAACTACTAAGGCTTATAAATATTCTTTGGCTCCCCTTGTGTTGAATCAATAAATTTGAATGAAATACTACCCTCAAAGACTATTGCGACACCGATACTTGTGGGTCATCAGGCTCATCATCCTCGTTGTCATCTTCCTTATCCTCCTCACTACTGCCACCATCATTGTCTTCCTCTCTGGGAGGTGCAACAGTCTTCCCCTTCATGGGAGGGCGAGTGATGTGAGCCGTGATCGCTTGGACCGGCTCCAACAACGTAGCTTGTCTACATACAACTGGACTTTTAGGCCTAGTTATTGTGCGTTGGATTTGGGCTCGTATTTCTGAAATAGCGAGCAACATCAGGTCACAACAACCATTGCAAGTTTCCACTAACAAAATGTTGCCAGGTTTTATCCATAGGGAGAATATCTTGTGCACCAGTGTTTGTGTTGCTACCGGTGCACCGTACTCACATTGCACATTTTAAAATGTTTTTTTTTAAATAGCACATCTCACAACATCAATTTAGGTTGTCGAAAAATTTAAAGTCACAATTTGAAGCATAACTCGGAAAACAAAATGACAAATTTAACACTAAATAGTACATAATATAAGTTGGGCTTTATAGTCGGCCCATTATCACATTGATATCAAACTTATCATTTTTATATCAATTTTTTTACAATTTTTGATACAATTTTTTGACAACATACTGATGTTGTGTCAATGTGCTCAATTTTTCTTCTAGGTTTAAAAAATATTCTACGACATCTGGTGCACCGATAGCACGACAAGCAGGGGTGCACCCAATATGTTAGAGATATTTTTTGGATACTTGTATTTGGTAGTCTACTATTTGTAATCCGTCTCCTACCTTATCTCTAGGAGAGGCATCTTGCCCTCCAAGTCTTGTACTCAATATATACTCGCCCTCGAGGCTCAATAATGAATCCGTCATATTCCGCAACAATCCCTCTTTATCCCTTGTAATATGGTATCAACCTTACCTCGATCCTAAACCCTAGCCGCAGATGCTTCCGCACACGTGCGCTGCCCCGGGAAGGTATTCCTCCATGACCGCCGCGAGGGGCCGCACCACCCGTACCTAGGGTTCGTCCGCCTGTCGTGTGACTGGCTGCCCTAGAGAGTATTTTCTCGAGCCCTTGTTTCCGGTTGTTTCTCTCTCCCGCTAGTTAATGTCGCTTAAAGCTACGTCGGTTTTTCCCCAAAGAGGAAGGGATGATGCAGCATAGCGGCGATAGGTATTTCCCTCAGATGTGAAATCAAGGTTATCGAACCAGTAGGAGAACCAAGCAACACAACGTAAACAGCACCTACACACAAATAACAACACCTCACAACCCGACGTGTTAAAGGGGTTGTCAATCCCTTTCGGGTAACGAACGTGAGAGAGAGATAAATATTGTTAGATTGGTAGATAGATAAGATAAATTGCAGCAAAGTATTTTTGGGTTTTTGGTTTAGTAGATCTGAAAATAAAAGCAAAGGCAAATAGATCGAAAGGTAAATATATGAGAAAGAAGACCCGGGGGCCGTAGGTTTCACTAGTGGCTTCTCTCGAGAAAATAGCAAATGGTGGGTGAACAAATTACTGTTGGGCAATTGATAGAACTTAAAATAATCATGACGATATCCAGGCAATGATCATTACATAGGCATCACGTCTAAGATTAGTAGACCGACTCCTGCCTGCATCTACTACTATTACTCCACACATCGACCGCTATCCAGCATGCATCTAGTGTATTAAGTTCATGGAAAAATGAAGTAATGCATTAAGGATGATGACATGATGTAGACAAGATCCATTATCTATGGCGTTAGATATGGATCTCATCATTTTATCCTTAGTGGCAACGATACATACGTGTCGGTTCCCCTTTTGTCACTGGGATCAAGCACCGTAGGATCGAACCCACTATTGGGCACCTCTTCCCATTGCAACATAAAGAGATCAAGTTGGACAAACAAAACCCAATATCGGAGAACAAATACCTCGCTATAAGCAGTCATGCATATAAGAGATCAAAGAAACTCAAATAACTTTCATGGATATAAAAAGATAGATCTGATCATATACTCAAAGTTCATCGGATCCCAACAAACACACCGCAAAAAGAGTTCCATCATTTGGATCTCCAAGAGACCATTGTATTGATAATTAAAAGAGAGAGAGGAAGCCATCAAGCTACTAACTACGAACCCGTAGGTCTACAAAGAACTACTCACGCATCATCGGAGAGGCACCAATGGAAGTGGTGAACCCCTCTGTGATGGTGTCTAGATTGGATCTGGTGTTTCTGGACTCTGTGGCGGCTGGATGAATATTTCGTCGACCCCACTAGGGTTTCTGGAATATTGGGGTATTTATAGAGCAAAGAGGCGGTCCGGGGGGCACCCGAGGTGGGCACAACCAACCAGGGCGCGTCTGGGCCTCCTGGCGTGCCCTGGTAGGTTGTCCCCTCCTCGGGACTCCCCCAGGTGCCACCAGGGCCCATAGTGTTCCTTCTGGCCCAGATAAAATCTCCAAAAGGTTTTGCGGTGTTTGGGCTCCGTTTGATATTGATTTCCTGCGATGTAAAAAACATGCAGAAAATAGCAACTGGCACTTGCCACTATGTCAATAGGTTAGTACAAAAAATGATATAAAATGACTATACAACGATTGTAAAACATCCAAGAATGATAATATAACAGCATGGCACAATCAAAAATTATAGATACGTTGGAGACGTATTAGCATCCCCAAGCTTAACTCCTACTCGTCCTCGAGTAGGTAAGTGATAAAAAACAAATTTTTTGATGTGGAGTGTTGTTTATCAAGTCATATCATATTCTTTTCTTTATAGCATGGACATTTTGGACTTTTATATGGTTCAAAGCAATAGTCTAGTTTTGACATAATAATTTAGATACTCAAGCATATCAACAAGCAAGCATGTCTTTCAAAATATCAATGCTAAAATAAGTTATCACTGGCCCATTATGCTCTATCATTGATCCATTCATGAACCACACTCGCATATTAGTTACATCCAATGCTCAAGTACGATCATAGTGTTTCCTAGTTGGTGCTTGTAAGAGAAGATGGAGACTCAAATTCAAAAATAAAAAATTGCGTAAGTAAAAGAAAGTCCCTTCGCAGAGGAAAGTAGGGATTTGTAGAGGTGCGAGAGCTCAAAGCTTAAACTCAGAGATACAATTTTTTGGGAGGTATACTTTTCCCACCAACGAGAACGACTTAAGGTTCCTAACACTTTCCATGCTAGATATAGCATAGGTGGTTCCCAAACAGAAAATAAAGTTTATTCCTTTTCCAACAAACTTTCACAAGCCATGGCTAGCCGAATCCACGGTTGCCTTCCATACCAACACATTCCAAGGAATTTATTATTTGACAACATAAAGTATTTTTTTCATTTCAAGACTGGGCATCTCTAATACCTTTGTCGTACTCTCGTGCAATGACAAGTGAATATTCACTCATCATGAGAATAACACATTCAGCATGGAAAATATTAGCCACCCCTCACCACCTCGCGAGCGGTATGGGCTCACAAAAAGGGAAATTTATTTTGAAAATTAGAGATGGCTGATACGTCCAAAACGTATCTATAATTTCTGCTTGCTCCATGCTTCTTTTGTGTGATATTGCTATGATATTGATGCACTTCCATACACTTTTGATCATATTTGGACTAACCTATTAACTCAGTGCACCACAGTGCCAGTTCCTATTTTCTGCTGTTTTTCTATTTCAGGTTTCCCCCATATTAAAAGTGCTCCAAAAATTCCAGGAAAAATATAGGAAAAATCAGCGTACAGGAAGCTTCGCGAAGAACCAAAGATGGGCCAGAGGGGAGCCAGGGGAGGCCCAGGCGGCCACCTGGCGCGGCCCCATCCCTGGCCGCGCCAGGGGGGCGCCTGGGGCCCCTGCTCCGCCTCTGGCTGCCCCCCTTCGCCTATATATCCCTCTCGTCCCGAAACCCTCGAGGACAGAACCCTTTTTCGCGATCTCGTCTCTGTTCCGCCGCCGCAACGCTTCCAAGATCGGGAGCATCAGGAGAACTTTTCCCGGCACCCTGCCGAAGGGGAGAACCAGCACCGGGAGCTTCTCCACCACCATGGACACTTCCCGGATGAGTCGTGAGTAGTCCACCTTGGACCATGGGTCCATGATCAGTAGCTATGTGATGTTCTCCTCCCCTCTTTGCTCTTCATGGTTTAGACCTCGTGAGCTTCCCTACATGATCGAGGCACATATGTAATCTTTCTGCTGTTGCTTTGCTGAGTTTGCTGGGATCTGATGGATTATGAGACTATGTTCAGCTTGTGTTTGAGTAATATATTTGATTCACCTCTTTTATATCTTTGTTCTTGAGTAATTCTTGCATGTTCTCCGTTGCTGTTTATTGCTTTGGCCAAGTAGTAGGTAGTAACTCCAAGAGGGAGCGTTATGCTTGATTGTGGGTTCATGCCCCCTGATGACTAGCTTGAGTGACAGAAACATGAGTCTAGGGGATGTGCTGTTGCCACAAGGGAGAAAATAACGGTGCTTGTACTTGCGGGTGCAAGGATTGTTTACTTTACGCAAAGTTCTTTTAATGCAGTTGTCTGTTGCTTTGAGTTTACACTTTCGGTGGGATTCGCAACTTAATACCAGAGAGATGTTCTGGATAGATATCTCAAGGTGGATGATTAGTAGTAGATGCAGATGGATTTCAGTCTACTTGCCTTGGCGTACCGCCCATGCTTTTGAGCCTCTACCTTTCTTTGCAGCATAGTTAGCATTGGTTTGCGCACATAATCCTGTCAATTGCCCAGCTGTAATTTGTTTACCTCGCTTTGCTGTTTTATCGTCTTTTGGGAGAGAGACATCACTAGTGAACATCATGGGATCCCGGTCCATATTACCACCGCTGATCACACCTTCTATTTACTTCCTGTTTTTATTTCCTAGTTGCAGTCATAGCTATCATTATTATCTCTTGTGTTTGATCATTTGTAAACAACAAGGCCGGAGGGATTGACAACCTCTCTGTACTCGTTGGGAGCAAAGTTATCTGTATCTGTGTGCATGTCCCGTCAACCGCTAAGTTTCTGGCGCCGTTGACACCTACTTGTCGACCCTCAGAGTCTCACGGGATTCGATCCTTGGTATCTTTGCCAAGGGAAGTTTGCCGCTACGCTACATCTCAACCTTCCACTTGGGGTAACCAACGAGGGGCGAGAAGCCATCAAGCAAGTTTTTTGCGCCGTTGCCGGGGACTCCACTCTTCAAGATAGGGGAGTTGCACGCTATCTTTTATATTTGCTTTTTAGTCTTGTTAGTTTACCTTGCAGTTTTTGCTTTAGTGTCTTTTACCAAAAATCACAAAAATAGTTACCTTGCTTGTTGCTGCTATGGGTTCCACCGAGAACACCAAGTTGTGTGACTTCACTAGTCATAACAACAGTGACTTTATCTGCACGCCTATTGCTACACCTGCCACTTCAGCACCTTCTTATGAGATTAAACCTGCTTTGCTGAACCTAGTTATGAAAGATCAATTCTCCGGTGCTGGAGATGATGCTGCTTTGCACTTAAATAATTTTGTTGAGCTCTGCGATATGCAAAAGTACAAAGAAGTAGATGGTGATATTGTTAAGCTTAAGCTTTTTCCTTTCTCCTTGAGAGGAGGAGCTAAAATCTGGTTTCAATCCTTGCCTAGGAATAGTATAGATTCTTGGGACAAGTGCAAGGATGACTTTATTGGGAAGTACTATCCCCCTGCTAAAATTATCCAATTAAGGAGTAACATAATGAATTTTAAACAACTGGATAATGAACACGTTGCCCAAGCTTGGGAACGCATGAAATCTCTTGTCAAGAACTGCCCTACTCATGGTTTGACTACTTGGATGGTTATCCAAACTTTTTATGCAGGCTTGAACTTTACCTCGCGGAACTTGTTAGATTTGGCCACGGGAGGAACCTTTATGTCAACTACACTTGGTGCTGCCACGAAGCTTCTCGACGAGATGATGACCAATTATTCCCAATGGCACACCGAACGCGCTCCAACAGGTAGGAAGGTAAACTCTGTCGAGGAGATTTCCTCCCTAAATGAAAAAGTTGACTTGATCATGTCTCTACTTTCCAAGCAATCTTCTATTGATCCACATGATGTTCCTTTAAATTCTTTGATTGCTCAAGATCAAGTAGATGTGAACTTTATCTCTAGAAACAATTTCAATAACAATGCTTATATGAGTAATTTTGGTAGCAACCCTAGACCGTTCCCCTCTAATTCCTATGGGAACAACAATGCTTATCCTAGCACCAAGAACTCCACTTCTGAACTGAGATTATGCTTAAAGACTTCATCACTACCCAAAAGGCCTTCAATAAGAGTGTAGAAGAAAAACTAGACAAACTAGATAATCTCTCTTCGAAGGTAGACAATTTAGCCCATGAGGTAGAGTTTCTTAAAATTAGAACTTCTCCTCTTGAGGAGAGGAAGACCACTCCTATGAATGATATTCAAGTGCAAATTTATGAAAACATTAGGATGATGGCTAAACTTAAAAAGAGATGGGCTAGAGAAAAGGAGGAAGAAGATAGAATTAAGAGCTTTCCTACCCACCACACTGTTGCTACTATTCAAGTTGTTGAGGATATCCAAACTCTTAGCACCCAATGCACTCCTAGTCCCATTGGACCTATTAATGGTGATGCTATGACCTCAACCGTAGAAGAAGAAACTCCTATGATCATAGAAGCTACCAAACAAGTGAGCCTAAAAGACACCACTACCACTTTACTTGATAGTAGTGACCTTGATTTTGATAATTGCACCCTTTATGAAGTTATTGGTTTTCTTCACATAATGGCTAAAGACCCCCACACTAGCACACTTAACCTTGCCTTCACAGAGCATATCACCAATGCTCTTACCAAACCTAGGGAAGAAAAGCTCAAGCTTGAGACTTCCATCCCTAGGAAGCTAGAAGATGGTTGGGATCCCATAGTTAAAATTAAGTTGAATAACTTCTCTTGCTATGCTTTATGTGATGTTGGAGCTAGTACCTCCGTTATGCCCAAAAGAATGTATGATATGTTTGAATTGAAACCTTTTGATCCTTGTTCTTTTGGTGTTCATCTTGTTGATTCTTCCGTAAAGAAACCTTTGGGGAAGATCGACGATATTCTTATCATTGTCAATTACAATTATGTTCCCGTTATTATGGATATTGAATGTGAACCTTCATGTCCAATTATTTTGGGACGTCCTTTTCTTCGCACCGTTGGTGCTATCATTGACATGAAAGAGGGGAATATAAAATTCCAATTCCCTCTCAAGAAAGGGATGGAACACTTCCCTAGAAAGAAGATTAAGTTGCCTTTTGAGTCCGTTACACGGGCTAGCTATTCTCTTACTCTTGATAAAACTTGATCTTCTCTTTTTGCATCATGCCTAATTTAAAGGCATAAAAGAAAGCGCTTTTGGGAGGCAGCCCACAACGAATTAGGTTTTATTTTGATTTTGTTGTGTCTTGATGTTTGTTACTACAGTAGCATCATCATTGTATCTTTTCTTTTCAGCTTTGTGCCAAGTTTAGCCTCTGATTGCAAGAAAGTTCAAAAGTTGTGACGTGTTGTCCAGAAAATAGATTCTGTCCTTGGACAGAAAAATTCGAATAAAATCACCAGATCATCTTTTTGATCTGAATTTTTTTGACAGCGTGCTCTATACAATTGGCTTTCGAGCGTCTGTTCTGAGTTTTTTGATTTGAGTTGCAGAAGTGCCCCGAAAAAATTATTTACTACCCGCTGGTCTGTTTTTCACAGATTCTGTCCTGTTTTGCCTTTTCTTCGTTTTGCAAACCTTGAGCTTGCTTTTTCTTTGCAAAAACCTTTTGCCAATCTTGAGAAACAGTAGCTCTTCAAGATTATCTTTATTTCCAGTAGGGAAAAATTATTTTATTGTGGGTACTAACCTCGCTAATCAGATTATGATGAGTTATGTATGAAGGGAGTTTTCAAGTGTGCGAGGGAAGATGATAAAAGAAGATTCAGGAGGGTCAAACGCTCAAGCTTGGGGATGCCCCCATGCACCCCCAAGAAATATTCAAGAAGACTCAAGCGTCTAAGCTTGGGAATGCCCCCATGCATCACATTCTCCATCAACAATTATCAAGTTCGTCTTTCGTTCCACTATAATTTTATCACTTCATGCGTTATGTGCTATGCTTGGAGCGTCTTGCTCTTAGTTTCTTTTTTTAGTTTTCTTTAGCTTTGCTTGCTGTTCATAACAAGTTAGAACCCAACTTTCTTTGTGTGGGAGAGAAACACGCTCCACTTCAACCTAGAACACAACATAGGATTTTCATGCTTATCTTTGCTGTGTGTGTTCTTTGTCTTTCCATAGCTGTTGTCATGTTTAGCTCTTAGTTTTCATGCTTTTCTTTTTAAAGAGCTTTTGTTTAGTTAGTTGCTGAACTCTCTTGAGTTTTCATGTTTATCTTGTTAAGAGAGTTTGCCTGTTGCACTGAGTTGTGTGTCTTAACTTAAAGTAGGTAATTGAGGTTGCTATTTAATTTTAGTAGTAACTTGCAATAGTTTTGAGGTATTGCCATGAGTAATGTCTGAACTTTTGGTGTCAAAGAGCTTTAGCCTATTAGTGATAGATGTCGTATTTTGGGCAATCCGTGTTTATTATCGAAAACCTACAAAATAGTTGAGAACTTTAGCTACTAGATGGATCACTAATCTTTGGAGGGATCGAATATTAGAGTACACTCACGTACCATGAGTCGAGGATGCGCAAGGATAACCAAACCCCCATACACTCCTCCTCGGGGTACTTGTCTCTTTGTGAACCTCCTAATTAGATTGAGAGTTACCGATAATAAGTGCATGAGTTCTTCGGACTAATGTGAGTATTCGAAAGTTGACACTTCCACCTAGCCATATTTTTCTAGCCTCTTCGGTACCGTGCATTGCCCTTTCTCACCTCGAGAGTTGGCGCATACATCGCCGGTGCATCCAAATCCTTGGCACGATACGCTCTGTCATCATAAGCCTCATTATATCCTTCCTCAAAACAGCCACCATACCTACCTATCAAGGCATTTCCATAGCCTTTCCGAGATACATTGCCATGCAACATCCATCTTCTCATGACTTGATCTTCATGTCATACATGCTTTTTGCTTGATTGATGAGCCGCATGCTAGTTGGGCCTTGCCCTAATCATTGCTACATGACGCGCTAGTATCATTGCATATCCTGCTACACCGGCAGAGGCATACATTTGCATACATCATGATAGTTTCATTTTCTTTATGTTGAGTACTTTTGTAAAGTGTGAAAGATCTTCTATACTTCTTGTAATACATAGAGTGTTGCCCCTAAAGTGAGGAAAAGATCCCAAAGAGGACAAAATCAAAAGATCCCAAAGAGGACAAATGAGAGTTAAATAGAAAGAGCCATTGAGGCCACACAAAAAATAAAAAAAAATAAAAAAAAGAGAAAAAGAGAGAAGGGGGCACACTACTATTCCTTTTGAGAGATCCACACTCGTACTTCATCTTATACCTTGTACCCCATAGAGATTATCATTCATGCATATAGCTATGTGGGGACCTTCACACTATAGAACTTGGCTTGTATATTTCAATGATGAGCCTTCTCAAAAGAGCTCTAGGTCTTCTTGAGCGAGCAAGTTGGATGCACCCCCACTAGTTCCATTGGAGAGCTTACCTTAGCTCATATGTGCATCCGTTGCATGGCAATCCCTACTCCTCACATCATATCTATCATTTGGCTTTCTCTCGCCTATGATTGTCCTCATTGATGTGAGCCTTTCACACCTTTTTTGTCTTCCCCTTCATCATTTTTCTCTCTTTGCCATCCTAAGTGTCAACTTTCTTGCTTACGCTCATCCATTGCATGAGTGCTCAAAATATCGAAAGGGAGTGGATCATTTTGACTTGTACCTGGCTAGTGGTCTGGGGATGAGTCAAGATAAGATTCCAAAGAAGACCAAGTGTGAAACTTTAGTAGATTAAGTTCTCAACAATACAAAAACTATGTTTTACTCTCTCGTATATCCCTATCCCCTTTCTTGCACGCAAACACCATTTGGAGACATTCGAGTCATGGACAGCGAGAGCTCTTGCACCTTTATGTTGCTTGTTACAATGCTAATATAGACTCTTGCTTATTATGACTTGAGTTGAATTACATGCCTTGATTTCTTTACTTAAAAAGTTCTTATATGGTTTGTAGCATGTCACCACAGAAATTATGCTTGTTATCATTTACCTACTCGAGGACGAGCAGGAATTAAGCTTGGGGGTGTTGATACGTCCAAAACGTATCTATAATTTCTGCTTGCTCCATGCTTCTTTTGTGTGATATTGCTATGATATTGATGCACTTCCATACACTTTTGATCATATTTAGACTAACCTATTAACTCAGTGCACCACAGTGCCAGTTCCTGTTTTCTGTTGTTTTTCTATTTCAGGTTTCCCCCATATTAAAAGTGCTCCAAAAATTCCAGGAAAAATATAGGAAAAATCAGCGTACAGGAAGCTTCGCAAAGAACCAAAGATGGGCCAGAGGGGAGCCAGGAGAGGCCCAGGCGGCCACCTGGCGCGGCCCCATCCCTGGCCGCGCCAGGGGGGCGCCTGGGGCCCCTGCTCCGCCTCTGGCTGCCCCCCTTCGCCTATATATCCCTCTCGTCCCGAAACCCTCGAGGACATAACCCTTTTTCGCGATCTCGCCTCTGTTCCGCTGCCGCAACGCTTCCAAGATCGGGAGCATCAGGAGAACTCATCCCGGCACCCTGCCGGAGGGGAGAACCAGCACCGGGAGCTTCTCCACAACCATGGATGCTTCCCGGATGAGTCGTGAGTAGTCCACCTTGGACCATGGGTCCATGATCAGTAGCTATGTGATTTTCTCCTCCCCTCTTTGCTCTTCATGGTTTAGACCTCGTGAGCTGCCCTACATGATCGAGGCACATATGTAATCTTTCTGCTGTTGCTTTGCTGAGTTTGCTGGGATCTGATGGATTATGAGACTATGTTCAGATTGTGTTTGAGTAATATATTTGATTCACCTCTTTTATATCTTTGTTCTTGAGTAATTCTTGCATGTTCTCTGTTGCTGTTTATTGCTTTGGCCAAGTAGTAGGTAGTAACTCCAAGAGGGAGCATTATGCTTGATTGTGGGTTCATGCCCCCTGATGACTAGCTTGAGTGACAGAAACATGAGTCTAGGGGATGTGTTGTTGCCACAAGGGAGAACACAACGGTGCTTGTACTTGCGGGTGCAAGGATTGTTTACTTTACGCAAAGTTCTTTTAATGTAGTTGTCTGTTGCTTTGAGTTTACACTTTGGGTGGGATTCGCAACTTAATACCAGAGAGATGTTCTGGATAGATATCTCAAGGTGGATGATTAGTAGTAGATGCAGATGGATTTCGGTCTACTTGCATTGGCGTACCGCCCATGCTTTTGAGCCTCTACCTTTCTTTGTAGCATAGTTAGCATTGGTTTGCGCACATAATCCTGTCAATTACCCAGCTGTAATTTGTTTACCTCGCTTTGCTGTTTTATCGTCTTTTGGGAGAGAGACATCACTAGTGAACATCATGGGACCCCGGTCCATATTACCTCCGCTGATCACACCTTCTATTTACTTTCTGTTTTTATTTCATAGTTGCAGTCATAGCTATCATTATTATCTCTTGTGTTTGATCCTTTGTAAACAACAAGGCCAGAGGGATTGACAACCTCTCTGTACTCGTTGGGAGAAAAGTTATCTGTATCTGTGTGCAGGTCCCGTCAACCGCTAAGTTTCTGGCGCCGTTGACACCTACTTGTCGACCCTCGGAGTCTCACGGGATTCGATCCTTGGTATCTTTGCCAAGGGAAATTTGCCGCTATGCTACATCTCAACCTTCCACTTGGGGTAACCAACGAGGGCCGAGAAGCCATCAATGGCACATACAAATTTGCTTAGAACGACAAGTAAATACCGCATATAGGTAGGTATGGTGGACTCATATGGCAAAACCGGGATAAAGGATTTTGGATGCACAAGTAGTGATCATACTTGGTGCAAAATGAAGGCTAGCAAAAGACTGGGAAGCGACCAACCATGAAACAAATAATCTCATAAGCGAACATTGAGCATAAATAACACCGAATAATGCACCACAAGTAGGATATAATTTCATTGCATAATTATTGACTTTCGTGCTTGCATAGGGAATCACAAACTTTAACACTGATATTCTTACTAGAGCATAATTACTCATCAACATAACTCACATATCTTATCATCATGTCTCAAAACTATTACAAGGAATCAAGTTTATTTTGTCCAATGATCTTCATGACACATTTTTTTACTTTATCCTTCTTGGATATCCATCACTCTGGGACTAATTTTCATGTGTTGCTTTTGATATGCTTGAACAAATATAAGTGAAGATCATGAGCATAATTTTATTCATTCTCTCAAAATAATATAGTGAAGCAAGAGAGAATTTCTTAAAAAATACTAAGCACACCATGCTCAAAAAGATATAAGTGAAGCACTAGAGCAAGTCCCAGCTCATAAAAATTTAAGTAAAGCATAGAGAGCTATTCTAACAAGTCATGGCATAATTTTGGCTCTCTCAAAAAGGTGTCTAAAGCAAGGATTGATGACTTAAAAAGAAAAATAAATCAAGCAAAGACTCATATCATACAAGACGCTCCAAGCAAAACACATATCATGTGACGAATAAAAATATAGTTTCGAGTGAAATACCGGTAGTTGTTGGAAGAAAGCGGGGATGCCACTCGGGGGCATCCCCAAGCTTAGTAGGTTGCTCATCTTTGGGTTATTATCTTGGGATGCCGGGGCATCCCCAAGCTTAGGCTCTTACATCCTTCCTTCATCCATCATAAGATGACCCAAAACTTGAAAACTTCAATCACACAAAACTTCAACAAAACCTTCGTGAGATCCGTTAGTGTAAGAAAGCAAACCACTACTATAAGTACTGTATAAAACCAATTCATATTTTGCTTTTGTATTATACCTACTGTATTCCAACTTTTGTATGGCAAAAACTCATCAAAGAAAATCATAGAGCCATCAAAATAAGCACACAACACAAAGATAACAGAATCTGTCAAAAACAGAATAGTCTGTAGTAATCTGGAAATTTCGAAAACTTCTGGACCTCTAAAAATCTTGAAAAAAATAGGGACACGTGATAAATTTGTATATTAATCTTATGCAAAAATAATCAACTAAAAGCACTTTTCTGTTAAAAATGAGAATTTTTCTCGTGAGCGCAAAGTTTCTGTCTTTTTCAGCAAGATCAAACAACTATTACCCAAGAAGATCCTATCGATTCTACTTGGCACAAACACTAACTAAAACACAAAAGACACAATCATACCATTAGCATAATTGTGTAAACACTCAAGAACAGAAAGCAAAAAGCAAAAATAAATTTTATTCATTGGGTTGCCTCCCAACAAGCGCTATAATTTTACGCCCTTAGCTAGGCATAAGGTAAGGATCTAAGTTTTGTCATCCACCCCTTTTTGAAAGAAAAGAGAAAATTTCTTATCAATGGCGTTTTTAAGCACATGACCATTAATAGTGGATGTAAGATTAAGAACATTGCGAAAATTCACATCCAGACTAGCCTTCATCTCTTTGATTATTTCATTTGGGTAAAAGCACATGAGGGTAGTGGACTCAAAATCCTTTTCCTTAGGATGCCCAAATATAGTTTTCATCTTTTCATAAGTATCAATGGCATCCCCTTCAAGGAAGCCATTTTCAAATATAGAGTCCAAAACTTGTTTAAACGAAGAAGGCAAACCAGCATAACAACTTTTCAGGTAGATCTCTATCTGGTATTGGGGCACATAACTAGATCGGATTCTAAACAACCTATCCCAAGCATCTTTCAAAGATTCATCAAGAAAATAATGAAAAATTCCAGGATCATCTTCATCAAAATTGCTAGAATTTTCTTTACCAACCCTGGTAAGCCTTTCCATAGCATCATTGTTTATGAGCTTAGAGAGGACAGAGGGGCTATCCAAATCACTAAGACTTGGGACAAAACCCTTAGCTTTCTTAAGATATGCCATGATGACAAAGGCTTCAAATAGATCCGGCAAGAAAATGGCAAACGAAAAAGATGGCGAATAAAAACGGCAAATGTTTGTGAAGTGGGGGAGATGAAAACGAGAGGCAAACGGCAAATAATGTAATTGCAAGGAGATGAGATTTGTGATTAGGAACCTGGTATATGTTGAAGGTGCTCCTCGGCAACGACGCCAGAAATTCCTTTTCATGTCGCTTAAAACTACGTCGGTTTTTCCCCAAAGAGGAAGGGATGATGCAGCACAGCGGCGGTAGGTATTTCCCTTAGATGTGAAACCAAGGTTATCAAACCAGTAGGAGAACCAAGCAACACAACATAAACATCAACTGCACACAAATAACAACACCTCGCAACCCGACGTGTTAAAGGGGTTGTCGGTCCCTTTCGGGTAACGAATGTGAGAGAGAGATAAATATTGGTAGATTGGTTGTAAGATAAATTGCAGCAAGGTATTTTTGGGTTTTTGGTTTAGTAGATATAAAAATAAAAGCAAAGGAAAATATATGAGAAAGAAGACCCGGGGGGCATAGGTTTCACTAGTGGCTTCTCTCGAGAAAATAGCAAACGGTGGGTGAACAAATTACTGTTGGGCAATTGATCGAACTTCAGATAATCCTGACGATATCCAGACAATGATCATTACATAGGCATCACATCCAAGATTAGTAGACCGACTCCTTCCTCCATCTACTACTATTACTCCACACATCGACCGCTATCCAGCATGCATCTAGTGTATTAAGTTCATGAAAAAACGGAGTAATGCATTAAGAACGATGACATGATGTAGACAAGATCCGTTTATCTATGGCATTAGATATGGATCTCGTCATTTTATCCTTAGTGGCAACGATACATACATGTCGGTTCCCCTTCTGTCACTGGGATCAAGCATCGTAAGATCGAACCCACTACCGGGCACCTATTCCAAGTGCAAGATAAAGAGATCAAGTTGGCCAAACAAAACCCAATATCGGAGAAGAAATACGAGGCTATAAGCAATCATGCATATAAGAGATCAAAAAAACTCAAATAACTTTCATGGATAAAAAAAATAGATCTGATCATAAACTCAAAGTTCATCGGATCGCAACGAACACACCGCAAAAAGAGTTACATCATATGGATCTCCAAGAGACCATTGTATTGATAATTAAAAGAGAGAGAGAGGAAGCCATCAAGCTACTAACTACGGACCCGTAGGTCTACAAAGAACTACTCACGCTTCATCGGAGAGGCACCAATGTAAGTGGTGAACCCCTGTGTGATGGTGTCTAGATTGGATGTGGTGTTTCTGGACTATGCGGAGGCTGGATGAATATTTTGTCGACTCCCCAAGGGTTTTTGGAATATTGGGGTATTTATAGAGCAAAGAGGCGGTCGGGGGGCACCCGAGGTGGGTTGTCCCCTCCTCGGGACTCCCCCCTGATGCCACCAGGGCCCATAGTGTTCCTTCTGGCCCAGAAAAAATCTCCGAAAAGTTTCGTAGTGTTTGGGCTCCGTTTGATATTGATTTCCTGCGATGTAAAAAACATGCAGAAAATAACAACTGACACTTCTAAAACATCCAAGAATGATAATATAACAGCATGGGACAAACAAAAATTATAGATACGTTGGAGACATATCACTAGTCACCTGGGTCGGTGTTTTTTTGGGGTTTTCCGATCTAAACTTGATTGGTTTGCGTCGTCCGCCGCCCTCGTCAACTCACCGCGCCTCTACTCCGACACTGGCATGACCGGCCGGCCTCTCCTCCGACCTGGTGGCCACGTGCACCGAGGCAGCCCGTCATGGCCTGCAGCCGTCCGCGCATCGGCTTGCCCGTCGCCGCCCTTCTCTGGCCGGGATTCTTCATCATCCACCATGTCCGCCGCGTCTGGGCGGCCCCGTCACCGGCTACCTCACGCGCGCTGGATGCGGCCCCGCTGCTGGCTGCCTTGGGCCGACCGCATTTACCTTGCCGGTTACCTTGGGATGGCTACGTCAGACTCGCCGGCTGCATCGCCGGCTTCATCTTGGACTCCGTCACCACCCCGCCTCCGCCAAGCGGCGTCCCAGCCCTCGCGCGTGATCGGATTGATCACCCGCCCGCCGCCGCAAAGCGCCTTATTTATGCCGTGCGACCGACCTGACTCGTCGGTTGCGCGTGTCTCCCAAAATATCGTGAAGATTGTCTCAAGTACAGTGCGCCTCTCCACCAATCGAGCATCGGGCTGCCACTGTGTCGTCCCGTCTGGCCGCAGCGTCGCCGCCTCGTCGGGCCTCACGTCGCCACCCCGTCAGGCCGCAGCGTCGCCGCCCCGTAGTTTTCTCCGCGGCTGCAACAATCCGGGTCACCGCTGCGTCGCTCCTTCGAGCTGTAGTGCCACGGCCCGTAGTCCACTACCGTCCCGAGGCATCCACTCCAGGCCGTCACCATGGTTGCGTTGACCCTCGCGCCACCGCTGTGTCGCCCTGTTGGGCCGTAGCGAGCATGGCACATGATCCACGCCGTCGCCCGAGGCTGTCCCTGCGGTTGCACTGACCCGCGCTCTGGCACTATGCGCCCCCTTCGAGTCATAGCGCCGCGGCCCGCGGTCCCCGCCACTGCCCCGTGGTCTTCTCGCTGTCGCCCCGACCTGCCCGCCGCCGCTGCGTCGCCCCTTCGGGCCGTAGCGCTGCGGCCTAATACGTCCAACGTATCTATAATTTATGAAGTATTCACGTCATGTTTGCAATAATTTTATATGGTTTCGGTATGATTTGTATGGAACTAACCCGGACTGACGCTATTTTCAGAAGAACTACCGTGGTGTTGGTTTTGTGCACAAATAAAAGTTCTCAAAATGCAACGAAACTTTTTGATGATTTTTTGGAACAAAAGAGGCACTATAAGATTCGTGGGAGGACCAATAGGTCAAGGAGGTGAGCACAAGACACCGGGGCGCGCTAGGAGGCCCAGGCGCGCCCCGGTGGGTTGTGCCCACCTCGAGGCCCATCTTCGCGTGATTCCAACGCTGAAAAATCCTACAAATATCAAGACCCCCAGAAATAACCCTAGATCAGAAATTCCGCCACCGCAAGCCTCTATAGTCCACAAAAAGCCAAACTAGACCCATTCTGGCTCCCTGTCGGAGGGGGAAATCATCACCGATGGCCTTCTTCATCATCCCGGTGGCCACCATGATGAGGAGGGAGTAGTCCACCCTCAGGGCCGAGGGTTTGTACCAGTAGCTATGTTCTTAATGTCCCTCTCTCTCATGTTCTTGAGATGTCACGATCTTGATGTATCGCGGGCTTTGTTAATATAGTTGGATCATATGGTGTTTTCCCCTCTCTATCTTATTGTGAATTGAGTTTTTCCTTTGAGATTTCGTTTCATCGGATTGAATACTTTCTATTTGAGAACACTTGATGTATGTCTTGCTATGAATACCCGTGGTGACAATGGGGTATCATATTGATTCACTTGATGTACGTTTTGGCACTCAACTCGCGGACTCCCGAGGTGACATTGGGGTAATCTATGCATAGGGGTTGATGCACGTTCTTGTCTTTGTTTCTTTGGTAGAAATCTTGGGGCGCTCTTTGAAGTTCTTTCTCTTGGATTGAGTATTATGAATCTGCATTTGTTTTGGTGTTATTTTAGTACGAACTCTTGATAGATCGATCAGAAAGAATAACTTGTGTTATTTTAGTATGAACTCTTGATAGATCGATCGGAAAGAATAACTTCGTGTTATTTTATAACGAACTCTTGGATATATCGATCAGAAATAATAGCTACAAACAATTCATTCTTATGATCTCCGCTAGATAAAAACTTTGAAGTGATTCTTCATCGCACGTTGAGGGATGGTTATATGATCCAATTATATTAGCATTGTTGAAAGATTGCACTAGCGAATGTACGGACCATAGGCCTCATTTTCAAGCATTGCAATACCATTCGTGCTCTGTTTTATCACTTGCTACATTGCTGTTTTTTTATTGTTCCTATTACGAAAATCAGTATCTACCATCATTATTACACATTTATCATCATCTCTCCGCCGAATAATGCACCTATACAATTTACCATTGTATTTCGTGTGTTGAGGATACAAGAGACTTTTTATTATTTGGTTGCAGGGTTGTTCGAGATAGACCATCTTCATCCTACGCCTTCCAAGGATTGATAAACCTTATGCCATCCACTTGAGGAAAATTTGCTACTGTCCTACAAAACTCTGCGCTTGGAGGCCCAACATGAGTCTACAAGAACAAATTGTGTAGTAGACATCACGGCCCTCAGTCCACTCCGCCGTCACCGCGCGTCGACCTCTTGTGGTATGTGTCACGCCGTCTCCCTCGGTGTGGGAACGTCATCGTCCGCGCCGGTCTTTGTCACGCTGTTGGGTTCCTCGCCTACTTCGAGGACCGCTGCGCGCTACTAACCTAGCCGCCGCCGCCGTCAGGCCGCCGCTGCCGCTCTTCTTCAGCCGCCGCCGCTACCTATGTGGCTGCCGCCGCCCATTCACCCCCTTCATCTTCGTCCAAGCACCAGCCCGTCGCCAGCGTCTCCGTCATCTACCTCGACCGCTTCCTCTACTCCGACCACCATTGGTGACATCGGCCCCGCACCGATGGACGTCGCAATCGTCATCGAGTTCTTCTTTGATGGCCCTCCGACTTCTTGACATGGCGTACAGCTCGTGCAGGTCCATCGTGTACGCATGCCCGGTGCTGGCCACACCGATGCGCGTCTTCGTCCACGACGTGTCCCCGGGCCTGGCAAGCCTGGTGCGGTGCTTCATCAATTTCGTCTTCGTCCGTCTACGCATGCCCGGTGCTGGCAACACCGACGCGTGCCTTCATCTACGACGTGTCTCCGAGCTTGGCAAACCCGGCGCGACGCCTCGTCAACATCATCTCTCCCTGGCGCACCACTACTTCGACACCCATGCGCCCATGACCAACTCGGCGCCACCTTGCGCCCGTGGCAGCATGGAGACTTCCTCGACACCGGCTACCCCGACTCAACATCGACCACATCGTTCTTCACACGGTTACCTCGACCACGGCTACACCATCCTACGATCTCGGCTACATCGACATCGGCACAAAGGGTTATCATCCACTTGAGCAACTCGTCGGCTTTCTATATAGTCAACGCGTCTGTGACGCGACACCGTCCACGACACCCCCGCTACGACTGCAGGGTATGTCAGCCCGCCAGCTGCTATTCTCTCTAGTCTGATCGTCCGCGACGCTCCTGTTGTTCGCAACGCTACTGCTACGACTATGGGGGATGTTAGAGATATATTTGGGATACTTGTATTTGGTAGTCTAGGATTTGTAATCCGTCTCATACCTTATCTCTAGGAGAGGCGTCTTGTCCTCCAAGTCTTGTACTCAATATATACTCGCTCTCGAGGCTCACTAACGAATCCATCATATTCCGCAACAATCCCTCTCTATCCCTTCTAATACAATACATTTCCTCCATCCACATTGTGCATACATATGCGATCCTCAGTTGTCAAAAAAAAAAAAAATACATATGCGATCCTCACGTAGGAATGTGTCTCTTTGAGTATGTTGTGAATGTGTCTCTTTGAGTATGTTGTGATGAAGCTCACGTGATGCCTGCCTCCTACGGTTACCGTACGCACGGAAGAGATCGACCTCTCGTCTCGTCTCCGGTATCGAGGGGCGAGGCTCTTTATCGAGTGTCGTGCTCCAACAAAAGGCCGAAAGAGGGCGCACCACATTGGCCATCAATCATGGAAAAAAATCCTATACGACCAGGTCGTATAGTCGCGATGGTGAGACCACCTCCCACAGCGTACACGTGGCAGAACGGATCTCAAAGCAATTGGGGGTACTTATCCTTAGATTCCCAGCAATAAGTACTGAAATCTCCTGTCTCCAGTGCCGTCTACTCTTCCCCGGCGTCCACGACCATCCTCCTCTGCGGCCCGGCAGTTCTTCCATGGCAGCACAACTCATCTGCTCGTTGCCTCCCTCATCGATGTCCCCGCTATACCGCCTGTGGCAGCGCATTCTTATGGCCACACTACACTGGTTCAGATCGTAGGCGTGACGTTTTCTCCGAGAATCTTCAATTGATTAATTTCACAACCACAAAATTGGTATAAAATCGATGTAATTGACCCTTCAAAGAGTTGCAGCAGATAGCAAAACCACAAATCACGGCCACATCTAGCACTCAAATCCGAAAGTACCATCATCCATTGGAACAGGATCCACTCTGCCATACTTCCTATGTACTTCAGAGATCCTAAATTAGGATTACAATGGTTTTCATCACCAGGCAGCATGGGACTCGCTGCTACTACGACTTAGCCGCCTCGACGAAGATAGTGTACTCGACGACAGTACGGAACTTGAAGCCACATTCGATGGTGCGTGCAGCGAATGCATCGGTGAGCGTGGTTGTGGATGGAAATCCAGGGCGAGCTGCCGACCCGCCGAGAAGCACGGCCATGGGCGGGAAAAGGAGCAGGGGCGGAGCAGCTGCCTTTCTACGACAAAGGGGACAAGAGAGTTGCGGCGGATCTAGCAGCGAGCACCGGAGGGCAGGCCGAAGCGTCAGCACTGAAGAAGAAAACGGGATTTGTGACTGGCCTTGTTGCTTTGAGATCCGTTCTGCCACGTGTACGCTGCGGGAGGTGGTCTCACCATCGCGACTATACGACCCGGTCGTATAGGATTTTTTTCCATCAATCATGCCCTTCTCACGCGACGCGAGTGACACCAATAATAATACTATAATAATCATCACAGGTCCATCCACCCCTCCACCCCCAAAAGCTCCCACCGCCATGTTTGCTTTTCTTTTCAGGCTATATGTGGCTGTACTAGTAGCTAGAGACTTGCTTGACGGGGCAGTGAACAGGCCGGGATGGGCAGTGCGGTCCTGGCCTTCTGCTTTTCTTTGTTTATTCTGTGCATTAATCGAGCTTTCTCCTGCTCATTGGCCATGGATGTGTATTGGATGCACGGCCGCTCCGGCACAACTGCCGCAGCAGCAGGTTGCCTCCTTCAGTTGCCATGAAGCGTGACAACTCACAACAGTTGCGCCCAGGGACGACCGGCAGGCGGCAGCTGGTCCTCAAGTCTTGACCCTTTTCTTTTTTTCATGTGGAGGTCCCTTCGGTTCATTTTATAATCCAAGTAAAGCTATTAGTTATGGTCTAGAACTACTCAAGAAAGGCCTAGTATGGAGGATTGCAAATGGGAGAAACTTTGTATTTGGCGCGACCGATGGATCGTTCCTGGAAACTCTGGTTTAATATCAAGCAAAGGAAGGTGTCGATATAAGTGGGTCTCTGAACTTTTGGATCACAATGGTGCCTGGGACACAAATATCCTACGACAATTTTTCCTTCCAGTCAACGTGCATGAAATTTGCAAGATCAGACCCTCCCCTAGGCTAGGTGAGGATTTTTTGGCTTGGGCCCCGGAAAAATAGAACCTTCACCATTAAGAGTGCTTATCGCCTCGCTGCTAACACATTGTTTGGTCACTTGATACCATCGTCCAGTACAAATCCTGATGGACGGAGGCAGGTTTGGAACATGGTCTGGTCGACCCCAGCGCTGCCCAAAGTTCTCGCTTTCTCCTGGAGGCTCACGACAACTTTTTTTGGCGACCCGGTGCAACAAAAATAGCAATCACTAGAACTTAAAAAAACCTGTCCGATCGATGGTATGGAGGATGACAATTATTTTCATGTCCTTTGCGCATGTGATAATGCAGAAAAAAAAACTTGTGGTACACCATGGTAGCGGTGTGGTCTCTGCCTGATCTAACAAGCATACAACCGATGCATGAGTGGTTTCTGGACCTGTTATGTGAAACGGTGAGGACATGCGCGTCCGCCTGATGATGCTCATATGGAGAATCTGGTATGTTCGAAATGAGTTGGTCCATGCAAGACCGGCGCCGCCGGTGGAGGTTTCAGTGTGTTTCCTCTCGAGCTACCTAGTGTCTCTCCAAGCGTGTGAGTTAGACTCAAATGACCAACTAAAAGGGAAAAAGATTATTCAGAAGTGTTACCCTCATGTTTCAGAGGTAGTGGGTAATCCCTCGGTGGTGCTGCCCAACCCGTGGCGGGCTCCTGCTCATGGTCGTGTCAAATTATATAGGAACGGGTCTGTCTCTGATGGGATTAGGGGGGGGGGGCAAGAATGATTCTCAGAGATCATGATGGGGCGATCATCTTTACCTCTTGTGGGCACATCTTGTCCCGTGATGATATATTAGAAGCGGAAATTTTGGCTCTCAAGGAAGGCATAGACCTAGCTTTGCAATGGAGTAATCAGTCAATTGATATAGAATCTGATTACCTTGAAGTCGTTTTGATGGTGAAGTGTAGAGAGAATAACACGTCAAAATATGCTTTCCTGATTAGGGAGATCCAACGTAGTATGGAGGAAGTAATACTTGTATTACTCATATTCGTCGTATAGTCAACAATGCTAGTCATTTCATGGCTAACTTTGGTAGGTTACAGGGACGGATGACTGTTTGGCTGGGCTCTGGTCCATAGGAAGTCTTGGACATTGTTCGACGAGATTGTTATCCGTAATCTTTGAGTCCTATAAGTGTTATTTCGACGAAAAAGGAAACTTTTCTTAAACGTTACACATGTATTTAAGAACCAGTATGTTCTTTCTTCCTATGGAAGATAAAGGGTGGTCTTGCCAGCGTCTCTCCCAAGGAGAGTTCCACCCCCGCCGTCCTTCGGCAGCTCCCCTCCACTGATAACCTTGGTCGCCGATGGTAAGGGGGGTCACCGGATCCACATGTATAGATAATTTTAGGCTAAAGTAGCTTCATTTTTAGTTTGTTCATTGTCTTGGCTTCCATGATGGTGATGGCGGCGCTGAATAAATATTATTCATATCCTTTCCCGACAAGGCGATCGGCCTGGTTGGGGACGGTTTTGGAAACAATGTGTTCAAGAAAGAATGGTGTGGCGGTGGCTCCGTCGTTGCAACGATGTCTGCTCCAACATCGGCCTGGAGCTTGGGAGGTAGTCGAGGAGCGGATGCAGATTGTAGTCTGTATCGACGACATATGGAAGATGGAACATGTGCTAGGTTCGTGGTTGATGAATAGCAGGTGTGGTTTTCTCCTTGGACATCTTAGTCATGATGGGGTGCTAGATCTGGAGTTTGATAGCGTGTTCGGGGTGTTGCCCTAGTATGATTCGTTCAACGGCAATGGCTTCACCTTTTGTGAGCCACCTTGGAGGTCGACAAAGCTGCATATCAGCGATGGAGCCGCGTCGAGCTCGGGTGAGGAGGTGATCCGTTATTCTTCTCCTCGGTGGCTGTTGTGGTGGTGCCGGAGGGCAGGTGACGGGCGCTAGTGTCAAACTCAAAGATGTTCTGCTATCTTTTCAGTTTTGTCATGTCGGTCCTTACATGATTTGTACTTTGATCTTTATGATATAAATTAGACATGTATTAGCATGCAAAAAATATGAAAATATGATATTTTTAAAGCAGGCTCCTTTGGGCTGGCCGCAAGAGCGTGCATGGCGGGCAATGCAAGGTCAATTGAGCGTGCGTGTCACCCCTTGCATCTTGGAGGGCTTGGCGTTTGGGACCACTACCGTGTCGGCATCATGCTCCAGGCCAGATGGATCTGGCTTCAATGGACCGACGAGAGTCGTCCTTGGTCCCATCTCCAGATCCTGCACGACCCTGACGCGCTAGCTATCGTGCACGCTGATACGTCTCCAACGTATCTATAATTTTTGATTGTTCCATGCTGTTATATTATCAATCTTGGATGGTTTACATACATTTTCTAGCAACTTTATATCATTCTTTGGGACTAACCTATTGACATAGCGCCCAGTGCTAGTTGCTATTTTTTTGCTTGTTTTTAACTCGTAGAATATATCAATATCAAATGGAATCCAAATGCAACAAAACTTTTTGGTGATTTTTTTCTGCCAAGAAGAGAACCGGAGAGCACAAGAGGCGTACGAGAGGAGGCCTCTGGGCACACACGACACCAAGGCACGTCAGAAGGACCAGGCGCGCCCTGGTGGCTTGTGGGGTCCACAGTGCCCTTTTCCACCGACCTCTGGCTCTATAAATACCACAATATCCCAGAAACCCTAGAGGAGTTGACGAAAATTTGTTTCAGCCGCCGCAAGTTCCAGAATCACGAGATCCAATCTAGAGGCCCTTTCCGGCACTCCACCGGAGGGGAACACAATCACGGATGGGTTCATCATCCTCATTGGTGCTCCTCCGATGATGCGTGAGTAGTTTAACATATACCTATATGGGTCCATAGTTAGTAGCTAGATGGCTTCTTCTCTCTTTTTCATCTTCAATACAATGTTCTCCTTGATGTTCTTCGAGATCTATTTGATGTAACTCTTTTTTGCGGTGTGTTTGTTGGGATCCAATGAACTGTGAATTTATGATCAGATCTATCCATACATGATTATAATAGCCTCGTATTTCTTATTCAATATTTCGGTTTTGTTTGGCCAACTTGATTGATTTATCTTGCAATGGGAATAGGTGCTTTGTAATGGGTTTGATCTTGCGGTGCACAATCTCAGTGACAGAAGGAGACATGACACACATGTATCATTGCTATTAAGTATAACTATATGGGGTCTATTCCTAGATGAATAGATCTTGTCTACATCATGTCATCGTTCTTAAAGCATTACCCAGTTTCTCCATGAACTTAATACACTAGATGCATGCTGGATAGCGGTCGATGTGTGGACTAATAGTAGTAGATGCCGGTAGGAGTCGGTCTACTAATCTGGGACGTGATGCCTACATAAATGATCACTGTCTTGGATATCATCATAATTATTTGCTCTTCTATCAATTGCCCAACACTAATTTATTTACCCACCGTATGCTATATTCTCGAGAGAAGCCACTAGTGAAATCTACGACCCTCGGGTCTATTTCCTATCATATATTTTTAGATATGTTTTTCCAAAAATCCAAAAACGCTTGCTGCATTTTATTTGCATCTATCAATCGATCTATTTTTCATATTTTACTACCTTCGAGGGATCGACAACCCCTCTACGCGTTGGGTTGTGAGGTTTTGTTGTTTGTGTGTAAGTGTTGTTTACGTAGTGTTGCTTGGTTCTTCTACTCAATTGATAACCTTGGTTTCATAACTGTGGGAAATACCTACCGCTGTTGTGCTGCATCTTCCCCTTCTCTTGGGGGGATTTACCAACGCGGATCACAAGTAGCACACACCTCGACTTATTAGATTCTGGGCGATGGCTCGAGCTGTCGTTTCTGGTTTGATCACTGGTTGGATGGCGGCTGCATCACCGACTACCCCCACTTGTCCACACCTTGCTCCCGTTGGGAACGTAGCATGCAATTTCAAAAAAAATATCCTATGCTCACGCAAGATCTATCTAGGAGATGCATAGCAACAAGACGGGGAAAGTGTGTCTACGTACCCTCGTAGACCGAAAGCGGAAGCATTGTATTAACGCGGTTGATGTAGTCGAACATCTTCATGATCCAACCGACCGAAGTACCGAACGTATGGCACCTCTGTGTTCAGCACACGTTCAGCTCGATGACTTCCCTCGAGCTCTTGATCCAGTAGAGGTTCGAGAGAGAGTTCCGTCAGCACGATGGCATGGCGACGGTGTTGGTGATGTGATCCGTGCAGGGCTTCACCTAAGCACTACGATGCTATGACCCGAGGAATAAACTGTGGAAGGGGGCACTGCACACGGCTAAAAGATTGTCTATTGTGCCTTTGGGGTGCACCTGCCACATATATAAAGGAGGGGAGGGGAGGAGACCAGCCTACGAGGAGGCGCGCCAAGGGGGGGTCCTACTTAGACTCCTAGTCCAAGTAGGATTCGCCCCCCTTTTTTCCTTCCAATGGAGAGGGGAAAGGAGAAAGGAGAAGAGGGAGAAGGAAGGGGGGCCGCGCCCCTCAACACTTGTCCAATTCGGTTTGGGCTTGGGGGGGGGGGGGCGCATGCCACCTCTTGTGGCAGCCTCCCTCTCTCCACTATGGCCCAATAGGCCCATTAACTTCCCGGGGGTTTCCGATAGCCTCCCGGTACTCCGATAAATCCCCGATCTTCTTCGAAACCATTCCGGTGTCCGTATATAACCTTCAATATATGAATCTTTACCTCTCGACCATTTCGAGACTCCTCGTCATGTCCGTGATCTCATCCGGGACTCCGAACAAACTTCGGTCACCAAAACACATAACTCATAATACAAATTGTCATCGAATGTTAAGCGTGCGGACCCTACGGGTTCGAGAACTATGTAGACATGACCAAGACATATCTCTAGTCAATAACCAATAGCGGAACCTAGATGCGCATATTGGCTCCTACATATTCTACGAAGATCTTTATCGGCCAAACCGCATAACAACATACGTAATTCCCTTTGTCATCTGTATGTTACTTGCCCGAGATTTGATCGTCGGTATCATCATACCTAGTTCAATCTCGTTACCGGAAAATCTCTTTACTCATTCCGTAATACATCACCTCGTGACTAACTCATTAGTCATTTGCTTGCAAGGCTTATTATGATGTGTATTACCGTGAGGGCCCAGAGATACCTCTCCGACACTCGGAGTGACAAATCATATTCTTGATCTATGCCAACTCAACAAATACCTTCGAAGACACTTGTAGACCATCTTTATAATCACCCAGTTACATTGTGATGTTTGATAGCAAACAAGGTGTTCCTCTATATTCAGGAGTTGCATGATCTCATAGTCAGAGGAACATGTATAAGTCATGAAGAAAGCAATAGCAATTAAACTAAACGATCATTATGCTAAGCTAACGGATGGGTCATGTCCATCACATCATTCTCCTAATGATGTGACCCCGTTCATCAAATGACAACACATGTCTATAGTTAGGAAACACAACCATCTTTGATTAACGAGCTAGTCTAGTAGAGGCTTACTAGGGACACGATGTTTCGTCTATGTATTCACACATGTATCAAGTTTCCGGTTAATACAATTCTAGCATGAATAAAAGGCATTTATCATGATATATTAGGAAATATAAATAAAAACTTTATTACTGCCTCTAGGGCATATTTCCTCCAGTCTCCCACTTGCACTAGAGTCAATAATCTAGATTACATAGTAATGATTCTAACACCCATGGAGTCTTGGTGCTGATCATGTTTTGCTCGTGGAAGAGGCTTAGTCAACGGGTCTGTAACATTCAGATCCGTATGTATTTTGCAAATCTCTATGTCTCCCTCCTTGAGTTGATCACGGATAGAGTTGAAGCGTCTCTTGATGTGCTTGGTTCTCTTGTAAAACATGGATTCCTTCGCCAAGGCTATTGCTCTAGTGTTGTCACAAAAGATTTTCATTGAACCCAATGCACTAGGTATTACACCTAGATCGGATATGAACTCCTTCATCCAGACTCCTTCATTTGCTGCTTCCGAAGCAGCTATGTACTCCGCTTCACACGTAGATCCCGCTGCAACGCTCTGCTTGGAACTACACCAACTGACAGCTCCACCGTTCAACAAAAATACGTATACGGTTTGTGATTTAGAGTCATTCGGATCAGTGTCAAATCTTGCATCGACGTAACCATTTACGACGAGCTCTCTGTTACCTCCATAAACGAGAAACATATCCTTGGTCCTTTTCAGGTACTTCAGGATGTTCCTGACCGATGTCCAGTGATCCACTCCTGGATTACCTTGGTACCTCCCTTCTAGACTTATAGCAAGGCACACGTCAGGTCTGGTACACAACATTGCATACATGATAGAACCTATGGCTGAAGCATACAGAATGACTTTCATTTTCTCTTGATCTTCTGCAGTGGTCGGGCATTGAGTCTGACTCAACTTCACACCTTGTAACACATGCAAGAACCCTTTCTTTGACTGATCCATTTTGAACTTTTTCAAAACTTTATCAAGGTATGTGCTTTGTGGAAGTCCAATTAAGCATCTTGATCTATCTCTATAGATCTCGATGCCCAATATATAAGCAGCTTCACCGAGGTCTTTCATTGAAAAAATCTTATTCAAGTATCCTTTTATGCTATCCAGAAATTCTACATCATTTCCAATCAACAATATGTCAACCACATACAATATCATAAATGCTACAAAGCTCCCACTCACTTTCTTGTAAATACAGGCTTCTCCAAAAGTCTGTACAAAACCATATGCTTTCATCACCTCATCAAAGAGTATATTACAACTTCGAGATGCTTGCACCAGTCCATAGATGGATTGCTGGAGCTTGCACACTTTGTTAGCACCTTTAGAATCGACAAATTTTTTTGGTTGCATCATATACAACTCTTCTTTGAGAAATCCATTAAGGAATGCAATTTTGACATCCATTTGCCAGATTTCATAATCATAAAATACGGCAATTGCTAACATGATTCGGACAGACTTAAGCATCGCTACGGGTGAGAAGGTCTCATCGTAGTCAACTCCTTGAACTTGTCCAAAACCTTTCGCAACAAGTTGTGCTTTGTAGACAGTAACATTACCATCGGTGTCAGTCTTCTTCTTAAAGATCCATTTATTTTCAATGGCTTGTCGATCATCGGGCAAGTCAACCAAAGTTCACACTTTGTTCTCATACATGGATCCCATCTCAGATTTCATGGCCTTAAGCCATTTTGCGGAATCTGGGCTCATCATTGCTTCCTCATAGTTCATAGGTTTGTCATGGTCTAGTAACATGACTTCCAGAACAGGGTTACCGTACCACTCTGGTGCGGAACGTACTCTGGTTGACCTACGAGGTTCGGCAGTAACTTGATCCGAAGTTTCATGATCATCATCATTAACTCCCTCACTAATTGGTGTAGGCATCACTGGAACTGATTTCTGTAATGTACTACTTTCCAATTCGGGAGAAAGTACAATTACCTCATCAAGTTCTACCTTCCTCCCACTCACTTATTTAGAGAGAAACTCCTTCTCTTGAAAGGATCCATTCTTAGTAACGAATATCTTGCCTTCAGATCTGTGATAGAAGGTGTACCCAACAGTTTCCTTTGGGTATCCTATGAAGACGCATTTGTCCAACTCTGGTTCGAGCTTATCAGGTTGAAGATTTTTCACATAAGCATCGCAACCCCAAACTTTAAGAAATGACAACTTGGGTTTCTTGCCAAACCACATTTCATAAGGTGTCGTCTCAACGGATTTGGATGGTGCCCTATTTAACGTGAATGCAACCGTCTCTAAAGCATAACCCCAAAATGATAGTGGTAAATCGGTAAGAGACATCATAGATCGCACCATATCTAATAAAGTACGGTTACGACGTTCGGACACACAATTACGTTGTGGTGTTCTGGGTGGCGTGAGCTATGAAACTATTCCACATTGTTTCAAATGAAGACCAAACTTGTAACTCAAATATTCGCCTCCGCAATCCGATCATAGAAATTTTATTTTCTTGTTACAATGATTCCCTACTTCACTCTGAAATTCTTTGAACTTTTCAAAAGTTTCAGACTTATGTTTCATTAAGTAGATATACCCATATCTGCTCAAATCATCTGTGAAGGTTAGAAAATAACGAAACCCGCCGTGAGCCTCAACACTCATCGGACCGCATACATCGATATGTATTATTTCCAATAAGTCAGTAGCTCGCTCCATTGTTCCGAAGAGAGGGGTTTTAGTCATCTTGTCCATGAGGCATGGTTCACAAGTGTCAAATGATTCATAATCAAGTGATTCCAAAAGTCCATGTGCATGGAGTTTCTTCATGCGCTTTACACCAATATGACCTAAACGGCAGTGCCACAAATAAGTTGCACTATCATTATCAACTTTGCATCTTTTGGATTCAATATTATGAATATGTGTATCACTACGATCGAGATCTAACAAGAATAGACCACTCTTCAAGGGTGCATGACCATAAAAGGTATTACTCATAAAAATAGAACAACCATTATTCTCCGATTTAAATGAATAATCGTCTCACAATAAACAAGATCTAGATATAATGTTCATGCTCAACGCTGGCACCAAATAACAATTATTTAGGACTAAAACTAATACCGAAGGTAGATGTAGAGGTAGCATGCTGACGACGATCATATCGACTTTGGATCCATTTCCCACGCGCATCGTCACCTCGTCCTTAGCCAATCTTCATTTAATCCGTAGCCCCTGTTTCCAGTTAGAAATATGAGCAACCGAACCAGCATCAAATACCAAGGCGCTAATACGAGCATTAGTAAGGTACACATCAATAACATATATATCAAATATACCTTTGTTCACTTTGCCATCCTTCTTATCCGCCAAATACTTGGGGCAGTTCCGCTTCCAGTGACTAGTCCCTCTGCAGTAGAAGCACTCAGTTTCAGGCTTGGCTCCAGACTTGGGTTTCTTCCCGGGAGTAGCAACTGGCTTTCTATTCTTCTTGAAGTTACCCTTCTTTCCCTTGCCCTTTTTCTTGAAACTGGTGGTCTTGTTAACCATCAACACTTGATGCTCCTTCTTGATTTCTACCTTCGTAGCTTTGAGCATTGCGAAGAGCTCGGGAATAGTCTTCTCCACCCCTTGCATATTATAGTTCATCACGAAGCCTTTATAGTTTGGTGGCAGTGATTGAAGAACTCTGTCAATAACACTATCATCATCAACCTTAACTCCAAGCTGAGTCATGTAGTTATGGTACCCACACATTCTGAGTAAGTGTTCACTGACAGAACTGTTCTCCTCTATCTTGCAGCTATAGAACTTGTTGGAGACTTCATATCTCTCAACTCGGGCATTTTCTTAAAATATTAACTTCAACTCTTGGAACATCTCATATGCTCCATGATGCTCAAAACGTCTTTGAAGTCCTGATTCTAAGCTGTAAAGCATGGCACACTGAACTATCGAGTAGTCATCAGGTCGATCTTGCCAGATGTTCATAACATCGGGAGTTGCTCCTGCAGCAGGCCTTTCACCTAGCAGTGCTTCAAGGACATAATTCTTCTATGCAACAATGAGGATAATCCTAAAGTTACGGACCCAGTCCGTGTAGTTTCTACCATCATCTTTCAACTTAGCTTTCTCTAGGAACGCATTAAAATTCAAGGGAACGGTAGCACGGGCCATTGATCTGCAACATAGATATAGGAAAACTACCAGGATTAAGTTCATGATAAATTAAGTTCAATTAATCATATTACTAAAGAACTCCCACTTAGATAGGCATCCCTCAAGTCATCCAAATGATCACGTGATCCAAATCAACTAAACCATGTTCGATCATCATGTGAGATGGAGTAGTTTTCAATGGTGAACATCTTATGTTGATCATATCTACTATATGATTTACACTCGACCTTTCGATCTCCAGTGTTCCGAGGCCATGTATGTACATGCTAGGCTCGTCAAGTTTAACCCGAGTATTCTGCACGTGCAAAACTGTCTTACACCCGTTGTATGTGAACGTACAGCTTATCACACTCGATCATCACATGGTGTCTTGGCACGACGAATTGTCGCAACAGTGCATACTCAGGGAGAACACTTGTACCTTGAAATTTAGTAAGGTATCATCTTATAATTCTACCATCGTTCTAAGGAAAATAAGATGCATAAAAAGATAAACATCACATGCAATCAAAATATGTGACATGATATGGCCATCATCATCTTGTGCTTTTGATCTCCATCTCCAAAGCATCGTCATGATCTCCATCGTCATCGGCTTGACACCATGATCTTCATCGTAGCGTCGTGGTTGTCTCGTCAACTATCTCTTTTACTACTATTGCTAACTCATAGTGATAAAGTAAAGCAATTACATGGCGTTCACAATTCATACAATAAAGAGATAACCATAAGGCTCCTGCCGGTTGCCGATAATTTACAAAACATGACCATCTCATACAATAACGTATAACTCATCACGTCTTGACCATGTCACATCACAACAAGCCCTGCAAAAACAAGTTAGACATCCTCTACTTTGTTGTTGCAAGTTTTACGTGGCTGCTACGGGCTTCTAGCAAGAACCGTTCTTACCCGTGCATCGAAGCCACAACGATTTTTAGTCAGGTGTGCTGTTTTAACCTTCATCAAGGACCGACCGTAGTCAAACTCGATTCAACTAAAGTTGGAGAAACATACACCCACCAGCCACCTGTGTGCAAAGCACGTCGGTAGAACCAGTCTCATGAACGCGGTCATGTAATGTCAGTCCGGGCCGCTTCATCCAACAATACCGCCAAATCAAAGTATGACATTGATGGTAAGCAGTATGACTATAATCGCCCACAACTCTTTGTGTTCTACTCGTGCATATCATCTACGCATAGACCTGGCTCATGATGCCACTGTTGGGAACGTAGCATGCAATTTCAAACAAATTCCCACGCTCACGCAAGATCTATCTAGGAGATACATAGCAACGAGATAGGGAGAGTGTGTCTACGTACCCTCGTAGACCGAAAGCGGAAGCATTGTATTAACGTGGTTGATGTAGTCGAAGGTCTTCACAATCCAACCGATCCAAGTATCGAACATACATCACCTCCGTGTTCAGCACACGTTCAACTCGATGACGTCCCTCAAGCTCTTGATCTAGTAGAGGGTCGAGGGAGAGTTCCGTCAGCACAATGTGTGGCGACGGTATTGGTGATGTGATCCGCGCAGGGCATCGCCTAAGCACTATGACGCTATGACCTGAGGACTAAACTGTGGAGGGGGCACCGCACACGGCTAAGAGATTGTCTGTTGTGCCTTTGGGGTGCCCCCTTCCCACGTATATAAAGAAGGGGAGGGGAGGAGGCCGGTCTAGGAGGAGGCGCGCTAAGGGGGGAGTCCTACTTGGACTCCTAGTCCAAGTAGGATTCGCCCCCCTTTTTTCCTTCCAATGGAGAGGGGAAAGGGGAAAGGAGGAGAGGGAGAAGGAAAGGGGGGCCGCGCCCCTCACGCCTTGTCCAATTCGGTTTGGCCTTTCGGGGGGGGGGGGGCAACTCTTGTGGCAGCCTCCCTCTCTCCACTATGGCCCAATAGGCCCATTAACTTTCCCGGGGGGTCCGATAGCCTCCCGGTACACCGATAAATCCCCGATCTTCTTCAAAACCATTCTAGTGTCCATATATAACCTTCCAATATAGGAATCTTTACCTCTCAACCATTTTGAGAGTCCTCGTCATATCCGTGATATAATCCAGGACTCCGAACAAACTTCGGTCACCAAATCACATAACTCATAATACAAATCATCATCGAACGTTAAGCTTGCGGACCCTACGGGTTCGAGAACTATGTAGACATGACCGAGACATATCTCTAGTCAATAAACAATAGCGGAACCTGGATGCTCATATTGGCTCCTACATATTCTACAAAGACCTTTATCGGTCAAACCACATAACAACATACGTCATTCCTTTTGTCAACGGTATGTTACTTGCCCGAGATTTGATCATCGGTATCATCATACCTAGTTTAATCTCGTTACCGGCAAGTCTCTTTACTCATTCCATAATACATCATCTCGTGACTAACTGATTAGTCATTTGCTTGCAAGGCTTATTATGATGTGTATTACCGAGAGGGCCTAGAGATACCTCTCCGACACTCGGAGTGACAAATCCTATTCTCGATCTATGCCAACTCAACAAATACATTCGGAGACACATGTAGAGCATCTTTATAATCACCCGGTTATGTTGTGACGTTTGATAGCACACAATGTGTTCCTCCGGTATTTGGGAGTTGCATAATCTCATAGTCAGAGGAACATGTATAAGTCATGAAGATAGCAATAGCAATAAAACTAAACGATCACTATGCTAAGCTAACGGATGGGTCATGTCCATCACATCATTCTCCTAATGATGTGACTCCGTTCATCAAATGACAACACATGTCTATGGTTGGGAAACACAACCATCTTTGATTAACGAGCTAGTCTTGTATAGGCTTACTAGGGACACGGTGTTTCATCTATGTATTCACACATGTATCAAGTTTCTGGTTAATACAATTCTAGCATGAATAAAAGACATTTATCATGATATATAAGGAAATATAAATAACAACTTTATTATTGCCTCTAGGGCATATTTCCTTCAGGTCCACTGCAGAACCCGCATGCTCCGTACCATATAGGAGGGGTTTAGTGCAAGGCCAATGCATAGCCCTAGGGTGATGCATCGTAGGCCGTGTAGGATCGGATATCGGGAAAAGTAGGTTCGGATGGTGTGGCGGGATCCTCGGCAGAGGCGGGTGCTTAAGGACAAAAAGTGTGGTTCGATGCATAAATCTAAAAATTTGAAGTGGAGATTAGGGATGCATGTGTAGTTGGAGTCTACTTTCTTTTCTTTGATGAGTTCCAGTAGTAGTAGGTTGCGTTGGGGAGAAAAAAAATCAATATACATGCCTCAAGTTAGTTTTTCTCATGGAGCATTTGTATTCATATGCACCACTGTACATGCCCTTATGTAGTGCACGTTGATTCATGACATAACACGTGAGCTCGGACCCGATGCACTTTTGTGGTACGTCGACCTGTGGCGTCAACTACGTCACATAGTCCAACCCCTAACCCTTGATCGCCTCATATGGAGACGAACGAAGTTAGGTGCCTACTCTGCCGCATCTTGCTGCGCCGCCACGTTTCACGGTTCTGTTGAAGACCCTAACTGGCGCCTTATCTGGAGGACAAGGACTCCTTGCATGTGAAGATCTTCATTTCGTTGGCTTTGCTTGGTTTTTTGCTGGACCACCGGGCGGCCAGCTAGGCATGCCTCTGCTACTTCTTGAGCTTGCATTGATTTTTCCCTTGAAGAGGAAAGGGTGATGTAGCAAAGTAGAGATAAGTATTTCCCTCAGTTGAGAACCAAGGTATCAATCCAGTAGGAGGTACAAGCAAGTCTCCAATATATGCACCTGCACAAACTAACAAACACTTGCACACAATGCGGAAAAGGGGTTGTCAATCCCTTCAACGTCACGAACAAGAGTGAGATCTGATAGAGATAGGTTTAAAACTAAAGTAAAAAGCTAAATAAAGTAAACACAAAATAATTGCAGCAAGGTATTTTTGGATTTTTTTGGTTTTATAGATATGAAAATAATAGATGTAAAATAGACTCGGGGCCATAGGTTTCACTAGAGGCTTCTCTCTTGAATAAAGCATACAACGGGTAAAAAAATCACTGTCGAGCAATTGATACAAAAGCACAAAGTTATGACGATATCTAAGGCAATGATCATGAATATAGGCATCACGTCCGTGACAAGTATACCGAAACAATTCTACATCTACTACTATTACTCCACACATCGACCGCTATCCAGCATGCATTTAGAGTATTAAGTTCATAAAAACAGAGTAACGCCTTAAGCATGATGATATGACGTAGAGGAATAAACTCAAGCAATATGATATAAACCCCATCTTTTTATCCTTGATGGAAACAATGCAGAGGACACGGGAAGATTGAATCCAAAACTAAGCACCTCTCCTGTTGCAATAACTACCAATCTAGTTGGCCAAACCAAACCAATAATTCAAAGAGAAATACAAAGATATCAAATCATGCATATAAGAATTCAGAGAAGATTCAAATAATATTCATAGATAATCTGATTATAAATCCACAATTCATCGGATCTCGACAAACACACCCAAAAGAAGATTACATCGAATAGATCTCCAAGAACATCAAGGAGAACATTGTATTGAAGATCAAAGAGAGACAAGAAGCCATCTAGCTACTAGCTATAGACCCGTAGGTCTATGGTAAACTACTCACGCATCATCGGACCCCCCTCCGACAGAGTACCGAAAAAGGCCTCCAGATGGGATCTCATGGGATCAGAAACTTGCGATAGTGGAAAAGTATTTTAGTGGAGGCTTTTAGGGTTTCAGAAATACTTCTGAATATATAGGCCAAGGAAGGGGGTCACGGGGTCTCCGAGGGGGCCACAAGCCCTAGGGGCACCCCCTAGCTTGTCGTCTCCTCGGGGACTCTCTAACTTGGACTCCAAGTCATATGTGTGTCTTCTGGTCTAAGAAAAATCATTGCGAAAGTCATATTCCGTTTGGACTCCGTTTGATGTTCCGTTTCTGCGAAACTCTAAAACAAGGAAAAACAGAAACTGCCATTGGGCTCTAGGTTAATAAGTTAGTCCCATAAATAATATAAAATAACATATTAATGCATATAAAACATTCAAAGTTGATAATATAATAGCATTTAACAATCAAAAACTATAGATACGTTGAAGACGTATCAAGCATCCCCAAGCTTAATTCATGCTCGTCCTTGAGTAGGTAAATGATAAAAACAGAATTTTTGATTTGGAATGCTACCTGGCATATTTAGCAATGTATTTCTTCTTTATTTGGCATGAATGTTCAGATCCATATGATTCAAAACAAAAGTTCATTAATATCAAAACAATAATACTTCAAGCATACTAGAAAGAAAATTATGAAGCTTCAAAAATAACATGGTCAAAGAAAGTTATCCCTACAAAACCATATTGTCTTGTCATGCTCCCTCTTCTTAGAACAAAATATAAATCATGCCCACCTCAATGTCAGCCAAGCAATTGTATTCATACTTTTACATTCTTAAAAAAATCAATTCTTCACGCAATACATGAGCGTGAGCCATGTACATAACACTATGGGTGGAATAGATGGTGGTAGTAGACAAAAGCAGGGAGAAAGTCTCACATCAACTAGACAAATCAATGGATTATGGAGATGTCTATCAATCGATATCAATGTGAGTGAGAAGGTATTGCCATGTAACAGATGGACTAGAGCTATAAGTGTATGAAAGCTCAAAAGAAAACTAAGTGGGTGTGCATCCAACTTGCTTGCTCATGAAGACCTAGGGCATTTGAGGAAGCCCATCATTGGAATATACAAGCCAAGTTCTATAATAAAAAATTCCCACTAGTAATATATGAAGGCGACAAAATAGGAGACTCTCTACAATGAAGTACATGGTGCTACTTTGAAGCACAAGTGTGGAAAAGGATAGTAACATTGTCCCTTCTCTCTTTTATCTCATTTTTTTGAAGACTCCTCATTTTTGGACACTTTTGGGCTCTTTGGCCTCTTTTTTTATTTGGACACTTTGGCATTTTTTATTTATAACCTCACATGTGAAAATGTTCTAATAATGATGATCATCACACTTTTATTTACTTACAACTCAAAATTACAACTCGATGGTGAACTCAAACATGATGACGGAACGGTGGAGTTACATGGCAATATATCTCGGAATGGCTATGTAAATGCCATAATATGTAGGTATGGTGGATGTTTTGAGGAAAGGTATAAGTTGGGTTTGATACACCAGCGAAAGTTGCGCGACACGAGAGTGGCTAGCAATGGTGGAAGGGTGAGGGTGCTTATAATCCATGGACTCCCCATCAGTCATAAATAACTCACATACTTATTGCAAAAAGTTTATTAGCCCTCGAAGCAAAGTACTACTACACATGCTCCTAGGGGAGAGGTTGGTAGGAGTTAACCGTCGCGTGCTCTCGACTTTCACTCAAAGATGGACAATCAAGAATAAATCACGCTCCAACTTCATCACATAAATAGAAGACCATACATGCATGCTACGGGAATCAAAAACCTAAACACAATTATTTCTTTAACCACACAACTTACTACTAGCATGACTCTAATATTTCCATCTTAATATCTCAAAACAATTGCAAGGAATCAAACTTCTCATAAACTCAATGCTCTTTATGAAAGTTTTTATTATACCCTCTTTGGATGCCTATCATATTAGGACTAAATTCCTAATCCAAGCAAAGTACCATGCTGTTTAGAGACTCTCGAAATAATATAAGTGAAGCATGAGAGTTCATTAATTTCTTTAAAATAAATATCACCGCCGTGCTCAAAAAGACATAAGTGAAGCACTAGAGCAGTTACCCTAGCTCAAAAGATATAAGTGAAGCACAAAGAGTATTCTAATAATTCAAGATTAATGCATGCCCCTATCAAAAGGTATGTAAAGCAAGGATGATTGTGTCAAACTAAGAATCAAAGACTCAAACCATACAAGACGCTCCAAGCAAAACACATATCATGTGGTGAATAAAAATATAGCCTCAAGTAAATTTACCGATGGATTAAAGACGAAAGAGGGGATGCTATCCGGGGTATCCCCAAGCTTAGATGCTTGGTTGTCCTTGAATATTACCTTGGGGTGGCTTGGGCATCCCCAAGCTTAGGCTCTTGCCAGTCCTTATTCCATAGTCCATCAAATCTTTACCAAAAACTTGAAAACTTCACAACACAAAACTCAACAGAAAACTCGTGGGATCTGTTAGTAAAACAAATCAAATAACCACTTTAGATATTATTGTGAACTCATTATAATTTTATATTGGTGTTATATCTACTGTGTTATAACTTCTCCATGGTTCATACCCCCCGATACTAGCCATATATTCATCAAAATAAGCAAACAACACAATGAAAACAGAATTTGTCAAAAACAGAATAGTCTGTAGCAATCTGAAAACTTCGCATACTTCTGCATCTAAAAAAATTCTGAAAAATTAGGACAACGTGGCAATTTTTATATCCATCTTGTGTAAAAATATCAGAAAATTATCACGCTCCGGTGAATTATAGAATTTTCTGCAGTAGACGCAAAAGTTTCTATTTTTCAGTAAAATTGAATCAACAATCTTCCAAACCACCCCAAAGGTCTTACTTGGCACAAACACTAAATTAAAACATGAAAAAACATCTAGCAAGAGGCTAGATGATAGACTTATGGAAGAACAACAAGAAAAAAGTAAAAACCAAAATAAAATCGAGTTGCCTCCCAACAAGCGCTATTGTTTAACGCCCCTAGCTAGGCATAAAGCAACGATCTAGGTATTGCCATCTTTGGTACTCCAACCATAATAGCCCTCATAATAGATTCATATGGTAACCTTATTTTCTTTATAGGAAAGTGTTCCATTCCCTTCCTTATTGGAAATTGAAATCTAATGTTTACTCGTTTCATATCAATAATTGCACCAATCGTTCTCAAGAAAGGTCTACCATGAACAATAGAGCATGTTGGATTGCAATCTATATCAAGAACAATGAAATCCACGGGAACATAATTCCTATTTGCAACAATAAGAGCATCATTAATCCATCCCATATGTTTTTAATAGTGGAATCCGCTAGATGCAAATTTAAAGAACAATCATCAAGTTTATGGAACCCTAGCACATCACATAGATTTTTCACAATCAAGGAAACACTGGCACCCAAATCACACAAAGCATTACACTCATAATATTTAATATTGATTTTAATAGTAGGTTCCCAATCATCATAAAGTTTTCTAGGGATTGAAACTTCCAACTCAAGTTTTTCCTCAAAAGATTTCATCATAGCATCAACAATATGTTTCGTAAAAGCCTTGTTTTGATTATAAGCATGGGGAGAATTTAACATGGGTTGCAGAGAGGAAATACTATCTACCCAAGAACAACTATCATAATTAAATTCCTTGAAATCCAAAATAGTGGGTTCATTGCTAGCTAAAGCTTCGACCTCTCCAATCCCACCTTTATCACTTTTTCACTAAGATCAGGAGGGGTCGGGTTATGCCCATGGCGGTTCACCAAGATAGAGCCCATGAAGATATTGAAGATGACGGTTCACGAAGCAGGCTTGCTGCGGACCCGAAGCCCAAAGGCGACTTAAGGCCTATAGGTATAAACCGCCATGTATGTATGACTTGTATTGTTAGGCAAGAATAGTTAGTCACCGAGCCATACACGTTGTATGAGCCGGCCGGGACTCTATGAACCGACAGGCGTCAACCAGTGTATATAAAGGGACGACCCGGCGGCAGTTTAGGACAAGAAACATGAGATCGAAAGCTAGGTCAAGCGTATTCGCTCCCTGGCAATCGAACCCTACGCAATACCACCACAAACTGGATCAGGCCTTTACCTTCACCGCAAGGGGCCGAACCAATATAAACTCTCCGTGTCCTTTGTCCCGCTTAACCCCTTTAAGCTAACCTTCGACGTGATGGCTCCACAACTAAGTCCTTTCACTAGGACATCTGCCGTGTTAACCCCACGACAGTTGGCGCCCACCATGGGGCCTGCACACGGTAGTTTCGAGTTCTTGAAGGGCAACTTCGAAGGGATCAAGGGATACGATGTGGGCTGGATGACCAAGAGTCGTCGTGGCAAGCTCTACATCAACGACGCGGGCTGGGGCCCCGAGGCAGGCTCAATTGAGTATGGGTACCGGGTCCCCTTCGGCGAAATCCACGTCTTCATCGGCAAGATCGGCGAACCGGGCCTTGAGCCGGACACCTGCACCGACATCATCGAGATGGCTCAGCGTGCATGACCCGCCGGGGTTCGATCTGCTGTGAAGCATGCTTTTGTGGGATATATCCATGGGGCGGAGTTTGAGGAATGATCTGCATCTGGTAGAGAGACGTTTGTGTACTCTGATGGCGAGTCGTCCTGCCCAACCGATTCAATGTATCAACTGCAAGATGGACGGCTTGGGGGCTATTCCGATGGCGATAGTATTTCGAACCCTATGAGCCGCTGAGACGGGTGGTGTTCTTTATGGGCGGTACTCAACCGGCGCTTGGATCTGCAACTGCTGCTGCTATGACCTCTGATTCTACGGCCGCGGCAATAGCTAGCGTTGCCGGCTTTGCGCGCCCACTGGCTCAAGTTTTGACTGAGTTGCTGGAAGCTTTGTTGACTTTAATGGGGGTGGAGGTAACCCCAGATAATCAAGAGTAGCATAAAGTAGACGTTGCAAAGCTAAGGGATGACATAGCTAAGGCCAAGGAGGACCTGTCGGTTGAGAACGCTAGGATGGCCACAGAGCGAGCTGTTTTGGACGCTCATGCACAACGGATTCAGGCGGACTCTTTCCGGCTCACCTTGGATCAAAATGTGACAAATGGAGTCACGCGAAGAAGGCACCAGAGCCGTCTACCTTTGATTTACGAGGTGAGGAATCTCTTCAACACACCTGGAGCAGGGACCAGTAACCCGCTGGTGATAAACCAGGTTGAAGCACCTGGGGCTGGAACACTGGCTCAGCTGCGCACGACGGAGCCACTCCGCTTGAATATTACTCTGCCTCAGCATGTACCAACACCGCCGGGTCATTATTCTAACCCTTTGGATAATATAAATGATGCGGCGACGCGACTGGCAGCTCTACCTGTTGAAGGCGAATCATCGGCGACAATGGAAATATGAAGAGCCGGAGAATTACTTCAGACGGTCGTGGCCCAACAGGTGGCTTATTCATACAGTCGTGATCGGATCCACTCAACACCGCGTTCGAGTAGGAGTTATAGCAGTCATATTGATGAGCCATCTGTGTCAAGCAGTGGGCGATACCGTGATCAGCTTCATAGGTCTAACCTGCCTCATGCTGGTAATAATGTCTAGGCTTTGGTGGACCAGGGCAGAGCACGACGGGAGGCCAAGTTGGCAGCTCAGCAAGCGGCTCATTAGCATTCTCCGGTTCATCCGACAACTTCGGTAGAGACAGGCGTGACCTTTAGAACCTTGGGTGTTCCATGTTTAGTGTCGGCTATACGGAACATGCGTTTGCCCAAGGATTTCAAGGGCCCTTGTAAGATGCCTAACTATACAATAGATCAGCCCCCCGAAGCTTGGGTTGCACGTTATGAGATGGCAATGGAGCTGCTGGATGTCGGTGATGCCGCATGTGCTAAGTATTTCACCATGATGCTAGATGGGATGACCCGTACTTGGTTGAAAGGGTTGCTGGTTAACTCCAATGGATCATGGGCCGAGTTAAAAGCCCGGTTTATCCAAAATTTTAAAGACACGTGCAAGCAGCCTATGTCAATTGTGGATTCGGACTCCTGTATCCAAGAAGAGGGCGAGTCAACAACGCATTGGGTACACCGGGTCTCAGCCATCCTGCGATCGTATCAATGTCGATACATCAGTTATAACGTTGGAGAAAAACTATCATTTTTTGCCCCTTAAGCTGAAGCTGGGGCGGCTCAAACGTCACTGCAATAACATGGGGGATCTCATGGCGGCTCTGGTTAAGTATGCTGACTCTGATAGTACTAAGGACCCCAAGTGTGACGAGGAAAAGCTGGGTAAGGGAAAGAAGAGTAGCAACAACAAAGGACAACAGCATAACCCGACGAATCAGGGGGGCAATGGTAAGCGCAAGGCTGATAGTAGTTTCGATTTTTTGGCTAACACCAACACGCAGAATAACGATCAGCGTCGTAAGGGAAAGCCAAACCCTCAGTTTGGAGGGAAAACATTCAGCCTCGAGGAGATGATGAATCAGCCGTGCGCGAAGCATGGTACTGAGGAAAGGCCAGCTGCTCACCTTTGGAAGGATTGCTTCATCATGAAAGAATACGGAAATTAATTTTTTTGTCAGAATAATCATGGGCCGTACGGTGGCTTAGGACCCGGCTCTCACGGTCCGGGTCACGGTGGTGGCGGTTCTGGTTCCGGTTTTCAAGGCCAAGGCAATCAGGCTGGCTACAATCAATAGTCTGGACAGGGGGCTCAGCAGCAGCAACAACAGTCAGGGTATCAGAGTAACCCGAAGCAGTTGAATAGTGGGCAGTCCACGTCTTCACCACAAGTTTATGTAATCGTGATCAGAAGCTCCATAAAAGGGCGGGGAACGCCATTGAGCCGGCGGTTCCTCGTTACTTACGCTGGTCAGAGCAACCCATTGCATGGAGTCGTGCGGATCACCCGCTCCGGGTTGATAATCCGGGTCACTTGGCACTGGTGGTGGCGTCTTAGGTTGGGGGGCGTACAAGTTTACTAAGGTACTCATGGATGGAGGAAATAGCATCAATATCCTTTACTATGATACTTTCCGTCGCATGGGATTGACTGACAAAAATCTTAAGCTGTCTAATATTGTTTTCCATGGAGTGGTGCCTGGTAAGTCGGCATATCCTGTAGGTAAGATCGCTCTTGAGGTAGCCTTTGGGGATGAATATGATTCGAGAGCAGAAACTTTGACCTTTGAAGTTGTCAGGATCCAAAGCCCGTATCATGCTCTGTTTGGCCGGCCGGCTTATGCTAAATTCATGGCAAGGCCGTGTTATGTTTATCTACAGCTCAGATGCCGGGTCACAAGGGTACCATCACGGTGCATGGAAGCAGGAAGATAGCCTTAGAGTGTGAAGAAGGCGATGCTGCCTATTGATGTCTACTACACAACCTTCTTCTTGTAGACGTTGTTGGGCCTCCAAGTGCAGAGGTTTGTAGGACAGTAGAAATTTTCCCTCAAGTGGATGACCTAAGGTTTATCAATCCGTGGGAGGCGTAGGATGAAGATGGTCTCTCTCAACCAACCCTGCAACCAAATAACGAAGAGTCTTTTGTGTCCCCAACATACCCAATACAATGGTAAATTGTATAGGTGCACTAGTTCGGCGAAGAGATGGTGATACAAGTGCAATATGGATGGTAGATATAGGTTGTTGTAAACTTGAAATATAAAAACAGCAAGGTAGCAAGTGGTAAACGTGAGCATAAACGGTGCTGCAATGATAGTAAACAAGGACTAGGGTTCATACTTTCACTAGTGCAAGTTCTCTCAACAAGGATAACATAATTGGATCATATTACTAGCCCTCAACATGCAACAAAGAGTCACTCCAAAGTAACTAATAGCGGAGAAAAAACGAAGAGATTATGGTAGGGTACGACACCACCTCAAAGTTATTCTTTCTGATCGATCTATTCAAGAGTCCGTAGTAACGTTCAATCTATCATAGAGTTTGTACTAGAATAACACCTTAAGACACAAATCAACCAAAACCCTAATGCCACCTAGATACTCCAGTGTCACCTGAAGTATCCGTGGGCATGATTATACGATATGCATCACACAATCTCAGAAACATCTATTCAACCAACACATAGAACTTCAAAGAGTGCCCCAAAGTTTCTACCGGAGAGTCAAGACGAAAACGTGTGCCAACCCCTATGCATAGATTCCCAAGGTCACGGAACCCGCAAGTTGATCACCAAAACATACATCAAGTGGATCACATGATGTCCCATTGTCACCACAGATAAACATGTGCAAGACATACATCAAGTGTTCTCAAATCCTTAAAGACACAATCCGATAAGATAACTTCAAAGGGAAAACTCAATCCATTACAAGAGAATAGAGGGGGAGAAGCATCAAAAGATCCAACTAGAATAGCAAAGCCCACGATACATCAAGATCGTGCCATCTCAAGAACAAGAGAGAGAGAGAGAGAGAGAGAGATCAAACACATAGATAATGGTACATACCCTCAGCCCCGAGGGTGGACTACTCCCTCCTCGTCATGGAGAGCGTCGGGATGATGAAGATAGCCACCGGAGAGGGATTCCCCCCTCCGGCAGGGTGTCGGAACAGGGTCTAGATTGGTTTTCGGTGGCTACAGAGGCTTTCGGCGGTGGAACTCCTGATCTAGGTTAATTACCAAAGGTTTCAGTATTTATAGGATTTTTTGGCGTAGGGCACAAGTCAGGGGGGCTTCTGGGCTGTCCACGAGATAGGAGGGCGCGCCCCCTGCCCAGGGTGCACCCCACCCTCGTGGGCAGCCCGTGACTCTCCTGGCCCAACTCTTTTACTTTGGGGGCTTCTTTTGGTCCAAAAAAAATTATCAAAAATTGGCACGTCAATTGGACTCCTAAAACAGGAGAAAAACAGAAACTGGCACTAGGCTCTGGGTTAATAGGTTACTCCCAAAAATAATATAAAAGTGTATATAAAAGTCCATAAGACATCCTAGAAGGATAATATATAGCATGGAACAATCAAAAATTATAGATACGTTGGAGACGTATCACCTATGCTGATTCTGTTTGTGCAACAGAGGAATTGAAATTTTATAAGGATAATGTTGATCCAGTAGAAATGACATCTTTGAAAAAGCCAACCATAGAGCATGACCCCTTACTTAATTTCAAATCAGCAGATGACACTAAGCTAGTTGACTCTGTTCCTGGCGATTCATCCAAGCAGTTCAGCATCAGTGCTAATCTGGATCTGAAATAGGAAAGCGCGCTCATCGAGTTGATCCATGAGAACTGGGACATTTTTGCATGGAAATCTTTTGACATGCAAGGTGTACCGAGGGAACTCGCTGAGCACACTCTTAATATTGATTCAAAGTTTACACCGGTCAATCAATTCCCTCGTCGCTTCAATGAAGAGAGACGTAAGGCCATTGATGAAGAAGTGACCCGGCTCTTGGCCGCTGGGTTCATTGTTGAAGTCTTTCATCCTGAGTGGCTAGCTAACCCGGTGCTGGTGCTTAAGAAAAATGGCACTTGGTGTATGTGTGTGGATTACACAGATTTGAAGAAAGCCTGTCCAGCTGATCCTTTTGCTCTCCCCCACATTGATCAGATTATTGATGCTACGGCGGGTTGTGAACGTCTGAGCTTTTTGAATGCTTATTTTGGTTATCATCAGATCAAGATGGCAGTTAAGGACCAGGAGAAGACAGCTTTCATCACTCCTTTTGGAACCTTCTGTTATGTGTCTATGCCTTTTGGGCTCAAGAGTGCCCAGGCGACTTACCAGCGATGTGTGCAGAATTGCCTTTATGACTAGATTGGACTCAATGTTCATGCTTATGTGGATGATATTGTGGTGAAATCCAGGAAGAAAGAAACCTTGATTGATGATTTGAAATAGACCTTTGACAATCTCCAGGTCTACAAGATGATGGTTAATCCGGCCAAGTGTGTCTTTGGTGTACCAGTAGGTAAGCTCTTGGGTTTTTTGGTTTCTGACAGAGGCATTGAAGCTAACTCGGAGAAGATCAAGGCCATTACTTCCTTGGCTAAGCCAGGTGTGTCAATGATGTTCATCGTGTGGCGGGTCGTATTGCGGCCTTAAGCCGGTTCATAAGCCGGTTTGGTGAGAAAGCTATACCACTGTATTAGATTATGAAGAAAGCATATCACTTTGTCTGGAGTAAGGCTGCTAATGAAGCTTTCGAAGCCTTGAAGAAATAGTTAGCTGAGCCGCCAGTCCTTGCTGCTCCTATTGATAAGGAGCCATTGTTGTTGTATGTGGCTGCTAATGCCTGGTCTGTCAGCATAGCTATTGTGGTGGAACGGAAGGAGTCGGGCAAGGAGCTTCTGGTTCAAAGGCCGGTTTACTACGTAAGTGAGGTGCTTATTGAATCCAAGCAGAGGTACCCACACTGGAAGAAGCTTGTGTATAGGGTGTTCATGGCTAGCCGAAAGCTCAAGCAGTATTTTTTGGGTCATCCTATCACCGTGGTCAGCTCTGCTCCTTTAGGGGATATCATTCAAAACAGAGAAGCCATAGGTCGGGTCGCCAAATGGGCCATTGAACTTGGACCTCATGGTTTGAAATATATGCCTCGCACAGCCATCAAGTCTCAAGCACTTGTGGATTTCATCAATGATTGGACAGACTTGCAGACGCCTGAAGAAAAGCCGGATCACCCATATTGGACCATTCACTTTGATGGGTCCAGGCAATTGGAAGGCTCGAGGGCTATAGTTATCTTGACTTCTCCACGAGGTGATAAATTTTGTTATGTTTTAAGGTTGATGTTCCCTTGTACTAATAATGCATCTGAGTATGAAGCCTTGCTCCATGGTCTTCGGATGGCTAAGGAGATGAATCTAAGCCGTGTTAGGTGTTTTGGCGATTCACACTTGGAGGCTCATCAAGTTTCTCGCACTTGGGATTCTAAAGATCCGCTCCTGGCGGCTTACCAACGCGAGGTTGATGCCATTGTGGGTCATTTCAAAGGTTATCGGGTGGAACACGTTGATCATAGGAAAAATGAGGTTGCTGATGCTATAAGCTGGCTAGGATCCCAACGTAAGCCGGTGCTACCTAACGTTTTTCTTGACATCCTGCATAGCCCTTCAGTCAAATTGCCTACACAGGAAGATCTAGCTATTCCTGACCCGGAGGCACAATTGGTGGCGGCTCTTCATGCGATTCCTAACTGGACAGTTCCATATTTGGCTTATATGACCCGGGGCAAGTTACCTGAGGATGAAACTTTGGCCAGACAAATAACCCGACGGTCTAAGTCAATGACCATTGTCAATGGAGAGCTGCATCATTGCAGTGTTACTAGGGCGCTTCAACGTTGTGTTTCTACTGAGGAGGGTCGGGAGATTCTTCGTGAGATTCATGAAGGAGATTGTGGTCATCATGCTGGTTCTAAGTCTCCTGTAGCCAAGGCTTTTCGTCTTGGGTTTTATTGGCTGGCGGCTCATGCTGATGCAGAGGATTTGGTCAGTAAATGTGACGGTTTTTAGAAATTTTCATGCCAAGCTCATGTGTCGGCTCAAGAATTGAGGATGATTCCAATTACTTGGCCATTTGCAGTATCGGGGCTTGATATGGTTGGGCCTTTCGAAAGGTCCAAGGATAAAAAGACTCACCTTTTGGTGGCAGTTGACAAGTTTACAAAATGGATCGAAGCAGAGCCGGTTAGTAAGTGTGATGCGGCAACGACGGTTCAATTCATCAAAAAGGTGATTTTCCATTTTGGTTTTCCACATAGCATCATAACCGATAATGGCACTAATTTGTCCAAGGGTGCTATGAAAGCGTTTTGTCAACGAGAACATATCCGACTTGATGTATCATCAGTGTCTCACCCCCAATCCAATGGTCAAGCTGAGAGAACCAATCAAGCGATCCTGAGAGGCATCAAGCCCCGGCTTATGGTCCCTTTGTAGAGGACGCCGGGTTGTTGGGTGGAGGAGTTACCCTCAGTACTATGGAGCATTAATACTACCCCTAATATATCCACCGGATACACTCCTTTCTTCATGGTTTACGGAGCAGAGGCAGTTCTCCCTAGTGACATTCGCCACGACTCGCCCCGTGTGGCGTCTTATGTTGAAGCTGATAATGAAAAGGCACGCCAAGATGCACTTGACCTGTTGGATGAGGAGCGTGACCTTGCACCGGCTCGTTCAACGATTTACCAGCAGGTTCTGCACCGTTATCACAGCCGTCGGGTTAAGACCAGAAGTTTTTAAGAGGGTGACTTGGTGCTCCGGCTTATCCAGGATCAAAAAGATATGCATAAACTATCCCTACCTTGGGAAGGGCCTTTTGTGGTCAGCAATAATTTAAACAATGGATCATACTACCGTATCGATGTTCGAGACCACAAGGACTCACGCACATCGAAGGAGGAGACCCGACGGTCGTGGAATATTTCTCATCTTCGGCCTTATTACACCTGAGTCACTCGCTCTCGTGATGTAACAATCTTAACAATGTATATATGATGATGGTTATAATAAAGTCGATATCCCTGATAATTCAGGGCCTCTGTCGTTTCATTTATACTAATAATGAGTCTTTGTTTCATATGATTACTTGGGGGCTTCTTGCTTAATTGAGTATAGCTGTGAATATCGTATTCCTTCGGATTGTATGCCAAGAATAAAATGCTACTTGGGGGCTCTTTGTTAAATGGACAAAGAGTTTTCTGACCCTTGTAATAGGCTTGGAAGCCATGCTTGGAAGCTAGGTGTATTCACCTAAAAACCCAGGTTATCCTGCCTTCTTAAGTCTGCCACTCCACCCAGATTGACTGGAATGACCCGCCGTTCTTTGACATGTCAATCTTATACAGACCCTGAACTTGTCAAAGTTAACGATGATTGGTCATGTGAGGCCCAGCTTATTAGGTTGAGTGAAGGTTTAACCTAGCGGCTGTGCGGCCCTTTGAACACACTTGATTTTAAGGTTTGGCGGCCTACGAAAGCCTTGTTTTTTGTCTTTTGATTTGAACATTTTTTGAGCTTCATCTCTTGTGACATGTTAATACATGTTTGGAAACCAATGAGGGCTATGATACCATATGGTTCATATATGAATCGATCCAGAGTTTATTAACCCGGTCTGGCTTTGGACGTTAAGTCGCCAGTGCATGATGGATATGTTCTTTGAGTGCTAGCTCTAAGCTCTGGGATATTACCCCTTGCTGCATACAGCATTGTAAGCCGGCGTCATATGTCAATTGAGCAGGACGTTGTGCGCTCAATCTTTTGGGTTGTAACCCTTACTGTGTTGGTATGGTAAGCCGGCAGTATGAATAAATATCACAGGTATAATATTTTATAATTATGCATGGTTATGATTGAACCGGCCCTGGTTATGGACTGCCTTTAGTCACCAGTGGTTTTTATAGGGTATCGTGACCTGACCAGTGGTAAACTTCCAAGGCACTTGTGATTTGTTTTACGTGCAGGTAAAATAATAAATCTAGCATACATAGTTGACGAGATCAGGAGCACAAGTGGCCAAGCTTCAATTGGTAAAATGGAAGTGTCATGATGAACCGACAAAGGATAAAGGTTTTGATGTCAACATGGCGAGGTATGACATTCAGTAAAACCAGCTTATGATTATGGACGGGTCGAAGCCTTCGGGTCATCCAGTGCCTCTTCTTCATCTTCAGCTCCCGGGTTATCCACCAGCTGGAAGTCAGGCGTAGCCGAGTTGATACCGGTCAACGCTCTAAATACAGCTTCATCATCAATGAGGTTTGATGGATCAATGTCAGGAGCAAAGGCATGCTTACGGATCGTCGGGATGAGATCCATCATCATATGAACCAGAGCTTTCACCTTTTTATTTTCATCGTCATAAGCCACCTGGTATGTGGCAAGATTGGTTTCATCAGCCAGTTTACTTGCCAAAGGACGCATTGCTCTTACTATTTCGGCAAAATCATCAGCATTGAACGCAGATCCATCTTCCTTAACACTCGGGCAGCCATTGGCCAAATCTTCCGGTTCAAGATCTGCCAGCCATGCTTTCACCCATCTTAAAGCGGTTAAGGCACCGGCTCTAGCGGCTCCCCATTATAAATCATCAATTCTTTGAGGCAACACGAATAACTTCTCCAAGGTATCTTTGATAAGTGGGGATGGAGTTTTCTTGTGCATAGCAGCGGCAATGGTACGTTGAGCACCATTATATAATTGTTCTACAAGAGTGTAGACAGCCTTAAGCCGTACGCGCATGTGTGAGCCCAACTTTGCGCTTTGTGAACCTACATCCGTGAAATTATGAGTAAGTCGGCAGATATTCACAAGGTAGTTCTTGAAGTACAAGGGAGACATATTTTTCCTACTTACCAATGATGGCTGACGATATGATATTAACATGTTCCTTTAAGCCGGATAGCTCTTCATGGTTACTTGCAAGAGTGAGATCTGATAGAGATAGATATAAAAGATAAATAAAAGAGCAAAATAAATTAAAGGTAAATAAATTGAAGCAAGGTGTTTTTGTGTTTTTGGTTTTATAGATCTGAACTAATATGATAAAAAATAGACCCGGGGGCCATAGTTTTCACTAGAGGCTTCTCTCTTGAAAGAACTCATACGATGGGTAAACAAATTATTGTTGAGAAATTGATAGAAAAATGAATAATTATGACGATATCCAAGGCAATGATAATGAATATAGGCATTCCGTACGTGACAAGCAGATCGGCTCCTTCCTGCATCTACTACTATTACTCCACACATCGACCGTTATCCAGCATGCATCTAGTGTATTAAGTTAACCAGAACGGAGTAACGCCATAAGCAAGATGACATGATGTAGAGGGATAGATCGAATCAATATGAATAAACTCCATCTTTTTATCCTTAATGGCAACAATACAAATACGAGCCTCGCTACCCTTTCTGTCACTTGGTGAGGACACCGCAAGATTGAACCCATCACAAAGCACCTCTCCGTTTGCAAGAAAAATCAATCTAGTTGGCCAAACCAAATCAATAGATCGGAGAGAAATACAAAGCTATCTTAATTATACAATAAAGAGTTCAGAGAAGACTCAAATAATATTCATAGATAATCTGATCATAAACCCACAATTCATCGGATCATAACAAACTCACAGCAAAAGAAGATTACATCGAATAGATCTCCAAGAACATCAAGGAGAACTTTGTATTGAAGATCAAAGAGAGAGAGAGAAGAAGCCATCTAGCTACTAGCTATGGACCCGTAGGTATGTGGTAAACTACTCACACATCATCGGAAGGGCAACAAGGTTGATGTAGATGCCTTCTGTGATCGAATCCCCCTCAGGTGGAGCACCAGCAAGGGTCTCCGGACGGCATCTCACGAGGGCAGAAACGTGCGGTGGCGGAAAAGTATTTTTTGATATGCCCTCTGGTATACGGGGAATATTTGGGTATTTATAGAGCTGAGATTCGGGTTGGAAGTGCCACGGGGGGCCCACATGCTCATAGGGCACCCCCTAGGGCACACCTAGTGAGCTCGTGGCTCACTTGTGGCTCTTCTGGCCTCCTCTAGAAGCTTCCCGGGTGTCTTCTGGTCCAAGAAAAATCCTCAAAAAGTTTCATTCCGTTTGGTATTGATTTTTTGTCAAAGACAAAAACCAAGAAAAAATAGCAACTGGCGCTGGGCACTAGGTTAATATGTTAGTCCCCAAAAATGATATAAATAGTATAATATTGCGTATAAAACATCCAAGATGGAAAATATAATAGCATGGAACAATAACAAATTATAGATATGTTGGAGACGTATCATGCATTCAAACATGTACTTGTTAGGGCATCTCCAACGACGACCCTCAAACCGCCCGCTACTATCCCGCCCGCGTGGTCCACACATGTTGTGCCATCCGACACGGTCCTGCATCAGTCCGAAGGGGGGCCTGGACACTCACCCAAAACCCTCCTCCCTCCCAAGTGTCCACCCCAGCTCAATGCGAGAGATGCGTTACTAGGTGGGACGGGACGGATCTCTACGACGCCCATTTCATGCTCCAGCCGTCCGTATGCTACCATTAAGTAGACTCATCAGCCAAGAAACCAACTCCACACTGCACGCTCATGCACCCGGACGCCTGGCCTCACCGGTATCTGCTATATAAAGGCGGCCACACCCGACTAACTCCACGCCACAATACAAGCCGCTTCACATCTCCTCCCTTTTGCACCACATCTTCCATGACTGCAGATGACGATGCTCTATGGGAGAGCCTTTCCACGGAGATGAAGCACGAGGTGGCCGCCCTTGCGGTTGCCTGGATGGGTTGTCATGCCAGGCAGATCGAGGCCGGCATGCTGGCCATCTCGCCCGAGGTCTCCAACGACGAGGACGACCCCACGATGGAGACGAATCCGATGACACTGCACTGGAGCCCGTGCTACTGCATGCCAGCTTCACCATCAAGCAGGCGCAAGCCCACTATAATGTCGCCATGGCAGAGAAGCAGTCTGCACCGACGCACATGTTCCTCCTAGAGCAACACCGGCTGGCGGAGGGCCAAATCGATGGTGAGCGCGCGAGCGGGGAGGCAGTGGCGGCCACGGACACGATGAACCCCAACTTCGTAGCGGAGTAGTGTGTGAACTACGAGGCCGTCTGCGCTCAAGCTGCCGCCCGCCAAGAAGCGGCCGCCACGGAGGCGCAGCTGCACGCGATTATGGCCGAGAACAACACCAACTGCACCTCCTACGCACCGCGCGACAAACTATCGGGCGGCCCTATGGGACGATGATAGTGTCGGCGCCGCCGTTTCCATCGTGGATGTCACGTCCACCGGCGACAGACAAGTTGTAGAGTCTGCTACTTGCGAGCTGTGTTGGGATTTCCCTTAGTTAAGAACCAAGGTTATGAATCCAGTAGGAGAACCATGCAACACCTCGTTAGCATTACCTACACACAAAATAACAAATACTTGCACCCAACGCAAACAAGGGGTTGTCAATCCCTTGGTTGTTAATTGCAAGGATCAAATCTCATAGTGATAGATAGATAAATAATAAAAAAAACAAAATAAAATAAAGGAAAATAAATTGCAGCAATATACTTTTGGATTTTAATAAATGATTAAAATAAACCCAGGGGCCATAGTTTTCACTAGAGGCTTCTCTCTAGAAAAATAACATACTGTGGGTAAGCAAATTACTGTTGGGCAATTAATAGAAAAGCAAATCATCATGACGATATCCAAGGCAATGATCATGTATATAGGCATCACGTCCGAGATTAGTTGTAACGTCCCAATTTTCCTAAATTTGGATGTTAATAGATCATTCATATGCATATCATATTTTTATTGCATTATTTGCTATTCAGAAATATTATCTTCATTATGCAACTAAAGGCAATTTATTGGAGTGGAAATAACATGACTTTCCCCCTATTTTAAAAATGTTTATAATGTCCATAATATTATTTCTAGTTCATTTGATATGTTCTTATATTTTTCATATTTACCAAAATATTTTATTTGTGTTATATTGCTGTTTTTGTGGCCTTTTGCATTAAAATGAATTTTCGAAAGTGCATTAGAATAGCAAATAGTGTTCCGGTAGTGTATTTTAGTAGAGGTATTTTTACTGAGTGTATATATATATATATATATTTATTTATTTTAGTTATTTACTACTGTTGTTTTTGTTAAAAAAAAGAAACGCATCGCAGCACCGCCGCACTACAGCCCCACGGCCCAGTTTCCTCGCTGTAGCCCAGTGATACATATCCGTCATATCTATAATTTTTGATTGTTCCATGCAAATATTCTACAACTTTTACTTACTTTTGGCAACTTTTTATACTATTTTTGGGACTAACGTATTGATCCAGTGCCAGTTCCTGTTTGTTGCGTGTTTTTTGTTTCATAGAAAATCCATATCAAAGAGATTCCAAACAGGATAAAAACTTACGGAATTTTTTTTGGGGTATATGTGATTTTTGAGAAAAAGAATCAACGTGAGACGATGCCTGAGGGGCCCACAAGGATGGAGGGCGCGCCCAGGGGGGGTGGGGTGTGCCCCTGACCCTTGGGGCAACGCTGCAAGAAAGCCAATATCCGGATAAAAATCATGTTAAAATTTCAGCCCAATCGGAGTTACGGATCTCCGAGAATTTAAGAAATGGTGAAAGGCCAGAATCTGAGAGCGCAGAAAGAAAAAGAAACAAAGAGAGGTCCAATCTCAGAGGGGCTCTCGACCCTCCACCACCATGGGGGCCATGGACTAGAGGGTAAACCCTTCTCCCATCTAGGGGAAAGGTCAAGGAAGAAGAAGGATGAGAGGGGGCTCTCTCCCCCTCTCTCCCGATGTCACCGGAATGCCGCCGGGGCCATGATCGTGACGGCGATCTACACCAACAACTTCGCCGCCATCATCACCAACTCTACCCCCTCTATGCAGCGGTGTAACACCTCCTCTTCCCGTTGTAATCTCTACTTAAACATGGTGATAAACGCTATATGTTATTTCCTAATGATGTATGGCTATCCTATGATGTTTGAGTAGATCTGTTTTGTCCTATGGGTTGATTGATGATCGTGAATGGTTTGACTTGCATGTTTTATTATTGGTGCTGTCCTATGGTGCTCTCCGTGTCGCGCAAGCATGAGGGATCCTCGTTGTAGGGTTTGCAATATGTTCATGATTTTCTTATGGTGGGTTGCTAGAGTGACAGAAGCTTAAACCTGAGTAAGTAGGTTGTTTGCATATGTGAGTAAAGAGGACTTGATACCTTATAAAGCTATGGTTGGGTGTTACCTTAATGATCTGTAGTAGTTGCAGATGATTGCTAGAGTTCCAATCATAAGTGCATATGATCCAAGAAGAGTAAGTATGTTAGCTTATGCCTCTCCTTCATATAAAATTGCAATAATGATTATCGGTCTAGTGATCGATTGCCTAGGGACAAATAAATTTCTTGTGTGATAAAACCTCTCTACTAAATCTAACTTAGTTGTGTCTTTTTCTAAACAGCCCCTAGTTTATATTTACGTGCTCTTTATTATCTTGCAAACCTATCCCGTTACACCTACAAAGTACTTCTAGTTTCATACTTGTTTTAGGTAAAGTGAACGTCAAGCGTGCGTAGAGTTGTATCGGTGGTCGATAGAACTTGAGGGAATATTTGTTCTACTTTTAGCTCCTCATTGGGTTCGACACTCTTACTTATCGAAAGAGGCTACAATTGACCCCCTATACTTGTGGGTTATCAAGACCTTTTTCTGGTGCCGTTGCCGGAGAGCAATAGCGTGGGGTGAATATTCTCGTGTGTGTGTGTGTTTGCTTTATCACTAAGTAGTTTTTATTTTCTGTTCTAAGTTGTTTTCTATCGTCAGTTATGGGTAGGAAACGCAAAATACGAAAAAAGGTGTAGTTGCTACTCATGGAGATGGGGAACCTCCTAAAACCCTCGATGCTCATTATGTGAAAGATATTATGTACGACTTTGATAATCCTAAGAAAACCCCATTCAACTATATAATGGGAGTAATGTTGGATCAACATGACTACTTTAGGGATTATTGCTTGACTCAAAAAGGGAAACTGTTATGGGATCAAATTCATATGTTGCATTGGTATGCTCGGGAGCTTTGCTTGAGATATGATTATACTTGTTGCTCTAGGATTAATGCTCCACACCTACCCTTTTCATGTAAATTTAATGATAATAAAACCTTGGCTTCTTATGCTAATGGTATATTTGATTACTATGATGTGGAACGAATAGAAGAATTTGTTGATTTTAAGGGTGCTTGTGAAATTAAACGTTTTCTGAAGAGTATGAAAATTATGATGATGCTGTTTATAGATATGAAAATCTTGCTATACTTAAATATTCCTATTTGAAATATAAATACAATGCCGATATTGATGCGTTTATTGAGAAGGTCTCCGCTGTCCAAGAAGAGACTAATATTTTGCAGAAAACTATGGAAGAAGGAATTGATGACACTGTGAGCTCATTAGATGAAAAAAGATGAGGAGGAGAGCGAAGAACAAAAGGAGGAAGAGCGATCACCCGTGCCCACCTTCTAATGAGAGTAACTCTTTATCCCATACTTTGTTTAATTTCCCTTCATGCTTACCGAAAAATGATTGCTATGATAATTACTATGATCCCTTTGATTCGTTTGAAATATCCCTTTTTGATGAAATTAATGCTTGCTATGCTTGTGGCCATGATGCCAATATGAATTATGCTTATGGGGATGAATTTGCTATAGTTCCTAATGTTAAGAATGAAATTGTTGCTATTGCACCCCACGCATGATAGTCCTGTTATCTTTTTGAATTCTCCCAACTACACTGTATCGGAGAAGTTTGTGCTTATTAAGGATTATATTGATGGGTTGCGTTCTACTATTGCACATAATATAATATGGATGTGCTTGCTGCTCCAACTTGCAATTATTATGAGAGAGGAACTACATCTCCGCCTCTCTATGTTTCCAATACGATAAAATTGCAAGAAATTGGTTATGCTATGTATCGGCCTTTACTATGTGTGCATGAATTGTTCTTTTATGACATGTCGATGCATAGGAAGAGAGTTAGACTTTGTTGTTGCATGATATATGTTACTTTGTGCTCACTACTAAATCACAAATCATTGTTAATTAAAATTGGGTTTGATATACCTTGGGATCCGGGTGGATCCATTACAGCACTATATGCCTAGCTTAATGGTTTTAAAGAAAGCGCTGCCAGGGAGACACCCGGAAGTTTTAGAGAGTCATTTTATTTCTGTTGTGTGCTTTTATATAGTTTAAAACAAAATAAAAATAAATAGGGTAACCTAAAACTTTTTCAAAAAGAAAAGTGAAAGTGAGAGAGACAAACACCTTTGAAGTGGGGGACGTCCTTGAACTTTGTTCATGCCCATGGAAACTTTGTGAATCTCGATTACAGAAAATTTTCAACAAAAAATATTATCCCCTAGTACAAATCCATTGTATTATAAAAATAATGTGCCAAGATTTGCCTTTAGGATGATTAGATTGCTTGTTTGGTTTGTGCGGTGCAAAAACAGAAACTTTGGCTATAGTGTGTGATTTTACATTTTTTGCTGGAAAGTCTAACGCTTCTGAAACTTTTTGGACAGTACTTCTATAAAAATTTTTATTTCTTCCTAGTTATTCAGAATGTTTAGAGGTAAAGAAGTATGGTTAATGTTTAGATTACTACAAACTATCATGTATTCACAGATTGATGTTATAGTTTCATTATTTGGTTATGTTTGAAATCTTGTTGAGCCTCCTTTGACTTGGGGCCATAGAACTGTGATAAAATACAATGGGTAATGTTTGATTATAATTATTAAATAATGTTGCAGCAGCACATAATGGGATTTGATGTTATATGTACTAACCCCTCTAATAAAAAAGTTTTGTTAAGTTTTGTGTGGATGAAGTGTTTGATGATCGAGGAGGTCTTGATATGAGAAGAATGAGGAGAGGCAAGAGCTCAAGCTTGGGGATGCCCAAGGTACCCCAAGTAAATATTCAAGGAGACTCAAGCATCTATGCTTGGGGATGCCCCGGAAGGCATCCCATCTTTATTCGGCAGTTATCGATATGTTTTGGTTTTTGTTTTGTTCACATGATATGGGTAAATCTTGTAGCGTCCTGTGCTTTTTTCTTATTTCAATGATGCACCATGCTGGTATGAGATAGTCCTTGGTTTATTTATAGAATGCTCTTTGCACTTCACTTATATCTTTTGAGTATGGCTTTATAGAATGCTTGATGTGCTTCACTTATATCATTCTAAGTTTGGATTGCCTGTTTCTCTACACATAAAAAACCGCCTGTTGAAGAATTCTCTTTTGCTTCACTTATATTTGTTAGAGCGTGGGCATATATTTTATAGAAAGAATTAAAACTCTCTTGCATCACTTATATCTATTTAGAGAGTTGACAGAACTTGGTCATTCATATGGTTAGTCATAAAATCCTACATAAAACTTGTAGATCGCTGAATATGATATGTTTGATTCCTTGCAATAGTTTTGCAATATAGAGATGCTAATATGTGGGAGGTACTAGTTTAGTAGGAATATAGGTGTTAAGGTTTGTGATTCCCGTAGCATGCACGTATGGTCTCTTAACTATGTAACCAAATTGGCGCGCATTGTATCTTGATTGTCTATCTTTGTGTGAATGTCGGGGGCGCGCGATGGTTAACTCCTACCAACCTCCCCCCTAGGATCATGTGTCATAGTATTATTCTTTGAGGATTAAAGAGATTTTTTGCGATAAGTATGTGAGTTCTTTATGACTAATGTTGAGTCCATGGATTATACGCACTCTCACCCTTCCACCTTGCTAGCCATTCTAGTACCGCACAATTCTCGCCGGTGCATCAAACCACCTTACACCCTTCCTCAAAACAGCCACCATACCTACCTATTATGGCATTTCCATAGCCATTCCAATATATATTGCCATGTAACTCCATCGTTCCGTTTGTTATGACACACATCATCATTGTCATATTGCTTTGCATGATCATGTAGTTGACATAGTATTTTTGGCAAAGCCACCTTCCATATTTTCCATACATGTCATTCTAGATCATTGCACATCCCGGTACACCGCCAGAGGCATTCATATAGAGTCAAATTTTTATTCTAGTATTGATTTGTAATATTGAGTTGTAAGTAAATAAAAGTGTGATTATCATCATTTTTAGAGCATTGCCCTAGTGAGGAAAGGATGATGGAAGCTTTGATTCCCTCACAAGTTGGGATGAGTCTCCGGACTTCAAAAATAATAAAAGAGGCCAAAGAAGACCAAGTAAAAAAAGGCCAAAGAAGCCCACCAAAAAAAATGAGAAAAAAATTGAGAGAAAAAGAGAGAAGGGGCAATGTTACTATCCTTTTGCCACACTTGTCCTTCATAATAGCACCGTGATTCTTCATATAGAGCGTCTCCTATATTGTCACTTTCATATATTACTAGTGGGAATTTTTGTTATAGAACTTGGCTTGTATATTCCAACGATGGGCTTCCTCATGTGCCCTAGGTCTTCATGAGCAAGCAAGTTGATGCACACCCACTAGTTAGTTTTTGAGATTTCATACACTTAGAGCTCTAGTGCATCCGTTACGTGGCAATCCCTACTCACTCACTTTGATACCGATTGATGGACATCTCCATAGTCCATTGATTTGCCTAGTAGATGTGAGACTTTCTCCCTCCTTTTGTCTATCACCACCTTCTATTCCACCCATAGTGCTATGTCCATGGCTCACGCTCATGTATTGAATGAAAAGTTGAAAAGGTTTGAAAAAGTAAAGTATGAAAAATTTGCTTGGCTGACACCGGGATGGGCATGAGGGGTACCTTGTGTTAAGAAAAGGGAGCATACAGACAATATGATTTTGTAGGGATAACGTTCTTTAGCATTGATATTTTGAAAGGCTTGGGATGCCCGAGTATTAAACTCTTTTATGTCAAATGATAGACTATTGCTTCGAATCACTCGTGTTCTTGATATTCATGCCATGATTAGATTACATGATCAAGATTATGCTAGGTAGCGTTCGACATCAAAAAATATGATCAAGGTTTTGGTAGGTAGCATTCGACATCAAAAGTTATCTTTTTTATCATTTCCTACTCGAGGACGAGCAGGAATTAAGCTTGGGGATGTTGACACCGTCGTATCTATAATTTTTGATTGTTAAATGCAAATATTCTACAACTTTTACATACTTTTGGCAATTTTTTACACTATTTTTGGGACTAACATATTGATCCAGTGCCCAGTGTCAGTTCCTGTTTGTTGCATGTTTTTTGTTCCGCAGAAAATCCATAATAAATGGAGTCCGAACAGGATAAAAACTTACATAGATTGTTTTTGGAATATATATAATTTTTGGGAAAAAGAATCAACGCGAGACGATGCCCGAGGGGCCCACAAGCACGAAGGGCGCGCCCGGGAGGGGGGGGGGGAGGGTGGAGCGAGCTATAGCGACTCGACCCGAATGGATCAAGTCGTCGTGCTTCTGTGTCATCCCTAGATCGGTAATGCTGACACACAGAGTACTCGAAGGATTTATAACAGAGTGGCAATCACACACTTATTACATCGGATGTCTCAAAAGAGAACTTATTACAAAAGATATGTCATAAGGCCATCTAACACGATAACAACAGAATGCTTGGAAGATAAAGTGAGTCCATCAACTCCAACGACATCGCTGAGTGGATGACAAATGACCTAGCGCACCTTACTCTTTTTCTGAAAAGTCTGCAACATAATATGTTGTAGCCCGAAACAGGTCAGCACATGGAATATGCTGGCAAGATAATACAATAGAGCAGGTACCAGATAAATGCTATCACTACATCCATATATGGTTGGTGGAGGCTCTAAGGTTATAATGTTTTGCATAAAGCCAATTTCCCCCTACAACAAAGGAATAAATTTTATTTTTAACTATCATGGTAGTGGAAACATCATTGAGAAGGTTCCTCCAATTCAATCCCAATTAAAGTAATCATTATCAACCCAACAAATTAATTTTAGAGTGATGAGATCAATCCAATAATTCAAGTACCAGATACTCAAGATGTCCATAACCCAGGACACGGCTAATCATGATTAGTTTGTACACTCTGCAGAGGTTTGCACACTTTTCCCCATAAGACTCGATCTCCTCCGTTAAATTTCTCGCACTGCATGGTGTTTGAGAAACGGATGACCGAGACACAATCTTTCAGAAGAATTTACTCTTTACCCTGGGTGGACCCGTGCACCTACTTTCCCCTACATCTGCTAGTCCACCACTGAAAGAGCTCACACAACATACTCAACTATGCCAGAGCCCATAATGGCATTGTGGCTACACACAGAAGTTTCTAGCATGAATAGTCTTATAATCCCTTTGAGCTTGGGTGGCATTCCATAGGATAATCACACGGGTCCTCCGGGATTTCCTAGGACAACACTAGATTCTCCAGGTGCCCTGCAACCAATCCACCCAGATGTGTATTAAAGTTGCCACCTTAAGTTGAACCATTAATTAACAATCTCACATCTGTCATGGATACTCTCAAACCCAATCCACGTCTACGAGGATAGCATGGCAACCTAAGCATAACGTAGAAGTAACTCCCAGGGGTTTGATAATAAAACATGTAATAGGTTCTACCTCATCATCGACTTCCTAGACCCACATGTTAAGAGATCCTACTCATGCAATCTGTGAGGGTTGAGACTATTGCATAAAAACTGGGTAATAGAGGGTATGATCAATGTGTTACTTGCCTTGCTGACGATTCGCAAAACCTAGGGACTCGTAGTAGCACACTTCGCACTCTGGGAATTCTATCGCAAACAAACAATAGCATACATAAGCAATCACGCAAACATGCACGGGTAAAGCTCAAATAAGAAGATCTAACCAGAAAGTTCAATTGAAGAACTCTGGTTTGCAAAAAGAATCAAATCAAACGGAACAACGAAACTCAAACCACGAAAGAAACAAGATATGTTTACTAAACTGGACTAAAGTCAAATTTTAAAGGACCAAAATCTTGTTCAAGTTGGTTAAACAGAAAGAGGGCTTCGAGACGAAGATCTAGGCGCTTGTTTCACCTGATTCCGACTAACGAGTGAAAAGATAAACTAAAACAAAGATCGGGGCAGAAATAGCGACCGGAAATAATCGCGGAAAAACCCTGAAGAATAAAACGAGACCAACAGGCTAACGAAAGAACGTTTGCTGTCTACGACTAAATGACGAAAAACATTCGTTAAAATGAACGAACGGACGAACGTTCGCTAAACAACTAAACCAAGAAAAACCAAACAGATCTAACTAAAACTGAAAAAAGCGGCGGCGGATCCGGCGAACGGCGGCGGCTCCGGCGGCGGGGCGGCTTCGGGCGGCGGCGGCGGCGGGCGGCGTGCGGCGGTGAGGCGCGGTGCGGCGGTGGGGTGAGGTGGAGGCGAGAGGGGGCGGCGGTGACGCTATTTATGAGGGGAGGGGTGGTGGCTTGGGGGAGGGGCAAGGCAGCGGGGGTGGCCGAGTCAGCCACGGCGGCCGGCGGACTCCCGCTCGGAGTCGGGAAGGCAGCGGCGGCTGGCGCTGGGCCGGCTGGGCTTCGGCCCATTCGGTCCGAACCCTTTTTTTAAACTGATTTCGCCGGAAAAATCCTAGAAAAATAAATAAAAATCTAAAAATGCCAAAACAAATTTTCACTCTCTAAATAAAATATTTAGAACATGATGAACATTTTCTTGGCCCTAAAATGCAACTTTAAAAATATGCACATTTTTCTAATTCAAATAAAATAGCAGAAAAACCAAATAAAACTACTTATTTGATTTTAATATCTTTCTACCAATATTCCATTTAGTTTGGAGAAGTCATATTATCTCCTCTCATATATTTTAATATGAAATATTTTCGGAGAGAAAAATAATTAAACCAAATGATCCTCGTTCCAATATTTGAGAAAATTCAAATATAACGGTGAAATCCCCAACTCTCTCCGTGGGTCCTTGAGTTGCTTAGAATTTTGAGGATCGCGAAACGAAAAGCAAATAAAACATGATATGCATATGATGACCTATGTATAACATTCCAAATTGAAAATTTGGGATGTTACAAACCTTCCCCCCTTAAGATGAATCTCGCCCTCGAGATTCAGGTTGGCTAGAGAATTGGTGTGGGTGGTCCTTGCGTAGATCATTCTCTCGTTCCTAGGTGGCTTCGTCCTCGATATGGTGGCTCCACTGTACTTTGCAAAACTTGATAACCTTGCTGCGTGTGACTCGGCTGGCAAACTCGAGGATCCTGACTAGTTTCTTTTTGTAAGTTAGATCATTATCCAACTGAATTACTTCCAGGGGCACTGTATCTCTCAGAGGGATATCGGCCATCTCATCATGGCACTTCTTCAGCTGGGAAACGTGAAACACATCATGAACTCCTGACAGTCCTTTGGGTAACTCTAACTTGTAGGAAATCTCTCTCATGCGTTCCAAAACACGGTATGGTCCTACAAATCTCGGGGCTAACTTTCCCTTAACTCCAAAACGCTTAACACCTCGCAGAGGTGATACTCTCAGGTATGCTCTATCTCTGATTTCATAGACTACCTCCTTGCATTTTGAGTCTGCATAACTCTTCTATCTGCACTGAGCTACCTTCACTCTATCTCGAATCAGCTTAACCTTCTCTTTTGACTCTTTAATCAAATCCGATCCAAATAACTGACGATCTCCAACTTCATCCCACATCGACGGTGTTCGGCATCTTCTTCCATGCAATGCTTCGAACGGTGCCATCTTCAAACTGGCCTGGTAGCTGTTGTTGTACGAGAATTCCACGTAGGGCAAGTTGTCATCCCAACTAGATCCATAATCTAGCGCACAAGATCTCAACATGTCCTCCAGAATCTGGTTGACTCTCTCGGTCTATCCATCAGTCTGTGGGTGAAAGGCTGTACTGAACTCTAGCCTGGTACCCAAGGTCTGGTGCAACTGATGCCAAAACTTTGAAGTAAATTGTGTTCCTCTATCTGATACGATGGTCCTCGGAACTCCGCGCAGACATACGATCCTGGTCATGTATATCTTGGCTAACTTTGCACTGGTATAGGTGGTTTTCACTGGGATAAAGTGAGCTACTTTGGTCAAGCGATCCACTACTACCTAGATAGAGTCATATCCCGATCGGGTCCTGGGTAATCCGGTGATGAAATCCATGCCAAGCTTGTCCCACTTCCATTCGGGTATCGGCATAGGCTGCAGTAATCCTGCTGGCTTCTGATATTCCGCCTTTACTCTCTGACATACATCACATACGGCTACATACTCGGCAATGTCCTTCTTCATTCCCGTCCACCAGAAACGTTCCTTCAATTCCAAATACATCTTAGTGTTTCTGGGGTGTATTGAATATGGCGAGTCATGTGCTTCCTGTAATATCAGCTTCCTGAACTCGGCGCTGTTGGGCACATAGACACGATCCTCAAACAACAACGTGTCGCGTTCATCTTCATGAAAACCCTTAGCTTTTCCTTCTTTCGGCAATTTCTTTGTCATCCTTCTGAGCTTCTCGTATCTTTCCCAATAATGTTGACTGAACCTCTAATACTGCAACAAAACCTCTAGGAACTATCTCCAAATGAAGCTCCCTGAGATCTTCTGCTAATTCCTTTGGCAATCCTCGGTTTACTAGGGTATTGACATAACTCTTTTGGCTCAAAGCGTCTGCTATGACATTGGCCTTGCCTGGATGGTAGTGCAGCTTCATATCATAATCCTTTATGAGCTCCAGCCATCTCCTCTGCCTGAGGTTCAGCTCCTTCTGTGTGAAAACGTACTTCAAACTCTTGTGATCTGTGTACACATCACAATGGTTTCCAATAAGAAAATGTCTCTAGGTCTTGAGCGCATGCACTACAGCTACTAACTCCAAATCTTGTGTGGCATAATTCAACTCGTACGGTCGGAGTTGACGGGATGCATAAGAAACAACTCTTCCGTCCGGCATGAGTACTCCTCCATGTCCTAAGCGAGAAGCCTCGCAATACACTTGGAAATCCTTGCGTATATCTGGCAAGATCAGCACTAGGGCTGTCGTTAACCGTTTCTTCAACTCCTAAAAACTTTATTTGCACTCTTTAGTCCAATGAAACTTAGTGTCCTTCTTCAACAATATCGTCATATGCTTCACAATCTTGGAGAAATTCTCAATGAATCACCGATAATATCCCGCGAGTCCAAAAAAACTGCGGATCTCTCCAACTGAGGTGGGTGCCAACCACTCAGTGACTGACTGAACCTTGGTAGGATCCACTGCTATACCTTCTCCTGATATAACATGTCCGAGGAATCGAACTTCCTTCAACCAAAACTCACATTTGCTGAACTTGGAAAATAACTGATGTTCTCTGAGCTTCTCACTAACCAAACGCAAATGTTCCTTGTGTTCCTCTTCGTTCTTCAAGTACACCAACATATCATCAATGAATACCACAACAAACTTATCCAAGAATTCCATGAACACCTTATTCATCATACTCATGAAATAGGCAGGAGCGTTAGTCAACCCAAATGACATAACTGTATACTCATATAGCCCATACCTTGTGGTGAAGGCTGTCTTAGGTATATCCTTTTCTCAGATGTTTAGCTGGTGATATCCTGATCGTAGATCGATTTTGGAGAATACTTTAGCTCCTTGAAGTTGGTCAAACAAATCATTGATCATCGGCTGTGGGTACTTATTCTTAATGGTCACTTCATTCGGCGCTCGATAATCAACGACCATTCTTAAAGATCCATCCTTCTTCTCGACCAAAAGTACTGGGGCTCCCTAGGGTGATGAACTTCATCGAATGAATCCTTTCTCCAATAACTCCTTAATCTGCTTCTTGATCTCCTACAGATAATTAGCTGGCATCCGGTATGGTCTCTTCGATATTGGCCCGGTGCCTGGCAATAGTTCTATCAAAAACTCAATGTCCCGATCTGGCGGCATGCCTGGTAGCTCCTATGGAAATACATCCGGGTAATCCTTCACTACGTGCACTTCCTTCTGAACAACTCTCGAGAGAGAATTTACTTGGGTCCTCCTAGGCGCATGCCTGGATACATACTTGATCCTTTTTCCCTCTGGGGTGGTAAGTAGAATCGACTTACTGGCACAATCAATGTTTCCCCCATACATCGATAGCCAGTCATCAACAACTATTGGCTCGATGCTACTGGAAAACACCGGTGGCTGCAACCTCAGAAAATGGGCTAGGTTGTCAACTGGTGTTGTTGTTGTTGGTGTTGTTGTTGTTGTTGTTGTTGTTGTTGTTGTTGTTGTTGTTGTTGTTGTTGTTGTTGTTGTTGTTGTTGTTGTTGTTGTTGTTGTTGTTGTTGTTGTTGTTGTTGTTGTTGTTGTTGTTGTTGTTGTTGTTGTTGTTGTTACTGTTGTTGCTGTTGCTGCTGCTGTTGCTGCTGCTGCTGTTGTTGCTGCTGCTGTTGCTGTTGCTGTTGTTGCTGATGTTGTTGCTGTTGCTGCTGTTGCTGTT
>LR738711.1:620171099-620217336 GCA_902687465.1 Secale cereale
TATATATATTGTCATATGACTCTTATGCTAAAGTAACAATCTATTTATGAATCAGAAACTTCATCGCAAACCAACGAACTATGATCTCAGTCATTGAAGCAATTGCAATTTATTATAACATCGGAAAGAGTCATTATAAGAGCTTTTCAGCAAGTCCACATACTCAACCATCGTTTAGTCTTTCACAATTGCTCACACTCACGCAATACTTATGGATATGGAGTTTTAATTGGACACAGAGAAAGATAGGGGCTTATGGTATTGCCTCCCAACCTTTTACCTCTTGGGTAATGTCAACAGTTATGGACCATGATAACTTACATCCAATTGGGTATATATGTTAGGATCTTTCCAACACAATGTGCTTGCCAAAGGATAAACTGTAAAAAGGAAGGTGGAAATCACCTTGACTCTTATAAGGCAAGAATTATAGATATGCCCTTCGCAGAGGGAAGCGGAGGTTGTCATGTGCTTTTATGGTTGGATGTACAAAATCTTAGCGCAAAAGAACATCACTTTATATTGCCACTTGTGATAGGGACCTTTATTATGCAGTCCATCACTTTTATTACTTCCATATCACAAGATCGTATAAAGATTATTTTCTCCACACTAATAAATCATACATATTTTAGAGAGTTTGCAACAATGATAACTTACTTGAAGGATCTTACACAATCCATAGGTAGGTATGGTGGACTCTCAAGGCAAAACTGGGTTAAGGATGTATGGAAGCACAAGTAGTATCTCTATTTGGTGCAAGGAGTTTTGGCTAGCATGAGGGGGAAAGGCAAGCTTAACATGTTGGATGATCCATGCCAATATACTTTATTTTGGATATAAGAAAACATAACCCATTATGTTGTCTTGCTTGTCCAACATCAACTCTTTAGCATGTCATATTTTAATGAGTGCTCACAATCGTAAAAGATGTCCAAGATAGTATATTTGTATATGAAAACCTCTCTTTCTTTATTACTTCCTATTAATTGCAACGATGACCAAAACTAGGTTTGTCAATTCTCAACAACTTTTATTCATCATACTCTTTATATGTGAAGTCATACCTTTCATAAGATCAATATGATCTCTTTGATACTTTTTATATTTTCTTTTATTCTCTCATGACCATAGCTAGGAAATCAAGCCCTTGACTCAACACTAATCTTTATTATATATAGCTCACAGACTCAATTACAAGGGTAAAGATCAACAAGCAAAAGCTCACACCTAGATCATGCTAACTTTATTCTACTAGATAAAGATACTAAAAGTATCGAACTAAGAAAAACGGTAAAGATAGGAGTGTGATGGTGATACGATACCGGGGCACCTCCCCCAAGCTTGGCAGTTGCCAAGGGGAGTGCCCATACCCATATGATTATGTCTCCTTCTTCCTCCGTGGTCCAACCATAATGCTCCCAGTCCCCGTAGACCTTAGGGTCAGCAAGGAGATCAGCCACATAGCTTTCTCCCTACGAATCCTGGGACGACATATTGCTCCAATCTGCGGCAGAAACAGCTCGAAACAAAAACAGAGGATTTTGGCGTGATACGGTGGTCAAAACCTTCGGGAGGACATATAGTGAATTTTTACCGACCAAAAGAAGTAACGTGCAAGAAATTGGAGTCCGCGAGGCACACGAGGTGCCCACGAGGCAGGGGGTGCGCCCTCCACCCTCATGGATGCCTCGTGTCCTTTCCGGACTGCCTCTTATTTTTCTATTTTTCTAAATATTCCAAAATGGTGAAAATTTGCCATTAGAACTGTTTAGGAGTCGATTTACTTACCATACCACATACCTCTTCCTTTTCGGGGTGTGAATCATTCTGGAAAGTGTCCCTTATGTATTCCTCCAGGATTACAATTTCAATAACATTGGTTTCAATATTTATAGGATTACCCGAGATATAATGTTTGATTCTTTGTCCGTTCACCACCTTCGGATTTGTGCCTTCGAAGTTGTTGATTTTAATGGCACCGGAACGATAGACCTCCTCGATAATGTAAGGACCTTCCCATTTAGAGAGAAGTTTTCCTGCAAAAAAAATCTTAATTGGGAGTTGTATAGCAAGATATAATCACCTACGTTAAACTCACGCTTTTGTATCCTTTTGTCATGCCATCTTTTAACCTTTTCTTTAAACAGCTTGGCATTCTCATAAGCTTGGGTTCTCCATTCATCAAGTGAGCTAATGTCAAATAACCTCTTCTCACCTGCAAGTTTGAAATCGTAATTGAGCTCTTTAATAGCCCAATATGCCTTATGTTCTTGCTCAAGACGTAAGTGACATGATTTTCCATAAACCATTTTATATGGAGACATACCCATAGGATTTTTGTAAGCAGTTCTATAGGCCCGTAATGCATCATCAAGTTTCTTGGACCAATTCTTTCTAGACCTATTAACTGTCTTTTGCAAAATTAATTTCAGCTCTCTGTTACTTAGTTCTACTTGACCACTAGACTGTGGGTGGTAAGGGGATGCAACTCTATGGTTAACATCATACTTAGCAACCATTTTACGGAAAGTACCATGAATAAAGTGTGAACCACCATCAGTCATTAAGTATCTAGGGACTCCAAACCATGGAAAAATAACTTCTTTAAGCATCTTAATAGAGGTGGTGTGATCAGCACTACTAGTTGGAATAGCTTCTACCCACTTAGTAACGTAATCAACAACAACTAAAACATGTGTATACCCATTAGAGGAAGGAAATTGTCCCATATAATCAAAGCCCCAGACATCAAATGGTTCAATAACAAGTAAATAATTCATAGGCATTTCTTGACGTCTACTAATATTACCAATTCTTTGACATTCATCACAAGATAAGACAAACTTACGAGCATCCTTTAAGAGAGTAGGCCAATAACAACCAGATTGCAATACCTTATGTGCAATTCTATCTCCAACATGGTGTCCTCCATAAGCTTCAGAGTGGCACTTGCATAGGATCTGTTCCTGTTCATGCCCAGGTACACAACGTCTAATAATACCATCTACTCCTTTATAAAGGTGTGGGTCATCCCAGAAGTAATGTCTTAAATCATAGAAGAACTTTTTCTTTTGCTGGTATGTGAAACTTGGTTGTATAAACTTAGCAACAATGTAATTAGCATAATCAGCATACCATGGAGCAGTACGAGAAACATTTATGACAGCTAATTGTTCATCAGGAAAGCTATCATCAATAGGTAGTGGGTCATCAAGAATATTCTCTAGCCTAGACAAGTTGTGTGCAACGGGGTTCTCAGCTCCATTTCTATCAGTAATATGCAAATCAAATTCTTGCAGCAAGAGAACCCATCTAATAAGTCTAGGTTTAGCATCTTTCTTTTCCATAAGGTATTTGATAGTAGCATGATCAGTGTGAATAGTTACTTTAGAATCAACAATATAAGGTCTAAACTTATCACAAGGAAATACGACTGCTAAAAACTCCTTCTCAGTAGTAGCATAATCTGGGCATTGTCTAGAGTTTTACTAGCATATTGGATAACATTCAATTTCTTATCAACTCTTTGTCCTAGAACAACACCTACATCATAATCACTAGCACCACACATAATCTCAAAGGGTAAATTCCAGTCAGGAGGCTAGACAATAGGTGCAGAGATCAATGATTTCTTAACTATTTCAAATGCTTCTATACAATCATCATCAAAGACAAAAGGAACATCTTTTTGTAAGATATTAGTCAGAGACCTAGAGATTTTGGAGAAGTCCTTAATGAACCTCCTATAAAACCCGGCATGACCAAGGAAACTTCTTATACCTTTGATGTCCTTGGGACACAACATCTTTTCAATAGCATCAACTTTAGCCTTGTCAACTTCAATACCTCTTTCAGAAATTTTATGCCCTAAGACAGTGCCTTCATTAACCATAAAGTGGCACTTTTCCCAATTCAAGACAAGATTAGTGTCTTCACATCTCTGCAAGACTCGATCAAGGTTGCTCAAGCAATCATCAAAAGAAGTCCCATAAACGGAAAAAATATCCATGAAGACCTCAACAATATTTTCACACAAATCAGAGAATATAGCCATCATTCATCTTTGAAAGGTAGCAGGTGCATTACATAAATCGAAAGGCATACGTCTATAAGCAAAGGTACCGAAAGGACAAGTAAAAGTGGTCTTTTCTTGATCCCCTTTTGACACAGGTATTTGAGAGAAACCAGAATAACCATCTAGAAAGCAAAAATGGGTATGTTTGGATAACCTTTCTAGCATTTGATCAATAAAAGGCAAAGGGTAATGATATTTCTTAGTGGCTTTATTTAATTTGCGGAAATCAATTACCATCCTATAACCTGTAACAATTCTTTGTGGGATCAATTCATCTTTATCATTAGGAACAACAATCATACCTCCATTCTTAGGGACACAATGGACATGACTTACCCATTGGCTATCAGCAACTGGATAAATTATACCTGCCTCTAGAAGCTTTAATATTTCATTCCTTACCACTTCTTTCATCTTAGGATTTAACCATCATTGATGATCGATAATCGGTTTCACGTCCTCTTCCGACTTTATCTTGTGTTGGCATAGAGTGGGACTAATGCCCTTAAGATCATCCAGAGTATAGCCGATAGGAGCACAATGCTTCAATAATTTTTCTTCTTCCTGCTTTGAAAGGTTAGCACTAATAATAATAGTATATATCTTCTTTTCATCGAGATAAACATACTTAAGAGTATCAGGTAATGGTTTGAGTTCAAACATGGGATCACCCTTGGGTGGAGGAGGATCCCCTAGAATTTCAACATGCAAGTTGTTTTTCAATAAGGGTCCCTGCTTAAAGAATATTTCATCTATTTCCCTTCTCTCATTCATATACATATCATTTTCATGGTCTAGCAGGTATTGTTCTAAAGGATCGTTAGGAGGCACATCAATAGAAGCAAGACCAATAATTTCATCCTTACTATGCAATTCTTTATCATGGGGTTGTCTACGAAATTTAGCAAAGTTAAAATCATGAGACATATCCCCTAATCCATCAGTAATAATATCCTTTTTGTAGTCTATCTTAGCATTAACAGTGTTCAAGAAGGTTCTGCCAAATATAATGGGGCAGAAATCATCTTGTGGGGAACTGAGAACAAGAAAATCGGCATGGTATTTAACCTTCCCACGTAAGACTTCAACATCTCTAACAATCCCAACTGGGCTAATAGTGTCTCTATTAGCAAGTTTAATAGTAACATCAATCCCTTCTAACTCAGTGGGTGCAATATTGTGCATAATTTCTTTATAAAAGGAATGAGGTATTACACTCGCACTAGCACCTACGTCACATAAACCATGATAGCAATGATCTCCTATTTTAACAGAAATAACAGGCATGCCTACAACAGGTCTATGTTTATTCCTAGTATTGGGTTTGGCGATTCTAGCGGCTTCCTCTTGGAGATAAATAACATGTCCATCTAAATTTTTTACCAAGAGATCCTTAACCATACCAACACTAGGTTCAACTTTAATTTGCTCAGAGGGTGTAGTTGTTCTAGTATTACTCTTACGAACCACAGTTGAAGCTTTAGCATGATCCTTTATCCTAACAGGGAAAGGCGGTTTCTCAATATAAGCAGTAGGAGCAATAGGATCAACATTATAGGTGATAGTCTTTTCTTCAACTTTAACAGGTACAACTACTTTTACTTCAATGGGAGGATGGTATTTAAACCACTTCTTCTTAGGGAGATCAACATGAGTAGCAAAAGATTCACAAAAAGAAGCTACTATCTTAGAGTCAAGCCCATATTTAGTGCTAAATTCACGGAAAACATCGGTATCCATAAAAGATTTAACACAATCAAACTTAGGGGTTATACCTGACTCCTTACCTTCGTCGAGGTCCCAATCTTCAGAGTTTCGTTTAATTCTTTCCAATAAATCCCATTTGAATTCAATAGTCTTGATCATAGAAGAACTAGTACGAGAAGTATGGAGCATGGATCAATTATTGAGAGAAAGCCGAGCATAAAATTGTTGAATGATCATTTCTCTTGAGAGCTCATGATTAGGGAATGAATATAACATTGACTTAAGCCTCCCCCAAGCTTGAGCGATACTTTCTCCTTCGCGAGGCCAAAAATTATATATATAATTACGATCACGATGAACCTGACGCATAGGATAGAACTTCTGATGAAATTCCAACTTCAATCGATTGTAGTTCCATGATCCAATATCATCGCATAGCCTAACCATGTCAATCCATCTCCCTTAAAAGATAAAGGGAATACCTTCTTCTTGATAACATCCTCGGGCATACCTGCAAGCTTAAATAATCCACAAACTTCATCCACATAGATTAGGAGCAAATCGGGATGCAGTGTTCCATCTCCTGTAAAGGGATTAGCTAGCAGTTTCTCTATCATACCCGGAGGAACTTCAAAGCAAACATTTTCAGTAGGTTCAGTAGGTTGAGGAGCAACTCTTTTCTCTACTGGTCGGGGTGAAGATACCCCAAACAAGCCCCTCAAAGGATTATGAGCCATAGTAACAAGTAACAGTAAATTTCAGCACACTATATAAATTTTTCCTTACCGAATTCCACTTACCAAAGGCGCTTCACTCCCCGGCAATGGCGGCAGAAAAGAGTCTTGATGACCCACAAGTGTAGGCGATCTATCTTAGTCCTCTCGATAAGTAAGAGTGTCAAACCCAACGAGGAGCAGAAGGAAATAATAGGCAGTTTTCAGTAAGGTATTTTCTGCAAGCACTGAAATTATCGGTAACAAATAGTTTTATGATAAGGTAATTGGTAACAAGTGACAAACAGTAAAATTCAATAAGGTGAAGCAAGATGGCCCAATCCTTTTTGTAGCAAAGGACAAGCCTGGGTAAACTCTTATATGGAGGAAAGCGCTCTCGAGGACACATGGGAATTATCGTCAAGCTAGTTTTCATCACATTCATATGATTCGCGTTCGTTACTTTGATAATTTGGTATGTGGGTGGATCGGTGCTTGGGTGTTGCCCTTACTTGGACAAGCATCCCACTTATGATTAACCTCTATTGCAAGCATCCGCAACTACAAAAGAAGTATTAAGGTAAACCTAACCATAGCATGAAACATGTGGATCCAAATCGGCCCCTTACGAAGCAACACATAAACTAGGGTTTAAGCTTCTGTCACTCTAGCCACCCATCATCTACTTATTACTTCCCAATGCCTTCCTCTATGTCCAAACAATGGTGAAGTGTCATGTAGTTGACGTTCACATGACACCACTAGAGGAAAGACAACATACATCTTATCAAAATATCGAACGAATACCAAATTCACATGACTACTTATAACAAGACTTCTCCCATGTCCTCAGGAACATACGTAATTACTCAGAAAGCATATTCATGTTCACAATCATAGGAGTATTAATATGCATAATGGATCTGAACATATGATCTTCCACCAAGTAAACCAACTAGCATCAACTACAAGTTGTAATCAACACTACTAGTAACCTACAGGTACCAATCTGAGGTTTTGATACAAAGATTGGATACAAGAGATGAACTAGGGTTTGAGAGGAGATGGTACTGATGAAGATGTTGATGAAGATAACCCTCCCCAAGATGGGAGAGTTGTTGGTGATGACGGCGGTGATGATTTCCCCCTCCCGGACGGAAGTATCTCCGGCAGAACAGCTCTGCTGGAGCCCCGGATTGGTTCCGCCAAGGTTCCGCCTCTAGACCGCGACGTTTTGTCCTGAAAGCCTCCTTATGATTTTTTCCAGGTCAAAACACCTCATATAGGAGATGATGGGCATCGAGGGGTCACCGGCTGGCCCACGAGGCAGGGGGCGCGCCCAGGGAGGGCACCCCTACCCTCGTGGACAGGTGGTGGCCCCCCTGGCAGATCTCTTTCGCCAGATATTTTTTATATTTTCTGAAACGGTGTTTCGTGGAGTTTTGAAGCTTTTTGAGTTGTGCAGAATAGGTCTCCAATGTTTGCTCCTTTTCCAGCCCGGAATTCCAGCTGCCGGCATTCTCCCTCTTCGTGTAAACTTTGTAAAATAAGAGAGAAAAGGCATAAATATTGTGACATAACGTGTAATAACAGCCCATAGTACAATAAATATCAACATAAAAGCACGATGCAAAATGGACGTATCATCCGATCACTTTCGATCGCAGGGATCATCTGACTAGTATTCGTCATGGGGTTCGGCTGCCCTAGTGCTCGATCCAATAATCGATGGATACCATCTCACCCGAGTCCTTATGGACGGCGGCAGTAGTCTCAATATGATATATCAGGAAACTCTCTGCAAGATGGGGATCGACCCGTCAAGAATCAAGCCAAGCAGCATGACCTTTAAAGGAGTGATACCGAGCGTAGAAGCGCTGCACGGTCTCTTTAACATTGGAGGTCGTATTCAGCTCTCCTGATAACTTTCGATGCGAAGAGCTAATCTTTGACATAGCTTCGTTCTGAAGTGGCTATCATGCACTACTCGGAAGAACGGCCTTCGCCCACTTTAATGCAATCCCACAATATGCTTATCTAAATATTAAAATTCCTAGACCACGTGGCGTTATCACGGTCAATGGAAATATGGAACGCTTTGTCCGTACGGAGGAGGACACTGTGGCCTTAGCAGCCGAAGTCCAAACCGGCCTATTCAAGCCGGACAACCTATCGGTTGCGGACATAGCTAAACGTGTCCGGCATACGCCTCAGTGCGGCAGCTCAGATGAAACTGAGCTAGATTAGCAGCTACGCCCCCATCGACTACCCCATAAGGTGATAGCATACGTGCCTCGTATACATAATTATGCCCTCAAAATCCCTTCGGTGACGCTGGGGGCACACTGTATACACATAGTCCATAGTTCGGCTCGACCCTATTCAGACTTTAAATTATCTTTCAAGGTTCCCTAAACGAACCAATTCTATTTACGACCACACTAGATCTCTTTTCTCTTCTAGGTTTCTTTTTTTTCTCTTTATTATAGATGAACATCACACTCCCCCCTTCGAGGACACATTACAGAGGAGGAAACGACGCAGACGTGCAGCAGGGACCCGCACTAAGGTTTCTTTTTAGATTAAGACCTTGTGTAAACCTTTTTTTCTCTTTTTGTTTTATACTTTTCTGGCATATAAAATGTCCAAGAAAGTCATTTGGCATTATCTGTAAGCTTACGGCTCGCCGTACTATAACGGGATATTATAAGAACAGCTTGGCTCATATTATGTGTGGAGTGTTATTCACTCACCATATATGTTCTCTCCCCATGTCAGATTGCCACATGTGCCTTGTCAACAGTGTCCATTACCAAGGGTTGTATTCAGCCCGGTATATGTTGAAAAGTACGAACACCTATAAGGAGTGTTCGGTGTCCTGGATGTTTGCCCTATATGCATCAGTACCGAATCATGTCTTGGGTCAATAGTTGGGTTGCCCGACTCCTGTGCTTACCCCTACGTTCCCTATTGTTCGGCTAGGGTGTAAAGGGAGAACTACTGCGATTGTACTTCTGGCTCGTTCGGTCAAGTACCCTAGTAGAGAAAGCCGAAAACTGACTGTCATGATATGTGAGAACCTGGTCTGCAATCCGGTGACTTAGTTTTATACTACAATCGATAGTGATCTACCCCGTGTTATACGAAGTTTTGGTTTTTTCGACTAGCCAGGTGCAATTGGATACCTTAAATCAGAAATATCATCTCCGCACTAGGGGCTAGCGCCTAACCCATTTGTCAAACTCCTATGGCTAAGTGAAAGTAATAATGTTGCATAGTCTGATTGCCTGGTTCTCTCCGCATACACCTCCTACATGGACTAAGATGTTGGATAAAGAGTGTCTACGCATATGACCGAACACCCCAGTACTATGTACATGGGGGCTGAAGCCGATGACTGGAAACTTTAAGATTTACATAAACAGCCACACAGGAGGTAAACGTCGCTCACATTATAATAGAGCAAAAAGTTATATACATCGGTTCATAAGCTTAAAGTCTTCACAACCGGATACAATTACTCAAAGATAATATCCTTCGAGCACTGGCCTTCTACAAGGCGGGCGCCTCCTATGACGTCCTCGAAGTATTTCTCCGGCTTGCGGTGCTCCTTGCCTACGGGTGGGCCAGCAGTAGCTATATCCTGCGCCCTCATCTTTGCCTAGTGCACTTGTACATGAGCGAAGGCCATCCGAGCACCTTCTATGCAGGCCGAACGCTTCAATGCGTCGACCCGCAGATTTGCCTCGACGAGCCGCTTCACCAATCTGAAGTAGCTACTTGGGATTGGATCAGCGGGCTATAGCTGTACTATCAAGTTCTTCATGGCCGAACTCGCCATATTGTGCAGCTCGACCAACTGCTTCATCTGGTCGTTGAGGGGCACCGGATGTTTTGGTGCAAAGAACTGCGACCAAAACAACTTCTCAATGTTGTTCCCCACCTGGGCTCGGAAGTATTGGGCAGCGTCAGCACTGCTCCTCGGAAGATCAGCAAACATGCCTGGAGAACTCCATAACCGTGTCAGCCCAAGATACTTCCGCCCTCCGAAGATGATCTGTAAGAGAAAGGTCTTAACAAATTCTATCTGTCGTCCCTGCTTGATTTCTTCACACGCGCTGCGCGCCTGGCTTTGCGCATCTTGGGTAGCCTTAACTGCCGCAGTAAGCTCGGATGCTTGTTCGAAAGTCTTCTCTTCCAATGCCTCGCATTTGCGAATGACATCTTTGACCTCAACCTCGACTTCGGACACCCGATCCTGGTGCTTCTCGCACACGGCCTTTTCGGCCTCTAGGTCGGTAACCGCGTTGTCAGCGATTGCCTTGCTCGCTTCGGCCTCCTCCTTGGCCTTCGCAAGCTCGCCCTTGAGGGCTTCGAGCTCACTGGTGGCAACTATGTAATACAGAATGTCATAAAAGAGTTTATACCCATACTCAGTTAACATTATTAGTCTTCTTGACATCTTAATTTTTTTGAATCCGCATACCTTGCGTTTCATCTAAACGTTGGTTGACGTGGTCGAGGTCCACGTTGGCCAACAAGAGCTTCCGATTTAGTTCGGCAACCTCTGCATCTCGTGCAGTTGCCGTAACTAGTGAAGCCTGTTCACATAACAAAAGCATAATAGTTCAGCTCTATAAGCATGCTATACTATGGATACTTCGTCCGATTCTGTTTGGAATCACACAAAGCATCAGGGGCTACTGGCTATATATGCGCATATAAAACAAATAAAAATTCCATAAAGAACATTACATTGCTCACCTCAAAGCCTGTTAATAGGTCGTTGAAGGCTTCATTCAGTCCACCTTTGACGGACTGAATCTTCTTCATCACCGCACCCATTATTGTGCGGTGCTCCTCCACAATGGAAGCACTCTGAAGTGCTACCTCCAGAGGGTCCGGCGCCTCCGGATTGACTCCGGGCTCCATCGTATCCTAGCCCGCCTTGGGGGGCTGGTCTTCGAACCCCGGAGCCGCGCTAGGCTCAGGGTCAGTATTCGGCGGGGCCCCCGTCTTCAGTCTCCATGGGTATTGTTTCCCCATGGTCAACGGCAGTCGAAGTGTTGCCCCCGGTCGCCCTGTCAGTTGCCCCGCCCTCATATCCTTGAGTGGAAGACACCCGCTGGGAGGACACTTCGGTATCCCCGCTGATCACGGGCGACGGAGCTCGAACCAGCGGGTCACTCACCGTCTCTCCAGGCGCTAGAGAGTTCCCCTCCGATAAGGAGGCGTTGGGGTGTGCTCGAGGAGGGTTGTAGGTCAACAGGTGAGAAATACTAAGTAAGCATTAAAATGCTAAACAAACAAGGTGCAACAATTAATATATCCATACAAACTTACATTTCGGTCGGGGGTTTCTGCATGGGCTTCACCACAAAGCTCTGTTTGGACGATGAGTCCGAACGAGCAGAGAGGTTCAGCCTCCTCCGGGGTGCGGTTGTACCCGCATCAGAGGCAGCCGCCCTCTTCGCCCCCTGCCTTGCGCAAGGGGCTCTTCTTCTTCTTCTTCTTCGTCATCCTCTTCTTCCTCTTCGGAGGAGAGGATGTTGACCTTCTCAGACTTCTCATTAGCCGAGCGGGGGCCGCTCTCGGCCTCCTTGCTCTTCTTCTTGGGCTTCTTGACCGGCGCCTTGGACGGCGCCGGGATCAACATCACCGTCAGTCGAGGCGATTCTGGGTCTTCAGGCAAAGGGGCCGGACACTTCATCCGGATTGCCTTCTTTGTCCAGCCATGTATATCACGCAAAAACTCCAATTCCTATTATCATTTAATAAGAATGGGGATATGTGTTCAGCTGATTTTTTTTTACCTCTGGGGCGGAGTACACGGTACTATAGCCCTCGTCCTTGGTTTCCTTCGGCCACTCCTTCTGGCTCTTTAAGAGATGCTTCCAGATCTCTGTGTGCATGAAGCCAAAGAGATGCTTCAGAGGCCGATCTCCTGCCGGACCGAACTCCCATAGGGAGGAGTCCCGGCTTTGGCAAGGAAGGACAAGCCGGGCCAGCATTACCTGTACCACGGTCGAGAGCTGATAGCCCTTGGAAATCATGCCGGACACACGGCTCTGGAGTGCCGTCACCTCAACTTGAGACCCCTAGTTAGGACTCTTATCAGTCCAGGAGGTCAACCTCTCAGGGGGTCCAGATCTGAAAGCAGGTTCCGCCGCCCATTTTGCGTCGCGGGCTTCAGTGATATAGAACCACTCCTGCTGCCAGACCTTGTTCGTCTCCATGAACGACCCTTTTGGCCAAATCGCATTTGAGAGCTTGCTTATCATAGCACTCCCGCACTCTGCGTGTTGCCCGTCTACTACCTTCGGCTTCACATTGAAGGTTTTGAGCCATAGGCCGAAGTGTGGAGGGACGCAGACGAAAGCCTCACACACCACTATAAAAGCGGAGATGTGGAGAATTGAGTTCAGGGCTAGATCGTGGAAATCTAGGCCGTAGAAGAATAGCAAACCCCGAACAAAGGGGTGGAGCGGGAACCCTAGCCCCCTAACAAAGTGTGAGAGAAACACGACTCTCTCACCCGCCTCTGGGACGGGAACCACCTGGCCCTTGGCGGGGACTCGGTGCGCAATGTGAGCAACGAGATAGCCCGCGCTCCGCAGATCCTCTACGGTTTTCTCAGTAACCGTGGAGGCCTCCCACTTGCCCCTGGCGCCGGATCCAACCATTGCTGGGGAAGGAAGTAGTGGTTGAGGAACTAAGAATGACAGGCGCAAGAGATGAGGGTGCCGGGGCTAGGAAGATTGGAGAGCTCGAGCTTGAGGAAGGCTGTGATGGCCTGGCTTATTAGGGATGATAGACTACTCATATCAATAAGGAATTCCTTCTTTTCCGGAAGCCCATTCGGATAGAACTCCAAAGTTAAGCGTGCTCAGCTTGGAGTAGTTTCAGGATGGGTGACCAACCGGGAAGTTGCTCCCGGGTGCGCACGAGTGAGGACAAAGTGCGCAGAAAAGACTAGTATTGATATGTGAGGCCAGTCTAGATCCCGCCAGGAGTAACGTCCACCGGCGGGTGTGTCCGGGGCGTTACAAGTTGGTATCAGAGCTGACCCTCGCGGTTACACGGATGTTTGCGGACATTTTGCAGTCATGTTGTGCATGACGTTTGTGACCCGTCGTGGCACACGGCATGGCACATGTGCTGTCCTGGAAGCACAGACGGTTGTGCCAAGAGGGAACGTTCATGTGGCCCGACGAGGACGTCGGTTCCTCTGAGTGAGGGTGTATGTGATGGCCTGGCTTATTAGGGATGATAGACTACTCATATCAATAAGGAATTCCTTCTTTTCCGGAAGCCCATTCGGATAGAACTCCAAAGTTAAGCGTGCTCAGCTTGGAGTAGTTTCAGGATGGGTGACCGACCGGGAAGTTGCTCCCGGGTGCGCACGAGTGAGGACAAAGTGCGCAGAAAAGACTAGTATTGATATGTGAGGCCAGTCTAGATCCCGCCAGGAGTAACGTCCACCGGCGGGTGTGTCCGGGGCATTACAAAGGCGTGGGGCTGATGAAAGGGATTGATTTCCTTTTATAACGCTGTGAATAGAGAACGTCCCCCCCACTTTAGCTGTGAACCTCACCGGATCCCAAAGTGGTCGTGCGTAATGCGCAGTTTGGATGCTCACGTCACGTTGATAAGGATCCCACAATAAGCGGGCACGATCTCTACTCTGATAAGACGTGTCAATGGGGTTGTACCTGAATCGCGAAACTAGGACCAAGTAAAACGATTCGGTATGTTAATGGGATGGATGCGACGCTTCACCAAAATGTTGTCAATAAAGACATAATATTCGTTTTCTTTCAAGGCCTTGCCTTCAAGGCTAAGGGTTGTACTAACCATGCAGAGCCGAACACAATACACCTTTTTGCAGAGAGATATATTCGGAAGAAGGAACCCGCCTTGCAATGCCGAAGACAATGCGGAAGCCGAACTCATCGTCCTCGAAGACAGGTTCAGGGGCTACTGAGGGAGTCCTGGATTGAGGGGTCCTCGGGTGGCCGGATAACTTGTGGTGGGCCGGACTATTGGGCAGTGAAGATTATAGTTGAAGATCGTCTCTCGTATCCGGATAGGACTGTTGTATTCGTATAATGGCAGGTTTTAGGTTCGGGTGTAATGTTTCCTTCCTTGGCAAGATGGTTATTTACAAACCCTAGGCCCCTCCGGTGCATATATAAACTGGAGGGTTTAGTTTGTAGAGGCTAGAGAATCATAACATCCTCATAGGCTAGACTTTAGGGTTTAGCCATTACGATCTCGAGGTAGATCAACTCTTGTAATCATATTCATCCATATTAATATAGCAGGAAGTAGCGTACTACCTCGATCGAGAGGGCCTGAACATGGGTAAACATCATGTCCCCACCCTCCGGTTACCATCGATCCTCAGACACATAGTTTGGGACCCCCTACCTGAGATCCGTCGGTTTTGACACCGACAACCCCCTTCTAACCTCAGTTGCTGCCGCACGCCTCGCCGGGCCCGAATTGGATCTCGCAGAGGAGCTCCATCGTCCGCTGTCTTCGACGGAGGACTCCACCGCCGTAAGGACGCCTCCGGCCACACCTTTCACTCCCCTCGGACCCCCTCTCAATCGTGAATCCGTCTGACATGGTGTCATGGCCGAAACTGCATCGGGGAGATAGGAACAAGACCGACGCCCTCGCCAGAGCACGTCGCAGTTCGCGAGCTCTCCGCTGCTGCAGAGCCGTCACGCCGCCATCTAACACCACCGCCACCTCTGCCACTCACCACCGCACCCATCCGCCTTTTCTCCCTCGGTAGAGAGTCGCTGGAGAGCCACCGCCGTCGACGCCCGACCCGCCGCCGCCGTTCCTCTGTCTCGGGTGAGCACGCACGCACGACAATGCCTTCGGCCAATCGCGTGGCGCCACGTGGCACCCTGCTACATGAGTTCACACATGAGTTTCTACAGGACCAGATGTTTTTTTCCAGATTTCAACCAAATTTTCTTTTAGCTATATCTTTTAGTCTACAAATCATTTTTAGGTGATTTTTTTCTCCTACGAACTCACAAAGACTAGCACTTTATCACAGTTCCTACTTTGCACCTATTTGCACTTTTCAAATTTGAATTCGTTCGAATTTAAATTAAACCTTCCAGAGGCCATAACTTTTAAACCGTTTATCGGAATTGAGTGTTTCTTTTTGCATTGTGTTCACAGTGCTTTGTAGAAGTGTTTTACTTGTTGTCATGGTTCTGTTGCTGGAATTTTAAATTTTTTTTCTTGTTGTTCATTTTATTTTGGCTTTATTCAAACTTCGATGATTGATTAGTTGATTATTGTGAAACGTGTAGATTGTCCGGAGTGCGACGCGAGCTATTTCAAGAGTGTGACTTTTTGATCCAAAGCCAAGGCAAGTTACATGTTGATCATACTTTACCTACTGTTTTCTATGCATGTAGTATATATCACTCCATAAATTTATGCATATATATGATTATTATATTTTTAGTTATATTGTTGAGCTATCTTCCATCATTACAAACCATGGTAGTTATAGTTTTGCTATGCTTGTAGACGAGGTTGGTTCCTGTATACAATGAGCTTATGTGACGATTATATATATTTAACAAATTGAGTAGTAATTAAGAATTTAATTCACCTCTGGGCGGAAGTGGTATTCCTAGGGTGGTTTCAAGAACATCATGGTTTCTACCCTCTGAATGTAAGTGGACGGCCGCCCAGGTTTAAAAGGATCAGACAGACTTAGTGACTAGTAGCTTCCATGTACGACCACTATCTAAATGGGCCCTGGCTTAGTTGATCAGTTGTGGAACCCTTACACGGATGTGCCAGCAGATGTAGATAAAATAGTTGGGATGGGCCTCCTGTGGGACTAGGGGACTGCTTCTGAAAGATTTCATCTCGATCTTCGGGTTCGGTCCAGTGGGTAAAGCCTAATAAACTCTGCAGAGTTTTAAACTGATCATGATTAGCCGTGTCGCCGGTTATGGGCAATTTTAGCCACTATGCCATTACAGTTGTTGGATGATCTAGACAAATGTGGGACTTAATAATATTTGTGGGCAACTTAATAATGGGTAGGTTGGAGTTGGATTTGCCAACTCAACCTTGTGTATTTTAATTGTAGTAATAAAAGAACTAAATGAAAATTTGACTATTAGGTTGTTATAAGGACAAAATTAGCTTTCTACAAAATAAACCCCAAGCCTTCATTTGTTGTACTATGCATATACATGTAGGCCTGCTTTATTATTACTCATGTGTAACTTGCCAATACATTCAATGTATTGACCTATACGATTGCAACGTCTCATATTGTAGGATTTTCAGATGAAGACTAAGGTACCATTAGGGTCGCGAGTCTGCACTCAGCATCGCCAATGGGCTATGATGGGACTCATCGTTATTTCCTACTAATTTCCGCTATTTGATTGAATAAGATCTAGCCATGAGCTATTGATACGTCTCCAACGTATCTACTTTTCCAAACACTTTTGCCCTTGTTTTGGACTCTAACTTGCATGATTTGAATGGAACTAACCCGTACTGACACTGTTTTCAGCAGAGCTGCCATGGTGTTGTTTTTGTGCAGAAATAAAAGTTCTTGGAATGACCTGAAAAATCAACGGAAAATTATTTTGGAATATATAAAAAATACTGGTGAAGGAGTCAAGAACAGGGGGCCCACACCGTGTCCACGAGGGTGGGGGGCGCGCCCCTTGTCTCGTGGGCCCCTGACGCTCCACCGACCTCACCTCCGACTCCATATATTCACGTTCGGGGAGAAAAAAAATCAGAGAGAAGGATTCATTGGGTTTTACGATACGGAGCCGCCGCCAAGCCCTAATCTCTCTCGGGAGGGCTGATCTGGAGTTTGTTCGGGGCTCCGGGGAGTGGAGATTGTCGCCGTCGTCATCATCAACCTTCCTCCATCACCAATTCCATGATGCTCACCGCCGTGCGTGAGTAATCCCATCGTAGGCTTGCTGGACGGTGATGGGTTGGATGAGATTTACCATGTAATCGAGTTAGTTTTGTTAGGGTTTGATCCCTAGTATCCATTATGTTCTAAGATTAATGTTGCTATGACTTTGCTATGCTTAATGCTTGTCACTAGGGCCCGAGTGCCATGATTTCATATCTAAACCTATTATGTTTTCAAGAATATATGTGAGTTCTTGATCCTATCTTGCAAGCCAATAGTCACCTACTATGTGTTATGATCCGGCGACCCCAAACTGACAACAATCGGGACCACTCCCGATGATGACCGTAGTTTGAGGAGTGCATGTATTCACTAAGTGTTAATGCTTTGGTCCGGTACTCTATTAAAAGGAGGCCTTAATATCCCTTAGTTTTCAATAGGACCCCGCTGCCACAGGAGGGTAGGACAAAAGATGTCATGCAAATTCTTTTCCATAAAGCACGTATGACTATATTCGGAATACATGCCTACATTACATTGATGAACTGGAGCTAGTTCTGTGTCACCCTATGTTATAACTATTACATGAGGAATTGCACCCGACATAATTATCCATCACTGTAGCGACCACGATCCGAATGGACCGAAGTCTCTGTGTTTCCGTGTCATCCCTGGATTGGTAATGCTGACACACACAGTACTTGAAGGATTTATAACAGAGTGGCAGTCACACACTTATTACATCGAATGTCTCCAATGAGAACTTATTACAAAAATCTATGGCTTAAGGCCATCTAACAAAATAATAGCGGAAGGCTTGGAAGATAAGTGAGTCCATCAACTCCAACGACATAGCTGAGTGCATGACAAACGACCTAGAACGTCTTATTCCTCGTCTGAAAAGTCTGCAACGTAATATGTTGCAGCCCGAAAATGGGTCAGCACATGGAGTATGCTGGCAAGATAACAAAGAAGATGCAAGTAACAGAATAAAGACTATACTATATGCATATTTGGCTGGTGGAGGCTCTAAGTTTAAAGTTTTTGCGTAAAGCCAATTTTTCCCTACAACAAAGGAATACATTTTTATTTTAACTATCATGGCAGTTGAAACATCATTAAGAAGGTACCTCCAACTCAATCCCAAATTAAAATTATCATTAACCCAACAAATTTAATTATAGAGTCATGAGATCAACCAATAATTCAAGTACGAGATACTCAAGATGTCCATAACCGGGGACACGGCTAATCATGATCAGTTTGTACACTTTGCAGAGGTTTGTGGACTTTTCCCAGAAGACTTGATCGCCTCCGTTTGGTTTCTCGCACTGCATGGTGTTTGAGAAACGGATGACCGAGACACAGTCTTTCCGAAGAGGTCCCCTTAACCAGATAGATAAGCCGGTACACCTACAATCCCTCTACATCTGCTAGCCCAGCATGGAAAGGTTTCCCACAACTTAATCAACTATGCCAGAGCCCATAATGGAATTGTGGCTGCACACGGAAGTTTCTAGCATGAATAGTTTTATGATCCCTTTGATCCTGGGTGACATTCCATAGGAAAAATCACACGGAACCCCGGGATTTCCTAGGACAACACTGGATTCTCCAGGCGCCCTGCAACCAATCCACCCAGATGTGTATTCAAGTAGCCACCTTGAGTTGAATCCTTAATTAACAACTCAGATCTGTCATGGATTTCACTCAAACCCAAACCACATCTACGAGCATAGCATAGCAACCTAAGCAAACGTAGAGGTAACTCCCAAGGGATTGAAAATAATACAGGTAATAGGTTCTACCTCAATCTACTTCCCTGTGTGAGGGTTGATCTAATGCATAAAAACTGGTAATAAAAGGGTATGATCAAAGTGTTACTTGCCTTGCTGACGATTCGCAAAACCTAGAGACTCGTAGTAGCACGCTTCACAGTCCGGGTATTCTAGCGCAAGCAAACAATAGCATACATAAGCAAACAAGCAAAAACGCACAAACAAAACTCCAAAATATAATATCTAACCAGAAAGTTCAACTTAAGAACTCCGGTTTGCAAAAAGAATCAAATCGAAAGAAGCAACGAAACTCAAACTGCGAAAGAAATGAGCTCCGGTTACCAATTGATCTAAAGTCAAATTTTACAGTAGCCCAAACTCTGTTCAAGTTGGTTAAACGGAAAGAGGGCGTCGAGACGAAGATATGTGATTTTGAATCACCTGATTCCGACCCTCGAGCGAAGAAAAACGAAAAACAAGATCAGGGCAGAAATCACGATCGAAATAATCGCGGATAAATACCCCGAAAAAGAAAACTGACGAACAGGCTAACGAACGAATGTTCGCTTTCTGCGGCTAACGGACGAACAACGTTCATTAAAACGAACGTACGGACGAACGTCCGCTAAATAATTAAACCGAAAAAACCGATCTAACCCAAAAAAACGGATGTAGGGTTTCTAAAAAAACCGATCGGTTTAAAAAGAGAAACTGACGGCTACCTCGGAAAAGTCAACCGACGGTGGAACCGGCGGGTCCGGCGGCGGCGGTCCGGCGAGCGGTGGCGGGGCGATGGCGGCGCGGCGCGGCGGCGGTTGGCGGCGGCGCGGGCGGCGGGTGGCGGCGGCGCTGGCGGCGAGTGGCGGCGGTGCGGCGGCGGCTAGGGAAGGGGCGGGCGAGCGGGCTGTCTCACGGGCCGGGGGCAGCGGCTTATAAAGGCCTAGGCCAGGGAATCCTGGCGTAGTACGGGCCGGAGTCGGTTTTTTTTTTAAAAGAGTCCTGACATAGCAAAACTAACGAAAGAAATACTAAACGGACTCCAAAAATCCCGAAATAAATTTTCACCGTCCTCTAATAATATTTAGGACAAAGTGAACATTTTTCCCGGACCTAAATGCAAAATTGAAAAATGCGCATTTTTCCTATGTAAATAAAATCGCAAATAAATCCAGAAAAAATACCAAAAGTGATTTTAACATTTTTCCTCCAATATTTCTGTTATTTTGGAGAAGTCATATTATCTCCGCTCATATATTTTATTTAGAAATATTTTTAGGAGAGAAAAATAATTAAAACCTACACTGTCCTCGTACCGGTATTCGAGTGAACTCAAATACGAAAACGGTAAAAATCCCAACTCTCTCCGTAGGTCCTTGAGTTGCTTAGAATTTCGAGGATCGCCACGAATAAAATGCAAATAAACATGCAATGCAATATGATCTATGTATAACATTCCAAATTGAAAATTTGGGATGTTACAAACCTACCCCCTTAGAATGAATCTCGCCCTCGAGATTCGACTTGGCTAGAGAACAGGTGTGGGTAGTCCTTGGGTAGATCATCTTCTCGTTCCCAGGTGGCTTCTTCCTCGGTGTGGTGACTACACTGAACTTTGCAAAACTTGATAACCTTACTGCGGGTGACTCTGCTCGAAAATTCAAGAATCTTAACAGGCTTCTCCTCGTAAGTCAGATCACTATCTAACTGAATTGCTTCCAGGGGTACTGTGTCTCTAAGCGGTATATCGGCCATCTCCGCATGGCACTTCTTAAGCTGTGAAACGTGAAACACGTCGTGCACTCCTGACAATCCTTCGGGCAATTCCAACTTATAGGCAACCTCTCCCATGCGTTCCAAAAAACAGTAGGGTCCCACAAATCTCGGGGCTAGCTTTCCCTTAACTCCGAAACGTTTAAATCCTCGTAGAGGCGATACTCTCAATTACGCTCTGTCTCCGATCACATAGGCTATCTCCTTGTGTTTCGTGTCTGCATAACTCTTCTGCCTGGACTGAGCTACCTTCAATCTACCTCTAATCAACTTAACCTTCTCCTCAGACTCTTTGATCAAGTCTGGTCCAAACAACTGTCGGTCTCCAACTTCATCCCACATTAACGGTGTTCGGCATCTCCTTCCATACAATGCCTCGAACGGTGCCATTTTCAAACTGGCCTGGTAACTATTGTTGTACGAGAACTCCGCGTAGGGCAAATTATCATCCCAACTAGATCCATAATCTAACGCACATGCTCTCAACATGTCCTCCAGGATCTGGATGACTCTCTCGGTCTGTCCATCGGTCTACGGATGAAAATCAGTGCTGAATTCCAGCCTCGTTCCCAAAGTTTGGTGTAGCTGATGCCAGAACTTTGAGGTGAATTGTGTTCCTCTATCTGATATAATGGTCCTCGGAACTCTGTGCAGACATACGATCCTGGTCATGTATATCTTTGCCAACTTCGCACTGGTGTATGTGGTTTTCATGGGGATAAAGCGGGCTACCTTGGTCAAACGGTCCACTACTACCCAGATTGAGTCATATCCTGCTTTGGTCCTGGGCAATCCGGTGATAAAATCGATGCCAAGCTTCTCCCACTTCCATTCGGGTATCGGCATAGGTTGTAGCAATCCTCCTGGCTTCTGATGCTCTGCCTTTACTCTCTGGCATATATCACATAAAGCTACATACTCGGCAATATCCTTCTTCATTCCTGTCCACCAGAAACGTTCCTTCAAATCCAAATACATATTGGTGTTTCCGGGGTGTATCGAGTATGGTGAATCATGTGCTTCCTGCAGTATCAACTTCCTGATCTCCGCGTCGTTGGGCACATAGATTCGATCCTCAAACCACAAGGTGTCGTGTTCTTCCTCACGAAATCCCTTGGCTTTTCCTTCACTCATCCTTTTCCATACCTCAGCAATTTCCTTGTCATCCTTCTGGGCTTCGCGTATCTTTCCCAGCAATGTCGACTGAACCTCCAAATTTGCGACGAAACCTCTAGGAACTATCTCCAAACGAAGCTCCCTGAGATGTTCTGCTAACTCATGCGGCAATCCCCCTTTTACTAGGGTATTTGCATAACTCTTCTGGCTCAAAGCGTGTGCCACGACGTTGGCCTTTCTAGGGTGATAGTGCAGCTTCATATCATAATCCTTTATAAGCTCCAACCATCTCCTTTGTCTGAGGTTCAGCTCCTTCTGTGTGAAAATGTACTTCAAACTCTTGTGATTCGTGTACACATCACAACGATTTCCAATAAGGAAATGTCTCCAGGTTTTCAGTGCGTGCACTACAGCTACTAACTCCAGATCGTGCGTCGCGTAATTCAACTCGTGCGGTCGCAGTTGACGGGATGCATAGGAAACAACTCTTCCATCCTGCATAAATACTCCTCAAAGTCCTAAGCGTGAAGCGTCGCAGTACATTTGGAATTCCTTACGTATATCTGGCAATATCAGCACTGGGGCTGTCGTCAACCGTTTCTTCAACTCCTGGAAACTTTCTTCGCACTCTTCAGTCCAATCGAACTTTGTCTCCTTCTTGAACAATGTCGACATTGGCTTTGTAATCTTGGAGAAATTTTCTATGAATCTCCGGTAGTATCCGCGAGTCCAAGAAAACTGCGGATCTCTCCAACTGTAGTGGGTTCCAACCACTCAGTGACTGCCTGCACCTTGACGGGGTCCACAGCTATACCTTCTCCCGATATAACATGCCCTAGGAATCCAACTTCCTTTAACCAAAACTCGCATTTGCTAAACTTTGCATACAACTGATTTTCTCTGAGCTTCTCCAATACCAAACACAAATGCTCTGCATGTTCCTCTTCATCCTTCGAGTACACCAGAATATCGTCAATGAATACCACGACGAACTTATCCAAGAACTCCATGAACACCTTGTTAATCATACTCATGAAATAGGCGGGCGCGTTAGTCAATCCAAATGACATAGCCGTATACTCATATAGCCCGTACCTGGTGGTGAAGGCTGTCTTAGGTATATCCTTCTCTCGGATCTTCAATTGGTGGTATCCAGATCTTAGGTCTATCTTGGAGAATACTTTCGCTCCCTGGAGTTGGTCGAACAAATCATTGATCATTGGCAGCGGGTACTTATTCTTAATAGTCACTTCATTCAGTGCACGATAATCAACGACCATTCTTAAAGATCCATCCTTCTTCTCGACCAAAATCACTGGGGCTCCCCAAGGTGATGAACTTCGGCGAATAAACCCTTTATCCAACAACTCCTTAATCTGCTTGTTGATCTCCTCCAGATCATTCGCTGGCATCCGATACGGTCTCTTAGATATTGGTCCGGTGCCAGGCAACAACTCTATCAAAAACTCAATATCTCTATTCGGTGGCATGCCAGGTAACTCCTCTGGAAACACATCCGGATAATCCTTTACTACTGGCACTTCTTCCTGAACAACTCCCATGAGAGAATGTACTTGCGTCCTTGTAGGCGAATGCCTAGATACATACTTAATCCTTTTTCCCTCCGGGGTGGTAAGCAAAATAGACTTGCTGGCACAATCGATGTTACCTCCATACTTCGATAGCCAATCCATACCTAATATCACATCCAATCCTTGTGACTCCAGAATGATTAGGTCGGAGGGGAAAGTATGGCGTCCTATGATCAATGGGAAAGTATGGTGTGCCATATACTCTGCTCCTGGTGAACTTACTAACATGGGGGTCTTAAGGACTCGGGTGGACATCCTATGTCTATTCACGAATCCCCTAGAAATGTATGAATGTGATGCACCAGTATCGAAAAGAACTATTGCGGTAAATGTCTTAATCAAAAACTTACCGACAACAACATCTGGTTGCTCTTCTACCTCCTCCACAGTTATGTGGTTCACTTGTCCTTTGTTGAACGGGTTGGGCTTCTTCCCGACGCTTCCATTGCCGTTCCCATTCTTAGCTTCAGGGCAGTCCGTGGCATAATGTCCATTCTTCCCGCACTTGAAACATGTGATATGGCTGAAACCCTTCTTAGCGGGTGTGGATGGGGTAGAGCGGCTCTGGTTACTACTTGCTCCATTCCCATTTCCATTTCCATTCTTAGGGCCATTGTGGTTGTGGGAACTTCCATGGTTGTGGGTATATCCTCCCGAATTCGAAGTAAATCGGGGCTTCTGCTGGGCTCCATAATTATTCCTTCCTTGTCCATACTTCCTCTTGCGGCTTTCAATCTGCTGGTGCTTCCCTTCAATCATAAGAGCTTTATCTACCAACTCCTGGTAGATGTTGAAAGTTGCCACCATCAACTGTACGCTCATCTCATCATTTATCCCTTCCATAAATCTCTCCTGCTTAGCGGCATCTGTGGCCACATCATCTGGGGCATAACGAGATAGGGTACTAAACTCATCCACGTACTGAGCCACAGTACGATTTCCTTGGCGCAGGTTGCGAAACTCCCGCTTCTTCATGCTCATAGCTCAAGTTTAGACATGGGGAGTACGGAAAGCTTGCTGAAACTGATCCCAAGTGACATTGGCTATGGGGAAAGTGGCTCTGTAATTCTCCCACCATGCTGCGGCTGGTCCAGACAACTGGTGTGCGGCAAAATGCACCTTCTCAGCATCCGAGCAATTGGTGGTGGTCAAATCCCTTCCAATCTTGCGCAGCCAGTCATCAGCCACTATTGGTTCGATGCTGCTAGCAAACACTGGTGGTTGCAACCTTAAGAAACGTGTCAGGTTGTCCACGGGTGGTGGTGGTGGAGGGTTGTTGTTGTTCTGGTTGTTTTGAGTGTTCTGGACAAGTAGTTGCATCAAGGTGTTCTGCTGCTGGATCAACTGAGTGAGCTCAGGGGGAAACTCAAATCCGGGCTCACGTCTTGGAGGCATCTGATGGGTGTAGAGGGAAGAGATTAGAATAGAATTGAGGTCTAAGGGAAAATCACTACCCATATGCACATGAGACAAACACAATCATATCACACCAATCAATTTCAAGCAAGGTCTTACAAATCGAACTACCGTTACAAAAAGTGCTCTAAATACTACTGGGTGGGGGTAAACTACTAGTCATAGGGTGGTCATCTAAAAATATTGATCAGCGGAAGATTCCATGATGTCTGCTCCAGCTTCATCTTCATAGTCTTCGTCTTCATTATCATCGGGTTCTGAATCCGTGTCGTCGATGATATTGTAATCTTCAGGACAAATATCCTTGGGTTCTTCTTCCTCTTCTTCACCTCCTGGTGCTGGATCTTCCCATGAATACTCCTAGCTTCCTTGTCAAATCATCATTCCTCTCCACTAGTATCAACATCTCCTCCTCGTATCCGTCACGAGTAGACTTAAGTTCTTCTTCTAGCTTCAAATTCATGTTTAGTGCCTTCTTCAATTCTATCATCCCAGCGCACATCTGGTGCTCCTGTCGTCGAATGTGCTGGTTCAACTCCTGGATGAACGCTGCAACGGACCTATCCTTCCGGGTGCTAATCATGTCCTAACGCTCATCTCGGCGTCCACAAATCTGGTAGATCGTGTCCTTCAGCTCCTGCTTGTAGACTTCTACGATCCTTCCCATCGTGATGTGGGCTGCCATACTCTTGCCTAGGCTCCAGATTGGTACATCAAAAGAAAACTCTATTGGCTCAGTGGATGGTGCGAAGGTTCTTCCGGGAATTTGAACTTGTATGCTCCATCGCTCCTCTTTTGGTAAAGGGGCGGTGTATGTCCCGGTAAAGCTTGGTATTCCTATGTTCAGGTACCTAGTGACTTCCTTCAAGTGTCGTCCAAAAGGTGTGTCTTCATCCGGTTGAGTGAACTTGTTCCTTGGGTCCACTATCCTAAAGAAGTATAAAATGGAGAGAAGTCAGAAATGAGTAGAGGAGAGTGATCTAGGGTCTATCTTAGTGGTCGTGTCCTACAATCAGCGTGTGCTCTAATACCATCTTGTAGCGACCACGATCCAAATGGACCGAAGTCTCTGTGTTTCTGTGTCATCCCTGGATCGGTAATGCTGACACACACAGTACTTGAAGGATTTATAACAGAGTGGCAATCACACACTTATTACATCGAATGTCTCCAATGAGAACTTATTACAAAAATCTATTGCTTAAGGCCATCTAACAAAATAACAGCGGAAGGCTTGGAAGATAAGTGAGTCCATCAACTCCAACGGCATAGCTGAGTGCATGACAAACGACCTAGAACGTCTTATTCCTCGTCTGAAAAGTTAGCAACGTAATATGTTGCAGCCCGAAAACGGGCCAGCACATGGAATATGCTGGCAAGATAACACAGAAGATGCAAGTAATAGAATAAAGACTATACTATATGCATATTTGGCTGGTGGAGGCTCTAAGTTTAAAGTTTTTGCGTAAAGCCAATTTTTCCCTACAACAAAGGAATACATTTTTATTTTAACTATCATGGCAGCTGAAACATCATTGAGAAGGTACCTCCAACTCAATCCCAAATTAAAATTATCATTAACCCAACAAATTTAATTATAGAGTGATGAGATCAACCAATAATTTAAGTACCAGATACTCAAGATGTCCATAACCGGGGACACAGCTAATCATGATCAGTTTGTACACTCTACAGAGGTTTGTGCACTTTTCCCACAAGACTCGATCGCCTCCGTTTGGTTTCTCGCACTACATGGTGTTTGAGAAACCGATGACCGAGACACAATCTTTCCGAAGAGGTCCCCTTAACCAGATAGATAGGCCGGTACACCTACAATCCCTCTACATCTGCTAGCCCATCATGGAAAGGTTTCCCACAACTTGCTCAACTATGCCAGAGCCCATAATGGCATTGTGGCTGCACACGGAAGTTTCTAGCATGAATAGTTTTATGATCCCTTTGAGCCTGGGTGGCATTCCAGAGGAAAAATCACACGAAACCCCGGGATTTCCTAGGACAACACTGGATTCTCCAGGTGCCCTGCAACCAATCCACCCAAATGTGTATTCAAGTAGCCACCTTAAGTTGAATCCTTAATTAACAACTCACATCTGTCATGGATTTCACTCAAACCCAAACCACGTCTACGAGCATAGCATAACAACCTAAGCAAACATAGAAGTAACTCCCAAGCGTCTGAAAATAATGCAGGTAATAGGTTCTACCTCAATCTACTTCCCGGTCCCACAAGTTAAGAGATCCTACTCATGCAATGTGTGAGGGTTGATCTAATGCATAAAAACTGGGTAATAAAAGGCTATGATCAAAGAGTTACTTTTCCTTGCTGACGATTCGCAAAACCTAGAGACTCGTAGTAGCACGCTTCATAGTCCGGGTATTCTATCGCAAGAAAACAATAGCATACATAATCAAACAAGCAAAGATGCACGAACAAAACTCCAAAAGATAAGATCTAACCAGAAAATTCAACTTAAGAACTCCGGTTTGCAAAAAGAATCAAATCGAAAGAAGCAACGAAACTCAAACTGCGAAAGAAACGAGCTTCGGTTACTAATTTTGATCTAAAGTCAAATTTTATAGAAGCCAAAACTTTGTTCAAGTTGATTAAACGGAAAGAGGGCGTCGAGGCGAAGATCTGGGATTTTGAATCACCTGATTCCGACTCTCGAGCGAAAATAAAACTGAAAAACAAGATCATGGCAGAAATCACGATCAAAATAATCGCGGATAAATACCCCGAAAAAGAAAACTGACGAACAGGCTAACGAACGAACGTTCGCTGTCTGCGGCTAACGGACGAACATCGTTCGTTAAAACGAACGTACGGACGAACGTCCGCTAAATAACTAAACCGAAAAAACGATCTAACCTAAAAAAACGGATCTAGGGTTTCTAAAAAAAACGATCATTTTAAAAAGAGAAACCGACGGCTACCTCGGAAAACTCAACCGGCGGGTACGGCGGCGGCGGCTGGCAGCGGCGCGGCGGCGGCTAGGGCAGGGGCGGGCAAGCGGGCTGCCTCACTGGCTGGGGGCGGCGGCTTATAAAGACCTAGGCCAGGGAGTCCTGGCGTAGTACGGCCCGGAGTCGGGTTTTTTTTTTAAAAAAGAGTCCTGACGTAGCAAAACTAACGAAAGAAATACTAAACGGACTTCAAAAATCCCGAAATAAATTTTCACCGTCCTCTAATAATATTTGGGACAAAGTGAACATTTTTCCCGGACCTAAATGCAATTTTGAAAAACGCACATTTTTCCTATGCAAATAAAATCGTAAATAAATCCAGAAAAAAATACCAAAAGTGATTTAAACATTTTTCATCCAATATTTCTGTTATTTCGGAGAAGTCATATTATCTCCACTCATATATTTTATTTAGAAATATTTTTAGGAGAGAAAAGTAATTATAACCTACACTGTCCTCGTACCGGTATTCGAGTGAACTCAAATACGAAAATGGTAAAATCCCCAACTCTCTCCCTAGGTCCTTGAGTTGCTTAGAATTTCGAGGATCGCCACGAACAAAATGCAAATAAACATGCAATGCAATATTATCTATGTATAACATTCCAAATTGAAAATTTGGGATGTTACAATCACTGATCCAATGCCTACGAGCTTTTCACATATTGCTTGTTGCTTAGTTACTTTACCGCTGCTACTGTTACAATCACTACAAAAACTGCTATCGTTACTTTTCCACCATTACCATTACTTCCATATTACTTCGCTACTAAATACTTCGCTACAGATATTAAGTCTTCCAGGTGTGGTTGAATTGAAAACTCAACTGCTAATACTTGAGAGTATTCTTTGGCTCCCCTTGTGTCGAATCAATAAATTTGGGCTGAATACTCTACCCTCGAAAACTGTTGCGATCCCCTACACTTGTGGGTTATCAAGACTATTTTCTAGCACCATTGCTGATGTCTACTACACAACCTTCTTCTTGTAGACGTTGTTGGGCCTCCAAGTGCAGAGGTTTGTAGGACAGTAGCAAATTTCCCTCAAGTGGATGACCTAAGGTTTATCAATCCGTAGGAGGCGTAGGATGAAGATGGTCTCTCTCAAACAACCCTGCAACCAAATACCAAAGAGTCTCTTGTGTTCCCAACAGACCCAATACAATGGTAAATTGTATAGGTGCACTAGTTCGGCGAAGAGATGGTGATACAAGTGCAGTATGGATGGTAGATATAGGTTTTTGAAATAAGAAAATATAAAAACAACAAGGTAGCAAGTGGTAAACGGGAGCATAAACGGTGTTGAAATGCTTTGAAACAAGGCCTAGGGTTCATACTTGTACTAGTGCAAGTTCTCTCAACAATAATAACATAACAAGATCATATAAGTATCCCTCAACATGCAACAAAGAGTCACTCCAAAGTCACTAATAGCGGAGAACTAACGAAGAGATTATGGTAGGCTACGAAACCACCTCAAAGTTATTCTTTCTAATCGATCTATTGAAGAGTCCGTAGTAAAATAACACGAAGCTATTCTTTCCATTCGATCTATCATAGAGTTCGTAATAGAATAACACCTTAAGATACAAATCAACCAAAACACTAATGTCACTAGATACTCCATTGTCACCTCAAGTATCCGTGGGCATGATTATACGATATGCATCGCACAATCTCAGATTCATCTATTCAACCAACACAAAAGAACTTCAAAGAGTTCCCCAAAGTTTCTACCGGAGAGTCAAGACGAAAATGTGTGCCAACCCCTATGCATAGATTCCCAAGGTCACGGAACCCGCAAGTTGATCACCAAAACATACATCAAGTAGGTCACGTGATATCCCATTGTCACCACAGATAAGCACATGCAAGACATACATCAAGTGTTCTGAAATCCTTAAAGACTCAATCCGATAAGATAACTTCAAAGGGAAACTCAATTCATCACAAGAGAGTAGAGGGGGAGAAATATCATAAGATCCAACTATAATAGCAAAGCTCGTGATACATCAAGATCGTGCCATCTCAAGAACACGAGAGAGAGAGGGAGATCAAACACATAGATACTAGTACATACCCTCAGCCCCGAGGGTGGACTACTCCCTCCTCGTCATGAAGAGCGCCAGGATGATGAAGATGGCCACCGGAGAGGGATTCTTCCCCACCGGCAGGGTGCCAGAACGGGTCTATATTGGTTTTCTGTGGCAACCGAGGCTTTTGGGAGTGGAACTCCTGATCTAGGTTATTTCCGGAGGTTTCTGCATTTATAGGATGTTTTGGGGGAGGGCACAAGTCAGGGGGGTCTCCGGGCAGTCCACCAGATAGGGGGGGGGCGCCCAGGGGGTGGGCACGCCCCCCACCTTGTGGGTAGCCTGGGACTCTCCTAGCCCAACTCTTTTACTCCGGGGCTTCTTTTGGTCCACAAAAAATCATCAAAAATTGGCACATCAATTGGACTCCGTTTGGTATTCCTTTTCTGTAAAACTCAAAAACAAGGAAAAAACAGAAACTGGCACTGGGCTCTGGGTTAATAGGTTAGTCCCAAAAATCATATAAAATTGCATATAAAACATCCTAGATGGATAATATAATAGCATGGAACAATCAAAAATTATTGATACGTTGGAGACGTATCAAGCATCCCCAAGCTTAATTCATGCTCGTCCTCGAGTAGGTAAATCATAAAAATAGAATTTTTGATGTGGAATGCTACCTGACATAATTCTCAATGTAATTATCTTTATTGTGGCATGAATGTTCAGATCCGAAAGATTCAAGATAAAAGGCTATATTGACATAAGAATAATAATACTTCAAGCATACTAACAAAGCAATCATGTCTTCTCACAATAACAAGGCCAAAGAGAGTTATCCCTACAAAATCATATAGTCTGGCTCTGCTCCCTCTTCATCACACAAAATATTCATATCATGCACAACCCCGGTTTCAGCCAAGCAATTGTTTCACACTTTAATTCTTTCAAACATTCCAACTTTCACGCAATACATGAGCGTGAGCCATGGATATAGCACTATGTGGAATAGAGTGGTGGTTGTGGAGAAGACAAAAAAGAGGAAGATAGTCTCACATCAACTAGGCGTATCAATGGGCTATGGAGACGACCATCAATAGATATCAATGTGAGTGAGTAGGGATTGCCATGCAACGGATGCACTAGAGCTATAAGTGTATGAAATCTCATCGAAAGAAACTAAGTGGGTGTGCATCCAACTTGCTTGCTCATGAAGACCTAGGGCATTTGAGGAAGCCCATTGTTGGAATATACAAGCCAAGTTCTACAATGAAAATTCCCACTAGTATATGAAAGTTACAAAACAAGAGACTCTCTATCACGAAGATCATGGTGCTACTTTGAAGCACAAGTGTGGAAAAGGATAGTAGCATTGTCCCTTCTCTGTTTTCTCTTTTTTTTGGAGGGGCTTCTCTTTTTTTAGCCCCCTTCTCTTTTTTTGGGCCATCTCTTTTTTTATTTGGCCTTTCTCTTTTTTTTGCTTCCTCACACGAGACAATGCTCTAATAATGAAGATCATCACACTTTTATTTACTTACAACTCACAGATTACAACTCGAAGCTAGAACAAAATATGACTCTAAGTGAATGCCTCCGGCGGTGTACCGGGACGTGCAATGAATCAAGAGTGAAATGTATGAATGAATTGTGAATGGCGGCTTTGCCACAAATACGATGTCAACTACATGATCATGCATGGCAATATGACAATATGAAGCGTGTCATATGAATGGAACGGTGGAAAGTTGCATGGCAATATATCTCGGAATGGCTATGGAAATGCCATGATAGGTAGGTATGGTGGCTGTTTTGAGGAAGGTATATGGTGGGTGTATGGTACGAACGAAAGTTGCACGGTACAAGAGAGGCTAGCAATGGTGGAAGGGTGGGAGTGCGTATAATCCATGGACTCAACATTAGTCATAAAGAACTCATATACTTATTGCAAAAATCAAAGAGTCATCAAAACAAAGTATTCAACGCATGTTCCTAGGGGAAGGGTTGGTAGGAGTTAACCATCGTGCGATCCCGACCTCCACACAAAGGGTGACAATCAATAACTACCTCATGCTCTAACTTCGTCACATAACTTTAACACAAGTATTTCTTGAATTCATAATTACCCTGCTAGCATATCACTAATGAGTTTGGCAATTTTATTGTTAAACAAGAAAACTTCAATGTTTATGTTGGTAGACTATTGCAACGTAATGCTTATATGATTGAACACTTGAGTGATTATATGTCCAGAGTTAAAGGTGAACTTAAACTCATTAGTAAACATGCTTTTATGGTTACCACTCAAGTAGAACAAGTACTTAAAGCACAAAATGATTTGCTCAATGAATTAAATAGTAAGAAAAATGATAATGCTATTAGAGTGGTGACTAGAGGGGGTAGAATGAATCAGGAACCTCTGTATCCTAAGGGCCACCCTAAGAGAATTAAGCAAGATTCTCACAGAACTAATGTTAATGCACCTAGTCCTTCTAAGAAGAAGAAAAAGAAAAATGATAGGACTTTGCATGCTTCTGGTGAACCTGTTGCTGACACACCTGAGAATCCCAATGATATCTCTATTTCTGATGCTGAAACACAATCTGGTAATGAACATGAACCTAGTTATAATATTAATGATAATGATGATGTTCATGATGATGCTCAACCTAGCAATATCGATGATGTAGAGATTGAACCTGATGTTGATCTTGATAACCCACAATCAAAGAACCAACATTATCATAAGAGAGACTTTGTTGCTAGGAAGCACGGTAAGGAAAGAGAACCATGGGTTCGGAAACCCATGCCTTTTCCTCCTAAACTATCCAAGAAAAAGGATGATGAGGATTTTGAGCGCTTTGCTGAAATGATTAGACCCATCTTTTTGCGTATGCGTTTGACTGATATGCTCAAAACAAATCCTTATGCTAAGTATATGAAAGATATTATCACAAATAAAAGATAGATACCTGAAGTTGAAATTTCCACCATGCTTGCCAATTATACTTTTAAAGGTGGAATACCAAAGAAACTAGGATATCTAGGAGTACCAACTATACCATGCTCCATTAAAAGAAACTATGTTAAAACTGCTGTATGTGATCTTCGAGCCGGTGTTAGTGTTATGCCTCTCTCTTTATATCGTAGACTTGATTTGAATAAGTAGACACCTACTGAAATATCTTTGCAAATGGCTGGTAAATCAACCGCTATACCTGTCGATATTTGTGAGGATGTGTTGTTGTGGTTGCAAATGTTACTATTCTAACGGACTTTGTTATCCTTGATATTCCCGAGGACGATAGTATGTCTATTATCCTGGGTATACCCTTTTTGAATACTGTAGGGCCTGTTATTGATTGCAACAAAGGCAATGTCACTTTTCCTGTTAATGGTAATGAGCATACGGTACACTTTTCGAGGAAACAACCTCAGGTCCACAGTTTCAATTCTATTGGAAAAATTTCAATGATTACAATTGGAGGATTTGAATTTCCTCTTCCTACTGTCAAGAAGAAATATGATATTATTATTGTTAGGGACATACATATCCCCATTGAGGTAACCTAGTGTTATTCGAAAATTCTCCGGTTTCATGTTATTCGGAAAGAGTTTGTTAACAAGACTTGATCAACCTTGTTAATGGATTCCTTTTGATGAGCATGAGATGGTTGAATTTAGAAAGCACAACTCTCACTATCCTCTTTTTACTTTCTGTTAATTAGATTAAATAAAGCAAGAATACTATTTTCTGTCTTTTTTTGAGTTATCCGTGTAATAAAAATTACCCCAAAAATAAAAGTTCTCCAAATGCCCCGAAAATGAAATATGATTTTTTTTAGAATATTTAAGAATATTTGGCACTTGGAACACAGCAGGGGGAGCCAGCACCTGGCCACGAGGGTACAGGGAGCGCCCACCCCCTAGGCACGCCCCCTGCCTCGTGGGCCCCACGTGGCCGCCCTCCACTTACTCCAGCACCCACACACTTCATCTTCCTCCAGAAAAAATCCTCCCACAGCTCAAACTCGTGTTCTAGCTCATCTTGCTGCCATTTTCGATCTCCTTGCTCAAAGCTCCATTCGCAAAACTGTTTGGGGGAGATTGTTCTTTGGTATGTGACTCCTCCAATCGTCCAATTAGTTTTTGTTCTAGTGCTTTATTTATTGCAAGTTTTTGCTGCAAAGGTGACCCTGTTCTTGAGCTTGCATGTCAAATTTATTGGGTCCCAAGTAGTTCTAATGCATGATATAGTCTCTAGGCACTTGTGCGAGTAGTTGCTATCAATCTTTTGAGTTTGGTTCACTTTTATTTTAAGTTACTAAATTTTTTAGAAATTTTTCGGAAAAAGAAAATGCATAGGAAAATTTACCAAGGTGGTTCCTCAAGGAAGCATGGACCAAGGCTCGCAATACGTGAGCCGGACGATGAACTACTGAGGGAAGCTCAAGTGCGGCCTTGTGAATGGCCGTTAGAGGAGTTCATGATCCAGGCGGGCATTAAGGATGAATTTTACACATATGTGCGCAATGCTGATATTGAGGACTTCATGTCAGATAAGTGCCTGCAATACCATTACCTAACTGATTCCTTTGTGATAAGGTGTAAATTTACATATTCACGTAATTCTCACACTATCTTATTTGATCTTTATGATAAATCTTATACTATGGACCTTGAAGATTTTAATGATGCTTACAAACTCCCACAGTGGGGTAATGTTGGTGAACCTCACAAATCTGAGTATAAGGATTTTCTAGCTAATATCACTGTGGGGGAATCTAGAGAAATCACACAAGCTACCATAGGGAGCATTCATTTCCCTGCCATACATTATTTTGCTCTCTTCATTGGTAGATGCATTAACGGTAAAGATGAGGCTTGCCACATGTGCGTTCCAGATCTTAGTGTCCTCAAAAGTGCGGTATTAGGTGATAGACAATATAATTTGGGGGCCAGTGTTGTACGAAGGTTACATCTTAACGGTTTAAATGGAGATTTGTTTGGTGGAATTTATGCAACTCGCTTGGCTAATTATCTTCATGTGCCCATACACGAGAATGATGCGAAGTTGCCTCCTGTTTTTCTAGATTACAATGCTATGGTTTGCCATCAGTTCGTTGAGAGGGATGAACAATCCCTCCAGTACCGTCTAATCTTTGACAGGTCTCGCACTATCCATATTGTTCTTCCTTCTCCTACTTTCTTTGACTTTTAGGCAAAAAGGAGATATGTTATAACGAGGGAGGAGGCGAACGAGTATGAGGAGAGGACGAAGGCGGCTCGTCTCCAAGCTGCAGCTCAGTAGGCAATAGCCGCTGCATCTCAGTACAACCCCAACTACGACTTTGGATATCCGTCAGGCCAGTACTGGCCATAGACCAACTTAGGCCAAAAGCCTAAGCTTGGGGAGTATGTATTTCTCACCGACGCTACATTCATGTTCACAGGCTCATTCCAGTAGTCGGTGCTCATACTTTTTCATTATCCATGCTAGTTTAATTTCTTTTCTTAGTCTTTTTCTTTTGTGTTAGAAAAACCTTAAGAAAAACAAAAATATATTAGTTGTAGCTTTTAGCTAGTTTACTTTACATGCCTGTAGTAGTAATAATTACAAGAAAACCAAATAAGATTTCTCGTTCTTCTTTTGCTTGTTGGGAGCTTTCCCGTGTAAATAGTTTCTTTTCTTTTCTTCGGGGGTCAAGAGGAGAAGACCATGATGAGAATGTTTAGTGGCTCGCATATGCATAGCTGTTGATTTAACCAAGAGCCATATTACCTTGTCTTCTCCCTTGTATTAAATGCTTGCAGATTCCAGCTTAGTCCAATGCACGTGCACTATTATTATTATCCACACCGTTCGATCATGCGAACGAAAGGCAATAATGACGATATATGATGAATTGATTGAGATGAGAAAAGCTAGTATGAACTCGACCTCTCTTGTTTTTGTAAATATGATAGTTCATCGTTCCTGATTCAGCCTATTATGAATGAAACATGCTTGCAATGACAATTAGAGATCATAGCTTCTCATGCCATGCTTAATTATCTAGGAGTTTATAATGGTCTATCTTGCGTGCCAACATGATATTAAAATGGTTGTGATGTGGTATGATAGGATGGTATCCTCCTTTAAATTATTCAGGTGGTTTGACTAGGCACATGTTCACGCATGTAGTTGAAACGAAATCAACATAGCCTCCACGATATTTATGTTCATGGTGATTTATATCCTACTCATGTTTGCACCCATTGTTGATTTATTTTAATGCATGTTCATGACTGTTGTCGCTCCTCGGTCTCTTTCTAGCCTTCACTTGTACTAAGCGTGAATACTGCTTGTGCATCCACTTCCATAAACCCCAAAGTTATTCCATATGAGTCCACCATACCTTCCTATATGTGGTACTTACCTGCCGTCCCAAGTAAATTTGTATATGCCAAACTCTAAACCTTCAAATGAAATTCTGTTTTGTATGCTCGAAGAGCTCATCTATCAACTAGTGATGTCCATATCTTCCATGCTAGGTGGGTTATTCTCACGATGAGTGGACTCCGCTCATCATTCACGAGAAAATGGCTGGTAACCGGGATGCCCAGACACATGCTCAAATCAAAATAACTAAACAAAACTCCCCCAGGGCTGTTGTTGGTATGGACGGTACCCGTTGTTTCGGGCTAGCTGTGGAGTGTGCTTGTTGATGGTTGGGGGAGTATAAACTTTACCATTCTGTTTGTGAACCGCCTATAATGTGTGTAGCATGGAAGATACCGAGATCTCTTGGTTGTTATGTTGACAATGAAAGTATACCGCTCAAAATATTATTCATCTCTATTTCAAAATCGAGCTTAGGCACCTCTACAAATCCCTGCTTCCCTCTGCGAAGGGCCAATCTATTTACTTTTATGTTGAGTCATCATCCTTTTATTAAAAAGCACTAGTTGGAGAGCACCGCTGTCATTTGCATGTATTGCTATTAATTTACATTGAGTATGATTGTGACTGGATCTCTTTTACCATGAATTACTATGTCTAGTCAATCCTTGATCTTCAGAGGTGCTCTGCATTTATGTTTTGCGGTCTCAGAAAGGGCTAGCAAGATACCATCTTGTTATATCATATTATGATTGTTTTGAGGAAGTGTTGTCACCCGAGGTTTATTATTATTGCTCATTAGTTGATTATGCCATTGATATGAGCAAACATGAGACCTAAATTTTATTGTGAATGTGATTAGTTCATAATCCTTGCTGAAAACTTGAATGCTGCCTTTACATATTTGTAAGAACAAGAGCAAACAAAGTTTGTCAAAGTTTTTCTTTATCACTTTCAGTTTATCAGCTGAATTGCTTGAGGACAAGCAAAGGTTTAAGCTTGGGGGAGTTGATACGTCTCCAACCTATCTACTTTTCCAAACACTTGTGCCCTTGTTTTGGACTCTAACTTGCATGATTTGAATGGAACTAACCTGGATTGACGCTGTTCTCAGTAGAGCCGCCATGGTGTTATTTTTGTGCAGAAATAAAAGTTCTCGGAATGACCTGAAAATCAACGGAGAATTATTTTGGAATATATAAAAAATACTGGCGAAAGAATCAAGACCAGGGGGCCCACACCCTATCCATGAGGGTGGGGGCGCCCCCCCGGGCGCGCCCCCTGTCTCATGGGCCCCGTGACACTCCACCGACCCCAGCTCTGACTCCATATATTCACGTTCGGGGAGAGAAAAATCAGAGAGAAGGATTCATCGCGTTTTACAATACAGAGCCACCGCCAAGCCCTAATCTCTCCCGGGAGGGCTGATCTGGAGTCCGTTCGGGGCTCCAGAGAGTGGAGATCGCCGTTGTCGTCATCATCAACCCTCCTCCATCACCAATTCCATGATGCTCACCGCCGTGTGTGAGTAATCCCATCGTAGGCTTGCTGGACGGTGATGGGTTGGAGGAGATTTACCAGGTAATCGAGTTAGTTTTGTTAGGGTTTGATCCCTAGTATCCATTATGTTCCAAGATTGATGTTGCCATGACTTTGCTATGCTTAATGCTTGTCACTAGGGGGCGAGTGCCATGATTTCAGATCTGAACCTATTATGTTTTCATGAATATATGTGAGTTCTTGATCCTATCTTCCAAGTCAATAGTCACCTACTATGTGTTATGATCCGGCAACCCCGAACTGACAACAATCGGGACCACTCCCGGTGATGATCGTAGTTTGAGGAGTTCATGTATTCACTAAGTGTTAATACTTTGGTCCAGTACTCTATTAAAAGGAGGCCTTAATATCCCTTAGTTTCCAATAGGACCCCGCTGCCACGGGAGGGTAGGACAAAAGGTGTCATGCAAGTTCTTTTCCATAAAGCATGTATGACTATATTCGGAATACATGCCTACATTACATTGATGAACTGGAGCTAGTCCTTCATCACCTAACTATTACATGAGGAATTGCATCCGACATAATTATCCATCACTGATCCAATGCCTACGAGCTTTTCACATATTGCTTGTTTCTTAGTTACTTTACCGCTGCTACTGTTACAATCACTACAAAAACTGCTATCGTTACTTTGCCACTATTACCGTTTCTTCCATATTACTTCGCTACTAAATACTTTGCTGCAGATATTAAGTCTTCCAGGTGTGGCTGAATTGACAACTCAACTTCTAATACTTGAGAGTATTCTTTGGCTCCCCTTGTGTCGAATCAATAAATTTGGGTTGAATACTCTACCCTCGAAAACTGTTGCGACCCCCTACACTTGTTGGTTATCAAGACTATTTTCTGCTTTATACATCTCCAACATATCTATAATTCTTGATTGTTCCATGCTATTATATTATCTGTTTTGGATGTTTAATGGGCTTTATTATACATTTTTATATTATTTTTGGGACTAACCTACTAACCCAAGGCCTAGTGCAAATTGCTGTTTTTTTGCCTATTTTAGTGTTTCGCAGAAAAGGAATATCAAACGGAGTCCAAACGGAATGAAACATTCGGGAGAGTTATTTTTGGATCAATATCAACATATAAGACTTGGAGTACACGCCAGGATGCGAAGGAGGTGGCCACGAGTGCAGGGGCGTGCCTAGGGGGTAGGCGCGCCCCCACCCTCGTGGGCCACCTGTTGCTCCACCGACGTCCCTCTTCCTCCTATATACACCTACATACCCTGAAACCATCGAGGAGCACCATGAAACCCTAAGTCCACCGCTGCAACCTTCTGTACCCGTGAGATCCCATCTTGGGGCCTGTTCCGGAGTTCCACCAGAGGGGCATCGATCACGGAGGGCTTCTACATCAACACCATAGCCTCTCTGATGAGTTGTGAGTAGTTTACCACAGACCGTCGGGTCCATAGTTATTAGCTAGATGGCTTATTCTATCTCTTTGGATCTCAATACAAAGTTCTCCTCGATCTTCTTGGAGATCTATTTGATGTAATTCTTTTTGCGGTGTGTTTGTCGAGATCTGATGAATTGTGGGTTTATGATCAAGATTATCTATGAACAATATTTGATTCTTTTCTGAAATATTTTATGCATGATTTAAATATCCTTGCAAGTCTCTTCGAATTATCTGTTTAGTTTGGCCTATTAGATATGTAGTTCTTGCAATGGGAGAAGTGTTTGGCTTTGGGTTCAATCTTGCGGTGTCCTTTCCCAGTGACGGTAGGGGCAGCAAGGCACGTATTGTATTGTTGCCATCGAGGATAAAAATATGGGGTTTATATCATATTGCTTGAGTTTATCCCTCTACATCATGTCATCTTGCCTAAGGCATTGCTCTGTTCTTACGAACTTAATACTCTAGATGCATGCTGGATAGCGGTCAATGTGTGGAGTAATAGTAGTAGATGCAGAGTCGTTTCGGTCTACTTGTCACGGACGCGATGCCTATATACAATGATCATGCCTAGATATTCTCATAACTATGCGCTTTTCTATCAATTGCTCGACAGTAATTTGTTCACCCACCATAGAAATCTGCTATCATGAGAGAAGCCTCTAGTGAAAACTATGCCCCCCGGGTCTATCTTCCATCATATTAATCTTCCATCAACTATTTATCTTTACTTTACTTTTGCTTTGCAATCTTTACTTTCCATCTACATATTAAAACTACCAAAAATATTATCTTATCATCTCTATCAGATCTCACTTTCGCAAGTGGCCGAGAAGGGATTGACAACCCCTTTATCGCATTGGTTGCGGTGTACTTATTTGTTTGTGCAGGTACGAGGGACTCGCGCGTGGTCTCCTACTGGATTGATACCTTGGTTCTCAAAAACTGAGGGAAATACTTACGCTAGTGTGCTGCATCACTCTTTCCTCTTCGAGGGAAAACAACGCAAGCTCGAGAAGTAGCAAGAAGAATTTCTGGCGCCGGTGCCGGGGAGATCTATGCAAAAGTCATATACCAAGTACCTATCACAAACCCTTATCCCTCGCATTACATTATTTGCCTCTCGTTTTCCTCTCCCCAATTAATCTTTACCATTTTATTCGCCCTTCTTTTTCCGTTCGCCTCTTTTCACTTGCCTCTTGTGTGTTCATCTTTATTGTAGTTTGTTGCTATCATGTTTTAGATGGGGTAGGATGTCGTTGAAAAGGGTAGTAATGCTGAGGGAAACTTTACTTTTGTTGATCCTCCTAATGAAACTACCACTTTACATACAAAAGAAGTTCCGGGTTGGTAGTGGTAATATTATTGGAAAAGGAGTTCTTCAAGACTTCTTTACTTGTGCCAGTGCTTTACCCACTATGGGTGGATCTATTCTTCATAGAACCAGTAGTGTTGCGGATGCCATATCTATGCTTGTAGTTGAACTTGAAAGGCAATTTATCCATATGCATCCATGTATTCAGAGGATTTTCTAGAATTTTCCAATATTGAGCATTATTCTGTTAAGCGTGCTGCTACTATCTTTTTGGCACATGAGTTCAGATTTACAATGAGAGAGGCCAAGGAAATTTTTGCGCATTATAGGGTGGACGCTGGTCGTCCTCCCATAGAAGCTATATCCTCTTTAATCAAGAACACATAATTCGTTTACAATCTATGGATCATGTTGCCTTTAATGAAAACCTTAGAAAAAAGGTTCCTACCGAAGTTCTAGTTGATAGAATCTCCAAACTAAATGATTATTTTGCTATTCAAAACAATGGGTTAGGTTTTTCTCTCGAGCGAAGGCTCATGACCTTTTGCCAAAAGAATGCTTATAGTGATGAATTGATTGTGCAATATGAAGGGCCAAAGGAGGAACATATACCTCCCGAGCTTGATATGGGGGACTTTTGTCCTATTAAATTTAGGCCTTTTGATTAATTTTTCTTGCCACAAAGAAAACTTGCTGCTGAACGTAGGGAATACGAGATGATTTTTCGCGATCTACCTTATCATTATGGCAATACCTAGATCTATTCTTGTATCGTGCCTAGCTAGGGGCGTTAAACGATAGCGCTTGTTGGGAGGCAACCCAATTTTATTTTCTTTGTTTTTGCTTCTCCCTAGTAATAAATATTGCATCTAGCTTCTGTTTAGATGTGGTTTTGTGTTTTAATTAGTGTTTGTGCCAAGTAGAACCTTTGGGAACACTTGGGTGAAGTTTATGCGATCATGCTATAAAAAACAGAAACTTTAGCGCTCACGAGATTAGCTACCATTTTTTTACTAGAGATTGCTTTTTAGTTGATTATTTTTTCAGATGATTAATAGACAAATTCCTCACGTCCACCAGTTTATTTCAAGTTTGTTAGATTTACTGAAGTATTTGAAAGTTACAGATTGCTACAGACTGTTCTGTTTTTGACAGATTTTGTTTTTTGTGTGTTGTTTGCTTATTTTGATGAATCTATGAGTAGTATCGGGGGGTATGAATCATAGAGAAGTTGGAATATAGTAGGTTTAACACCAATATAAACAAAGAATGATTTAATTACAGTACCTTAAAGTGGTGGTTTGTTTTCTTATACTAACGGAGCTCACGAGATTATTGTTAAGTTTTGTGTTGTAAAGTTTTCAAGTTTTGGGTAAGGATTTGATGAACTATGGAACAAAGGGTGGCAAGAGCCTAAGCTTGGGGATGCCCAAGGCACCCCAAGGTAAAATTCAAGAACAACCAAAAGCCTGAGCTTGGGGATGCCCCGGGAATGTATCCCCTCTTTCGTCTTCTCTATTGGTAACTTTACTTGAGACTATATTTTTATTCACCGCATGATATGTGTTTTGCTTGGAGCGTCATGTATGATTTGAGTCTTTGTTTTTAGTTTACCACAATCATCCTTGCTGGACACACCTTTTGAGAAAGATACACATGAATCGGAATTTATTAGAATACTCTATGTGCTTCACTTATATCTTTTGAGCTAGATAGTTTTGCTCTAGTGCTTCACTTATATCTTGCTAGAGCACGGTGGTGGTTTTATTTTATAGAAATTATTGATCTCTCATGCTTCACTTATATTATTTAGAGAGTCCTTTAGAACAGCATGGTAATGTGCTTTTGTTATAAAATTAGTCCTAATATGATAGGCATCCAAGATGGGTATAGTAAAAACTTTCATATAAAGTGCATTGAATATTATGAGAAGTTTGATACTTGATGATTGTTTGGAGATATGAGGATGGTAATATTAGAGTCATGCTAGTAGAGTAGTTGTGAATTTGCGAAATACTTGTGTTGAGGTTTGCAAGTCCCGTAGCATGCACGTATGGTAACCGTTGTGTGACAAATTTGAAGCACGAGGTATTTCATTGAGCGTCATCCTTTGTGTGGAGGTCGGGATAGCGCGATGGTTAACTCCTACCAACCCTTCCCCTAGGAGCATCCGTGTAGTACTTTGTTTTGATGACTTGTAGATTTTTGCAATAAGTATTTGAGTTCTTTATGACTAATGTTGAGTCCATGGATTATACACACTCTCACCCTCCCACCATAGCTAGCCTCTCTTGTACCGCGCAACATTCACCGGTACCATACACCCACCATATAACTTCCTCAAAACAGCCACCAAACCTACCTATCATGGCATTTCATAGCCATTCCGAGATATATTGCCATGCAACTGTCCACCGTTCCGTTTATTATGACACGCTTCATCATTGTCATATTGCCATGCATGATCATGTAGTTGACATCGTATTTGTGGCAAAGCCACCACGCATAATTTTTCATACATGTCACTATTGATTCATTGCACATCCCGGTACACCGCCGGAGGCATTCATATAGAGTCGTACTTTGTTCTAGTATCGAGTTGTAAATCAATATAAGTGTGATGATCATCATTATTAGAGCATTGTCCCAAAAAAGGCCAAAGAAAAAAGAAAGGCCCAAAAACTTGTGCTACTATCTGTTTCCACACTTGTGCTTCAAAGTAGCACCATGATCTTCGTGATAGAGAGTCTCTTGTCCTATCACTTTCATATACTAGTGGGAATTTTCATTATAGAACTTGGCTTGTATATTCCAACGATGGGCTTCCCCAAATGACCTAGGTCTTCGTGAGCAAGCAAGTTGGATGCACACCCACTTAGTTTCATTTGTTGAGCTTTCATACATTTTTAGCTCTAGTGCATCCGTTGCATGGCAATCCCTACTCACTCACAGTGATATCTATTGATGGGCATCTCCATAGCCCATTGATATGCCTAGTTGATGTGAGACCATCTTCCACTTTTGTATTCCCCACAACCACCACTCTATTCCACCTATAGTGCTATGTCCATGGCTTACGCTCATGTATTGCGTGAAAGTTAAAAAGTTTGAATTTTTTTAAGTATGAAACAAATGCGTGGCTGAAACCGGTTGTGCATGATGTGAGTATTTTGTGTGAAGAAGATGGAGCATAGCCAAACTATATGATTTTGTAGGGATGAACTTTCTTTAGCCATGTTATTTTGAGAAGACATGATTGCTTTGTTAGTATGCTTGAAGTATTATTATTCTTATGTCAATATAGTCTTTTGTCTTGAATCTATCGGATCTGAACATTCATGCCACAATAAAGAAGATTACATCGAGAATTATGTTGGGTAGCATTCCACATCAAAAATTATGTTTTTATCATTTACCTACTCGAGGACGAGCAGGAATTAAGCTTGGCGATGCTTGATACGTCTCCAAAGTATCTATAATTTTTGATTGTTCCATGCTATTATATTATCTGTTTTCGATGATTAATGGGCTTTATTATACACATTTATATTATTTTTGGGACTAACCTACTAACCCAAGGCCCAGTGCAAATTGCTGTTTTTTGCCTATTTCAGTGTTTCACAGAAAAAGAATATCAAACGGATTCCAAACAGAATGAAACCTTCTGGAGAGTTATTTTTGGAACAATATCAACACAGAAGACTTGGAGTACATGCCAGGAAGCAAAGGAGGTGGCCACGAGGGCAGTGGGCGCGTCCAGGGGGTAGGCGCGCCTCCCACCCTCATGGGCCACCTGTTGCTCCACCGACATCCTTCTTCTTCCTATATATACCTACATACCCTGAAAACATCGAGGAGCACCACGAAACCCTAATTCCACCGCCGCAACCTTTTGTACCCGTGAGATCCCATCTTGGGGCCTGTTCCAGAGCTCCACCGAAGGGGCCATCGATCACCGAGGGCTTCTACATCAACACCATAGCCTCTCCGATGAATTGTGAGTAGTTTACCACAGACCTTTGGGTCCATAGTTATTAGCTAGATGGCTTCTTCTCTCTCTTTGGATCTCAATACAAAGTTCTCCTCGATCTTCTTAGAGATCTATTCGATGTAATTCTTTTTGCGGTGTGTTTGTCGAGATCCGATGAATTGTGGGTTTATGATCAAGATTATCTATGAACAATATTTGATTCTTTTCTGAAATCTTTTATGCATGATTTAAATATCCTTGCAAGTCTATTCGAATTATCGGTTTGGTTTGGCCTACTAGATCTGTAGTTCTTGCAATGGGAGAAGTGCTTGGCTTTGGGTTCAATCTTGCGGTGTCCTTTCCCAGTGACAGTAGGGGCAGTAAGGCACGTATTGTATTGTTGCCATCGAGGATAAAAAGATGGGTTTTATATCATATTGCTTGAGTTTATCCCTCTACATGATGTCATCTTGCCTAAGGCGTTACTCTGTTCTTATGAACTTAATACTCTAGATTCATACTGGATAGCGGTCGATGTGTGGAGTAATAGTAGTAGATGCAGAATCGTTTCGGTCTACTTGTCACGGACGTGATGCCTATATACAATGATCATGCCTAGATATTCTCATAACTATGCGCTTTTCTATCAATTGCTCGACAGTAATTTGTTCACCCAACGTAGAAATCAGCTATCATGAGAGAAGCCACTAGTGAAACCTATGGCCCCCGGGTCTATATTCCATCATATTAATCTTCCATCAACTATTTATCTTCACTTTACTATTGTTTTGCAATCTTTACTTTCAATCTACATATCAAAAATACCAAAAATATTATCTTATCATCTCTATGAGATCTCATTTTCGCAAGTGGGCGAGAAGGGATTGACAACCCCTTTATCACGTTGGTTCTGAGGTTCTTATTTGTTTGTGGAGGTACGAGGGACTCGCGCGTGGTCTCCTACTGGATTGGTACCTTGGTTCTCAAAAACTAGGGGAATATTTACGCTACTGTGCTGCATCACCCTTTCCTCTTCGAGGGAAAACAACACAAGCTCGAGAAGTAGTAACTATGCATATTGTTTTATTTTAGACATTCAGGATCATACGTTGTAATAAATGATGCACTTGTCATTCTGGTATTAATCTATATGGGTAGAATATATGTATATAAATAGCTTTTGGCCCTATTATATCTATAACTCTTCTATGATTGCCCACTAGATGTCGCCGAGGCGTGATACTAGACGCACTGCTGCAGGAGGAGACGACAATGACAATGACGTACCACCATACATGCAGCAGTTGCTTTAGGGACAGGCTCAGTTCATCCAGTTGCTTGTGCAGACAACAACAACAACAACAACAACAACAACAACAACAACAACAACAACAACAACAACAACAACAACAACAACAACAACAACAACAACAACAACAACAACAACAACAACAACAACAACAACAACAACAACAAC
>LR738711.1:620217711-620253425 GCA_902687465.1 Secale cereale
TCAACAGCAGCAACAACAACAACAACAGTAACAACAACAGCAGCAACAACAACAACAACAACAACAACAACAACAACAACAGCAACAACAACAGCAGATCTGAACATTCATGCCACAATTAAGAGAATTACATTGAAAAACTATATTGGTTAGCATTCCACATAAAAAATTCTTTCTTTATCATTTACCTACTCGAGGACGAGCAGGAATTAAGCTAGGGGATGCTTGATACGTCTCCAACGTATCTATAATTTTTGATTGTTCCATGCTATTATTTATGAAGTCTTGGATGTTTAATGGGCTTTATCATTCACTTTTATATCATTTTTGGGACTAACCTACTAACCCAAAGGCCCGGTCCAGATTGCTGTTTTTGCCTGTTTCAGGGTTTCGCGGAAAAAGAATATCAAATGGAGTCCAAACAGAATGAAACCTTCGCGAGAGATATTTTAGGAGAAAATCACGCATGAAGAACTTGAGAACCACGTCATAAGAGCCACGAGGGGCCCAAGAGGGTGGGGGGCGCGCCCCCTGCCTCGTGGGGCCCTCGTGACTCCCCCGGTGCCCTCCTTCTTCCTATATAAGTCCACGTACCCCCAGAAACTCCATGAATAGAGGGAAAACCCTAATTCAACCGCCGTACCTTCTGTTCCCGTGGAGATCTCATCTTGGAGCCTGTTCTGGAGCTCCACCGGAGGGGGATCCATCACGGAGGCCTTCATTATCATCATCATCACCCTCACCATGAGTTGTGAGTAGTTTACCACAAACCTTCGGGTCCATAGCTAGTATCTAGATGGCTTCTTCTCTCTCTCTAGATCTCAATACAAAGTTCTCCTTGATCTTTGAGGAGATCTACTCGATGTAATCTCTTATTACGGTGTGTTTGTCGAGATCCGATGAATTGTGAGTTTATGATCAAGGTTATCCATGAAAGATATTTGGTTCTTCTCTGAAATTTTTATGTGTGCTCATAATATCCTTGCAAGTCTCATTGAATTATTGGTTTGGTTTGGCCTACTAGATCTATAGTTCTTGCAATGAGAGAAGTGCTTGGCTTTGGGTTCAATCTTGCGGTGTCCTTTCCCAGTGATAGTAGGGGCAGCAAGGCACGTATTGTATTGTTGCCATCGAGGATAAAAATATGCGGTTTATATCATATTGTTTGAGTTTATCCCTCTACATCATGTCATCTTGCTTAAGACGTTACTCTGTTCTTATGAACTCAATACACTATATGCATGTTGGATAGCGGTCAATGTGTGGAGTAATAGTAGTAGATGCAGAATCGTTTCGGTCTACTTGTCTCGGACGTGATGCCTATATACAATGATCATGCCTAGATAGTCTCATAATTATTCGCTTTTCTTTCAATTGCTCGACAGTAATTTGTTTACCCGCCGTAGAATAACGCTATCATGAGAGAAGCCACTAGAGAAAACTATGGCCCCCAGGTATATTCTCAACATATCAATCTACATCTACTTTACTTTTACCGCTTTTATTTTCTGTTCTTATAAACTAAAAATACAAAAAAATATCAACTATCATCTCTATCAGATCTCACTTTCGTAAGTGACCGTAAAGGGATTGACAACCCCTTATCGCGTTGGCTGTGAAGTTCTTATTTGTTTGTGCAGGTGCGAGGGACTCGCGCGTGGTCTCCTACTGGATTGATACCTTGGTTCTCAAAAACTGAGGGAAATTATTACGCTACTGTGTTGCATCTCCCTTTCGTCTTCGAGGGAATACAACGCAAGCTCAAGAGGTAGAAAGAAAAAATTCTGGCGCCGTTGCCGGGAGGCTTACGCAAAAGTCATATACCAAGTACCTATCACAAACCCTTATCCTTCGCATTACATTTATTTGCCTCTCGTTTTCCTCTCCCCCACTTCACCCTTTCCATTTTATTTGCCCTTCTTCCGTCGTGTGTTTATCGTTCGCTTGCTTCTTGTTTGCTTGTGTGTGTTGGCGTGCTTGCTTGTCATTATGGCTAGCCCCTTGTCCGCTCGTTTGTCTCACAAGTTTGAAGTTCTTCACTTCAAGCAATAGCAAGGAGAAAATTTAAAAGATTCTAGGTTTAGGATGATGGAATCTTATCATAAGTGCACCTTAGAGGTGAATTTTAGAATCTTGCTTCGCAATTTTTATGTTGGGTTGAATATGTCTCACAGACAACTCTTGGATTGCGTTGCCAAAGGGAATTTTATCAAAGTTGATCCTATTATCGCGCATAAAATTATAGAGGGAATAGTGGGAACACTACCTCTCCAAAAAGGTTCAGATTCAACCCCGAAGGGAACGCAAGTTTTTGAGAAAATTTGTGAAGTAACAAATATATTACATAAGTCTCTTGAACCTCTTAAAAGTGTTAGTGGGAATCTCCACCGCATGAATATGTTGATTACTCTTTGTAATAAGCGGTTGGATGGTCTAGATCTAAATATTTCCAAATATGAAGGGAAACGTAAGGAACCTCCCGTATTCGAGCTTGACACCACTAAAAGGGTGAAGATCAAATAGGGCAATACCTAGATTTATCTTGTATCGTGCCTAGCTAGGGGCGTAAAACGATAGCGCTTGTTGGCAGGCAGCCCAATTTTTTTTGTTGTTGTTAGGGAATAAATATTGCATCTAGCCTCTGATTAGATGTGTTTTCATGTTTTGTTTAGTGTTTGTGCCAAGTAGAACCTTTGGGAAGACTTGTGTGAAGTTTATGTGATCTTGCTGTGAACAACAGAATCGTTACGCTCGCTAAAGTAGTCTTCAGATTTAAATGGAGCGTGCTTTTTAGTTTATTCTTTTTGCACATGATTGGTAGACAAATTCTGCAAATTTAAACATTTGGTCTGAAGTTTTTGGAGTTCCATAAGTAGGCGAAATCTGCAGATTACTATAGACTGTTCTGTTTTTGACGTATTCTGCTTTTCGTGTGTTCTTTGCTTGTTTCAATGCATCTATGAGTAGTATCGGAAGATATGAACCATAGAGAAGTTGGAATACAGTAGGTTTAACAACAATATAAACAAAGAATGAATTCATTGCTTCACCTTTGAGTTGTGGTTTGCTTTCTTATACTAACGGAGCTCACGAGAATTTTTGTCTAAGTTTTGTGTTGTGAAGTTTTTAAGTTTTGAGTATTGCTTTGATGGACTATGGAACAAGGAGTAGCAAAGGCCTAAGCTTGGGGATGCCCATGGCACCCCAAGTAAATTCAAGATAATCAAAAGCCTAAGCTTGGGGATGCCCCGGGAAGGCATCCCCTCTTTCGTCTTCATCCATCGGTAACTATACTTGGAGCTATATTTTTATTTGAAACATGTTATGTGTTTTGCTTGAAGCGTCTTGTATAATTTGAGTCTTTGCTTGTTAGTTTGACATAATCATCCTTGCTCGACACACCTATTTTAGAGAGTTAAATATGGCCTAGAAATTATTAGAACACTCTATGTGCTTCACTTATATCTTTTGAGTTGAATAGTTTATGCTCTAGTGCTTCACTTATATCTTTTAGAGCACGGTGGTGGTAATATTTTGTAGAAATTGTTGAACTCTCATGCTTCACTTATATCCTTTTGAGAGTCTATTAAAACAGCATGGTAATGTGTTTAGGCTAAAGAAACTAGTCTTCACATGATAAACATCCAATGTCAATGTAGTAAAAAAATTCACACTAAGTGCATTGAATAGAATGAGATGTTGGATGCTTCGTAAATGTTTTGAGACATGAGGATAGTGATATTAGAGTCATGCAAGTGGATTCATTATGAAGTTGAGAAATACTTGTGTTAAGGTTAGTGATTCCCGTATCATGCACGTATGGTAAACCGCTATGTGATGAAGTTAGAGCATGAGGTATTTGTAGAGTGCCAACCTTTGTGTGGTGGTCGGGGGCGCGCGATGGTTAACTCCTACCAACCTCCCCCTAGGAGCATGCGTTGATTGCTTTGTTTTGATGACTCGTTGATTTTTGCAATAAGTATATGAGTTCTTATGACTAATGTTGAGTCCATGGATTATACGCACTCTCACCCTTCCACCATTGCTAGCCTCTCTTGTACCGCAAAACTTTCGCCGGTGCCATAACCCACTATATATCCTTCCTCAAAACAGCCACCATATTGTTCCTCAAAACAGCCACCATACATACCTATCATGGCATTTCCATAGCCATTCCGAGATATATTGCCATGTAACTTTCCACCGTTCCGTTCATATGACACGCATCATATTGTCATATTGCCATTGCATGATCATGTAGTTGACATCGTATTTGTGGCAAAGCCACCATGCATAATTTTTATACATGTCACTCTTGTTTCATTGCACATACCGGTACACCGCCGGGGGCATTCATATAGAGTCAGACTTTGTTGTTGTAGTATCGAGTTGTAATATCGAGTTGTAATGAAAGTGTGATGATCATCATTATTAGAGCATTGCCCCATGGGAGGAAAGCCTAATCTATAAAGCCCCTTCGCAAAAAAAGGAAAAAAAGAAAGGCCAAAGAAAAAAAAGAAAGGCCCAAAAAAACGAAAAAGAAAAAAGGGACAATTGCTACTATCTTTTTTCCACACTTGTGCTTCAAAGTAGCACCATGTCCTTCATTGTAGATAGTCTCATGCTTAGTCACTTTCATATACTAGTGGAAATTTTCATTATAGAACTTGGCTTGTATATTCCAACGATGGGCTTCCTCAAATGCCCTAGGTCTCCGTGAGCAAGCAAGTTGGATGCACACCCACTAGTTTCTTTTGTTGAGCTTTCATTCATATTTAGCTCTGGCAATCCCTACCCACTCACATTGATATCTATTGATGGGCATCTCCATAGCCCATTGATACGCCTAGTTGATGTGAGACTATCTCCCTCCTTTCTGTCTTCTCGACAACCACCTCTATTCCACCCATAGTGCTATATCCATGGCTCACGCTCATGTATTGTGTGAACGTTGAAAGGTTTGAAAAGATAGAGTATGAAAACAAATGCTTGGCTGAAATCGGGGTTGTGCATGATATGAATATTTTTTTATGTGATAACGAGGGAGCATAGCCAACACTATATGATTTTGTAGGGATAACTTTCTTTAGCCATAGTATTTTGAGAAGACATGATTGCTTTGTTAGTATGCTTAACGTATTGTTATTTCTTATGTCAATATAGACTTTTATCTTGAATCTTTCAGATCTGAACATTCATGCCACAATTAAGAGAATTACATTGAAAAACTATATTGGTTAGCATTCCACGTCAAAAATTCTTTCTTTATCATTTACCTACTCGAGGACGAGCAGGAATTAAGCTTGGGTATGCTTGATATGTCTCCAACATATCTATAATTTTTTATTGTTCCATGCTATTATTTATGAAGTCTTGGATGTTTAATGGGCTTTATCATTCACTTTTATATCATTTTTGGGACTAACCTACTAACGCAAAGGCCCAGTCCAGATTGTTGTTTTTTTGCCTGTTTCAGGGTTTCGCAGAAAAATAATATCAAACAGAGTCCAAACAGAATGAAACCTTCGTGAGAGATATTTTTGGACAAAATTACACACGAAGAACTTGAGAACCACGTCAGAAGAGCCACGAGGGGCCCACGGGGGTGGGGGGCGCACCCCCTGCCTCGTGGGGCCCCCGTGACTCCCCCGGTGCCCTCCTTCCTCCTATATAAGTCCACGTACCCCAGAAACTCCATGAACAGAGGGAAAACCCTAATTCCACCGCTGTACCTTCTGTTCCCGTGGAGATGTCATCTTGGAGCCTGTTCTGGAGCTCCACCAGAGGGGGATCCATCACGGAGGCCTTCATCATCATCATCATCACCCTCACCATGAGTTGTGAGTAGTTTACCACAGACCTTCGGGTCCATAGCTAGTATCTAGATGGCTCCTTCTCTCTTTCTCTCTCTGGATCTCAATACAAAGTTCTCCTTGCTCTTCGAGGAGATCTATTCGATGTAATCTCTTTTTACGGTGTGTTTGTCGAGATCGGATGAATTGTGAGTTTATGATCAAGGTTATCTATGAAAGATATTTGGTTCTTCTCTGAACTTTTTATGTGTGCTCATAATATCCTTGCAAGTCTCTTCGAATTATTGGTTTGGTTTGGCCTACTAGATCTATAGTTCTTGCAATGGGAGAAGTGCTTGGCTTTGGGTTCAATCTTGCGATGTCCTTTCCCAATGACAGTAGGGGCAGCAAGGCACGTATTGTATTGTTGCCATCCAGGATAAAGATATGGGGATTATATCATATTGCTTGAGTTTATCCCGCTACATCATGTCATCTTGCTTAAGGCGTTACTCTGTTCTTATGAACTCAATACACTAGATGCATGTTGGATAGCGGTCGATGTGTGGAGTAATAGTAGTAGATGTAGAATCGTTTCGGCTACTTGTCTCAGACGTGATGCCTATATACAATGATCATGCCTAGATAGTCTCATAATTATTCACTTTTCTATCAATTGCTCGACAGTAATTTGTTTACCCGCCGTACAATATTGCTATCATGAGAGAAGCCACTAGAGAAAACTATGGCCCTCCGGTATATTCTCAACATATCAATCTGCATCTACTTTACTTTTACCGCTTTTATTTTCTGTTCTTATAAACTAAAAATACCAAAAATATCGACTACCATCTCTATCAGATCTCACTTTCATAAGTGATCGTAAAGGGATTGACAACCCCTTATCGCGTTGGCTGCAAAGTTCTTATTTGTTTGTGCAGGTGCAAGGGACTCGCGCGTGGTCTCCTACTGGATTGATACCTTGGTTCTCAAAAACTGAGGGAAATACTTATGCAAATGTGTTGCATCTCCCTTTCATCTTCGAGGGAATGCAACGCAAGCTCAAGAGGTAGCAATAAAAAATTCTGGCGCCGTTGCCGGGGAGGCTTACGCAAAAGTCATATACCAAGTACCTATCACAAACCCTTATCCTTCGCATTAGGTTTATTTGCCTCTCGTTTTCCTCTCCCCCACTTCACCCTTGCCATTTTATTTGCCCTTCTTCCGTCATGTGTTTATCGTTCGCTTGCTTCTTGTTTGCTTGTGTGTGTTGGCTTTCTTGCTTGTCATTATGGCTAGCCCCTTGTCCGCTCCTTTGTCTCCCAAGTTTGAAGTGCTTCACTTCAAGCAAAAGCAAGGAGAAAATTTAAAAGATGCTTGGTTTAGGATGATGGAATCTTATCATAAGTGCATCTTAGAGGTGAATTTTAGAATCTTGCTTCGCAATTTTTATGTTGGGTTGAATATTTCTCACAGACAACTCTTGGATTGCGTTGCCAAAGGGAATTTTATCGAAGTTTATCCTATTATCGCGCATGAAATTATAGAGGAAATAGTGGGAACACTACCTCCCCAAAAAGGTTCAAATTCAACCCCGGAGGGGACGCAAGTTTTTGAGAAAATTTGTGAAGTAACAAAAATATTACATAAGTCTCTTGAACCTCTTAAAAGTGTTAGTGGGAATCTCCACCGCATGAATATGTTGATTACTCTTTGTAATAAGCGGTTGGATGGTCTAGATCTAAAGATTTCTGAATATGAAGGGAAACGTGCGGAACCTCCCGGATTCGAGCTTGACAACACTAAAAGGGTGAAGATCAAAGATGTCAATACCTAGATTTATCTTGTATCGTGCCTAGCTAGGGGCGTAAAACGATAGCGCTTATTGGGAGGCAACCCAATTTTATATTTTTTTGTTTTTGTTGCTATTAGGGAATAAATATTGCATCTAGCCTCTGATTAGATGTGTTTTCATGTTTTGTTTAGTGTTTGTGCCAAGTAGAACCTTTGTGAAGACTTCTGTGAAGTTTGTGTGATCTTGCTGTGAAAAACAAAATCGTTAGCGCTCCCTAAGCAGTCTTCATATTTTAATGCAGCGTGATTTTTAGTTTATTCTTTTTTGCAGATGATGGGTAGACAAATTACGCAAATTTACCAATTTAGTTTGAATTTTTTGGAGTTCCAGAAGTAGGCGAAACCTGCAGATTACTACAGATTGTTCTGTTTTTGACATATTCTGCTTTTCGTGTGTTGTTTGCTTGTTTCAATGCATCTATGAGTAGTATCGGAAGATATGAACCATAGATAAGTTGGAATATAGTAGGTTTAGCACCAATATAAACAAAGAATGAATTCATTGCTGCACCTTTGAGTAGTGGTTTGCTTTCTTATACTAACGGAGCTCACGAGAATTTTTGTCTAAGTTCTGTGTTGTGAAGTTTTCAAGTTTTGAGTATTGCTTTGATGGACTATGGAACAAGGAGTAGCAAAGGCCTAAGCTGGGGGATGCCCATGGCACCCCAAGTAAATTCAAGATAATCAAAAGCCTAAGCTTGGGGATGCCCCGAGAAGGCATCCCCTCTTTCGTCTTCATCCATCGATAACTATACTTGGAGCTATATTTTTATTCGTAACATGTTATGTGTTTTGCTTGGAGTGTCTTGTATAATTTGAGTCTTTGCTTTTTAGTTTGCCACAATCATCCTTGCTCGACACACCTATTTGAGAGAGTTAAATATGGCCTAGATATTATTAGAACACTCTATGTGCTTCACTTATATCTTTTGAGTTGAATAGTTTTTGCTCTAGTGCTTCACTTATATCTTTTAGAGCACGGTGGTGGTAATATTTTGTAGAAATTATTGAACTCTCATGATTCACTTATATCCTTTTGAGAGTCTATTAAAACAGCATGGTAATGTGTTTAGGCTAAAGAAACTAGTCTTCACATGATAGACATCCAATGTCAATGTAGTAAAAAAAATCATACTAAGTGCATTGAATAGAATGAGATGTTGGATGCTTCGTAAATGTTTTGAGACATGAGGATAGTGATATTAGAGTCTTGCAAGTGGAGTCATTGTGAAATTGAGAAATACTTGTGTTAAGGTTAGTGATTCCCATATCATGCACGTATGGTAAACCGCTATGTGACGAAGTTAGAGCATGAGGTATTTGTAGAGTGCCAACCTTTGTGTGGAGGTCGGGGGCGCGCGATGGTTAACTCCTACCAACCTCCCCCCTAGGAGCATGCGTTGATTGCTTTGTTTTGATGACTCGTAGATTTTTGCAATAAGTATATGAGTTCTTATGACTAATGTTGAGTCCATGGATTATACGCACTCTCACCCTTCCACCATTGCTAGCCTCTCTTGTACCGCGCAACTTTCGCCGGTGCCATAAACCCACTATATATCCTTCCTCAAAACAGCCACCATATTGTTCCTCAAAACAGCCACCATACCTACCTATCATGGCATTTCCATAGACATTCCGAGATATATTGCCATGCAACTTTCCACCGTTCCGTTCATATAACACGCATCATATTGTCATATTGCCATTGCATGATCATGTAGTTGACATCGTATTTGTGGCAAAGCCACCATGCATAATTTTTATACATGTCACTCTTGTTTCATTGCACATACCGGTACACCGCCGGAGGCATTCATATAGAGTCATACTTTGTTGTTGTAGTATCGAGTTGTAATGAAAGTGTGATGATCATCATTATTAGAGCATTGTCCCATGGGAGGAAAGGCTAACTCTTTAAAGCCCCTCCGCAAAAAAAAAGCTAAAAAGAAAGGCCAAAGAAAAAAAGAAAGGCCCAAAAAACGGAAAAGAAAAAAGGGACAATTGCTACTATCTTTTTTCCACACTTGTGCTTCATAGTAGCACCATGTTCTTCATTGTAGAGAGTCTCATGCTTAGTCACTTTCATATACTAGTGGAAATTTTCATTATAGAACCTGGCTTGTATATTCCAATGATGGGCTTCCTCAAATGCCCTAGGTCTCCGTGACCAAGCAAGTTGGATGCACACCCACTAGTTTCTTTTGTTGAGCTTTCATTCATATTTAGCTCTGGTGCATCCATTGCATGGCAATCCCTACTCACTCACATTGATATCTATTGATGGGCATCTCCATAGCCCGTTGATACGCCTAGTTGATGTGAGACTATCTCCCTCCTTTTTGTCTTCTCCACAACCACCTCTATTCCACCCATAGTTTTATATCCATGGCTCACGCTCATGTATCGTGCATGATATGAATATTTTTGTGTGATAACGAGGGAGCATAGCCAACACTATATGATTTTGTAGGGATAACTTTCTTTAGCCATAGTATTTTGAGAAGACATGATTGCTTTGTTAGTATGCTTAAAGTATTGTTATTTCTTATGTCAATATAGACTTTTATCTTGAATCTTTCAAATCTGAACATTCATGCCACAATTAAAATAATTACATTGAAAAACTATATTCATGAGCATTCCACATCAAAAATTCTTTCTTTATCATGTACCTACTCGAGGACGAGCAGGAATAAAGCTTGGGGATGCTTGATACGTCTCCAACGTATCTATAATTTTTTATTGTTCCATGCTATTATTTATGAAGTCTTGGATGTTTAATGGGCTTTATCATTCACTTTTATATCATTTTTGGGACTAACCTACTAACCCAAAGGCCTAGTCCAGATAGCTGTTTTTTGCCTGTTTTAGGGTTTCGCAGAAAAAGAATATCAAACGGAGTCCAAACAGAATGAAACCTTCGCGGGAGATATTTTTGGAGAAAATCACGCACGGAGAACTTGAGAACACATCAAAAGAGCCACGAGGGGCCCACGAGGGTGGGGGGCGCGCCCCCTGCCTTGTGGGGCCCTCGTGACTCCCCTGGTGCCCTCCTTCTTCCTATATAAGTCCACGTACCCCAGAAACTCCATGAACAGAGGGAAAACCCTAATTCCACCGCCGTACCTTCTTTTCCCGTGGAGATCTCATCTTGGAGCCTGTTCCAGAGCTCCACCGGAGGGGGATCCATCACGGAGGCCTTCATCATCATCATCATCATCACCCTCACCATGAGTTGTGAGTAGTTTACCAAAGACCTTCGGGTCCATAGCTAGTATCTAGATGGCTTCTTCTCTCTCTGGATCACAATACAAAGTTCTCCTCGATCTTCGAGGAGATCTATTCTATGTAATCTCTTTTTGCGGTGAGTTTGTCGAGATGCGATGAATTGTGAGTTTATGATCAAGGTTATCTATGAAAGATATTTGGTTCTTCTCTGAACTTTTTATGTGTGCTCATAATATCCTTGCAAGTCTCTTCAAATTATTGGTTTGGTTTGGCCTACTAGATCTATAGTTCTTGCAATGGGAGAAGTGCTTGGCTTTGGGTTCAATCTTGCGGTGTCCTTTCCGAGTGACAGTAGGGGCAGCAAGGCACGTATTGTATTGTTTCCATCGAGGATAAAAATATGGGGTTTATATCATATTGCTTGACTTTATCCCTCTACATCATGTCACCTTGCTTAAGGCGTTACTCTGTTCTTATGAACTCAATACACTAGATGCATGCTGGATAGTGGTCGATGTGTGGAGTAATAGTAGTAGATGCAGAATCGTTTCGGTCTACTTGTCTCGGACGTGATGCCTATATACAATGATCATGCCTAGATAGTCTCATAATTATTCACTTTTCTATCGATTGCTCGACAGTAATTTGTTTACCCGTCGTAGAATATCGCTATCATGAGAGAAGCCACGAAAGAAAACTATGGCCCCCGGGTCTATTCTCAACATATCAATCTACATCTACTTTACTTTTACCGTTTTTATTTTCTGTTCTTATAAACTAAAAATACCGAAAATATCAACTATCATCTCTATCAGATCTCACTTTCGTAAGTGACCATAAAGGGATTGACAACCCCTTATCGCGTTGGCTGCGAAGTTCTTATTTGTTTGTGCAGGTGTGAGGGACTCGTGCGTGGTCTCCTACTGGATTGATACCTTGGTTCTAAAAAACTGAGGGAAATACTTAAGCTACTGTGTTGCATCTCCCTTTCCTCTTCGAGGGAATACAACGCAAGCTCAAGAGGTAGCAAATAAATTTCTGGCGCCGTTGCCGGGGAGGCTTACGCAAAAGTCATATACCAAGTACCTATCACAAACCCTTATCCTTCGCATTGCATTTATTTGCCTCTTGTTTTCCTCTCCCCCACTTCACCCTTGCCATTTTATTTGCCCTTCTTCCGCCGTGTTTTATCGTTTGCTTGCTTCTTGTTTACTTGTGTGTGTTGGCGTGCTTGCTTGTCATTATGGCTAGCCCCTTGTCCGCTCCTCTGTCTCCCAAGTTTGAAGTGCTTCACTTCAAGCAAAAGCAAGGAGAAAATTTAAAAGATGCTTGGTTTAGGACGATGGAATCTTATCGTAAGTGCACCTTAGAGGTGAATATTAGAATCTTGCTTCGCAATTTTTATGTTGGGTTGAATATGTCTCACACACAACTCTTGGATTGCGTTGCCAAAGGGAATTTTATCGAAGTTGATCCTAGTATCGCGCATGAAATTAGAGGGAATAGTGGGAACACTACCTTCCCTAAAAGGGTCAAATTCAACCCCGGAGGGGACGCAAGTTTTTGAGAAAATTTGCGAAGTAAAAAAAATATTACAAAAGTCTCTTGAACCTCTTAAAAGTGTTGGTGGGAATCTCCACCGCATGAAGATGTTGATTACTCTTTGTAATAAGCGGTTGGATGGTCTAGATCTAAAGATTTCCGAATACGAAGGGAAACGTAAGGAACCTCCCGGATTCAAGCTTGACACCACTAAAAGGGTGAAGATCAAAGATGGCAATACCTAGAATTATCGTGTATCGTGCCTAGCTAGGGGCGTAAAACGATAGCGCTTGTTGGGAGGCAACCCAATTTTATATTTTTTGTTTTTGTTACTGCTAGGGAATAAATATTACATCTAGCCTCTGATTAGATGTATTTTCATGTTTTGTTTAGTGTTTGTGCCAAGTAGAACCTTTGGGAAGACTTGTGTGAAGTTTATGTGATCTTGCTGTGAAAAACAGAATTGTTAGCGCGCGCTAAAGTAGTCTTCAGATTTTACTGGTGCGTGCTTTTTAGTTTATTCTTTCTGCATATGATTGGTAGAAAAATTCCGAAAATTTACCAATTTAGTTTGAATTTTTTGGAGTTCCAGAAGTAGGCGAAACCTACAGATTACTACAGACTGTTCTGTTTTTTACAGATTCTGTTTTTCGTGTGTTGTTTGCATGTTTCAATGCATCTATGAGTAGTATTGGAGGATATGAACCATAGAGAAGTTGGAATACAGTAGGTTTAACACCAATATAAACAAAGAATGAATTCATTGCTGCACCTTTGAGTAGTGGTTTGCTTTCTTATACTAACGGAGCTCACGAGAATTTTTGTCTAAGTTTTGTGTTGTGAAGTTTTCAAGTTTTGAGTATTGCTTTGATGGACTATGGAACAAGGAGTAGCAAAGGCCTAAGCTTGGGGATGCCCATGGCACCCCAACTAAATTCAAGATAATCAAAAGCCTAAGCTTGGGGATGCCCCGGGAAGGCATCCCCTCTTTCGTCTTCATCCATCGGTAACTATACTTGGAGCTATATTTTTATTCGCAACATGTTATATGTTTTGCTTGGAGTGTCTTGTATAATTTGAGTCTTTGCTTGTTAGTTTACCACAATCATCCTTGCTGGATACAACCATTTGAGAGAGTTAAATATGGCCTAGAAATTATTAGAACACTCTATGTGCTTCACTTATATCTTTTGAGTTGAATAGTTTTTGCTCTAGTGCTTCACTTATATCTTTTAGAGCACGGTGGTGGTAATATTTTGTAGAAATTTTTGAACTCTCATGCTTCACTTATATCCTTTTGGGAGTCTATTAAAACAGCATGGTAATGTGTTTAGGCTAAAGAAACTAGTCTTCACATGATAGACATCCAATGTCAATGTAGTAAAAAAATTCACACTAAGTGCATTGAATAGAATGAGATGTTGGATGCTTGGTAAATGTCTTGAGACATTACGATAGTGATATTAGAGTCATGCTAGTGGAGTCAGTATGAAATTGAGAAATACTTGTGTTAAAGTTAGTGATTCCCGTATCATGCACGTATGGTGAACCGCTATGTGACGAAGTTAGAGCATGAGGTATTTGTAGAGTGCCAACCTTTGTGTGGAGGACGGGGGCGCGTGATGGTTAACTCCAACCAAACTCCCCCTAGGAGCATGCGTTGATTGCTTTGTTTTGATGACTCGTAGATTTTTGCAATAAGTATATGAGTTCTTATGACTAATGTTGAGTCCATGGATTATACGCACTCTCACCCTTCCACCATTGCTAGCCACTCTTGTACCGCACAACTTTCACTGATGCCATAAACCCACTATATATCCTTCCTCAAAACAACCACCATATTGTTCCTCAAAACAGCCACCATACCTACCTATCATGGCATTTCTATAGCCATTCCGAGATATATTGCCATGCAACTTTCCACCGTTCCGTTCATAAGACATGCATCATATTGTCATATTGCCATTGCATGATCATGTAGTTGACATCATATTTTTGGCAAAGCCACCATGCATAATTTTTATACATGTCACTCTTGTTTCATAGCACATACCAGTACACCGCTGGAGGCATTCTTATAGAGTCATACTTTGTTATTGTAGTATCGAGTTGTAATATCGAGTTGTAATGAAAGTGTGATGATCATCATTGTTAGAGCATTGTCCCATGGGCGGAAAGGCTAAATCTATAAAGCCCCTCCGTAAAAAAAGAAAAAAAAGAAAAAAAAGGCCAAAGAAAAAAAGAAAGGCCCCAAAAAAGGAAAAGAAAAAGGGACAATTGCTACTATCTTTTTTCCACACTTGTGCTTCAAAGTAGCACCATGTTCTTCATTGTAGAGAGTCTCATGCTTAGTCACTTTCATATACTAGTGGAAATTTTCATTATAGAACTTGGCTTGTATATTCCAACGATGGGCTTCCTTAAATGCCCTAGGTCTTCGTGAGCAAGCAAGTTGGATGCACACCCACTAGTTTCTTTTGTTGAGCTTTCATTCATATTTAGCTCCGGTGCATCCGTTGCATGGTAATCCCTACTCACTCACATTGATATCTATTGATGGGCATCTCCATAGCCCTTTGATATGCCTAGTTGATGTGAGACTATATCCCTCCTTTTTGCCTTCTCCACAACCACCTCTATTCCACCCATAGTGCTATATCAATGGCTCACGCTCATGTATTGTGTGAAAGTTTAAAGGTTTGAAAAGATAGAGTATGAAAACAAATGCTTGGCTGAAATCGGGGTTGTGCATGATATGAATATTTTTGTGTGATAACGAGGGAGCATAGCCAAAACTATATGATTTTGTAGGGATAACTTTCTTTAGCCATAGTATTTTGAGAAGACATGATTGCTTTGTTAGTATGCTTAAAGTATTGTTATTTATTATGTCAATATAGACTTTTATCTGGAATCTTTCAGATCTGAACATTCATGCCACAATTAAGAGAATTACATTGAAAAACTATTGGTTAGCAGTCCACATCAAAAATTCTTTCTTTATCATTTACCTACTCGAGGACGAGCAGGAATTAAGCTTGGGGATGCTTGATACGTCTCCAACGTATCTATAATTTTTGATTGTTCCATGCTATTATTTATCAAGTATTGGATGTTTAATGGGCTTTATCATTCACTTTTATATCATTTTTGGACTAACCTACTGACCCAAAGGCCTAGTCCAGATTGTTGTTTTTTTGCCTTTTTCAGGGTTTCGCGGAAAAAGAATATCAAACGGAGTCCAAACGGAATGAAACCTTCGCGAGAGATATTTTTGGATAAAATCACGCACGAAGAACTTGAGAACCACCCCAGAAACTCCATGAACAGAGAGCAAACCCTAATTCCACCGCCGTACCTTCTGTTCCCGTGGAGATCCCATCTTGGAGCCTGTTCCAGAGCTCCACCGGAGGGGGATCCATCACAGAGGCCTTCATCATCATCATCATCGCCCTCACCATGAGTTGTGAGTAGTTTACCACAGACCTTCGGGTCCATAGCTAGTATCTAGATGGCTTCTTCTCTCTCTCTGGATATCAATACGAAGTTCTCCTCGATCTTCGAGGAGATCTATTTGATGTAATCTCTTTTTGCGATGTGTTTGTCGAGATCCGATGAATTGTGAGTTTATGATCAAGGTTATCTATGAAAGATATTTGGTTCTTCTCTGAACTTTTTATGTGTGCTCATAATATCCTTGCAAGTCTCTTCGAATTATTGGTTTCGTTTGGCCTAATAGATCTATAGTTCTTGCAATGGGAGAAGTGCTTGGCTTTGGGTTCAATCTTCCGGTGTCCTTTCGCAGTGACAGTAGGGGCAGCACAGAACGTATTGTATTGTTGCCATCGAGGATAAAATATGGGGTTTATATCATATTGCTTGAGTTTATCCCTCTACATCATGTCATCTTGCTGAAGGTGTTAGTCTGTTCTTCTGAACTCATTACACTAGATGCATGCTGGATAGCGGTCGATGTTTGGAGTAATAGTAGTAGATGCAGAATCGTTTCGGTCTACTTGTCTCAGACGTGATGCCTATATACAATGATCATGCCTAGATAGTCTCATAATTATTCGCTTTTCTATCAATTGCTCGACAGTAATTTGTTTACCCGCCGTAGAATATGGCTATCATGAGAGAAGCCACTAGAGAAAACTATGGCCCCCGGGTCTATTCTCAACATATCAATCTACATCTACTTTACTTTTACCGCTTTTATTTGCTGTTCTGATAAACTAAAAATACCAAAAATATCAACTATCATCTCTATCAGATCTCACTTTCATAAGTGACCGTAAAGGGATTGACAACCCCTTAGTCGCGTTGGCTGCGAAGTTCTTATTTGTTTGTGCAGTTGCGAGGGACTCTCGCGTGGTCTCCTACTGGATTGATACCTTGGTTCTCAAAAACTGAGGGAAATACTTACGCTACTGTGTTGCATCTCCCTCTCCTCTTCGAGGGAATACAACACAAGTTCAAGAGGTAGAAGTAGTCTGGAAGACGTGCCAGTTGTGATGGACTACCCAGATGTGTTTCCAGAGGAGTTGCCAAGTATGCCACCAGATAGAGATATTGAGTTTCTTATTGATTTAATACGAGGCACTAGACCTATTGCAAAGAGACCGTATAGAAGGCCTCCTCAAGAGTTGGAGGAATTGAAGAAGTGGATAAGGGAATTGCAGGCACACGGATTTATTCGCCCAAGTTCATCACTTTGGGTAGCTCCAGTTTTGTTTGTGGAGAAGAAAGATGGGACCTTGAGGATGTGTGTTGATTATCGTTGTCTGAATGAGGTAACCATTAAGAATAAGTTTCCTTTGCCTATGATAAATGATCTATTTGACCAGTTGGAGGGAGCTACTGTGTTTTCTAAGATTGGTCTTCTTTCTGGTTATCATCAATTAAAGATTCATGAGCAAGATATTCCATAGACCGCTTTTACTATGAGGTATGGGTTGTATGAATATACTGTTATGTCATTTGGATTGACAAACTCCCGTGCATACTTCATGAATATGATGAATAAGGTGTTTATGGAGTTCTTGGATAAATTTGTGTTTTTTTTTCATTGATGATATATTGGTGTTATCCAAGAATAAGCAAGAGCATGAGGTGCATCTGTGTTTGGTAATGGAGAAACTGAGGGAACATCAGTTGTATGCCAAGTTCAGCAAATGTGATTTTTGGTTGGATGAGATAGCATTCCTTGGACATGTTGTGTCAGGTAATGGAGTTGCAGTTGAACCTTCTAAGGTTGTTGCAGTTACAGAGTGGGAGACACCCACAACAGTTGGGGAGATTTATAGCTTTTTGGGCCTTGTAGATTATTATAGGAGGTTTGTTGAGAACTTTTCCAAAATTGCAAAGCCTGTGACTGAATTGTTGAAGAAGGAGAAGGAATTTGTTTGGACTGATGAATGTGAAGCCATCTTTCAGGAATTTGAAGCAGTGTTTTGTTACAACACCAGTCTGAATTCTGCCTCATATACATAAGGACTTCCAGGTATATTGTGATGCTTCTCGTCAAGGACTTGGGAGTGTTTTGATGCAGAACGGTAATTTTTTTTCATATTCTTCACATCAACTTAAGAATCATGAGCATAATTATCCTACACATGATTTGGAGTTAGCCTCAGTTGTGCATGCATTTGAAAACTTGGAGGCAATATCTTATTGGTAATCATTGTGATATATTTACTGATCATAAGAGCTTGACGTATATATTTACTCAGAAGGATTTGAACCTCAGGCAGAGGAGATGGTTGGAGCTTATTAAGGATTATGATTTGAATGTGCAGTATCATCCTGATATGGCTAATGTTGTTGCTAATGCATTGAGTCATAGGAGCCATGCTAATGCAATTGTTATTGATGATATGCCGTCGGAGTTATGTGACAGTTCATGTCTCAGGTTTGAGATGGTTCCTAAGGGATATTTGGCAACACTTGAGGTAAAGGCAATTTTGCTTGACAGGATCAGATAAGCTCAAAAGGGTGATAAAGAAATTGACGCGATAAAAGATTATATGACTGAAGGTAAGTCAGAAGGTTTCCACGAGGATGAACATGGGGCCATATGGTTTGAGAAGCGTATTTGTGTACCGCAAGATGCAGATATCAGGAAGTTGATTCTTCAGGAGGTGCATGATTTACCTTATTCTATTCACCAAGGTAATACTAAGATGTATTTGGATTTTAGGGAAAGATTTTGGTGGCCTAGCCTGAAGAGGGAAATTGCTGGATATATTGCAACATGTGATGTGTGCTAGAGAGTTAAAGTAAAATATCAGAGGCCAGCAGGTTTGTTACAGCCATTGCCTATACCTAATTGGAAGTGGGACGAGATTGGTATGGATTTCATTATAGGTCTACCCAGGACTCGGTCAGGTTATAATTCTATTTGGGTAGTTGTTGATCGTTTCACTAAGGTTGCTCACTTCATCCTGGTAAAGACTACTTATACCAGTGCTCAGCTAGCAAAGATTTATATGTCCAAAATTGTTTGTCTACATGGAGTTCCAAGGAAGGTAGTTTGTGATAGAGGTACTTAGTTCACATCCAAATTTTGGTGTCAGTTGCATGAATCCTTGGGCACCAGGCTAGAGTTCAGTACAACTTTCCATCCACAGACTAATGGGCAGACATAGTGGGTAAATTCGATTTTGGAGGATATGTTGAGAGCTTGTGTTTTGGACTACAGGTCCAGTTGGGACGATAATTTACCTTATGCAGAGTTCTGTTATAATAACAGTTATCAAGCCAGTCTGAAGAAGGCACCATTTGAGGTATTATATGGAAGAAAGTGCAGGACACCATTGATGTGGGATGAGGTTGTAGAGCGTTAGTTCTTTGGACCAGACTTTATAAGAGATGCTGACGAGAAGGTCAAGCTGATTCATGACAGGATGAAGATACCACAATCTAGACACAAGAGTTATCCAGATACAAAATGTAAGGAGGTGACATATGAGGTAGGAGACCTTGCATTTATTAAAGATTCACCACTTCGTGGAATTAAGAGGTTTGGAATTAAGGGTAAGTTAGCACCATGTTTTTTGGGGATTTACACGATCTTGGAGCATAGAGGAGAGGTTGCTTATCAGCTAGAGTTGCCAGAATCTTTGTCTGGAGTTCACAATGTGTTTCATGTATCTCAGTTGAAGAAGTCCATGTAGAGATGATGGATGTTTCATTGAGCGACACGGTGCCACTTGAGGCAATCCAGTTGGAGAGTGATTTGACATATGAGGAGAAGCATGTTAAGATTCTAGAGACATCATAGAGAGTTACTCGCACCAAGACAATCAAGTTATCCAAGGTTCAGTGGGATCATCATAGAGAGGAGGAAGCTACCTGGGTACAAGAGGAAGATCTCAGGCAGGATCACCCACACCTATTTCCTATCCAGGCCGAATCTCGAGGGAGAGATTCATCTTAACGGGTGTAGGTTTGTAACATCCCAATTTTCCTAAATTTGGATGTTAATAGATCCTTCATATGCATCTCATATTTTTATTGCATCATTTGCTTTTCTGAAATATTCTCTTCATTATGCAACTAAAGGCAATTTATTGAAGTGCAGATAACATGACTTCCCCATATTTTAAAAATGTTCATATTGTCCAGAATATTATTTTCAGTTCATTTGATATGTTCTGGTATTTTTCATATTTCCCAAAATATTTTATTTCTATGTAATATTGCCGTTTTTCTGGCCTTTTGCATTAAAATGAATTTTCAAAAGTGCATTAGAATAGGAACTAGTGTTCCTGTAGTTTATTTTAGTAGAGGTATTTTTACTGTGTGTGTGTGTGTATATATATATATATATATATATATATATATATATATATAGTTTTTATCCTAATGTTTTATTTTAGTTATTTACTACTGTTGTTTTTGTCATAAAAAAACGCACTACAGCACTGCAGCCCCGCGGCCCAGCTTCCCTTGCCGCAGCTCAGCCATGAAGCGGTACGCCGCACCCAACCCATTCGCTCACTCAGCCGCTACCAGCGGGGCCCCCGCGCCCCTGTTTATTCCACAAGCCGGACGACGCCGCTCGACCACACACATTGCAAGCATGACTCATGTTCGCGCTCCGGGTCCACCTCGTGCACTTCCAACGCGCCGTGCGCGAGCACAACCCAAGGGGAGACCCTGCGACCCCCTCCTGACCTATCTTGCTGCCACACGCCTCGCCGGGCCCAAATTGGATCTCGCAGAGGAGCTCCGCCGTCCGTCATCTTCGCCGGAGGATTCTGTCGTCGTAAGGACGCCTCCGACCACACCTTTCAGTTGCCTCGAACCCCCCCCCCTCGATCGCGAATCCATCTGACACGGTCGCGTGGCCGAAACTGCATGGGGAGATAGGAACAAGCCCGACGCCCTCGTCAGAGCACACCGCAGTTCGCGAGCTCGCCGCCGCCGCAGATTCCGTCTCGCCGCGGTCTAACACCACCACCACCTCCGCCACTTGCCGCCGCACCCATCCACCTTTTCACCCTCGTCGGAGAGTCGCCGTTGTCGACGCCCGAGCCACAACCGCCATTCCTATGTCTCGGGTGAGCATGCACACATGACAACGCCTTTGGCCAATTGTGTGGCACCACGTGGCACCCTGCTATAGTAGTTCGCACAGGAGTTGCTACATGACCAGATGTTTATTGTTTCTTTTATATTACAACAAAATTTTCCTTTATTTATATCTTTTAGTCTACAAATCCTTTTTAGGTGATTCTTTCTCCTATGAACTCACAAAAACCAGCACTTTATCACAGTACAACTTTGCGCCTGTTTGCACTTTTCAAATTTCAGTTTGTTTGAATTTGAATTAAGCCTTCCGGATGCCATAACTTTTAAACCATTTGTCGGAATTGAGTGTTTCCTTTTGCGTTGTGTTCGTAGTGATTTGTAGAAGTGTTGTACTTGTTGTTATGGTTCTGTTGTTGGATTTTTAAAATGTTTTCTTGTTGTTGGTTTTATTTTGCCTTTATTCGAACTTCGGTGATTGATTAGTTGATTATTGTGAAACGTGTAGATTGTCCAGAGTGTGAGCAAGCTATTGTCAAGAGTGTGACTTTTTGAACCAGAGCCAAGGCAAGTTACATGTTGATCATCCTTTACCTACTGTTTTCTATGCATGTAGTATATATCACACCATAAATTTATGCATGTATAGGATTATTATATTTTTGAGCTATATTGTTGAGCTATCTTCCGTCATTGCAAATCGTGGTAGTTATAGTTTTGCTATGCTTGCACACGGGGTTGGTTCCTGTATACATTGAGTTGATGTGAGGATTATATATTATATATTTAACAAATTGAGTGATTAAGGATTTAATTCACCTCTGGGCGGGAAGTGGTATTGCTAGGATAGTTTCAAGAACATCATGATTTATACCCTCTGAATGTAAGTGGACGACCGCCCAGGTTCAAAAGGATCAGACAGACTTAGTGACTAGTAGCTTCCATGTACGGCCACCGGCCAAATGGGCTCTGGCTTAGTTGATCAGTTGTGGAACCCTTACCCGGATGTGCCAGCAGATGTAAATAAAATAGTTGTGATGGGCCTCCTGTGGGACTAGGGGAGTGCTTCTGGAAAACTTCGTCTCAATTTTCGGGTTGAGTCCAGTGGGTAAAGCGTACTAAACTCTGCAGAGTATTGAAAACTAATCATGATTAGTCGTATCCCCGGTTAGGGACAATTTTGAGCCACTATGCCATTATAGTTGTTACATGATCGTGATAGATGTGAGACTTAAAAATATTTTTGGGCAACTTAATAATGGGTAGGTTGGAGTTGGATTTGCCAAGTCAACCTTGTGTATTTTAATTGTAGTAATAAAAGAACTAAATAAAAATTTGACTATTAGGTAGTTATGAGGACAAAATCAGCTTTCTGCAAAATAAACCCCAAGCCTTCCTTTGTTGTACTATGCATATACATGTAGGTCTGCTTTATCATTACTCATCTGTAACTTGCCAATACATTCAATGTACTGACCTATACGGCTGCAACATCTCATGTTGCAGGATTTTCAAACGAAGAGTAAGGTACCGTTAGGGTCGCGAGTCTGCACTCAGCATCGCCAGTGCGCTATGATGGGACTCATCGTTATTATATGCTACTTTTCGTTGTTTGATGGAATAGGAGCTAGCCATGAGCTATGCAGATTGTTTTATTTATACATTCTGGATCATATGTTCTAATAAATGATGCACTTGTCATTCTGGTATTCATTTATACTGTGTGTGCTAGCGAGTTTGATCCAGGGACTAGCACGGTAAGCACAGAGACTCAAATCCTTCGAGGTTTGGTCGTTACACAAGTAGACCGACTTCTTCTTGCATCTGCTACTATTACTCCACACATCAACCAATATCTGTCATGCATCTAGAGTACTAAGTTCATAAAGAACGGAGTATCACCTTAAGCAAGATGACATGATGTAGACAAAGTAAATCCAAGCAATATGAGTAAGCCCCATAATTTTATCCTTAATGGCAACAGTACAAATATGTGTCATGTCCCTTTTTGTCTAGGATTGAGCATCGCAAGTTCGAACCCGTCACAAAGCACCTCTCCCATTGCAAGGTAAATCAATCTAGTTGTCCAAACCAAACAGATAGATTGGAGACAAATACAAAACTGTAAAAATCATGCATAAAAGAGTTCAGAGAAGACTCAAATAATATTCATAGATAATCTGATCATAAACTCACAATTTATTGGATCCCAACAAACACACCACAAAAAAAGGATTGCATCGAATAGATCTCCAAGAACATCAATGAGAACATTATATTGAAGATCAAAGAGTGATAAGAAGCCATCTAGCAACTAGCTATGGACCCATAGTTCTGTGGTAAACTAACCACACATCAATGAAAGGGCAACAAGGTTGATGTAGAATCCCTCCGTGATCGATTCACTATCCTGCAGAGTACCGGAAAAGGTCTCCATATGGGATCTCTTGAGAACAGAAATTTACGGTGGAGAAAAACGTATTTTGGTGTGCCTCTTTGATGTTAGGTGAATATTTGAGAATTTATGGAGGCAAACTTAGGTCAAGAGGTGCCACGAAGAGCCCACAAGCGTGGGGTGCCCACCCCCCCCCCTCGGGCGCGCCTCCCGAGCATGTTGCTCCCTCGTGACTTCATACACCCATTTTGCATCATGTTTTCACATTGATATTTATTTCATTATGGACTGTTATTTCACTTTATAATACAATTTTAATACCCTTTCTCTCTTATTTTGCAACTTTCACATGAAGAGGGAGACTGCATGCAACTGGAATTCTGGACCGGAAAGCGCCATATCGAAGAAACCTATTCTGCACAACGCCATATGAGCTGAAAATTGACGAAGAATTATTTTGGAATGTATTAAACTATTGGTGAAAGAAATACCAAAGGGGGACCCACCATGCAACCACTAGCTTGGGGGCACCCCCGAGCTTGTGGTGGCCCTAGCTGTCCTCCGGGGCCCATCTTCTCCTATATAATGCAATTTAACCTATAAAAAATCAAAAGAAGGGTTTCGAGACGAAGCACCGTCGTCTCGAGGCGGAAGAGCCTTTTGCCCTCCGGTAGAGCGATTCCACTGGGGAAACTTCCGTCCGGGAAGGGAAAATCGAAGACATCGTCATCACCAAAGATCCTCTCATCGTCAGAGGACCAATCTTCATCAACATCTTCACCAGCACCATCTCATCTCAAACCCTAGTTCATCTCTTGTATTCAATCTTTGTCTCAAGTCCTCATATTGGTACCTGTGGGTTCCTAGTAGTGTTGATTACATCTTGTAGTTGATGCTAGTTGGTTTATTTGGTGGAAAATTTAATGTTCAGATCCTTAATGATATTCAATACCCCTCTGATCTTGAATATAAACATGATTTGTGAGTAGTTACTTTTGTTCTTGATGACATGGGAGAAGTCTTCTCATAAGTAATCATGTGAATTTGGTATTCATTCAATATTTTGATGATATATATGTTGTTGATTCCTTTAGTGGTGTCATGTGAATGTTGACTGCATGACACTTCACCATCTTTGGCCTAAGGGAACGCATTGTGGAGTAGTTATTAGATGATGGGTTGCAGAGTGACACAAGCTTAAACCCTAGTTTATGCGCTATTCCGCAATGGGCTGATTTGGATCCATACGTTTCATGCTACAGTTAGGTTTATCTTAATTCTTCTTTCGTACTTTCAGATGCTTGCGAGAGGGGGTAATCATAAGTGGGAGGCTTGTTCAAGTAATAACACTAACCAAGCACCGGTTCACCCACATATCAAATTATCAAAGTAACGAACGTGTATCAAACAAACATGTTGAAAGTGACTAGATGAAATTCCCATGTGTCCTCAAGAACGCTTTGCTTGTCATAATAGACTGTTCCGGCCTGTCCTTTTATACAAAAAGGATCGGGCTACCTTTCTGCACCTCTGTAACCATTACTACTTGTTTCTCGTTACAAATTATCTTGATATCAAACTACTTGTTACCTACAATTTCAGTGCTTGCAGAAAATACCTTGCTAAAACCCGCTTTTCATTTCCTTCCGCTCCTCGTTGGGTTCTACACTCTTACTTATTGAAAGGACTACGATTGATTCCCTATACTTGTGGGTCATCAAGACCCTTTTCTGGCAATGTTGCAGGGAAGTGAAGCGCCTTTGGTGAGTGGAATTTGGCAAGGAAACATTTATCCACCTTGGTCGTATAACCACTCTTGTTGTTGGGTCAAAGTCATGCATGGAAGTCCACACATGGCCCCACAAAGTAGGCTAGCTTGTCAGTGATAACCATGCGAGGGAGTGCATGAAGACAACCACTGCGTGCATGTGGCCCAATGCAAACATATGTATGAAGTGTCTTGTGGTGTTTGAATATACCCAATGCACAACTTTGCTGTGGTACCGTGATTTTGGAACCAGAAAGTTCCCACACGGAGCGAGGGTTCACGACGCGTATACTTATAGGGATTCATGTGTATGTAAGCCCCCGAACTTAGGTCTCAAATCTCACCATGATTGTCGTATGACTATGCGGTAACGCGAACCAATAGAAGAAGAATCTAGCCTGGTAACCTCTCTCGTGTTGTTCGTCGAAGTGATGGAGGTCCATGCGGGACCATGAATATAAAGGCCGTCGATGATAGAATATGTATGGACATGCATTATGCATGCATATATGTTTGAATACCAAAAGCACGACATTTTGATGTGGCGCATGCATGCGTGAAAAATCGCACAGTCCCCACACAGATGTGGTTCATGACGCATCGCGTGCTTGCCCCCCCCCCCTTCGACCCGGTGGGAGGGATTCGTGCGCACACATGTGCTCAAAGTATAATATGGTATCTCTCACATCATGAAGTGCATGTACCGTATCGTATAAGATGAACCAAAATTTAATCCCCTCCTAATTATAGGTGAAATTAACCACTTTCGTTGTCGGTCAAAGTGATTGACCAAGCGGGCACATAGAGATGGAAGAAGCATCTCGTTGATAACCCTGTGAGTGAGTGCTAGAGGACAACCGCTATCGCTTGCTTGTGGGACAAACACATGTATGGAGACGTGTGGTTGTGATGTTTGAATACTTAATACATATGCAGAACTTTGATTTGGCACCTGCCTCAGAAACCTTTAAGTCCCCCATACGAACCGAGTTTCATGACACCCACTATATATATGCTCCCCCTTCCCTTCTTCGACACATAATATAAACTCCTACGTATTGTACACAACCCGAAAATAATCCTCCTTGTTCGTCAAATTACCTTTCTCGTTGTGTCATATATTAGATGGATGGCAACCTCGCTAGCCCATGGAGGGAAGCGTCACGGGCGAATGAGTGACAACCATCATCTACACGTGGCCCTGTGTGTTGGTGATGTTATTAATACCCAATATGCACAACTTTTTTGTGGCACCTGCCTCGAAAATCGAAAAGTCCCCACATGGAGCAAGACCGTTCATGACGTGTGTGTAATATGTGTTGCCCCGACCCCTCCTCCCCTCTTTCTCCCGCACTATATACTCCTACCTCAACACAACCCAAAAAGAAACCTCCTTGTTGAGTCAAAGTGACGGAGGACAACCTCGCGGGCCCATGGATGGAAGCATCGCACGCGAGTGACTATCCTATATGATGCATAGTATATGTTGCCCTCGGCCACCCTTTCAGCACGTACTATATATACACCTACCATACATAACAAAAACCAAAAATTGACAATCCTTGTTGGTCAAATTAACCTTTCTCACTGCATGTCATAGTGCTGAACGGCGACCTCGCGGGCCCAGAGAGAGTGTCACACGCGAGTGAGTGTCCTAGGACCATCGCGTGCATCTGGCCCAAAGATGCATGTCAAACTTTTTCTGAAGCAAACATGCAACCAAAGGAGTTCAGTGTTAAAAATTGAAAAAAAATAGATAACCTTTTGTCTATTTTTATAGATTGATTGATTTCCCAGGGATTTAATGTGCAAAAATCAAATTTGATCTACATGAGACCCGTGATAGTGCATGAAAATGGATTGCAAAATCATATGTGTATGTGTCTGTGGGTGCATGTTTAGTCCACATGCAAGAAATTTCTAACATCGAGAATCTTGATATTAAAATCCAGTAAAACCAAAACTAAGTAGAAATTCTTGAAACTTATCGTGGTGTCATATGGACAGCAATATACTGTGATATTATTAAAAAAATATTTGAGACAGGTTTTGATATAATCTACAGACAGGAAATTATTAATAATTATCAACCAATATCGCAAACGGACTCTTTACTCAAACCGTGTGCGTTAGACCAACAATGTACGTGTCGTGCTTTGGTTAAGCAATAAAGCGGCAGAATTAATCATTAAAAAGGAAAAAATCTATATAATATGTGGCGCGCACGCATCCCGTGTGTCTTACGAGCATGCGTGAGTTAATGAAACACACGATAGAAGTACGCCGCGCAGGCAGACCAGGAGGCCGAGGCACACACATGTTCACTACGCACTCACCGTGGGGCGTGCTAGTAGCTATGTGAAATTACTGTAGGCATGCCAGTAGTCAGCTGCGCAGGCTCACCAGGAGGTGAGCCAGTCCTTTGACCGCCTCCCACCTTGCTCCCACTGCTCCATATTAATGGCGCGCCTGATCCTCTGGTCATAATAGGAAGCCGCACACCCCGTCCATAGTTTTCACCGCCGCATGGAGTGTATTAGGATTTTGCCGAAGCGCACCATCGGTGGGAGTGGCAACGCCGGGGCTGGTGAAGCACCCGCGCAACACATGAAGTAGGGCGCAGAGGTTGCTGTCATCGCCACTGAGGTCTCGCGCGAGCAGCAGTGCGACATTGACTTCGTCGCCGTCATCGTGCCTCCCTAGCCGAAGGCGGAGTTCCATAGCTACTCCGCCTCTGACGGAAAATTGATTAGTCCCCCTCCCCTTTTGTTGGGAATAAAAATCCTTGGTTATGTTCACCCAGTCCATGAAATCAAAGTAAGATTTGTTAGATGTGTAGTGTATTAATTATTTGAATGGTATCTATGGTTAGTGATTAATTGTTTGTTCTATACAAATGATTTTTTGCTAATAATCCGACTAGGGTTAGCGTGCGTGCTAATAATTCGTAGCCAGATCTTGAGAATTGATTTAGAATGTCCTACATATATGTTTGTGACTTTTTCTTCCAGATCTTGAGAATTGATTTTGAATGTCCTACATGTATGTTTCTGCCTTTTCTCTTCCAGATTGCTATGTACACTGATGAGGCTCCGGCCAGCGGCGCCGCCGGCTGTAGATCCTGCACCCGGCAGCGCGGGCAGAAGCGGCCATGCCCTGGATTCGAGGAACCCGTAGAATATCGGGCGGACAACATCAGCGATCTCCCGGACGCCATCCTTGGGGAGATCATCTTCCTTTTGCCCACCAAGGATGGCTGCCGCAGACAGGTCCTCGCATCTCAGTGGCACACTTAGTGGTGCATCGCACCTCTTAATCTCGACTGTCACCTGCTATTTTTTGTTCATGATTTTGAACTCCACTGAGCCATCATCTCCTCTTACTAGGGCTCTGTTCAATGCCTATGCATCCCGGCATGCTGCCTGCTGCACACATACCCTGCACGGTGGACGCCTGGCTGACATTCCATAATTTGGAATACTCTAGCATCTTCAGTTCTACCATTACTATGCAAATAGCTTTCCACCAAGCGTTGTAGTCGTGCCCTCACCACCAATGTCAATCTCATGGTTTTCCTCCTCTCTCCACACCGCCACCCTAGGCCGGTGTCATCTACCAGACAATCTGGTGCAAATGCTTTGACTCCCACTACTAAAAAAGATCGTGCTTGTGGTGGTCGATCTGTTGGAGGCCTCTCCGCACATCATCATCCACTCTTGCTGCCCTGCCCCGGAGAGCTCGTTGCTTATTTTTGGAAAAGAAATCTGTATCTGTTGTCTCCAAATAAAGTTGCCTCACCTTGTAAGCATTGGAATTTGCTTTGAAGGAGAGGAGATCATCATCAATGCCCCTTCACTCCAAAGGTTGCTCCTTGATTACCGTTATGCACCTTCGCAAATAACTGTGGTCGCTGGGCCTAGACTGGAGACCTTGGGTGTGTAATTCCCGATGAAGGTTACAAGATGGTGGTTGGCTCCACACTTCAAGTACGGTATATTATCATCAACACTTTTGGAAACATAAGCTACATTTTTCATTTGTGTGCGTAAGTTTATAATCATCAACACTTCAGTAATCATAAGCTGCATTTTTCATTTGTGCAGTTTCATATAATCTTGGAGTACGCTTTTGGTAATAAAATTATGTTATATGCTTACTGAAGAGTTTGTCCATGGGTACCCTATCAATGGTGCTGGATTCTATCAAGACCTTACATATCAGTATGTGGTGTTTTGATCTGATCATGATTATCGGCTTGCTGCGATGCTTTCCATGTCTGGAGAATTTGTATAAAGAGGTATGATATCAAGCACATTGATATACTTTACTAGAACTAACTATTCAGTTGTACTATATTTTTAGACATTAATTGTTTTCGGTCTTCATGTCTATTTAGGCTCAAGGATATGGACAAAATGGTATAACCAATCGGTGGCATAAGAAGCACAGGGACAATAACGCTGGAACGATATGCATTCAATCATGCAAACACTAACTTTGTCACATTCTTCTTGTTGAATGCGAGAGTACTACTATCCATGAGGATTAAGTTTTTTTAACAAAAACTTTCTCATGGAGGGACATGTTGAACAACACAAAAAGAAGTTTTAGGAGGATAAAAGGGCTTCTGAACGTGCTCGGCTTCTATTTACAACAACTTTTCTTCATGTACCACTAGATTTTCTGGCCCAGGATCTTGATTTTATGGATCAAACCGATCCATTTGGTTGTGACTGCCGAAAAGTTTGGATGAGTTAGTTGTTATTGTCTTGTTCAATCTGCATTTTGTGTAAACCTGATGAACAATTAATAATCGTGCTTTTGTACCTTCTATAAGCTCGGGTTAGATATTGCTGCCCTTTTCAACTCGGCTTTGACCCATCTTTTCTTTCATACAAACCGAAGCTTCTATCAGGAAGCCTCCTGGTTCCGAGAGGGAACTTGGTCCCATGATCTATGTGTGAAATGACATATGATGTATCTTCCCGCCTTGATTTACTTATAGAGGGAACATGCAACTATGATAAACATATGAAATTATTCAGGGTTCGTTTCTCCTTTTTATACATTGATTTTCCAGGCACTTTTAACAAATTGCCACCACGTTATTATGACAAACAATTGTATTAGTCCAATCGTGGGCATTCAACTAACCATTTACTACTGCGGGCAGCTGTTTGATTAGACGGGACAACAGTGAGCAGTCCGCCGCCCACGCTCACCATACCCGGAAGCGAGCCGCAAGCGCAGCAATTTACTGCTAGTTTTGGACTTTTGTTTCGGTCGCCTCGGGAAGGTACGTAGAATAGTCCTCCGTTCTCATCTACAAGCACTGCCGCCGAGGATCGCTGCCTGCTGCGAGCTGGAGGATCAGCTGGACAACAAGAGGGGGCGGGTCGAGCCAGGACCGCAAGAGCCACCGGCGAACATGGACTTCATCAGCAGCCTCCTCGACGAGATGTTGGTAACCATCATATCCCACCCCCATTAAATATGGCATGTGGACCATTGCCTCTCGCTGCGGTTGCGCCCCCTCTGGCGCTCCACTCCCATGGACCTCATCATCGGCCATGAGTTCTGCAGCGGGGAGAAGCAACGCCTGGACACATTGTCCCACGTCCTCGCCATGCACCCTAAGTCGGCCAGCCGCCTTGCTATCGACAGACTCAAACCCCACAACAAGAACGAACCTAGGTTGCACTACTGGTTCCTATCCCCAGCCTTGGGTCACCTTGAGGAGCTCAGCTTTCATGATGGACGTCCTTGCTCGCTGCCGCCGTCCGTGCTCTCGTGCCCATGCTGCACTACGCTACATTCAGGCGGTGCATTTCCCCCGGATAGATGCCACACATGCTCTTCATCTCCCTAAACTTAAGCAACTTGAGCTCATTGTCGTCCGCATCTCGAATGAGGATTTGGAGCGCCTGCTCATCGGATGTACAACGCTCGAGTACATTCATCTTCATGCGATGGATGGGTTCAGTAGCCTCCACATCACCTCGACGAATGCCCGTGCGATTTATGTGCATTCCTGGCGCCGCCCAAGGCTGACAGTTGAGGTGTTTCACGATACAGTCATTGAGAATGTGCCTTTCCTCGAGAGATTGTATGTACTTGATAAATTAGGTCCAGCAAGAATCAGGGTCATTCACGCACCGAAATTGACAGTGTTGGGCTATTCGTGTGCTGAATTCAATGAACTTTTTACTGGATCATTATCCGTTCAGGTACAACAGTCTTCTTCTTCTCCTTTTCATATATTATTGTACAACATATTTTATCCATTTTTTGTTGATCTATATGTTCGCCTGTCATCTAGAAAATGATTCCCACAAGCTTGACCCGGCCTCTACACATAGTGAAGAACTTGGCACTACAATCTGCCGGCCCCGATATGGATGCAGTTGTTAGATTCCTTAGATCCTTACCTTGCACGGAGAAGCTATACATCAAGGTGATGCTCTTTCCTGTTAATTGTTAACCACAATGGAGCTCAATTTTTGTTACTTTTACCCATGATTACGATGACAAATGTAGAATGATTTCTAAAGGAAATTTTGAGGATTTCAATATATATATTTTTTGAGATGCTAGTGTTGTACGCGTTTTATTCCTTGGCCCGACATGCTTTCGTGATAAAAGTTGATCATGAAAAATTTAAGGTGGCATTTCACTCTTTTTGTGTATTTTAGAAATCCTACAAATCAAAGAGGCCCGAAGCATTCAAATGTGCAGCTATGCACTAATATGTTGTCTTCGTTTGCAGATATTAGCAGGCCCGAAAGTCAAAAATGTTGGGGAATATAACAATCCCATTGAATGCCTTGATCTTCATCTCACATAAGTTTCTTTTAATACCGAGGAACCACACCAGAAATTAAATTCGCCAGGTTCTTTGTTGAGAAAGCAAGGTTACTCAAGGTAATGAGGTTTGCCCTATATTAACTGTGCAGAAGTGAATGGATTGCTAAAGAGCGCAGGCGTGTACAGATGAATGGAAAGGCTCTACAGAAGCTGAATTTTAGTCTGTAACTTCATATGACAGATTATTTAGAAGTCACTGTATCGAGCCGCTATATGACTTCTCGGTGGCTGATCCTTTCGCAGAAATAATGAAAAAGATTTTGAACATGATGAATTTTATGTGTCGGAGTAGTTTGAACATTGTAATGCTGGAATTTGAACCTTGCAATATTTATGGTATTTATTATATAACGTAATTGGATGTTTAATTTGGTTTTGCAATCACGTCATGTTATAAGTATATATATGTTGTTCTTCTATACATAGAGCATAGGGGCTTCTTTGATTCAAACGATTCTCAAAGGAATTTTGGAGGATTCTAATCCTTAGAATTTTTTTCTATGTAGGTTGTTTGATTCGTAGGATTGTAAACCATAGGAATTTTTCCATAGGATTCGTTTGGACTAGATTTGATATCAATTTTTTCATCCACTCAAACCACTTTGGCGGAATGCTACGTTTTTATATGCACAATCAAACACTTATACAATCCTGTAGGATTCAAGATGACATGCCACTCTAATCCCACGTTTTTCCTATTCCAGCGTTTTGGAAATCATATGTATCAAAGAGGCCCTAGATGTTGTGCAGGAAGAGCATATCACATCACACACCGACTACACTAGGGAATCCGTCGGTGATGAACTCATCAATCGCAAACGGTTGTATACCAGCAAGCATTTGCCGACAAGACAAATGGCTTATTCCATCACAAACAACTCAGATGGATCAACTGTATGTCACGTATCAAACACGCAACTCTAATTTGATCTGTGCCTGATGTCTCCGCCATCGCTCACACTATTCGTCTTATTTGTCACGTATCACTGGGCCGGCGTCTACTCGCGTCCCTCGGCGCGCTCTGCTCGCCGTTAGGCACCACAACGCGATGTGCTTGCCGTTAGGCGCCGCGGCGCGCTTTGCTCGCGTACCACCACGCGCTCGGCATGTGGACAACTTTTCTTTGCATGTTCAACTACTATATGCATATATATGGTTGCTCGCCATTGAGACGGCCGCAGAGCGCTCTGCTCGTGTCCCTCTGCGCGCGCTCTGCCAGTGGTTGGGCCTGCGCACGATCACGTCGGGGGACCCATATGCATGCGGTTGCGCCGCGCGTTGCCACGATGCAGTTATGTGCGGCCCGATGGAATTACGCGTTGCAAATTAGAACTGCCATCTGGGCGTGCTGATATTCCAGGCCATCCGACTTCCCTTTAATTCTCGCGGCCATTATAACCTTAGTCTCTTCAACCTTTCGATCGCGCCCCACGACACAAACAAGCACACCCACGACGACACATAGAGAGGGGATGTCTAGCGGCACTCCAATAGAGTTCGGCGAGCATAAAGTGGAGACCCACGCGAGGGATACGGATCTCTCGATGGTGTACACCATTGACCCGGCCGTGGTGGATGACTGCATTAACACCATTGAACAGTTGCTTGCTCGAGACAAGTACTAGGTGGTCGGCACCGACCTCCAGTACATCAGTGGTCGTCCCAACATAGATCAGAAGGTTGTCCTCGCCCAGTGGTATGTGCGTCATCATGTCCTTACCTACCACTAGTGCAAGGCCACAGATCCTTCCGACCATTTCGCCTGGTTTGTCAACAACACCCACTACAAGTTCGCTACGGTGGATACAATCGACGATGTAAAAGCGCTCAGGGTCACGGGCTTGGCCTGCAAGAACCTTGTCGAAATTCGTGGCCACTACTAGGTCTTGGACAACACGGAGAAGGACTCCCTTGTTGAACTCTCCTCGGCCATTATCAACCCCTACTACGAAAAGATGAAGCAGGATGCCAACAGAACATGTCACGTATCCTGGCACGGGGCCTGGGTGCGGCAACTGAATGATCCTCTGCCAGTGGTTTGCAGCCAAGACCGTGTACAGATGCTACGAGATGCATATATGGATCGTTGACATGAGGAAGTGCCTCCTTCCCAAAATCGACGAGGTCGGATCGAACCACCAGGAGAGCAGTGGCGGCAAGCGTCACAAGAAGTAGACGATAATCATATGGTCATTTTTCCTAGTTAATCATGCATGTAATATATAGTTTATTTTGACGTGTGGAAATGTCATGTGTGTAGTAGCCACCTATGTAATTATGCATGTAATAGTTTACTTTGGTGCGTGCAAATGCCATGTGTGTAGTAGCTATCTTTGTAATTGGATGTTCAATTTGGTTATGCAACCATGTACTTATAAGTGTGTGATATATATATATATATATATATATATATATATATATATATATATATATATATATATATATATATATATATATATATATATACCAACAATATAGGCAATATTAAACAAAATTAAGTAGATATTAATTAGGTTAATATGTGATTAGGTGAAAGTGGTAGACAGGTATGCTTTTTATCTTGAATAGTATTCACTAGGTAGGGTACTATTTAGAAAAGTGCTTTACTATTCAATACACTATTTGGAATAGTATTACACTATTCACAGCAATATTTAATTCTTTGGTATTATATGCTCGTTATGTGTACACTTAATTAGATATCTTAATGCATGATCTATTTAGGGGCTGGCGAGGCCAACAATTCGTCCGACGATGTGCGCAGAGGTGTAAAATCCTACTCAGTACTCACCATATTTTTCATTATGTTGTATCAGATGTAGCTAATTACGTTCACTTAGTAGTTTTAATTTCAAATTTACGGGGTAAATTCCTATCGTCTTCCCAGGCAGTTCCACCCGAAGGGAACACTTCTGTACGGCCACAAGGTTCTCATTCAAACGCCACTCTGGGCTACACAGAGAACTACACATGCAGAGGTTTGTCCTATAGGATCCCTAGCATAAGAACTCGTCCCATAAATTCATAAATAAAAATACCAAGTGAAACCAAGAAACTACATCATTTCCACAACATAATTTACATATGGCTTTCCCTTTCGGGAGGCCCCGAAGGGATTACACAAGCTAAAGGAAATTACCTTCTAACTACCTTCTTGAGCCTACAATGCTCTGGATGTTGCGGCTCTTATTGCGAACTACTACTACTACTACTACTACTACTGAGCAAGAGCTTGCTTGCTGGGTTGCAACTCCTTGCTCTATCGGTGGCTGGTGGTTCTTTTCCTTCTGGTGTTGTGTCTCTCTTCGCAGCAAGTGCCTCCTTTTATAGGCGAGAGAGCAGCTCTCTGAATGGCTTCCGGAGAATTCACCGCTTTATTTAATATGTAGTAGGGATGCATGCGTGTCCCTCTAGGCGGTGGATAAGAGCGAGAGATAATGCCCCGACAAACGTCAATCTTCAGGAATCTGTCAAGTCTTTGCTTTGTTCACGTGGGCGTTGTCTCTCCGTGAATAATTGGCTGGCCTCTGTGTTCCAGTCTTTGCTCTTCGGCCATACAAATCTTCATGTGATTAGCCTTCAGAGCTTCTTCTACCTTCAAGAATCCTTGTGCAGTGTATGCGTACATACATGCCAAGGCTGTTTAAATATTCAACTTGTGCAATGTATGCGTACATACATGCCAACTCTGCTTAATTTATTTATTTATTTATTTATTTATTTTTATTTTTTT
>LR738711.1:620253435-620274444 GCA_902687465.1 Secale cereale
ATATATATATATATATATATATATATTGTTGTTCTGTATGGAATCCCATCGCACAACACACACGCCTTATTAGCAGCAATCATTTGTGTTATTATTGGTCTTCGTACACATTTCTGATTACAGATCTATTTGTCGTGTATCACACACATCTTGTTAAATTGAATCATTTCTGTTCTCTTGGCTCAACGCAAACAGTTCATCCGAGTGGACTAGTTGCCCTCTATTGCACACACCTTGATCTGGCTTCAACATGGCACCCGCATGGTTCGGTTGCTGGTAATGCTCGCCCAAACCCGCACCCATCCCAATATATTTTGCCCAAACCCGTACCCGAACCTCTGGTTTCATTTTGTTCCCATACCTGTACCTGGTCGGGTGCGGGTAATACTCGCAGGTAAAACTACCCCTCTCAGTCGTCTTTCAATTAACATTTTGCCATGTATAATTTCAGCATTTCAGTATGTAAAAGACAACATTTTAGCACACATATACCACATTTCGTCATTTCAGCGCACGCGCGCCCACACACACACATACACACAGACACACAGACACACACACACACGCACACACACACACACATATATGTATGTATATACATATTAGCATTTAAACATACATATATATTACATGCATATATATGTGTGTGTGTGTGTGTGTGTGTGTGTGTGTGTGTGTGTGTGTGTGTGTGTGTGTGTGTGTGTGTGTTCATTTTCCCAAACCCTTACTCTAATAGGGTTTTTACCCGTCGGGTTTGCGGGTAGCAGGTACCCATTACCATGTTGAACTTGGCTAACCGTTTCTTTTGTTCCGCCTAATCACAAACAGTTCATGTGAGTGAACTATTTTCCATCAATCGCACACACCTTGATCTGGTTGACCATTTCTGTTGTGTTTCCTAATCACAAACAGTTAATTCGAGTGAACGTTATGCCGTATATCACACACACTTTCATCTAGCTGCCCGTTTTTGTTGTTCTTCTTCCTCGCAAACATTTCATTGGAGTGAACCATAAGCCCCTCATCGCACACGTAAGTAAAATACGAACCGTGTTTGATGTATCCACCATCGCAAATGTTTTGCATCTTTTTTGATGGTTTTTACATCACCGTTTGCGATTAATGCATCGCACACAGTTTCGTCGACGGGTCTCTGATTGTAGTGTCGCGTTAGCATGCATCCTGCAGTAGTGGCTGCTTGTGCATCCAACTCCTTAAAACAAAGTTCTGCCAAATGAGTCCATCATACCTACCTATATGTGGTATTTCCATGTCGTTCCAAGTAATTTGTATGTGCCAACTCTAATTTTCTAAATAAACTTTTGTTTCATGTGCTCGAATCGCTCATGAAGCGCAAAGGGTGGCCGTTATTTCCATGCTAGATAGGTTATTCTCAAGATAAGTGTTTATTCCCTTGTCATTGCACGAGAGTGTGGCGGTAATAGGGATGCCCGGTCCCGAAATGCAAAAAAATAGTATAATAAATTCCTTGGTATGTGTTGGTATGGAAGGCACCCGTGGATACGGCTAACCATGGATTCTGAAAGAATGGTGGAAAAGAAAATAAACATTATTTTATGTTTGAGAACCGCCTATGATTTATCTAGCATGGAAGATATTGGGAACTTTTAGTCATTTTCGTTGACAGGAAAAGCATGCCACCCAAAATAATTTTATCGCTCAATTTAAGCTTTGAGGTCTAGCACCTCTACAATTCTCTGGTTCCCTATGAGAAGGGTCTATCTATTTACTTTTATGCAATATTTATTTTTATTGAGTCTCCATCTTCTCTTATAAAGCACCAACCACCGAACACTATTGTCATACTTGAGTGTCGGATGTAGATAATATTTGGATGTGTTTCATGAATGGATCAATGATTGAGCATAATGGGCTAGGGGTGACTTTCTTTAGTGTTGATATTTTGAAAGACATGGTTGCTTGTTGATATGCTTGAGCATTAAAGTCTTCATGTAAAATTATAGACTATTGTTTTGAATCATCTAAAAGTACATATGTCCATGCTACAAAGAAAAGAAGATACACTACTGCAGGATGTTGCTAACGCGACACTACGATCATAGACCCTTTGACGAAACTGTGTGCGATGCATTGGTTGCAAACGGTGATGTAAAATAACCGTAAAAAAGATGCAAAACGTTTGCGATGAAGGATACATCAAACACAATTCAGATTTTAGATGCGTGTGCGATGCGGGGCATACGGTTCAGTTCAATTAACTATTTGTGAGGAGGCAGAACAAAAGAAACGGGCAGCCAGATGAAGGCGTGTGCGATATACAGCATACAGTTCACTCGGATAAACTGTTTGTGATGAGGCGGAACAACAGAAACAGCCAGCCAGATGAAGCTGTGTACGATATATGGCATACAGTTCACTCCGATGAACTGTTTGCGTTGAGCCAAGATAACATAAATGATTCAACTTAACAAGATGTGTGTGATCGGGAACATGTGGGAAGACCAATAACAACATAGACTACTCATGTTAACAAGCCGTGTGTGTTGTGAGCAAACGATTGCTGCCATACAATTGTCAGTGACTAGTGAAATCATCACACACGGGTTCCATTGCTTAGTCCGTGTGCGATGTGATTTGCTATGTCTACAGAGCATCAACATATATACTTAAAAAGACAACATTGCAAAACCAAATAGCAGGCCATGCCCGAATTCTTGAGCACCTTTACATCTTTTGTGATGTCCACCGTAGCGAATATGTAGTGGGGGCTGCTGACAAACCTGGCGAAACGCTTTTGTTGAAACATGTCGTAAAGTAACGCGACAGACCTTAGATTAACATGTGTTGAAAAATGGATCATCTTGCAATCGACGCTGACACATTGCAGCACTCCTTCATATTAGTTGCGTTGAATGCCTGGAGTTTAATTTGAGAACAAGTACACAAAGTTAATTTGACATACATGACTTATAAGTTTCACAAAAATCATATCACTTTTTTTGAAAAACATTTAATTGCGTTGAATGCATATACTGCTCCGTCCTATTAGTTGAATTAACCTCGAGGTCCATGTTTTGGAAACATGTCATAAATTTATGGTATAAACCTTCATTCAAGCCAATCAACATGTATTCAAAAAACAAAAATTATTAAAAAGTAACGAGATAGACCTTCTTCAAGCCAATCAACATGTGTTCAAAAAACAAAAAATTACAAAACAAGGACCTCAAGGTTAATTCAACTAATATGATGGAGCACTATATACATTCAACACAATTAAATGTTTACAGTGATCCATCACATCAGTTAAGTTAACATAGAACCCACTTCCCACTAGGTCACCCATCTGATGACTACTCTAGTCTCAGCACAGTTAACTTGGGAGTTCTTTTAGATGAGCTATCGGTAGGGAAGTTGGTCCTTGCTGCTGTAGGATCTCTCTTTGCATCCTTTATTGCGCACCCGGATGACCGACTGTTGCCGCCTTATGGTCAATGGCACATCCCCCGAGAATGTAAACCAGGACGGGGGTATAGTAGGTAATTAAATCACAAATGTTTTTTTATTAACCGTATGTCTATGTGTCCTTTTGTCCTCCTCTCGCACATGTCGTAGCTCGTGTACGCCTCCTTGGCTACGTACACGACGTGAGCTTTGTCGAGTTTCTCCATCTAGACCGAGTGCCAGGCATGCTTGTCCTTGTTGGAGGACTCCTTCATGTCTCTCTCCTCCACATAGGAAAAATTGCCATGTAAATAGGCTATAAGCCCACTATTGTATTACTTGCTCTTAGCGGCATGGTGGACCAACCATGTGGGGTGCGAAGTGGCTTCGCTAGTGCAGGGGACAAAGGCCATCCCGCGCGGGAGCTGGGTCTGAGAGGACGGCCTTGTCGTCAGTGTGGGACCTCTGTGGCAACTGTCCGCTCCCCACTAGCCTCTTCGTGTAGTGTGGCAACCGTCCACCGCCTCTTCGCCTTTCCCTCTCGATTTGGAACCGTTGTCGTACGCTCTTCCTCCCTCCATTTGCCTTCACCCTTCCTTTTGCCATTTTCCGATCGTCTTCTCCATGGAGAGAACAGGCCGGAAACGACCCCGTTATTCTTGCCCCGTTCTGAAAGATGACATGGTGGAGGAACTCATTGATCGGTGCGACGTCATCACCTCGGCTAGCATGGCAGGTTCGTTCAAGACCATTCTCGACTCAACAAATAACATCATTACAAAGAACCCAAGGGTTCAGGAGCGATTTGATCTCCCCTATCTTCTTCGTCATGACGCTGGACGCCGGCGTGGGGACGACGGAAGCCTTGCCTTGTGCAAGTTGATGCCGCTTGATAATGATATGTGTGATGTTAAGATGTCATCGCTTGAGGGTAAGGCTTGGGCAGGCGCAAATTGATATTGGGTTGTTTATATTGGGTATAACTACGAGTGGGAACTTGTGAATGTGTACACTTGACACCGGGTTCCACTTCCAAAAATCACAGACTGCCCTGAGGTTGAGCACACAGATGATCTACGTACGTTCAAATAAGATCATGGTGACTGTCATCTACAGAAGATAACAATTTGTCGAGTTCCCAACCGCTCTTGGGATTACACGAACTATCATGTTGTTGCTATCTTCAACAAGCTTGTTGCCGTCATTACTTCCATGCCTCGATGGATACTAATATTGCTCAAAAATCAATTTCTGTACACGGATGAGTACTGTGATGCAATTCAATATGAGCGTCTTGTGTTTGCTGCCACCACTCGTGGCACTATTTTTGCATGGGATCCTGATTGTTTCGGTACGTTTGTCTTCCACTGTAATTAGAATTGTTTCATCCACGTGCATGCGAGTTAGTATCCCCGTACTAATTAACCCTCTTGTGTTTCCAAGGTCCTGTGAATAGTCAACCACCTATACTTGAAAAAACAATATAACCAAGGTGGAGATGACGATGGTGATGATCACGAGCATGAGGACGAGCGGGACCTATATACTCAGTCGCGCCTGGCAATTTATTCCAATGGATCACATGTTCTTGTATGTATACAGGGCATTGCTGATGTTACTAAGGAAGCATGTGTTATCTCCCATGGTCGCACTCTCCAGACCTATTCCAACATCCGTTGCAGGGCATTCGGGATGGATACTAATGTGCTAGCACCAGCACCTTCTGAATGGTTCCATATTTATAGTCTTAGAGAAAACTCGCTCTTCCTTGGACAAAACTATCGAATGATGGTGAAAGGCGATCCAGCTGCTGTTGGCACAACGTTACTACCATTTATGAGAAGCAACTATATCTATACCTCAGACATTTCTATGGTTCCCTACCCTGGCTATCACAATATCCATCCTAGTATCGGCCGCTTCAGCCTAGATGATGAGTCATGCGTTGGTCTCGACATTGACAAAAGCTGGCCCTGCCAGAGGCTTACTTATGGTTCAAAGCAAGCGTTTCCAACGCCGAGGATTGGTTGAGCTGAAGTTCATTTCGTCGCTTGTTATTTGTTGTGTGAAAAAAAACTTTAGTATTTACTAGAATGTTTTGTTGGAAATAATCTATTATCCAACATGTATCCTCGTTGTCATTGTGTGTGGATGACTTGTTGTACTCCCTCAGTTCCATAATGTAGAGCATATAGATTTTCTGAAAAGTCAAACCTTACAAACTTTGACCAAGTTTATAGAGAAAATTATTTATATTTATAATACCAAATATACAACATGAAAGTACATCTTGTGGTGCATCTAATGATATGCATTTGGTATTCTACATGAATAGATTTTTCTCTACAAACTTGGTCAAAGTTTGTAAAGTTTGACTTTTCGGAAAATCTATATGCGCTACATTATGGAACGGAGGGAGTATGTAATGAATGGTACATTTGCATATGCGCCCGTCAACTCACGCCTACTCGCACGGCACACGGGTCGCGTGGCGGCACGTATATTGTTTTTCTATTTGGATGATTAGTGCTTGCGCTTTATTGCTTAACCGAAGCACGACAAGTATCCATTGTTGGTCTAACCTGTCAAGGTTTGAATAAATATTCCGTTTGGGATATTGGTTCCCAATTATTAATAATCTCCCATTTGTAACTAGATAAGGATTACAACAATACTGGTCTCAAATTTGACAAAAAAAAGTACAATGCCACTTTGTATTGGTGTCCATATGAACTTCAAATATGTTTTGAATGTACTAGAATTTAAAAATCAAGATTCTCAATGTTTGAAATTTCTTGCACGGGGAGTAAACATGCACCTGAGACATGTTTTTTTGTAATCCATTTAGGTGCACTATCACGTGTGCATGTAGCTCAAATTTGATTTTTGCACATTATACCCGTAGAAAATCAATCAATTAATATACTAAAACATCTTAATGATCTCTGTTTTTTTAAATTGAAACATCCCTCCTTTGGTAACATATGTTCACTGCGGGATAATTTAACATGCATCGTAGTTGTAGTGGATTCGCGGTGTGTGTGTGGGTGTGTGCATCTGGGGGGTGGCGGGTGGCTTGCGGTACACTACGAGTTGTGAGCCACCGTGTGGGTAGGCTGTTTTGTTAGGCAGGTGCCACATGAGAGTCATCAATTTGTTATTTAAAACATTTCATAATCCTTCCATACATACATGTTTTGGCCACATGTAGTCGATGGTTGTCCTACACGACACTTGATACTCGCGTGTGACACTTTCTATGGGCCCGCGAGGTCGTCGTCCATCACTTTGACGAACAGCCGACAGTGAGGTTAATTTGACCAGCAAGGGTAGAATCTTTTTTGTTTATGTTATGGTGGGAGTATATATATAGTACGCGTCGAAGAGGTGGAGGGGACTAGCATATATACTATACGTACGCATCCGTGAAAAAGTACACCTCACTCAGTGTCGGGACTTTTCGGTTTCCGAGGCACTTGCCACATCAAAGTTGTGAAATTGGCTATTCAAACATCACACAACACCTCTTTGGGCCACATGCATGCAGGCGGGGGTTATCCTAGCTAGGACACTCACGTGTGACGCTTCCATTTGTGGGCCCACGAGGCCATCATCGATGCATACATCACTTTGACCTACATCGGGAGAGGTTAATTAATTTCACCATAGAGGAGGATTCTTTTTGGGTTGTATTATGGTAGGAGCATATAGTATGCGTTGAAGAGGGGGAAGGGGACTATCATAAGTAGTACGGTTCATGAACCTCGCTTTGTGTGGGGGGTTTACGGTTTATGAGGCATGTGGCACATTAAAGTTGTGCATTTTTGGTATTCAACATATGTTTGGCCCACATGCAAAGCGATGGTGGTTGTCCTCTCGCACCCACTTAAGCGGTTATCAGTGATATCGATGCTTTCCATCTGTGGGCCCACTTGGTCCATCACTACTTTTTGCCTGACAACGAGAGAGGTTAATTTGACTTATAGGAGGGGATTATTTTTTGCTTGTAATATGGTATATATATAGGTCATGCTCTGGGATGACATGATACAGTGTGAGCACACACACATGCATGTGTACGTATGAATCCCTCCAATTGAGTCGAAGCTCGTACAACGACACGTCATGAACCGATCTCGCTCTGTGTGGGGACTATACAATTTTTGACGCACACACCACATCAATGTTGTGAAATGGTATTCATACATGCATGCATGCATAGCCTCCATACATATGCATGTAGTGGTCGTCTTCGAACGGTGCACTCCCTCGTGTGGTTATCGGCGACAAGCCTATATATTCGTGGGCTCGCGTGGACATCCATGATCACGTTGACTAACAACAAGATAGGTTACCATGGCAGATTCTTCCTTTGGTTCGTGTTATCGTAGTATAGGTCATGGCGAGATTCATACCTAATTAAGTTTGAGCGCATATAGTATGCACGCATGCATGCATGAATCCCCGTCGTCGGCTTGAAGGGTGGTGTAACATACATATGCATCGTCAACCTAGCCCGCACTCAGTGTGGGGAATTTCTTGTTCAAAATCACGGTGCCACATCAAAGTTGTTCCATTGTGTATTCAAAAACACACCTCTCCATACATATGTTTGAGCCACACGCATGCAGTGGTTGTTTTCAGGGACTAGCTACTTGCGTGATTATTGGTGAGCTAGCCCATCTCCGGGGTCGCATGGACGACCATCACTTTGACCAACAACAAAAGAGAGGTTGTACAACCAAGGTGGATTATTCTTGGTCCGTTTTACGATCCATCTTGGTGAGATGCCTCTCTAGCCTGCTAACTGAAAGTGTGTGTGTGTGGGAGGGGCTGCTACTTCACACTTTGCTAGGTAAACCTCGGTTGGGGGGCATGCATTCATAGCTTAGGATTCCCTTTGTGCCGACACGAGGGGGGCTCCTAGCTACTTCACACTTTGCTAGGTGAACCTCGGTTGGGGGGCATGCATTCATAGCTTAGGATTCCCTTCATGCCGACACGAGGGGGGCAAGCAATACCATGCGCTTTGTGAGATAGGTGCCACATCGAAGTTGCATTTGGTATTTGAACATCAAACCACACTTTTCATACATAAATTTTGTCCACATGCAAGCGTGTTCGTGTTCTGACCCTATCCCGCGTCATTTTTCGCCAAATTTAAGAACATTCGACAAATCGGATGATGCAACAGACACGGTTCACTCAAACTAACCGTGTACCACGCCGGTGCCCTGTCACGCACACATCTACACAGTACATTAGGCTCCACGAGGCTTCCCTTCTCAAAAATATCTACCTGCCTGCAGCTTTTTTATGTTTGATAACACACAGTTATTATGTTTCGACCGTGTGTGATGTTTCTTGTTCCCAATCCCACCTGCATCCCTCGAAAATATATGCCCGCCTCAAGGGTTTTTCTGTTTCATAGAACACGGTTGTAATCTCTGGACCGTGTGCGATGCATCATCATCAAAATTTTCAATAGACCCGACTTTTCACTCCCGTGTTTGACTCCCGCATAGTAAAATTTTCAGTACCCGCGTCATTTCCAAAAACACACCCCCATCCCCACTCCACACACACACACACCAAAACCTTCTCGGGTGTGCACACACCCTCCCTCGCTCGAAACCCTAGCAAGGTCCCCGCCACCGCCGCCGCAAGGCCTCCATGGTCAACATCTCCCAGTTTGCCCATGCAGCTTACCCACCGATCTCCATACCTAGGCCGCCCAGATTTTCCTAGATGTCGTCTGCCAAACGCCCCCTTTCCCATAGATCCCCATCCCAATCCCCATCCCCCACTCCAGAGCGTTGCCGCCTAAGACCGGCTATGCTTCCAATGGAGCTCGAGGACGACTGGCCCAAAAGAGGTGTATCGCGATCTCTTCGCCCGATGTCGCCGAGGAAGCTGACGACCATTACTGGCCGCACGCACTCAATCAGCGGGCTAGAGTATGCGGATATGTTGCGGATGCCGGCAATGACATCGAGGTCGTCGACAGTGATGGCCTGAGGCGGGCTATGTCATAGGTTAAGTGGCCCACCCCCAACCCCTCAGGTTCAACCGCCGTCGATCTCATCCATGGCCCCGCCACTGATCTCCTTTGGCTCACTGTCAAGAATTTGCCATCCTACATCGCCATCGTGCCCCTTTTTGTCATTTCTGAAGGACATGTTCTGCGACGCTGGCTTGGGATCCACAGGTTCCAAGTCAGACCTCATCGACGGCGACCATGAGGAGGGCACCCTATCCGGCTCTTCCAAGGGGAAAGAGCCCATCTGCTCTTCCAAGGGGAAAGAGCCCGTCTACGACATCAGGGAGGGTACCCTACAGTCGTGCTCTTCCAAGGGGAAGGAGCCCATCTGCGACAACATGGAGCGCATGCAGGGTCCATGCTCTTCCCACGGGAACGAGCCCATCTGTGACAAGTGAGGAAACCCATGATTTCTTTTGCCGTGCCTCTTCACAGGGGGGAACCCATGATTTGTTTTGTCGAGTCCCTTTTGTAGTGTAGTGAAAATATGTCCAATTTTAATTGCTATATTTGGTTTTTTGCATTATGCCTTTTTTATTTCAGTTGTTCACAATGTGATGCTCTATATGTGCAATTATTTATTGTGCAGTACATTTCATCAATCCAGTTTTAAACATACCGATAGGAATGCTTATATTTGCTTGCTGTTAAGCCTGTTATAGCTAGCATAGGCCTCTTTTAAAGTTTTTTGATTGTTCGGTTGTTTGTAGTTAGCATATGTCCAGTTTCAAATGCTATCTTTGGCTGTTCATAGTATGCCTTGTTTATTCCAGTTATTCACAACGTCATGTTCTGTATGTGCAAGTATGAACTATGCAGTTCAATTTCATCAGTACTAGTTTCAACAATACCACTATGAATGACTACATTTGGTTGCTGCATCTTGTAGTTAACATGCATTTCCATTTTTATTTAACAATAACTAGTGTACTTAGACCGGCATAATACCAATTTGAATGACTATGTTTGCTTGTTGTTAAATGTTAGGCCTGTTGAAGTTAACACGCCTTTCCACTTGTTTTGCTTTACTAGCATGCTTAAACCTACACACTGAAGCTATCTTTTGGATATTATTTTGTCTACCATGGATAATTTTGGTTGATGTTTAGCCTGTTGTGCTTAACATGCCTCTCGATGTACCTACACAGGACAATTTTGGGAACTACTATTGTTTTCATTGAGGTTAGTTTCATCCCATGGCTTATATATACTCACTTTTCAGGATATCGGTAGCTGGTACCATATAGGCCGGGGGTTGATAAGGGACTAATCGGTCAATCAGACTTTTAATTGAATACTCCCTCCGTCCGAAAATACTTGTCTGGGGAATGGATGTATCTAGATGTATTTTAGTTCTAGATACATCCATTTGTATCCATTTCTACGACAAGTTTTTCCGTACGGAGGGAGTATATCTGCAACCCATTAATCGTTAGGTTAACTAGGGTCATATGTAATATATCTAAGGCTACATAGTAACATGCGATGTACTTAATGTCTAAATATGCAATCCTAGGCTACATAGCAACAAGGAAGAGTGTTACCTTAATGTTCCATTGATGTCTAGATATACATAGAAGAGCAGCAACAACAACAACAACAACAACAACAACAACAACACAACCCTGTTTGGATACTCAACTTAGCTACATGTTAGAGTTAGTTTCTAGCTCATGACTAACCCTGAACTAACTCCATCCAAAGAGGTGTTTGGATGACAGGGTTAGATCTACAATAAATGCACTAGGAGAACTAGCTCCAATTAGCACCTCTTGGGTTGGATAGTTTTTTTGGGTGGGGTAGCTGCAACTAGCACAAACTAACTCTAACCCATGGATACAACAGCTGCTAATCAGCCGATAATTTGTAAGAATGCAATAAACTCCTTCCGGGCCATAAAAGAAGATGTTAATTCATCTAATATGTGAGTATATTGGATGTTATAAGATATTATAAAAGAGTGTTGTACTACATCATTGTGCAATTGGTGTTTAGCTTGTTATATTAACTTGGTGTTTTTAGGTACATATGTCATTGGTAAAGATCCGCGCTTCGACCCTTTCTGCGTATGGGGAAATGAGATATCGATGAACCAGTATCAAGAGAGGAAGCTGATAAAGATTGTTAGTAAAATGGGTCAAAAGATGACAATTAAACTATTTGTTTACACTTTATCCAAGACAACAATGAACTGCGTGATGGTAAGTAAGAACTCTGCAGCTTTCTTTTTACTGCTCATAATGAGTTGTGTTAGATGACAATTAGTGGCGATTTCACTAGGGAGGCTTCAATAGGCTTAAGCCTACCCTCCAAAATCATAATTAAGCTAAACATACCACTTGACAAGTATATTCTGATGCTTTTAGTGCAATAATTGCAATGCATTTGCTAATCAGACTTAGGAACTTTATGTTGGAGATATGCCCTAGACGCAATCATGTATAATGATATTTCCTATGTGTTTATGAATAAAGATAGTCCTTGGATGTAATCAATGATACTTGTTGGCAAGTACGTGACTTGTCTATGAGATCTTGTGTTGTATGATACATCCTAAATGGTCCCTAGTCGAAAGTGATGTGTGGACACACATCGGAGTAGACTAGCATATGACATGGTGGATGGCTCAGTCTAATATGGACTTGGAAAGGTCTGGTCGGATTCGACGTTGTAACATCCCAATTTTCAATTTGTATGTTATTAATTAGATCATTCATATGCATTCATATTTCGTGCATTTTTTAATTTTAATATTTGTTTGAAATTGATCCAAGGGACTTTAAGCAACTCAAGGACCAAATGAGAGAGTTGGAAGTTTCCCAAAAGGCCCATATTTTACATTTTGTAAGTAGGGTTTGGATCAAATAAGATTTTTTTGCCAATTTTCAATTTCAATATTTTAAAATAAATAAAATAATGAGAGAAGATAACAGGACTTCTTCAAAAACAGAAAAGAAATGTTGGAAATCGCATTTTGAGTAAAAATATATTTATTTGACTTTATTTGCAAAAATATTTATTTTATGCAAATTTTATTAGTACTAAAAAGTTTGTTTTTAAAATAGGAATTTTAGGCCCAGAAAAATGTTCACCACGTCAATAATAAGGCCCTAAGTATATGTGAATTTTTCTGTTATTTTTGGATATATTTTTTATTGTAGTTTTCATGTTTTTTATATGTGAATAATAAGGCCCTAAGTATAGGCATTCAGACTTTTCCAAACACTTTTGCCCTTATTTTGGACTCTAACTTGCATGATTTAAATGGAACTAACCCGGACTGACGCTTATTTCAGCAGAACTGCCATGATGTTGTTTTTGTGCAGAATAAAAAGTTCTCGGAATCGCCTGAAAATTAACGTAGAATTATTTTAGAAAATATAAAAACTATCTACAAGAAGATACTCACCGGGGGGCCCACGGCATGTCCTCGAAGGTGGGGGCGCGCCCCCGTGCCCAGGGCGTGCCCCCTGCCTCGAGGGCCCCTCGATGCTCCACCGACGTACCCCCAGGTCCTATATCTTCCGTTTCGGGGAGAGAAAAAATCAGGGAGAAGGAATTATCGCGTTTCACGAGGCGGAGCCGCCGGCAATCCCTAATCTCTCTCGGGAGGTCTGATCTGGAGTCCGTTCGGGGCTCCGGAGAGTGGAGATCGTCGCAATCGTCATCATCAACCTTCCTCCATCACCAATTCCGTGATGCTCACCGCCGTGTGTGAGTAATTCCATCGTAGGCTTGCTAGACGGTGATGGGTTGGATGGTATCTATCATGTAATCGAGTTAGTTTTGTTAGGGTTTGATCCCTAGTATCCACTATGTTCTGAGATTGATGTTGCTATGACTTTGTTATGCTTAATGTTTGTCACTAGGGCCCGAGTGCCATGATTTCAGATCTGAACCTATTATGTTTTCATGAATATATGTGTGTCCTTGATCCTATCTTGCAAGTCTATAGTCACTTACTATGTGTTATGATCCGGCAACCCCGAAGTGACAATAATCGGGACCACTCCAGGTGATGACCATAGTTTGAGGAGTTCATGTATTCACTATGTGTTAATGCTTTGGTCCGGTACTCTATTAAAAGGAGGCCTTAATATCCCTTAGTTTCCAATAGGACCCCGCTGCCACGGGAGGGTAGGACAAAAGATGTCATGCAAGTTCTTTTCCATAAGCACATATGACTATATTCGGAATACATGCCTACATTGCATTGATGAACTGGAGCTAGTTCTGTGTCACCCTAGGTTATAACTTCTACATGATGAATTGCATCCGACATAATTTCCCATCACCGATCCAATGCCTACGAGCTTTACCTATATTGCTAGTTGCTATTTACTTTCCCATTGCTATTTTCACAAAAACTACAAAAACACTATCTTTACTTTTATTGCTGCTACCGCCACTATCATATTACTTTGCTACTAAACTATCTTGCTGCAGATACTAAGTTTCCAGGTGTGGTTGAATTGACAACTCAGCTGCTAATACTTAAGAGTATTCTTTGGCTCCCCTTGTGTCGAATCAACAAATTTGGGTTTAATACTTTACCGTCGAAAACTGTTGCGATCCCCAACACTTATGGGTTATCAAGACTATTTTCTGGCGCCGTTGCCGGGGAGCATAGCTCTATTCTTTAAGTCACTTGGGATTTATATCTGCTTATCACTATGAAGAATTTGAAGGACTCAAAAACCAAGATATTACCCTCAACTACGAGGGGAGTTAAGGAACTACCATCTAGCTCTGCACTTGATTCTCCTTCTGTTATGAGTAAACTTGCGACACCTACTCCTGCTATTGAATCTGATATGTCGTATGTTCTTGATGATGTTTCTTCTGCTATGTATGATGAAACTACCTCTATGCCTGATACTGTGCCACTAGGTGAATTTCTAGATAAACAAATTGCTAAGGTTAGGTAGAGTGCAAATGTTGGTGATACTTATGAAAGTGATGATGAAACTACTCCCAATAGATATGAATTGCCTGTTGTGCCTGAGGGTTATGTTATGGATGAAGAAACTACTAGAGACTTTCTTGCTTGCAATGATAGATATGATCTTAAGAAGTTATTAGCTAAGCTGAAAGAAAAGTCCTTGAATGCTAGAATGAAACATGACCCTGCTTTTGCTACTTCACCTATATGTGTCACTAATAAGGATTATGAATTCTCTATTGATCCTGAGTTAATTACTTTGGTTGAATCTGATCCTTTCCATGGCTATGAGTTTGAAACTGTTGTGGCACATCTTACCAAGTTGAATGATATGGCCACCCTGTTTACCAATGATGAAATGATTCGTTATTACTATATCCTTAAGTTGTTTCCGTTCTCGTTAAAGGGTGATGCTAAGACTTGGTTTAATTCGCTTGATCCTGGTTGTGTGCGTAGTCCCCAGGATATGATGTATTACTTTTCTGCTAAATATTTTCCCGCTCATAAGAAACAAGCTGGCTTACGGGAAATAAATAACTTTGCTCAAACTGAAGAAGAGAGTCTCCCACAAGTTTGGGAGGCTTCTCCAGTTACTTAATGCTTTGCCTGATCATCCTCTTGAGATGCATGATATACTTGATGTCTTTTATAATGGACTAACCGATGCTTCCAGAGACCACCTAGATAGTTGTGTTGGTTGTGTTTTCAGGGAAAGAACAGTTAAACAAGCTGAATTACTATTGAATAATATGCTAGCCAATGAAAATAATTTGTCACTTCCTGAACCAGCCCCTAAGCCAACTCCAAAAAAAAGAGGTGTTCTATTTCTCAGTCCTGAAGATATGCAAGAGGCAAAGTAATCCATGAAAGAAAAATGTATTAAAGCTGAAGATGTTAAGAATTTACCGCCTATTGAAGAAATACATGGTCTTGACAACCCGACACAGGTAGTAAAGGTAAACTCTCTTTATAGATTTGATGAAGGTGATATTCCTCGTTATAAGTCTGCTAGCCAATGCTTAGATGAGTTTGACAATTTTATTTGAAACAAGAAAAGTTCAATGCTTGTGTTGGTAGACAACTACAACACAATGCTTATATGATTGAACTCTTGAGTGATTATCTGTCTAGTGCTAAAGATGAACTGAAACTTATTAGTAAACATGCTTCCATGGTCACCACTCAAGTAGAACAAGTACTTAAGGCTCAGAATGATTTGATAAATGAGTTAAATAGTAAGAATAATGACTATGCTGTTAGAGTTGCAACTAGAGGTGGTAAAGTGACTCAGGAACCTCTGTATCCTGAAAGCCACCCTAAGAGAGTTGAGCAAGATTCTTAGAGAGCTAATTTAGATGCACCTGGTTCTTCTAAGAAGAAGAAAAAGAAAAATGATAGGACTTTGCATGCTTCTAGTGAACATGTATCTCACCCACCCGAGAATCCCAATGATATATCTGTTTCAGATGCTGAGACACTATCTGGTAATAAACATGAACGTAGTGATAATATTAATAATAATGTACATGATTATTCTCAACCTAGCAATGATAATGATGTAGAGATTGAACCTGCTATTGATCTTGATAACCCACAATCAAAGAATCAAAGTTATGATAAGAGAGACTTCGTTGCTACGAAGCACGGTAGGGAAAGAGAACCATGGGTTCAGAAACCCATGCCTTTTCCTCCGAAACCATCCAAGAAAAAGGATGATGAGGATTTTGAGCGCTTCACTGAAATGATTAGACCTATCTTTTTGCGTATGCGTTTGACTGATGTGCTTAAAACAAATCCTTATGCCAAGTATATGAAAGATATTATTACCAATAAAAGAAAGATACCTGAAGTAGAAATCTCCACCATGCTTGCCAATTACACTTTTGAGGGTGGAATTCCTAAGAAATTAGGAGATCCAGGAGTACCTACTATACCTTGCTCCATTAAGAGAAACTATGTTAAAACTGCTTTGTGTGATCTTGGAGCAGGTGTTAGTGTTACGCCTCTCTCTTTATATCGTAGACTTGACTTGAGTAAGTTGACACCTACTGAAATATCCTTGCAAATGGCTGATAAATCAACTGCTATACCTGTCGGTGTTTGTGAAGATGTGCCTGTCGTGGTTGAAATGTTACTATTCTAACGGACTTTGTTATACCTTATATTCTCGAGGACGATAGTATGTCTATTATTCTTGGAAGACCTTTTTTTAATACTGCAAGGGCTGTTATTGATTGCAACAAAGGCAATGTCACTTTTCATGTCAATGGTAATGAGCATACGGTACACTTTCCAAGCAAACAACCTCAAGTTTATAGTATCAATTATATTGGAAAAACTTCGACTATTACTATTGGAGGTTTTGAGTTTCCTATCCCTACTATCAAGAAGGCATATGACATACTTATTGTTGGGGACATACATATCCCCACTGAGGTAGCATAGTGTTATTCGAAAATTCTCCGGTTTCATGTTACCCGGAAAGAGTTTATTAACAAGACCTGATCAACCTTGTTAATGGATTCCTTTTGATGAACAAGGGATAGGTGAATCTAGATAGCACAATCTTCTGTACCCTCCTTTTGCTTTCTGTTAATTAGGCTAAATAAAAGAAAAATAGCATTGTTTGTCTGTTTCCAGACTTATCCATGCAATAAAAAATATCCCAAAAATAAAAGTTCTCCAAATGCCATGAAAATGAAATATGATTTTTTTCCAGAATATTTAAGAAAATATGGCACTAAACACACAGCGAGGGGAGCCAGCACGTGGCCTCGAGGGCACAGGGCGCGCCCTCTTGCCCAGGGCGCGCCCCCTGCCTCGAGGGCCCCACGTGGCCCCCCTCCACCTATCCTTTCACCCATGCTCTTCTTCTTCCTCCCAAAAAAATCCCCAACCAGCTCAAACCCGAGTTCTAGCTCATTTTGCTGCCATTTTCGATCTCCTTGCTCAAAGCACCATTCACCAAACTGTTTGGGGAGATTGTTCCTTGGTATGTGTCTCCTTCATTGGTCCAATTAGTTTTTGTTCTAGTGCTTTATTAGTTGCAAATTTGTGCTGCTGTGGTGACCTTGTTCTTCAGCTTGCATGTCAATTTTTCTTGGTCCCAAGTAGTTCTAATGCATATAGCCTCTAGGCACTTATAGGAGTTGTTGCTATCAATCTTGTTGAGTTTGGTTAACTTGTAACTTGTATTGTGAGTTACTAAAAATTTCAGAAATTTTCAGAAAAGGAAAATGTTAAAAAGATTATTGTGGGGCTCCTCGAGCAAGATCTCAGAGGAGAAGAAGAAAGAAGAAAATAAGAAGCCCAAGTATCATCTCCCTCGCATGGCGGAAGTTCGGCCTTGCGAATGGCCCTGTAATAATTTCATGATGTCCGCCGGTATTTACGAAGACTTTTATTGGATGGCGAATAATGCAGGCCTCACCGACTCCCTCCACGACCAAAAAGAACAGTACCTCTTACTTACCAATATTTTCACGCAAAGTTTTCATTTTCATTCTAGGAAAACACCACCTACGGTGGAGTTTTGCTTATATGATGTGAGTACGGAGATATCACTATTAGACTTTTGTGAAATATGCAAACTACCCTTTGGAGGTAGACTTGATGAACCACGTCATGAAGACGTCAAAGGGTTTATTGATATGATAGCCGTAGGTGAAACTAGGCAAGTTGCAGGGGCAAGAATCACTAGTATACACTTCCCTGTTCCGCGCTACTTTGCTTTATTTGCTAGTAGGTGTTTAATTGGTCGCAGGAACATTGGGAATCTCAGTGCCCCTGATATTATCATTTTACGCCATGCTTTGTTTCGCGACACACCTTTTAGCTTGGGCACCATCGTTGCCAAACGATTGAGTCTTAACCGCTCAAGAGGGCCTGTCTTTGGAGGCATCTTTGCTTCTCGCCTTGCTGAATATTTTAATATACCCATTAGGCATCATGAGAAGGAAGAAAAATTGCTTGCCCCTGTTTATCTAGACTACAAGAGCATGGTAGCTCATGACTTTATTGTTAAAGACAAAAATATGCAGCTCCATTATAAATTGAGGTTTGATGAAATATACTGTGAAATTCTTACCTTTCCTGCACCTTCTTTCTTTGATCTATCTACAGGCGTATTCCTCATCACCTCAGATGTCTTCTACAAGTACCAAGGCCAAGCACAAGCTTCAGAGCCTAAGCCAGAACCACCACTTGATCCTCCCCGTCAATCTATTTATGGGTGGGAGCTGGACGAGCTCGCCAACCAGTGGCGCCCAGAGGACACATCTCAGTACGACCCTAACTACAACTTTGGATATCCATCGGGCCAGTACTGGCCATAGACCAACTTAGGCCAAAAGCCTAAGATTGGGGGAGTACGTGTTTCTCACCGACTTACATTCATGTTCACACTTATTCTAGTTGTCGGTGCTCACACTCTTTCACTGTACCATCCATGCTTAGTTTCAATTTCTTTTTCTTGGACTTTTTCTCGTGTGCTAGAAAAACTTAGAGAAAGAAAAAAATATTAGTTGTAGCTTCTAGCTAGTTTACTTTCTTTGCCTGTAGTAGTAACTAAAAATGAAAACCCAAAAAGATTTCTCGTTCTTCTTTTGCTTTTTGGGAGCTTTCCCGTGTAAATAATTTCTTTTCTTTTCTTTAGGGGTTAAGAGTAGAAGACCATGTTTGAAAATGATTAGTGGCTCTCATATGCTTTGTTGTTGACTTAACCTTGAGCCATATTACCTTGTCTTCTCTCTTGTATCAAATGTCTGCAGATTCCAGCTTAGTACAATGCACGTGCACTATTATTATTATTCACACCGTTCGGCTGTGCGAGTGAAAGGCAATAAGGATGATATATGATGTACTAATTGAGATGAGAAAAGCTGGTATGATCTCGACCTCTCTTGTTTTTGTAAATATGATTGTTCATCGTTCTTGATTCAGCTTGTTATGAATGAAACACGTTTGCAATGACAATTAGAGATCATAGCTGCTTATGCCATGCTTAATTAGCTGAGAGTTTATAATGGTCTATCTTGCGTGCCAACATGATATTAAAATGGTTGTGATGTGGTATGATTGGTGGTATCCTCCTTTGAACGATTTAAGTGACTTGACTTGGCACATGTTCACGCATGTAGTTGAAACAAATCAACATAGCCTTCACGATATTTATGTTCATGGTGATTTATATCCTACTCATGCTTGCATTCATTGTTGGTTAATTTTAATGCATGTTCATGACCGTTGTTGCTCTCTAGCTGGTCGCTTCCCAGTCTCTTTCTAGCCTTCACCTGTACTAAGCGGGAATATTGCTTGTGCATCCACTTCCATAAACCCCTAAGTTATTCCATATGAGTCCACCATACCTTCCTATATGCGGTACCTACCTGCCGTTCCAAGTAAATTTGTATGTGCCGAACTCTAAACCTTCAAATGAAATTCTGTTTTGTATGCTCGAACAGCTCATGTATCAACTAGGGTTGTTTATATCTTCCATGCTAGGTGGGTTATTCTCATGATGAGTGGACTCCGCTCATCATTCACGAGAAAATGGCTGGTAACCGGGATGCCCAGTCCCATGCTCAAAAACATAATAATTAAACAAAACTCCCCCAGGGATGTTGCTTGTTTGGACGGTAACCCGCGGATTCGGCTGGCCGTGGGGTCTGCTTGTTGGTGGTTGGGGGAGTATAAACTTTACCATTCTGTTTGGGAACCGCCTATAATGTGCGTAGCATGGGAGATATCGAGATTCTTGGTTGTTATGTTGACAATGAAAGTATACCGCTCAAAATGTTATTCAATCTCTATTTAAAAATCGAGCTCTAGCACCTCTACAAATCCCTGCTTCCCTCTCCGAAGGGCCTATCTATTTACTTTTATGTAGAGTCATCATCCTCTTATCAAAAAGCACCAGTAGGAGAGCACCTCTGTCGGTGCATGTATTACTATTAATTTGCATTGAGTATGATCATGATTGGATCTCTTTTACCATGAATTACAATGTCTAGTCAGTCCTTGATCTTTAAAGGTGCTCTGCATTTATGTTTTGCGGTCTCAGAAAGGGAATTGCGAGATACCATCCTGCTATATCATATCATGATTGTTCTGAGAAGTGTTGTCATCCGAGGTTTATTATTATTGCTCACTAGTTGATTATGCCATTGATGTGAGTAGTCTTGAGACCTGAAAGTTATTGTGAATGTGGTTAGTTCATGATCTTGTTGAAAACCTGAATGCTAGCTTACATATTTACAACAACAAGAGCAAACAGAGTTTGTCAAAGTTTTCTTTATCACTTTCAGTCTATCAACTGAATTGCTTGAGGACAAGCAAAGGTTTAAGCTTGGGGGAGTTGATACGTCTCCAACGTATCTACTTTTCCAAACACTTTTGCACTTGTTTTGGACTCTAACTTGCATGATCTAAATGGAACTAACCCGGACTGACGCTGTTTTCAGCAGAACTGCCATGGTGTTGTTTTTGTGCAGAATAAAAAGTTCCCGGAATCGCCTGAAAACTAACGGAGAATTATTTCAGAAAATATAAAAAATATATGCAAGAAGATACTCACCGGGGGGCCCACGGCCTGTCCTCGAGG
>LR738711.1:620289151-620367268 GCA_902687465.1 Secale cereale
ATATATAAGTATGGTTTGGATCGAATAAGATTTTTGCCAATTTTCAATTCCAATATTTCAAAATAAATAAAATAATGACAGAAGATAACAGGACTTCTTCAAAAACAGGAAAGAAATGTTGGAAATTGAATTTTGAGTACAAATATATTTATTTGATTTTATTTGCAAAAATATTTATTTTATGCAAACCTTATTAGTTCTAAAAAGTTTGTTTTTAAAACAGGCATTTAGGCCCAGAAAAATGTTCACGAGGTCAATAACAAGGCCCTAAGTATATCTGAATTTTTCTCTTATTTTTGGACATATTTTTCATTGTAGTTTTCTTGTTTTTTTATTTCTGAAAAAAGTTTTTTTTTTAATTCGGAACCGCCGACTAGGCCGGCCCAGCTCCCAGCCAGGCCGCGACCCAGCCGAGCGCCCGCGCCATCCCTGAGCAGGACTCCTCCCACCGCACGCCGCCGGCCGCCGCCGTGTCGGAGGCGGACACTGCCGCGCCGCCCCCTCGCCCAAGTCGAGTCGCCCTACCCCTGCCCCTTTATATAGCCGCCCCGACGCCCTCTCTCTACTCCCCAAATCACTGCAAGCCACCGCGACCGGAACCACACCGCCGCCGCCGCTGCCTGTCGTCGTAGCCGACCGCCACCAACATCGCCACTATCACCGCACCACCGCGTCGCCCCTCCCCGCTCGCTCCATCGCCGCCGACGCCCACCAGAGCCACCGCCGAACTCGCCTGGCTGCCGACGCCGCGGTACTCCCCCTCGCCTCTCGTCCATTGGATTTAGATCCAACAAATTAGATGGTTCATTTTTTTCTATTTACTTAGCAAACGATCGTTCGTTAGATCTTTGTAGCGAAAGTTCGTCCGTTAGTTTTATCTTTTTTCTGCCATGGACCTATCCGCTCAAATTTTATTAAAAATTTAGCCCCTGTTTTTAAAACCTTCGCAACTTTTTGCTCGTTTATCCAAAGTCAATGAAACCAACACCAAAATCTTAAGTATGATCTCATCTATCCAGAAAACTGACTTAAATATATTTTTGAAAGTTTTTGAATTTGAATTTCAACATATTTGTGTTTGAACTTCTCTGGATTGTAACTTGATTTTCATAACTCCGTTTTAGTTAATTCTTTTTGGCGAATCGAAGCTCTCGACATAAACTTCCTATGAAGATCTAATCCACATAATTTTGATACTGTTAAAATTTGTTTTATGTTCCAAAGAGCTATTTGCTTGTTTGTGAGTTTTCTGAGTCTTTTTCTTCTATTTTTCTTTTGCATCTTTTGCTTGCTTATGTATACTATTGTTTGTGCACGATAGATTATCCGGAGTGCAAAGCTTGCTACTACGAGTCCCTTGGGTTTAACGATCATCAGCCAGGCAAGTTACACTTTGATCATGCGCTTTCTATACCAAGTTTTACTTCCATTTGTTTCACTCCTCAAATATTTGCATGAGTAGGATTGGGAATTGGGGTTATGCTTTGTAGATCATGTGGTAGGAACCTGTGACTTTGATCACCCCGGGAATATATGTTATGCTACTTATTGCTTAGCCATGCTCGTAGACGAGGATTGGTATGTGAGATTCATGAAAGTTGTGAGAGTAATAATAACTAAGGGAAACTTTAAGGGGGCAACAATAATACACATCTGGGTGGATTGGTTGCGGGCACCTGGAGAATCCAGTTTTGTCCTAGGGGATTCCTGAGGACCCGTGTGATCATCCTACGGAATGCCACCCAGGCTCAAAGGGATCATATGATTATTCATGTCTAGAAACTTCCGTGTGCAGCCACTAGCCATTATGGGCTCTCGCATAGCTGAGTAAGTTGTGTGACCTCTTTCAGTGGTGGACTAGTAGATGTAGGGGAAAGTAGGTGTATCGGTCTACCCAGAGTAAAGAGTTCATGCTTCTGAAAGGCTATGTCTCGATTCTTCCGATCAAGGATGCGGTCGAGTCTTGTGGGGAAAAATGTGCAAACCTCTGCAGAGTGTACAAACTAATCATGATTAGCCGTGTCCCCGGTAATGTACATATTGAGTATCTAGTATTGAATTATTTTGTTGATCTCATCACTTTATTTAATAAATTTGTTGGGTTATTAATGACTTGGTGGTTTTGGGATTGAGTTGGAGGAACCTTCTCAATATTGGTAATTTATCTAGTAGTAAATAAAATTTATTTCTTTGTTGTAGGCCAAAATTAGCTTTATGCCTAAAAAAACTTAGAGCCTCCACCAGCCAACTATGCATGTAGTGATACATATTTGCTCATCATTATTGCTATAGTGTGACTTTGCCAGCATATTCCATGTGTTGACCTACACGGCTGCAATGTCTCATGTTGCAAAGTTTTCAGACGAGGATTAAGGTGCGATAGGTCATTGTCATGCACTCAGTTTTGTCGTGGAGTTGGATGGACTCATTTACCTTTGAAGCTTCCACAGTATATTATTTAGTTGGCCTTCATCCATATTTTTGTAATAAATACTCTTTATGAGGACCTCGATGTAATAAGTTTGTGATTAAAACTCTGTTATAAATCCTCGAGTATTGTGTGTGTCAGCATACCTATCCAGGGATGACACTTAAGCACATAGACTTAGATCCATAGGGATCGGGTCGCTACAAACATAGTCGGATCCAAGTCGAGATAAGGTCCGAGTCGGACAGACCCAACTATGAGACACAGCGATATGTCATATGTGAGTCTCTAGTACCACATACATTCTATGTCCTAAGACCTGAGCTGACGCATGTACTCGGGATGGTGACAGACTTGCTTTGGACCGACGAAACGCTACTCCGTGACTATGTAGTTACAAAGGTAGGTTTCATGCTTGTTTAGACCCATGCTGCGAGACGTGGTCAAGCAAGATGGGATTAGCCCCTCCGATCAGGGGAGATATACTTTGGGCCCCTCGTGTGATCCGACGAGGATAAGCATGGCCATGCGACAAAGATTATGAGATAACCCGGTTTGGGTCAGCATCACTGGAACGAGAAAGAGGTCAGGCTAGAGGATGACAGACTCTCCTTGAGCCCGACAACATAGATCATGTGGCAAAGGGAATGGAAGTGTGACATGTTGCACATGTTCACCTAACCAGCTTCATAGTATGCTTGGTGGCCGCTACCAACCGTGCAGGTCGGAGGTGATCCGAACTGTGACCAAGCCGACTTGAACCTAAGCGGTCGCGCACTTAAGGGAAGGAACCTGTGAGGTTGGATCTGACTCCACGAGTCAGGCTACGTGCTACTCGGACTCGGATACATACCGAGCAGACTTTGGGCTTTAGGGTCCCTGTGAGGCCCAAGCGTTGAGCCCGCGACGGATGCCTATATATAGTGGAGGTGCGACACACTCATTAAGTTGATCGCTTCGGCGCCGTTGTTAGGGCTTTGCATGTTTTGCAACTAGCCACCTCCACTCGCCGCCGGTTGTGTGCTCGGACCTAGCAGTCCGCCACATGACGTTCCTCCTGCACACGCGGATAACGTTAGAGGCGGTGCACTTGCGCCGCTCTGACAAACCTGTTCGCGGGATCCGATCGGCTACGTGGGAGATCAACAAGGAGGAGATGACTTCAGGAACGCGCTGCCTCAACTCCACTTCTGCTGCACAACACTGTGCGTCTAGTGGTAATAATCTGTGATCCACCTCCCTTAGCATGTTCCTGGATGTTCTACGCATAGGAAATTGTAATTTGCAGTCGACGCACCCTACAGCAGATCCCAACACTTTATGTTTTAAGCCTACCCTCCAATGTCATTTTAGATTCGCCATGACAATGTCTGAATCTTTTTCCTTTGTAGTGGTTCCCAAAGCAGTTTACTCAAGATTATCTCTCGAACTACATGATTGGTGGGCATGCAAAGGTTAAAGCATTTCTACCAGAACACGATGATTATCTAGATGTTGTCATGAACACCGTGAAGGATGGGCGGTTGGCCATCACAAGGGATTGGACTAGAGTCGTGCGTGCCTTCTACATGGAGGAGGGCACATTATGGGCATTCCGCTTCACCTTGTTCAGCAACCAGAATGTATTTCGCCTCTTTCTTTACTGTCTTTAATAGTACAAGTATACAACTGTGGTTCATCATTCTTTATTTGGTTCTGATGTAAGTCTTGAACATATGTACCTATGAATCAAATAGTGCATAGGTTGTTTGAACCAAATGGATATGAATAAAGCTACAACATACATTCAAATTCAAATTCAAATTCAAATCTGGTACAATTTGAAATAGCAGCAATTAAATTACAGTGAAATTAGGCTCTCCAGGTCATTACGGCACACATGGTTGGTAAAACACAAACGTTTCCGATATACACCATAATCTGACACGGTTCACAGAGAGGAAACGTGTGCAAGCATGCACACAGTTGCCGTTCGCAAAGCGTGTGCGATGTTAGACAATATCACAAACGGTGCGGTCAAACTAAACATTTGTGACAGTTGCCTTATCATACACGATTCGCAACCATGAACTGTTTCTGATGAAGTATGCATCGTAAATGTTGCATCACAGAATAGCGTGTGCGATAGTTGTCATGTACGACAATGTTACGGCAGTCCGATGTTTCATAATCATGTCCGACACTCGTACGATGTTTAGCTAATCTTCTTAATTAGTTATCGCATATGGTTTGGGAAAAGTGAATGTGTGTGATTGTATGCTTATCATACACGTTCTATAAAAGTGAACCATTTGTGATGGGCCACGCATCGTAAACGTAGCACCACAGAATACTGACTGTGACGGCAATGTGAGCACAAATGAGTAGGAGTATTGTATACGCATCTTGTCTCCCTATCCCTGACGGGTTCTCGGTCATGTGGGAAGGACCCCCCTATCGCCCACACTCACTTGGCGACGGTTCCAAATGCCGTCGCGGAAAGGGGTTAAAAACCATTTGTATAGCACCAACGCGAACCAGTGATATGATGAACATGTTAGGTAGCATTCCACAAAAAAAAATTGTTTTTATGATTTACCTACTCGAGGATGTGCAGGAATTAAGCTTGGGGATGCTGATACGTCTCCAATGTATCTATAATTTTTTATTGTTCCATGTTGTTATATTATCATTCTTGGATGTTTATAATCATTTTATACCAACTTTATATCATTTTTTGGGACTAACCTATTCACATAGTGCCCATCGCCAGTTGATGGTTTTCCTTGATTTTTTACTTTGCAGGATATCAATACCAAACGGAGTCCAAATGCCATGAAACATTTTGGAGATTTTTTTTTGCCTAGAAGACATCCAGAGTGTCAAGGAAGAACATGAGGGCATACCCATGGGGCCCACTAGGCACTAGGGCGCTAGAGGTAGCTAGTGTACCTTGGTGGGTAGTGGGGCCCACGGTGACATTTTCCACTAACCTCTGGCTCTATAAATACCACAATATTCCAGAAACCCTAGAGGTATCGACGAAAAATTGTTTCAACCACCGCAAGTTTCAGAACCATGGGATCCAATCTAGAGCCCTTTTCGGCACTCTGTCGGAGGGGAACATGATTATGGACGGGTTCATCATCCGTATTGGTCCTCCTCCGATGATGCGTGAGTAGTTTAACACAGACCTACGGGTCCGTAGTTAGTAGCTAGATGACTTCTTATCTCTTTTTGATCTTCAATACAATGTTCTCTTCGGAGATCTATTTGATGTAATTCTTTTTGCGGTGTGTTTGTTGGGATCCGATAAATTGTGAGTTTATGATCAGATCTATCCATACATGATTATTACAGCCTCGTATTTCTTCTTTGATATTTGGTTTTGTTTGTCCAACTTGATTGATTTATCTTGCAATGGGAAGAGGTGCTTTGTAATGGGTTCGATCTTGCGGTGCTCAATCTTAGTGACAGAAGGAGACATGACACGCATGTATCGTTGCTATTAAGGATAAAAAGATGGGGTATGTTCCTACATGAATAGATCTAGTCCACATCATGTCATCGTTCTTAAAGCATTACTCCATTTCTCCATGAACTTAATACACTAGATGTGTGTTGGATAGCGGTCAATGTGTGGAGTAATATTAGTAGATACAGGCAGGAGTCGGTCTACTAATCTTGGACGTGATGCCTATATACATGATCACTGTCTTCGATATTGTCATAATTATTCGCTCTTCTATCAATTGCCCAACAGTAATTTGTTTACCCACCATATGCTATTTTCTCGAGAGAAGCCACTTGTGAAATCTACAGGCCCCGGGTTTATTTTCTATCATATATTTTCAGATCTATTTTACAAAAAATCCAAAAAAATACTTTGCTGCATTTTATTTGCTTTTATTTTATTTGCATCTATCAATCTATCTATTTATCATATTTCAAAACCTTGGAGGGATTGACAACCCCTCTACGCGTTGGGTTGCGAGGATTTGTTGTTTGTATGCAGGTGTTGTCTGCATAGTTTTGCTTGGTTCTCCTATTGGGTTGATACCCTTGGTATCATAACTCAGGGAAATACTTACCATTGTTGTGCTGCATCATCCCCTCCTCTTCGGGGAATTGACTAACGAGGATCAAAAGTAGCAGGATGTCGGAGGGGAACATGATCATGGAGGGGTTCATCATCCTCATAGGTGTTCCTCCAATGATGCGTGAGTAGTTTACCACACACCTACGGGTTCGTCGTTAGTAGCTAGATGGTTTATTCTCTCTTTTTGATCTTCAATACAATGTTCTCCTCGATGTTCTTAGATATCTATTTGATGTAACTCTTTCAGCGGTGTGTTTGTTGGGATCCGATGAATTGTGAGTTTATGATCAAATCTATCCATACATGATTTTTATAACCTTGTATTTCTTCTTCGATATTTTGGTTTTGTTTGGCCAACTTGATTGATTTATCTTGCAATGGGAAGAGGTGCTTTGTAATGGGTTCGATCTTGCGGTGCTCAATCTCAGTGACAGAAGGAGACATGACAAGCATGTATCATTGATATTAAGGATAAAAATATGGTGTCTGTTCCTACATGAATAGATCTTGTCTACATCATGTCATCGTTCTTAAAGCATTACTCTGTTTCTCCATGAATTTAATACACTAGATGCATGTTGAACAACGGTCGATGTGTGGAGTAATAGTAGTAGATGCAGGCAGGAGTCGTTCTACTAATCTTGGACGTTATGCCTATATACATGATCACTGTCTTGGATATCGTCATAATTATTTGTTCTTCTATCAATTTCCCAACAGTGATTTGTTTACCCACCGTATGCTATTTTCTCGAGAGAAGCCACTAGTGAAATCTACGACCCTCAGATCTATTTTCCGATCATATATATTCATATTTGTTTTGCCAAAAATACAAAAAAAGTTTGTTGTGTTTTATTTGCCTTTATTTTATTTGCATCTAATAATCTATATATATATCTTACCTTGGAGGGATCGACAACCCGTTTACGCGTGGGGTTGCAAGGTTTTGTTGTTTTTGTGTAGGTGTTGTTTACATAGTGTTGCTTGGTTCTCCTACTGGATTGATAAAATCAGTTGCATAACTGAGGGAAATACTTACCACTGTTGTGCTGCATCATCCCCTCCTCTTCGGGGAATTGACTAACGAGGATCAGAAGTAGCAGGAAGTCGGAGGGGAACATGATCATGGAGGGGTTCATCATCCTCATAGGTGTTCCTCCAATGATGCGTGAGTAGTTTACCACACACCTCCGGGTTCGTCGTTAGTAGCTAGATGGTTTATTCTCTCTTTTTGATCTTCAATACAATGTTCTCCTCGATGTTCTTAGATATCTATTTGATGTAACTCTTTCAGCGGTGTGTTTGTTGGGATCCGATGAATTGTGAGTTTATGATCAGATCTATCCATACATGATTTTTATAGCCTTGTATTTCTTCTTCGATATTTTGGTTTTGTTTGGCCAACTTGATTGATTTATCTTGCAATGGGAAGAGGTGCTTTGTAATGGGTTCGATCTTGCGGTGCTCAATCTCAGTGACAGAAGGAGACATGACACGCATGTATCATTGATATTAAGGATAAAAAGATGGTGTCTGTTCCTACATGAATAGATCTTGTCTACATCATGTCATCGTTCTTAAAGCATTACTCTGTTTCTCCATGAATTTAATACACTAGATGCATGTTGAACAATGCTCGATTTTTGGAGTAATAGTAGTAGATGCAGGCAGGAGTCGTTCTACTAATCTTGGACGTTATGCCTATATACATGATCACTGTCTTGGATATCATCATAATTATTTGTTCTTCTATCAATTTCCCAACAGTGATTTGTTTACCCACCGTATGCTATTTTCTCGAGAGAAGCCACTAGTGAAATCTACGACCCTCAGATCTATTTCCCGATCATATATATTCATATTTGTTTTGCCAAAAATACAAAAAAAAGTTTGTTGTGTTTTATTTGCCTGTATTTTATTTGCATCTAATAATCTTTATATTTATCTTACCTTGGAGGGATCGACAACCCGTCTACGCGTCGGGTTGCAAGGTTTTGTTGTTTTTGTGTAGGTGTTGTTTACATAGTATTGCTTGGTTTTCCTACTGGATTGATAAAATCAGTTGCATAACTGAGGGAAATATTTACCACTACTGTGCTGCATGATCCCCTCCTCTTCGGGGAATTTACCAATGAGGATCACAAGTAGGAAGGTCTCACATATAAATATACTATCGTGGACATCTTTTATGATTGGGAGCCCCCATCAAATATTCTATATAAATTAGTTGACGTTGGAGAAAAGACAACATAATGAGGTATGGTTGTTTATATTCACATAGAAGTTATATTGTTATGGATTTCCTAACATGTGGTGCTTGTCTAGGATCCTTTGCTAGCCAAAAATTCGTACTAAATAGAATTACTGATTGTGCATCCAAAACCCCTAAAACCAGTTTCATGTCAGGAGAGTCCACCATATCTACCTATGCATTGAATAAGATCCTTCGAGTAAATTGTCATCGGTGCAAAGAAATAAAAATGTCTCATAAATATGTATGATATTTTATTGTAAGGGAAAATAAGCTTTGTACGATCTTGTGATGGTGAAGAAATAGAAGCAACATGCCACATAATAAAGGTTGCTATCTCAAGGGGCAATATAAAGTGACGTTCCTTTGCATTAAGAGCTTGCACATAAAAACGCATGACAAGCTCTGCTTCCCTCTACAAAGGACCTATGTTTTACTTTCATGTATTTAGTTTTATGCAAGAGTCATTAGTGTTTATTCCCAAGTTCTCTTTATGTATTCTTTAGTGGGAAGCATCATGTGGTAGATAGATCCAGACATATATATCCAGTTGGATGTAGGTTATCATGAATTATTATTGCTGGCATTACCCTTGAGGTAAATAAGTTGGGAGGCGAAACCATAAGCCCCTATCTTTCTATGTGTGTGACAAAGACTTTTGCTCTATAAATACGCGGTGAGTGTTAGCAATGATAGAAGACTAAATGATTCTTGAGTGTGTGAACCTGCAAAATAAAGCTCTTACATAGACTCTTTCCAGGAATATGATGGATTGTGATTGTGTTAATGACTGAGATCATAGTTTGCTAGTTTCCAGTAAAGTTTATGTTTCATACTTTAGCTTGTGAATGAATTGTTACTCTAGCATGAGAAGTTTCATGATGATATATTGTTGTCATGATGATGACCATGATGCTTCCATGTCCGTATTTTATTTTAATCGACACCTCTCTTCCCCTAAACATGCGGTCATGATTATCGATTTTGATTTTTCGCCTGAGGACAAGAGAGGTCAAAGCTTGGGGAAGTTGATACGTCCAATTTGCATAATGTTTTAATGTTGATATTTCTTGCATTGTGGACCGTTATTTCACTTTAAAATATAATTATTATGCCTTTTCTCTCTTATTTTGCAAGTTTCACATGAAGAGGGAGATTGCTGTAAGCTGGATTTCTGGACCAGAAAGGGCTATATCAGAGACACCTATTCTGCATAGATCCAAATGAGCTGAAAATTGATGGAGAATTATTTGGGAATATATTAAGATTATTGGTGAAAGAAATACCATAGGGGGACCCACCGGACAGCCACAATCCCGGGGGGCGCGCCCTACCCCCCTCGACGCGCCGCCCGAGCTTGTGGTGGCCCTGGCAGGCCTCCGGGGCCCATCTTCTCTTATATGATGCCATTTGACCTATAAAATACAGAAGAAGGGATTCAGGATGAAGAGCCGCCTTCTCGAGGTGGAACCAGTGCAACAACACTTTTGCTCTCTGGCAGAGCGATTCTACCGGGAGGGGGAAATCTAAGCCATCGTCATCATCAATGACCCTCTCATCCTGGAAGGACCAATCTTCATCAACATCTACACCAGCACCATCTCATCTCAAACCCTAGTTCATCTCTTGTATTCAATCTTTGTCTCAAAACTTTAGATTGGTACCTGTGGGTTCCTAGTAGTGTTGATTAGATCTTGTAGTTGATGCTAGTCCGTTTATTTGGTGAAAGATTAATTTTTCAAATCCTTAATGATATTCAATACCTGTCTGATCTTGAACATGAATATAATTTGTGAGTAGTTAATTTTGTTCTTCGGGACATGGGAGAAGTCTTGTCATAAGTAATCTTGTGAAATTGGTATTTGTTCGATATTCTGATTATATGTATGTTGTTGCTCCCTTTAGTGGTGTCATGTGAATGTAGACTATATTACACTTCACCATCTTTGGGCCTAAGATAACGCATTGTGGGGTAGTTATTAGATGATGGATTGCTATAGAGTGACAGAAGCTTAAACTGAAAGTGCAACTAATCCTCAGGTGGTTTTGGCAATTCATAACAACATATATCTCATTGAACTAATATCCATTCAAGATAAATATTTCAAGATGTTCAATGATTTCCATCGCATAGACTAGAGAAATAGACCCCTCAAAATGCTAAGAAATAAGATTGGCAAAATCTCAAGACTCTACATTTTCATTTTCGTGATCCAAGATCACATTGAGTTCATAGGAAAGCTGTCGGATAACGGGCTCCGCAAAACACAAGTTCGAACACAGGGGCATGAACGAAGATCTCTCCCACTCATGTCTACATAGCATCTCACCCTCACCCAGTGAAGAGATTCAAGCAAACAACAAGTGAAGCACACAAGAGTTTACCCAGGTTCAGGCCACCTTGTGGTGTAAAACCATACTTCCTGCTTTGGTGGATTGGCCTCAGGAGGGCTAGAATATGAACTAGTACAGTGGTTCCTGAGCTTAGGAGGTGAGTTCAGGAGGGTCGGGAGGCAAGAGTTCTTGGTCCTTTGTGTGGCGGCATAGTCTATCGATCTGCTCAATTTGACTGGACTCGGCCTCACTTGACTAACTTGACCCCTTCATAGTGAGGATCCTAGCTACTTATATAGGCGTCCAGGGTCCTCTTCCCCTGAAATGTTTAGGCGGGAAGGGATCCCACAACGACCATTTTTGAGCGGGAACACAAGGAAGTTCCTACCCTGACAAAAGCAGTCTTCGCCTGCAAAAGGATCAGGCGGTGACGCGGTGGTGGGCTCGGCGGTGACATCCTCCCTGCCGTCCTTGTGGTCTTCGGTCTTGTTGCACCAAAGGGGAAACCTTTGTCCTGCTCCTTGGGAACCTGCGTCTGCGCTGCCCCCTTTGCACCGAAACGGCAATTGCGCGTTGGCACCCGCTGGCGCGGTGCGTCACTGCTTACGTCGCTGCCTCCTCCTCAGGCAGGCTTGGCCTTGGATTCTCCGCCCCTCCGGAGCACCTTGACGAGGCCGCTCCTGAGGGGGTCTGGATGTTGTTCTCCTCGCGAGGCCTAGCACCCCCCCCCCTCGTGAGGGTCTTGGACAGCTGATCGATCAGCTGGGCCGTACCAGGCCGTGGTAGGAGCGCGTCACGGCCTGCAGACAGGAAAGTTTGGGTACCCTGGTTCCCAGGACGCCGACAGTAGCCCCCGGGCCCTAGGCGCGCGCGGAGTTGGCTTCGCGGCGAAGCCTTAGTCGAGGACGAAGCGCCGCGGGCCCCAAAAAGGCTGCAGGCCAGGCTGGTGCATGACGGTTGGATGGGACGTGGGCGACCCCGCTCCCCACACCGTCTCGGCAACCGTGCGTCTTGACAAAAAGGGACCGTCTCCGCTACGGGGGAGTTATCGCTTCCCCTCAGATCTCTTCCTCCTACGCCTCCCGCCTTCCTAAATCACCTGCATCCTCCGGCACCTTCAACAATGGCGAAGAGGAACAAGGAACCGCGCCAGCATCCGGATCTGCCTCTTCCCTTGAGGTGACGCTCGAGGAGTCCTCCATCACCAAGGAGGAGGGCTACTCAGAGGGCAACCTTTCTTGTCGAGCGTCCACAACGAGCACGGCCCGACGGGGATCTGGGCCGGATCCACCGCGAAGCGGATCTTGCCGAAGTCCTGCTACCCCTTCTTTCTCCACAGCATCTCCGTGGGGCTCGTGCCGCCCTTCTCAGAGTTCTTCTATGCCATCCCGGAACATTACCAGGTGCATGCTCTCCATATCCAACCTCGTTCCATCTTTGTCATGTCGCTCTTCGCCTTTTACTGTGAGGCGCTCGTGGGGGTGAGGCCGGCTGTCGCCCTCTTCCGCCACTTCTTCTCCATGCGCCGGTACGACGAGGGTCCGTGCTTGGGCTACGTCTCTTTCGTCTTCCAGCGCCAGGGCTGCCGGTTGATGACAGCCGGGAAGAAGATAGACTCCCACCGGAAGAGGTGGGTCTATCTGGATGCCCAGCACTAACATCCTCTGCCGGCGCTACCTATCACCCGTCCGGTGAAACGCGCCGGCTGGAGCTACGCGAAGCTCACCGACCCCCTTGTCGGGCCTGTCCTAGCAAGTGTTGAAGCCGGCCTGGGCTCGGGGCTTGAAGGGGGGCAGATCGTGAAGGAGTTCTTGAGGCAGCGTCTAGCGCCGCTGCAGGCACACTCACGCCCCATGTGGGAGCTGATGGGCGACGATGACAGGTTCCGGCTGCGCTCAGGGGCGCTGTCCGAGGCCAATCTGGACTTCGCCTGAGTCACTCTCCTAGGGATGGTTGCTGAGGACCTCTCCGGGACCCACCTGCCATTGTAGAGCCACCTTGACAAGGTCAAGCTATTAAAGGCCGTGTCAGGTTTCGGTGCGCCCGTGGGCGGACCCACCTGCCATTGTACAGCCACCCTGACAAGGTCAAGCTGTTGAAGGCCGTGTCAGGTTTCGGTGCACCCGCGGGCGCTCCGCCCACGGTTGACGTGTCTTCCGGCGCCTATGACGGGAGCGACAAGGGGGACTCAGAGGAGACCCTGGACGAAGAGGGGGACTCCTCCGAGGCGTCCGCTGGAGCAATGGCGTCTGGCGCAGGTGCTACCGGGCAGCCCCAGGCGACCACTCCACGTCGATCCGGACGCGCTGCATCAGAGGGAAGCAACGTGGCGACCCCGCCGAGGAGTGTCGTGCCAGCGAAACTGGCGACCACGACTGCGCCCAAGACTGTGGCCTCGCGCCTTGCCAAGATCCATACTACCGGCACGGCTATAGCGCCAGCGGCTGCAACCGACCTGTTGGTGAAGAGAAGGGCACGCCTCGCCTCCGACGAGTAAGTGTGCAGTCTCCTGCTATCCTTAGTTGTTGTGTCCCTGACGTGCTTCTCCTGATGCAGCAGCCTGGGTGGCGTGATGAAGAAGGCGAAGGAGGAGGTCACGTCGCGGTACCCTGCCCCTCCCGATGCCGATGCGACCGCACAGAAGGGTGCCATGACGCTGGGCGTCTCGGCCAACCGAGCCACCGATCACGCGGCGGCGGCGCTAGAGGGTGTCCTTGCTACCTGCGAGGCCGCGGCGGCTCCTGCTCCGGCTGCTTCAGCGAGGGGAGCCGGAGCCCCCGAGCCCATGGTCGAGCAGCTGGTCTTGTCGGTGCCCGTGCGCCAGCCAGCGCAGCCTGGCCCTGAGACCTTGGAGGCTGCCTCCACCACGATGTGTCGGCTTCGCGCCGAACTTCAAGGTGGTGATGGTCGCGCGATGGAAGGACACCTGGGGATGATCCACGGGTGGCTCCTGGCAGACGAGTCTGTGCGGGCCTCCTGGAACCAAGCCTCAATGATCGCTGCCAAGGGTCAAGAGGAAGCTGTGGCAGCCACGCGGGCATGCGACGCCGCGCGAGCCGATGCTGCGTCCTTCGAAAAGCGCTGCCTCAAGGCGGAGAGCGAGCGGGAGGCCCTTCATGAGGAGGGCACTGGGCGCGCCCTGGAGCTCGAGAGGTTGGGGAAGGAGCTCGAGGCGCAGAGGGCTGAGACGTCCCGGCTAAAACAGGAGCAGCTTGCTGACCGTGCGATCCTAGAGAAGTTGAAGGTTGAGGTTGAGCAGGCCAAGGCGACCCAAGCTGCGCGAGATAAGGATGACGCCCTTGCGACCTCGGCAGCAGTGAGTCGCGAGGCCCTCGCCGCCTTTGATCTTTAGGCACGTACAGCGCTGCACGCCGCCTACGGGGACGGGTTCAAGAAGCCGCTGGCCGCTCTGGAGGAAGGCCCCACCGGGCTTCTTGCCACGCTCGTGAAGTCCCTGCGCGAGGTTGCCGCCGCAATTGGCCAGTTAGCCGACGTCGAGAGCCGCACGCTCCTTACCTTGGTTCTGACGCAGGTGTGCAGCCACCTAAGTCTTTGTGACCCCGCTCTTGACCTGGCCTCACTGTCCGAGCCCGTGACCACGAGCATAGAGGGCACGGTTGCTGAGGCCCTGGGGGCAAACGTCACGGAGCTGGTGGAGGTGTTCCTCCAGGCCACTGCTACCGCAGCCGAAGAGGTGGAGACTGGTGATGATGCGCTTGGTGATGCCTGATCTGCTCCTGTCCAGAGAGAGAGGTGCGAGTGCCTCGGGGAGGCGTAAGAACTTTGTTTGAATTTGAAGAACTTGGTATTATTGTAATAACTAGATGATTTCCGTGCTTGCTTCCTTTCATATTTGCTTAGGTGCTCTGCATCGGCAGGGCCCAACCCCGCGCATACCTCGATCGCCATTAAGCCCTTCGGGTGACCGGGGTTATCGTAATAACTAGACTCAAGGGATGAGGGGCTACGTGGCTAGTGAGGCCCTTGGGTTGCGATTCCCAGGGGTCCCCCTTGACGTTCAAGCGATCCCGTTTGCGTTCTGCTTCGGCAGGGCTCAACCTCGCGCATACCTCGATCGCCATTGAGCCCTCCGGGTGACTGGAGTTATTGTCATAACTAAACTCGAGGGATGAGGGGCTACGTGGCTAGTGAGGCCCCTGGGTCATGATGCCCAAGGGTCCCCTTTGACGTACGAACGGCTCTCATGAGGGAGAACGAGCACCATACCTTGCTCATGAGCCTTCGCCTGGGATGGGGGCGCGAGAAGGCCAGGTGTCTGGGCACCTGGTAGGGTGGCGTTTGCCAGGCGTGACCTGAGCATAGCCCCTGTGCCTAGCCCCCCTCGCGACACCCATCCAAGGAGAAGCTGTGAGCATCGTGAGCTGAAAAGCTCCCTGAGGTTGGTGCGACCAACGGGGGGCGCCCTCAGTTGTTTATAACTACCGCGGAGCATAGAGCTACCACACTTGCGCGGAGTGTGGGCATAACCGTGCCACGGTCATAGCAGCCAGCGCGGAGCCTGGTGCTTCCACTGGTTCATGGGCATAACCGCTCCTCGATTGGTTCTGCCAGCGCGGAGCATGGTACTTCCACTGGACCGTGGGAGGGAGCCTCCCACCGGGAGAGACTCCGGGGCATGTACAGCCCCGTCCTGACATGTGGCTTGCACGGTAGGACAACCAAGGTGTATATGGGCCCTCCTCAGGACGAGCTAAACAACTCTGAGTAAGTTCTCGTGAGCTTACGCATCACTCACGAGACCCTACCCTGAGGCGTGTTGCGCCTGAGTCTTCTTCTGCAAAATGTGAAAAGAGAGGTGTTGTGTCGACCTCCGCCGAGTGCATCTCTAGAGGGTATCGCATGAGAAGGTCGCAAGACCAGCGACCCCAGGAGGTGACGTCACGGGAATGGCTCGCGAGACAGAGCTCAGCCGCTGGATTTGTCAACGCTGCAGGGACGGACCCGAGCACAGACGTCGTGCCCAGTCTTCTCATGCAATGATCCAAAAGAAAAACAACCGGCGCGCGGTTCCCGTGTGAGCGAGGCACCTGCCACGGGCCCCTACTTACCCATCCACGATTAGCCCATGCGTGAACAAGACACCAAGGACCACGGGAGGTGACGTCACGGGAATGGCTCGCGAGACAGAGCTCAGCCCTTGGGTTTAGCGACGCTGCAAGGATGGACCCGAGCACAGACGCCGTGCCAGTCCTTAATCATGGGGCGGTCGCGAGTGGGCTCACAAGGGCTCATGACCCTAGTGGCGGTGAGAACGCCAAGCATGTAGATAATGAGAATGGAAAGAAACAAATAGCCTTGATCATGCACAAAAAGGAAGACAACTGCGGGGGAATAGCCCCTAGCAGTCTGAGGATGATGCAGCCCGGGGGGTGCCCTCGATTGGATACCTGAAGCGTCACCTGGTACTTGTCGAAGAAGGGTTGGGGTAGCTGAAGACGCAAGCCATGCGGGTTGCTCCTGAAGATCGTCGGGCTCCTGAGGCCCAGGGGCTCCGAAGGCTCTCATTGGTCGCGTGGGTCCGGTTCTTGCTCCGTCCGGACCGCCTGCCACTGAGCCTCCTGAGCCCCCAAGGCCTGCTACGCGAGGTGATGGAACATGGCAGCTGTGTTGCGGAAGCCGAAGAGTGCGCGGGCGTAGCTGCAGGGGAGGGCCCTCCTCCGACCGATCGCCGTCGGCCAAAAGGGCTCCTGGGAGGCGGCTTGGTTGAGACCCACGACGTCAACACTGATGCAGAAGCGGTCACTCGGGCCGCGGGCAGGTGAGCTTGGGGTTGTGCGGTTACGCCCACCGCGGATGAGCCTTGCGTACTAAAGTTCCTCGGTAACTTGGCCGATGAAGTCCCGAGCCCCCAGCGCTGAGCGGTCCACGCTGGGCTCACAAAAACGCACGTCAACACACGCCTGCAGGTGGTGTCCGAACACCTCCCTCGAGACGTTGGTCAGTCCGAAGACACTCCAGAGGAGAGCCCCCGAGCCTGTCACGAGAGGTGTGTCGGGCGCGCCTCCCTATGCCAGAGTGGAGGGTGCCTCGTCGGCAGGCGCAAGTCCTGAGGCAGAGCCGTCAGGAGCCCCCGCGTCCTGAGGTCCGTTGACGGGAAGGTTCTTCTTCTTCTTGGGGGTGGTCTGCAGGGCGAGGACGACTTCATCCTTATCAGAGCATTCGACTGCCGCAGTCTGGTAGGCGCGCTCCAGGGAAAGCACTGCTTCCTTCTCGTCGGAGGCGATCCTGATGACTCCGCCACTCCCGGGCATCTTGAGGACGTTGTAGCCGTGATGGGTCACCGCCATGAACTTGGCGAGGGCAGGATACCCAAGGATGGCATTGTACGGGAGATGGATGTTAGCGACGTCGAAGTCGATGAGATCAGTGTGGTAGTTGTCGCGGTCACCAAAGGTGACGGGAAGCCGGACGGCCATCCATGACTCTATAGAATGGCTTGGTTGGGTGGAGCTGATCGTAGGGGACCTGGAGTGTCTCGAAGGTCTGGACGAAGAGGACGTTGAGTCCTACTCCGCTGTCGATGAGGGTCTTGGTCACGAGGACGTTGCTGATGGTCGGGGTGCAGAGCATCGGGAGAGCGCCTGGGGCTGCGGTGCACTTGAGCTGGTCCTTGGGGTCGAAGGCGATGACTTGCTTGGTCCACCTGAGGTTGCGCGCAGCGTCAGGCCTGGGAAGCGCCGCGTTCACCTCACGGGCGAACTGCTTGAAGATGCGATGGGAAGCCGGAGCATGGGCTCCTCCCAAGATGCATGCAACTGCACGCGGCTCCTGGAAGCCCCCTGCTCCATCTTCCTGGCGGTTGTCGTCATTCCTTCTTGGCGCTGGTGGCAGCGGAGGCAGGCCTCCATTGCCCTGAGGGCGGCCGTCACGAGGCTGGTCGCGCCAGGGGGGCTCACGAGGCTGCTCCTGCCAGTGGTCTTCACGAGGCTGTTCGCGCCACCCTTGGCGCGAGTTCCTGCCGTCCCAACGTCCTCCACCTCGGCCTCCTCCACGGCCGTAGCCGCGGTTGTCGCGCTCAGGGCGCTGGCCGCCGCGCCCGCCGCGCATCGACCTGAGCTCCTGGCAGTCGTTAGTGTTGTGGCTGTGGACATTGTGGAAGATGCAGTATGGTCGGTTGTCTCTGGGGAGGTCGTCGTAGTCATAGCCACGCTTCACTTCTGGCTCCGCAGCCAGCACGACGGGTCCCTTGCGCTTTGCTTCTTTGGCCTTGGCCTTCTTCTCATCCGCCTCCACCTCCGGCAGCTCCTGGAGGGAAGGCATCCTTCCTCCGCCCCGGCACACTTTTCCATGAGCTTGAACATCTAGAGGGTTGTGCACAGGTCCTCGTGGATGGCGAGCTCCTCCCTCATCCCGACGTCGCGGACGCGCCATCGGAGAACGCCGAGATGATGGCCTCGTCCTAGACCCTAGGGATCCGGAGGCACATGGTGTTGAAGCATTGGATGTACTTTTGCAGGGTCTCTCCCGGCTGCTGCCTCACGCGGCGCGGATCCGCAGCTGCCGGGGCTCGGTCGCGGGTGCCTTGGAAGTTGGCGACCAAATGCTCGCGAAGCTCTTCCCAGGAGGAGATCGATCCCACGGGGAGGTTCGGGAGCCAGGAGCGTGCGCCGTCTTTGAGAGCCATGGGGAACCAGTTCGCCATGACCTGCTCAGTGCCATTGGAAGCCTCGATGCTCAGCTCGTAGAGTTGGAGGAACTTCGTGGGGTCGGTGGTGCCGTCGAAGCGCGGAGGCAGGTCCGGCTTGAACTTGCCAGGCCAGACGAGGCGTCATAGCTCAGCAGCCAAGGCACGACATCCAGCCACGCTCATGATCGCAGACGCCCCCTGCGCCTGTGGTACTGGTTCTTGGGGCACTGGCGCCACCACCTCCTGTGGCACGCGGTTCTGGCGCTGTGGGCCAGGGGTATCGCGAGCCCCTGCCTGGGGATGCGGAATCACCTGGCAGCTCTCCTCATCGCGCGTGTGGGCTCTGCGGGGCGGCTCATGCCGCGGAGCCTCGCGTCGGACCTCCTGGCCGGCGTCGTAGAGTGGAGGAGGAGCCGGGACTCCGGGGCCTTCGTTCCCCGCCGAGGGCGACGGGGGATGGGAGGAGTGCGTTGGTGCAGGTGCTTCCCCAGCAGTGTTGACGTGCTCGGTGATGTGGTGGGGCCACTCGTCGTAGAGGTCATCTGCCGGGCGGTAGCGCAGGAGCTCCCGTGCCATCAGCAGCACAGGCTGCTGATAGACCAGCCCGCGGCGGACCAGCGAGGACGACACCGCGGCCGGTGAGGGTGAAGGCGTCGCCGTGCGGTTATCGCGCCGCACGGACGGCAACAGCGACGAGTCCTGCTGCTCGTGGACGGCCGGGTTGGTGGCGGCGTTGGCGACCGGCGAGTTATGGTGGAGCGGTGCACCATTGCCCGCGGGCGCCGTCTGAGCGACGTTCGCGGCACGGCGGGCGGCGTGGGCTCGGCGTGTGTCCACCATGGGGGTGGAGCAAAGTCGACGACGAGAGCGGGACGAGGTCGTCGGAGAGGTGAGATCTCGACATGCCCACTACCTGGCGCGCCAAATTTCGAATTACGGGCTCCGCAAAACCCAAGAAGTTCGAACACAGGGGTGTGAACGAAGATCTCTCCCACTCACGTCTACCTAGCGTGTCGCCCTCGCCTAGTGAAGAGATTCAAGCAAACAACAAGTGAAGCACGCAAGAGTTTACCCAGGTTCAGGCCACCTTGTGGTGTAAAACCCTACTTCCTGTTTTGGTGGGTTGGCCTCAGAAGGGCTAGAATACGAACTAGTATAGTGGTTCCTGAGCTCAGGAGGTGAGCTCAGGAGGGTCGGGAGGCAAGAGTTATTGCTCCTTTGTGTGGCGGTAGAGTCTATGGATCTGCTCAATTTGACTGGACTCGGCCTTACTTGGCTAACTTGACCCCTTCATAGCTACTTATATAGGCGGCCAGGGTCCTCTTCCCCCGAAATGTTTAGGCAGGAAGGGATCCCACAACGGCCATTTTTGAGCGGGAACACAAGGACGTTCCTACCCTAACAAAAGCAGTCTTTGTGGTGACGCGGTGGTGGGCTCGGCGGTGACATCCTCCCTGCCGTCCTTGCAGTCTTCGGTGTTGTTGCACCAAAGGGGAAACCTTTGTCCCGCTCCTTGGGAACCTGCATCTGCACTGCCCCCTTTGCACCGAAATGGCAACTGCGCCGCTGGGGCGGTGCGTCACTGCTTACATCGCTGCCTCCTCCTGAGGCGGGCTTGGCCTTGGATTCTCTGCCCCTCCGGAGCACCTTGCCGAGGCCGCTCCTGAGGGGGTCTTGACATTGTTATCCTCGCGAGGCCTAGCCCCCCCCCCCCTCACGAGGGTCTTGGACAGCTGGTCGATCAGCTGGGCCGTACCAGGCCATGGTAGGAGCGCGTCACGGCCCACAGACAGGCTAGTCTGGGTACCCTGGTTCCCAGGACGCCGACAAAAGCCAATACTATTAAAAGGGGATGAGTTGTTGCTTAATGATCTGGTTGCTCAAGTGCTTAGTGATATTGCTCCAAAACCCTCAGACACTTTCTCCATCCAAATATGCCCAACCCCTAATTCCAAACTCGACCCCATCAAAATTTCCTATCCGGAGCCACCGAGTTCATTTGACATAGCCTGTGCGAAAACCCTAACAAATCGGTCACACCGATACTGATCTTGCTCTCACCGAGATGGCCTTGCAAACTCTCTGTGACTTGTTGCATTCACTTCAGTCTCACCAAGATGATGCAATCGGTCCAACCAGGTTGGCCTGACTGATTCTCTGTTGCTCATTGCATTCACTTGGGTACCACCAAGATGATGTTATTGGTGCAACAGATATGAAGTTTGCCCTCCCCTAGAACATCGGTCCCACCGAGTTGTTCTAGTCGGTCCCACCGAGATTCGTAACGTTCATTTTTTTGCACATATCGATGCTATTGAGTCCACAAATTGGGGCCACCAAGGTCACAAATCAATGCCACCAAGATTGGTCAAAAGTGTTTAGCGGTTGGATTTTGTGTGGAGGCTATATATACCCCTCCACCCCTTCTTTCTCATTGAGGAGAGCCATCAAACAATGCCTAGAATTCCACCATTCATTTTCTGAGAGAACCACCTACAGATGTGTTGAGATGATTCCAATCCTACCATTTGAACCTTAATTTCTAGCCTTCCCCAAGTTACTTTCCACTCCAATTATTCTTTCACCATATCCAAATCTGTGAGAAAGATTTGAGTGTTGGTGAGACTATCATTTGAAGCACAAGAGCAAGGAGTTCATCATCAACACACTGTCTATTACCTTTTGGAGAGTGGTGTCTCCTAGATTTGTTACGTGTTGCTTGGGAGCCTCCGACATGATGTGGAGTTGAACCAAGAAGTTTGTAAGGGCAAGGAGATCGCCTACTTCGTGAAGATCTATCCGAGTGAGGCAAGTTCTTCATAGGCGATGGCCATGGTGGGATAGACAAGGTTGCTTCTTTGTGTGTGGAGCCCTGTGTGGACTTGCGCATCTGTTACCCTCCGTGGGTTGAAGTCTCCATCAACATGGACTTACGATAGCACCACTATCGGAACCACACTACTAGGGAAAAGCTTATAGGCAGACGCTTACTAGTAGCGCGGGTTTATACCACTCGCTACTCCTACTTACTAGTAGCACGGGTCTTTACCCATCGCTACTACTAAGCGATCTCTACTGTGACATGCCATAGTAGTAGAGAGGGGTATAAACCTGCACTACTAATAAGTTGATAGTAGTAGCGCGGGTTTATACCCCTCGCTACTACTAAGTATATGGTTTTTGAAGACCCCTGAAATCCCCATCTCCTCCCCCAAATCCTTCCTCTCCCCCGTCACTCTCCCACTCTATCTCCCTAGGCTCTCACATGGACCTCCTACCCATGTGCGCTTCCTCCTCCATGGCGCCAAAAGAGGCCACCGGCGTCCCGGAACTCGTCGGTCTTCCCCGCATCTCCATGCCACCACGCCGGAGCACCTCACCACTAGCGACGAACCCCGTTGCTACCTCCATATCATTCCTCTCTCCCTCATTTTTCTTTTTCTCTCTCTCCCTCTGGTTTGACTCACCCTCCCAGGTCCTTGCCCGTGCAGGTCGTCGCCATGGACGACCAAGAGCTCGTTGCCTTTGCTGCGAAGAGGAGACCCACGCCGCCGCCTTGCTCGGCCATGGATCCGGGCCCTCTGCAGCAGTCGTCCCTAGATCTGGTATGTCACTACCCTTCCGCACCTCCAGCGACCCTTGCCGTTGCTGGATTGAACCATTGCTACAATTGACAACATGCACTGGATCGATAATTATTTTTTTGAAATTAATAGTAGTAGCGCGGGTGGCAACCATGCTACTACTAATAGACGTAGTAGTAGCGCGGGTGCACCCGCGCTACTACGACAAGTTAGTTGTGGCGTCGTAGTAATAGCACGGGCACCCATGCTACTACTAGTTGTTTAACCCGCGCTACTACTAGGCTTTTCCCTAGTAGTGCCACGCCAAAAAATCGTGTCTCCATTGCGATTGCCTTCTCCAAACCCTCCCCTTTACCTTCATATACAATGTTCTACATTCCACTGCTATACCCTTAGAATTGCATGTGTAGGTTGATTGCTTGACTTGTACAACTTGCCAAAATTTGCCAATAAGTAAAATTGGGAAATTTAAAGATTTTTATTTGGTAAAGTAGTCTAATCACCTCCCTCTAGACATACTTTCGATCCTACAAGTGGTATCTGAGATTTGTTCTCTGTTAGCCTTGATTTCCAATACTTTGGTGATCATAGCCTTGGTTTTACAACCTACGAGAGTATGGCGTCTAGTGAGGGTAACTATCGCCATAGAGGTCCTTACTTTGATGGTACAAATTTTGCTGGTTGGAAGCATAAGATGAAAATGGATATACTTGGTTATAACCCCGCCATTTGGGCTATTATTTGTATTGGCTTGCAAGGTGAATACTTTGAAGATGTTCAAGAACCGTATCGTGAAGCGTCCGCGGAAGAATTGAAGATGTTACTATACAATGCTCAAGATTGCGGTATTCTCTTCAATGGATCGTGTCCCGAAGAATTCAACAAAATTAGCCGTCTTGATAATGCTAAGAAAATTTTGGATACTTTGGTTGATATGCATGAAGGTACCGAGATTGTCAAGGAATCCAAGTTGGATGTGCTTCAAAGTGAACTTAATAAATTCAAGATGAAGGATGATGAAGGAGTCACAGAAATGTACTCTAGGCTTTCTCTCAATACAAATGAGATTGTCGGCTTGGGAAGTGAAGAGATGACCAAAGAATTCATCATCAAGAAGATCCTTAGAGCCTTGGATGGAAAGTATGATACCGTGTGCACACTGATCCAAATGATGCCTAGTTACAAATATCTCAAACCCACAGAAGTCATTGGTAGAATTGTTGCTCATGAGATGTCACTCAAGGATAAGGAAGAGCTCCAGAACAAGTCAAGTGGTGCATACAAAGCTTCTTGTGATGCTCCCACTACATCAAGTGACAAGCAAGTTTCCAATGAGGAAATAAGTCTTATGGTGAAAAACTTCAACAAATTCTACAAGAGTCGGAGCAAAGATAGAAGCTCCAAGTCAAGGTCCTACAATGACAAAAGATCTTCTAGTCGTGATCGTAATTGCTACAATTCTGGAAGACCGTGACACTATTCTAATGAGTGTACGACTCCCTACAAGAAAAGCAAAGATTCACCCAAAAGAAGGAGTAGAAGAGATGAATCACCTCATAGAGAGAAAAGGAGTAGAGATGATCGTTATGAGCGAAAGACCCTCTCGAAGAAGCAAGGATTCGGAAAGGAAAGACAGGTCATCAAAGAGCTACACAAGACGAAGACATCAAGCTCATGTTGGTGAATGGGTCTCCGGCTCCGATTCGGACAGTCACTCTGAGATAAGTTATCACTCCAACTCCGACTATAGTCAAGATGAATGTGTTCCCAGAATTGCTCTTGTATCGTCCAACTCCTATGACATACTTGATTCACCAAATGGAGGTATTGGAAGATGCTTCATGGCTAAAGGCCCCAAGGTATCACATACTGAGTATCTTGATTTCAATAGTGATGAAAATGATTTACTAGGTTATGATGAGTTACTTGTTGACAAAGCTAGTGATGTGAGCTATACCGAACTTGCTAGTAATCATGATAATCAAGTTGAAACGAATGACAATGATAAGAAGGAGATTGAGAGTCTAAGTAAAGAAATAAATACTCTTAAGTTAGCTCATGAAACAACTCTAGAGGATCATAGAGAGCTCCTAAGAACTCATGAGAAGCTATGCTTCGAGAAGCTAAATTTAGAGCAAGAGCATGTGTTTCTAAAAGCTATCAATGATGATCTTAGAAAGAAGAGTTCTTCTTACATTGCCAAACGTATCTCCTCTTGTCTATTTACATGCCACAAGTTAAAACTAGTAACAAGAGCAAGAAAGATTCTTCTTCTAGTAGTAACAATAACCATGCTAAATCCAATATTGTTGCTTCAAGTAATTCTCTTGATTCCACTAACGATTCTCTTAGCCAAGTTGAATGGTAAGAAGATCAATACCCCAAGACAAAGTTTGTTCCTCAACAAGAGAACTATGACCCCACTTATTTTGAGGGAACACAAGAACAAGATGACCTTCCACCAGAAGACCACAAGATCAAGGGCAAGGACAAGCTTCAAGAGGATAGTGACTCATTTGAAGAAGCTCCTAAAGCCATGGTCAAGTTGGTTCCCAAGACTAAGTCAAGCTCTACTTCATCAAGTTCAACTACATCTCCAAGGATTACCATCAAGATGATGCGGATTCCAAAGAAGAAGAACTAGGGTGTTCTTGAGGGTGACTCTGCCAACATATTTCACTCATATTCATTTTGGTCAGGACTTGTGCCATCAACTTTCATATCTTGCACTAGTTCATGGAGTCACAAACCCTCTTGTTGGTAAGACAAGGGAGAATGTAACCTAACACTTTCATGGACATCATCATATGTGCAATACACTCTATGTCTATGGATATCCTTGTATGTTCCTTATGGGACTAACCCATGTACGTATTGAAAGTGCAAAACTACAAGGGATTGCTCCAAACTCTTGATGGACTACATCAACATTGAGCATCGACATCTTCACTATGTACACGAAGTCATCATCGACAAAACCCAAGGTTAGTTCATCCCTCTTTTGGGGATATCACATATAGGGGGAGCTTTGCTCTAAAAATTGAGCTAAAGCAACTCTAATGGTGTGAACACATTAATGCTTTATGTAAATGTGACAACCCCACTTGTGCTTAAACAACGAGTATGATGTATGATCACATGTTTTCATTTGACTCCTTAGTCAAGATACTTATATATAGATGACCTAGTCATTGCCAATTGCTTGATAGATGCTAGAATTGGTTGTGCATGTTTGACACATATTTCATTTGCTACTTTATTGTGTGAGCATGTTGGTTGCATATTTTCTCCATTCGAGAAAATCCATTTGTTGTTTTGAATGTCTTGGTTTTTATTGGCCAAGTGGATGTACAAGAATGTTGAAAAACCTCCTCTAGCTATGTATGCTTTTATTGCCTCAAATTCTCTTCAGTCTATATCACAAAAAAATTGAACAAGTCTCTCTCAGACCCCCCGGGTGCAGAGCACGCGGAGCCACCGATCCAAAAGGGCCGACCTCCAAAAGTTTCTTTATGCATTTCGGTCAAATAACTCACTCAAACTTGGTCGAACCGAAAGCATTTAGACTGGTCTAGGTTTTTAAACTTGGTGCTACCGATTAGACCAACTCGGCGTCACCGATTAGTTGTAACTGCATGCAGTTGCATCTCTTAGTGCCACCGGTTTGTTCCACTCGGTGCCACCGACAACACATGGGTATATATACTCAGCACGGCCATACGTTGAAAATTACTTCAAACACTACGTCTCCGCACCCCGTTGTTGCCGCCTCCCTGGTCTTCGGATCGTCGCCTTCGTCTCCAGCGTGCCCTCACTGCAGGACTCCCTCGCCGTCAATGGCAATCTGCCCCGCAGTTGCCGCCGTAGAGGATCTCCATAAGTTAGGGTGATATTCGATCTCCCTGTGCCTCTTTTCTCTAATTCAATGCACAAGGATTTTGCCATTTTTCTTGCTACTTATGAGATTAATCTATCCACCAGATTGCTCCCTTAGGTTAGATTAGAGCAAAAAACTTAGGTTTAGGTTTCCGCTGAACGTATCTCGGGCCGATCGAATAGGAATTTTCGGTCCCACCGATTTGGCTCTGGCCATTTCACTAGTACATATCGATTCCACCGAAACGTACTAATCGGTGAGACAAAAAGTGAAGTCTTAGTGAAATCCTAGCAACTCGGTGAGACCAAACCACGTCTCTGTAGGACTGAAATGATGGGTTTTGTCTCTGTTGAGTGCTTCGGTATGACTGAAATGACCAACTCGGTAGCTCCGAAATGCATTATGTGAAAACCTAGAACTAAGATTTGAACTCGATTTTTTGAAAAGTCATTTGCTTTTTGTGATACTCATCTATTCTTCCCATACCTATCTATTCACATGGTCAGCTTGCAAGATGTCAAGTGCAAGTGTAAACAAGAATGAGTCAGAGTAGAATGTTGATCTCAGTGCAGGATCAAGCCCTGCAGAGAGCTATAATGAAGGCAGCAGGAGAACCCCTAGCAACCTGCCTAAGGCTACCAAGAGAACTAGGAAGAACAAGGGCTCGGAATCTGAGGATGAGGACTTCCAGCCAGATGAAGTGACCTCCAAGAAGAAGAAAATGCTTGCTAAGGAGTATGGCACTGCAGCCAGCTCCAGACCTTCTGCCAAGGAGAGGCTAGCTGTGAGGATGGTCCCAATCTCCAAAAGTGCCCAAGCTTCAGCTGCAAAGGAAACAATGACATTCACTATGGAAGAGCCAAGTGGTGATGAGTCTGCTACATGAAGGAAGAAGAGAGCAAGGAAAACCATTGCTCGTGTGATTGGCAGACCCTCCATGAGGGAGGATTATGATGATCATGAGGATCAGGAGGAACCCATTGCAGAAGCACCTCCAGCAAAGACTCGGAAGCTAATTTCAGATGCGATGAAGTCAGATACTCCCTCCAAGTCTACGTCCAAGCCCAATGCTCCAGCACCTAAGAGGTCTACCAGGAATATTCCTACTAGTGAGAAGAACAAGGCCCCAGTGCCTGAGGCTGGAATTGATGATGAAGCACTTGTGTTGAGGAAGCTCAAGCCCAAGATCCCAGATCATGACAATGCTCATACAGTAGCTGAGAACATGATGCTCGGGAAGTACAAACGATTGAGAGAATGGAGGATGCTTGATCCTTACTCTGTGAGGAGGAGGACTGCCTGTGACTATTGTTTCCATACCAGATAGCAACATGATTTCTATGAGACAGTCTTTCTTGATAAGAAGCCCATAGTCAGTAACATGAAGCAGGTGCACTGGAAATACATTGATGCCAATGAAGATTATTTCCCCCATGTTCATCAGAGCTTCAAACTTGCAGGTGTTGATGCATTTTTTGGGAAGAATCTCACCAAATGGAATGATGAGATGATCATGAAATTCTATTCCACATCTCATTTCTATCCAGATGGCAGGATTGTATGGATGACTAAGGGTTCTAGATACCAGTCAACAATCTCTGAGTGGGATGAACTCCTCAGTGTTCCAGAGGAGAGAGAGGATGACATTGATGTGTATTGCAAGCGTCGGATGGACCACAACACAATGGCAAACATGTACAAGGAAATCCCTCCCAAGGATCTTGAGAGTCATAATCTTGGATCTGTTAAGCATTTGCTAGGTGGTTTGGCCACCACAAACGCTATCTTGAGGCATACTCTTTTGCCCAAGTCTGGAGATGATAAGATGATACATGGCCACTCCATCAACTTGCTCCATTTGTTTGATACCCCTCAGAAGTTCAAAGTCATGATCCTGATAGTACAGACAATCAAGAGGAGAACTGCTGATCAGAAGAGATCTTGTGGATATGCTCCACATATTCAGTTACTTATCAACTCCAAAGTTGGAATGAGCACTTACCTACTTGTTCGTGAGCATCTCCCTCTTCAACCTGAGTTTGAGGATAATGTGGTGGTGATGGATCCTTCACACCCTACATCTATTGAGGCTCAAGAGAAGATCCAGGCAGCAAACGTAGCTCAAGAGGCATCAATACCCAATGTTCCAATAGCCAACCTCAAGTCAAAAAATGATCAAATGGCTTATCTGCTTGAAGCCACACTGATATTTGAGGAAACTCTAGCCAACCTAACCAAGAATCAGGAAAGCATAGAGCGTATAGTTGAGGATAAGATCTACAATCTTGATGTCAAGATCACTGAGGTACAGTCTATTGTAGAGAAGCTCACAGATGATGCTGAAAGTGGAGATGACAGACATACTACCCAGAGGCTTCAGAAGGTACCTAGGGAACCTAGATCTTCACCCGTGCCAGTTGCACACACCAGGCCTACTCATTCTACACCTGCTACTACTGCTCCAGTACCACCTCAAGTTTCCACTCCACCAGCCTAGCGGACATCAGCCAAAGACTTTGCAAATGCACTCGTCTCAACACCATCTACACACACCGGAGCCACCAGCTAGAAGTGAACTTTAGGAGCTTCCGAGGATCGTGCCTATAGAGAGGCACAGCTCTATACCTTTTTGAGGTTTTTGGTACTTGTTGCCAAAGGGGGGGGGGGGTTGCATAGACCATTAAGCTTCGAGAGAGAGTGTCTCGCTTTTGCTCGTTTGTTTTCCTCGAGTTCTTGCAACTATCATGCTACTTTTTTTGTTTGATTTGTGCTACTTTGATTGTTATGCTTGTGAGATACTACTTTGGTTGTGTGTGAGTGATCATACTATGCTACATGCGATGCTTAATGTCTATCTCTATCATTATTTGTGTATGAGCATTCACTCATGTTATCGGTGATGCGTGCTTATTAATTCACTCATATCATTTAGTGCCCTCCACCCAGTTGTATGTGACATGGAAGAGTGACCCATGATACTAATCGATTGTGCATTTTCATTCAAATCCAAATTTCAAATAATGCACAAGTTCAGGGGGGAGTTCTTTCTTATCACATACTTCTCAAAGCATGGTGTACTTCATTCATTTAACCATTTTGTCGAAGCTTTGATCTATATTTTATCATCAATTACCAAAAACGGCAATTTTGAAAGTGAAACTAATCTCCGGGTGGTTTTGACAATTCATGACAACATATATCTCATTGAACTAATATCCATTCAAGATAAATATTTCAGGATGTTCAATGATTGGCATGGCATGGACTAGAGAAGTGGACCCCTCAAAATGCTAATGAATGAGATTGGTAAAAGCTCAAGACTCTACATTTTCATTTTAGTGATCCAAGATCACATTGAGACCATAGGAAAGCCAATACTATTAAAAGGGGATGAGGTGTTGCTTAACGATCTGGTTGCTCAAGTGCTTAGTGATATTGCTCCAAAACCCTCAACTACATTCTCCATCAAAATATGTCCAAACCCTAATTCCAAATTCGGCCCCACTGAAATTTCCTATCCAGAGCCACCGAGTTCATTTGATATAGCCACCACCAAAACCCTAACAAATCGGCCACACCAATACGGATCTATGTCTCACCAAGATGGCCTTGCAAACTCTCTGTGACTTGTTGCATTCACTTCGGTCTCATCGAGATGATGCAATCGGTCTCACCGGGTTGGTTTGACTGATTCTCTGTTGCTCATTGCATTCACTTCGGTACTACCTAGATGATGCAACCGGTGCCACCAAGATGAAGTTTTCCCTAAGACCTAGCATATCGGTCCCACCGAGTTTTTCCAGTCGGTCCCACCGAGATTCGTAATGTTCATATTTTTTCCACATATCGGTGCCACCGAGTTCACAAATCGAGGCCATCGAGATTGGTCAAAAGTGTGTAACGTTTGGACTTCGTGTGGAGGCTATATATACTGATCCACCCCTTCTTACTCATTGAGGAGAGCCATGAGAACGTGCCTACACTTCCACCATTCATTTTATGATAGAGAACCACCTACTCATGTGTTGAGATCAAGAGATTCCAATCCTACCATTTGAACCTTGATTTCTAGCCTCCCCGGAGTTTATTTCCACTCCAATTCTTCTTCCACCAGATCCAAATATTTTAGAAAGAGTTGAGTGTTGGGAAGACTATCATTTTAAGGACAAGAGCACGAAGTTCATCATCAACACATCGCCTATTACTTTTTGGAGAGTGGTGTCTCCTAGATTGGTTAGGTGTTGCTTGGGAGCCTCCGACATAATGTGGAGTTGAACCAAGAAGTTTGTAAGCGCAAGGATATCACCTAATTCGTGAAGATCTACCCGAGTGAGGTAAATCCTTCATGGGCGATGGCCATGGTGGGATAGACAAGGTTGCTTCTTCGTGGGTGGAGCTCACCGTGGACTCGCGCAGTCGTTACCCTTCACGGGTTGAATTCTACATCAACGTGGGCGTACTATAGCACCACATATGGGAACCACGTGAAAAATCTTCAAGTCTCCATTGCATTTGCCTTCTCCAAACCCTTCCCTTTACCTTCATATGCAATGTTCTACATTCTGCTGCTATAATCTTAAATTGCGTCTGCAGGTTGATTGCTTGACTTGTGCTACTTGCTAAATCCGCCAACAGCTAAAATTGGGAAAATGAAAGATTTTTATTTGTTCAAGTAGTCTAATCACCCCCTCTCTAGACATACTTTAGATCCTACATAAACCCTATTTTATGGGCTATTCAGGGGCTGATTTGGATCCAGACATTTCATGCTATGGTTAGATTTATCTTAATTCTTCTTTCGTAGTTGCAGATGCTTGCGAGAGGGAGTAATCATAAGTGGGAGGCTTGTTCAAGTAAGAACAACACCCAAGAGCCGATCCATCCACATATCAAATTATCAAAGTAACGATTGTGAATCAAACAAACATGATGAAAGTGACTAGATGAAATTCCCATGTGTCCTCAAGAACGCTTTAGTTATTATAGGAGATTGTTCTGACCCATTCTTTGCTACAAAAAGGATTGGGATACCTTGCTGCACATTTATTACTGTTACTACATGTTGCTCGTTACAAATTATCTTGCTATGAAACTAGTTCTTACCTACAATTTCAGTGCTTGCAGAAAATACCTTGCTGAAACCCGCTTGTCATTTCCTTCTGCTCCTTGTTTGGTTTGACCACTTACTTACCGGAAGGACTATGATTGATCCCTTATACTTTTGGTTTATCATGACTCTTCAAGTCTTCTCCCAATCCTTCTAGGGTCCCTTCTCGTCTAGAAACATTATTCCAAAGTTTTTTCTCTGTTTGATGTTGATTTTTTGAAAATCCAAAAATAAGCAAAAAAACAGCAATTGGCTCTGGGCACTAGGTTAATAGGTTAGTCCCAAGAAATGATATATAATTGCATAATCAACATCCAAGATTGATACTATAATAGCATGGAACAAACAAAAATTATAGATATGTTGGAGACATATCAGACTCCTCCAGGATGAGTAGTGCATGGGAGGCAGCAATGCCTTGTGTCCCGTGTGGGCCGGATTGTTTCCACTGTTCTACTCTTCCTCGACGGAGATCGCACCTTCACTTCATGGGTCTTATCGTCGGTGGTCAGGGATACGATGGATGGAGGAGGCACTCCCAGGAAGGGACCAACAAGGGCCTGGATGTCGGCGACTGTTGTAGTTTTCTTTTTGTTCTAAATGTTCTAAATGTAATGAAAATCCGTCATGTTTGCATGATGACATCTGGTTTATATGAAATCCGGCTATATTTGCACGAGCTTTGTCCATCTAGTTCGGATAGTGGTTGAAATGTATGCGAGTAGCATTGGATGGCGGCATCCGGCATCAGTGTCCGCAGACTGCCCCTCCCCCTTTCCTTGGGTAGGTGCGGGAGAAAATTTATGGGTTGCCATTGGAGATGCCCTTAGAACTCTTCAAGATGTGCTTAGGCTCCCGATATCTACAGAGCTCTTTATTTTTAAAAGTAAAACAAAAGGTGCACTTAGAGGTTTAAAAGAATTCCAAAATATATATCATGCCTTGGTGTGAAAATAAACTATATATGAGTAGTCTTACTTGTGATCTACTTCCTCCATCCCAATGAATAAGTCGCGCACACACTTAAAAATTCAACTTTGGACCAATTAAATATGAATTATATGTGATAAAACTTATCCCGTTGGATTCGTCCTGAAATGAAGTTTTTAGTGGTATAATTTTAAAGTCACAAAAATATTTATTATTGTTCTAATTTGTTGTCAAAGTTGAATTTGGGAAACGTGCGCGCCTTATTCATTGGAATTGAGGGAGTAAAAACAAGAAAATGTGGCATCCATGTTTGAGTACTATTCCCTCCATTCCAAAATTCTTTTCATGGTCTTAATTCAATTTGAACTAAGACCTTGAAATAAACCACGACCGGTATTTTGGAATGGAAGAGTAACTTTTCCCCATGAAATGTAGCAAACTATAGTCCATCAATATGCCTTGTTACTATTGCATTGGGATGCATATTACGGAAGCGGACATTCAGCTCTTAGGTGCATTTGCACCTGAGTTTTTGAGAAAGTTCTAATTTTTTTGGAACAAAGTTAATTTATCGTTGTACTCGTACACAATCTTTTGCGAAGAAACGACTTTCATGTTGTTGTGCACGAAAAAAAAACAATCCTAAATATATAAGAGCTACTATTCACACATTATGTCGAGGAAAAATTGTTATTTTTGCCAGAATTTTGTTGGTGAAAGTTTTTATACGAGTGTAATGCTAGCATAAGTTTGTGATTGTTTTGACTTTTTCCGTAATCACTACTTATTATTATTTTATCAGTGGGTGCACCTGAGTGCCAAGGAGTATTTTCATGCATGTTACTACCTATGTTATTTTCAAAGTGACTATTATAAGATTAGTCATAGTGTGGAGTAACTTAGAACGGTAACATGCATATGTTACTAATTTATATTACTACTTGCATAATAGGCAGTAACATATGTGATGGCAACCTTCATTTCTTTAGAAATAGACTCATTTTTCCTCAAGGTGCGTTATTTTACAACAACATATGTTACCATAAAGACATCTCTCCTCCTTAATTACTTACCACATAAGTCAGCTTGCCTTGAGATGCGTTCATCCACTGACCTAAAGTGTTCATCCATATTCTCCCACTATGACAGGCCTAAAGTGTTCAATTCAAAAATCTCACCAACCAAGATAGATTGCGAGCGATAGCATAATTTTTGTAGTTTGCAAAAGTACTCAATTAATGTCTCGTTTAAAAAAATGTTTGCCAATACATTAATTGCAACGAATGCATGCATGACCACTAAATGACCAAGAACTTTTATGTTTATTAATGAGTTTTCTCATTATCCTTGTATGAATCGATTTAATGCATCTCAAAATCGAACTTGTGATGGGGAGCAATACAAATGAGACTTATAAAATGAAAAACAATTTTTTTTGTGATAGGCTCACTAAACCGAAGGGAGGGAGCACTTTTAGATTTGATTTGGCTCCCGAACTCTAGACAACTCTTTATTTGAGAAGTAAAAAATGCTTAGTTTTTAATAATCCCAAATCTATATTTAGATCTTAAAACTTTGCCATAATAGAAAGTTGCAGTAGCAATGGATGTAGAGGTGAGGTCGGGGTCTTTTCACTCTTTACTTTTAAATAAATACGTAGTTTATTCTAACATGTGCATGCTAAATAGTTTTAGATTTTATTGATGCCTATAAATAAGAAAAGAGATGATTGTGGATTCCAAAAAGGGAGTACCCTGCCTTTGCATCGCAAGATGCATACAACCATTTTATTAGACATGAAACAAGTTTAGTTCACCAAGTACCAGAGGATAAGACAAAATAACACAAGCACAACCAGCTAGACTCAAGATTATATAGCTCATCCGCATAATCCTATGCACTATTCATCCTACGCACAACAATTCCGTACATGGAATGAGGTACTTCAACATTTTTAAAAGCACCTTGCCTACTGCTTAGATATATACTACTACTATAGCATCTACAGCCGGACCTCTCAAACCCACCTCATATGCCCAGGCGGGCCGCCCGGTCACTGACCGGTCACGTTTTTTCGACTCAGACGGACACCTCAAACGGGCCTCAAACGCCTAATGAGAACATCACTAACAAAGTTACACCCACAACCCCTACTAATACATATACATGACCGATTACTAGAGCCCGCGCACACCAATTAAATTACCAGGTACTTTCGTTTCTTGGTAATGATTCTAATATTCATGAGAATATGCTGCTGCCTAAATTGGATACATTTGTTTTGCATGTAAATGAAGGGCCAATCATGGACAAGAAGGATGAACATTGGAGCATGATCAAGCATGAAGATGAAAGCATGCGAAAGGGGAACAAGAACGGAGTTTCTGGTGAAGATTTTAGCACTTTCGAGCCACAATGACGACGTACAAGGACATGGACAAAATATTCAAGATGCCCTTTTATAACATTCATCCATAGTGTGACGCCCGAAGACCGACGTCCCAGAAGATTCCAGAAGATTCCAGATGTTCCGGGTTCTTCCGTGTGTTTCATTGGTGCTTGCTTTATTTATTTTGCTTTGCATCATGTCATCATGCCATCATGTCTTTAATCTTTGCATCTCACTTAAATAAATCGTGTGGACCTTCGGTCCATTTAAATCGAGGGAATGATGATTTCTCTTTATAACATATCCTCCCAATATTTAGGGAGCTATATTAATAAATATTCCATTGTTGGAAGCAACCATCACACACTTGCATATTTTCCCCATGCCTTCCCTTTCTCTTTTCTTGCCTCTCCTATTTTTCGTGGACCGTGGACATTTTTGTGAGTCCAGGAAAAATAACCTCTTGCCCGAACTCTACTCCTAACCCCCTCTTTCTTTTCCTTTATTTTGTCTCTATTTTCTTTTTCTTCCTCTTTTCTCTCTTTTATTAGGAGAGGCCCAGCCGCCAGGCCTCCTTTTGGCCCAGGCCTCCTGGCCCATCAGGTCCTTCGGCCCAGCCAGGCCTCCCTAAGGCTTGCTCAGCCTCCAGCCGGCCCATTCCCTCCTGGCCAACGACCGCTAACCCTAGCCCGAGCCTCGATCTCCTCTCGCTCTCTCCCGCACACCGCCGCCACCCCTCGCTCTCCCCTCGTAGCCGCACCCAGTCCCCATCTCGCCCGAACCCCTCGTTCCCCAGCTCCTGCGCCTCGCCCCCTGCGCCCTTCCCTCCGGCCTCCCTCCGGCCTTGCCTCCGCCGTCCAGCGCGGCCATCGCGCGCCTCCTTCCCCTCCGGTCTCCTCCGTGCCAAGGCCGCAGTGCACCGCGCCCCTCCTCTCCGACGACGCAGGGCGCCATGCCGTCCTTCTTCCCTGCTCAACGCCCGCACCTGGCGCGCCTCCCCCAGGGCCCTCCGCGCCTCTCCTCCTCGCCTCTAGCCCTCCTCCGCCGCTGCATCGTGGCCAAGCCACTGCTCCGTGAGCCGTGTGCCGTCCCTCTCCTCCACGCGACGGCCGCCGGCGTGCCTTGCTCCAGCCAAGCCGGCCAGGAGTTCTGCCATCCCGCCGTCTACCAGGGCGCCGGGCGCCCGTCCTCAGGAGCTGCGCGCCCAGGCCCCTGCCTTCTCTTCCTCGCCTCCCGAGCCGGCCCTCAAGCCATCGTCTTCACCGCGTCACCGGAGCCATGCTGCTGCTGCCGCTGCCGCTGCTTTGCCTTTCTGCCTGCTGTTACGTGCCAGGTCTTTGGGGCGTCAAGTTCGAGGATACACCAAGTTCAACTACATGACCGTCTCCGTTGTCCAAGTGTACGACTACGTGGATCCGCCAAGTACATCTACGGATACCCGAACGCCTACGAACCGTGTACGACTACGCGAGACCGAGACCGACAAGACCGCCCGACGCCTGTACGACTACATCTGATGCGGTTTTTGACAAGTACCACGGTGGCCGAAGCCCTCGGAACCGTCAAGTTCGTCTACGTGCGTGTACCACTACCGTCGCAAGAACGAGACCTCAAGTACCACGACGTCGACGACCTTCAAGTTCGACTACACGGATTCCACGAGTACCCCTACGACGCGACAAGTACCTCGACGAACCGAGCATCTACGGGAACTTGAACGGCTACATAACGTGTACCTCTACGGAATGGCTACTTCCCTCTATGACCGACTCGCGAGAACGTCTACTTCCACTACTTCCTCTACGACCTCGAACCGCCCCGAAACGAATGTTCCGAAGGTATAACCCCGAGCCGTGAACGCTTGTGAATGCATGTGTTGTATGAGATGTTTCCCTTGTGTGCATCGTGCCCGTTTCGCCTTTTGACATGCTCATCGGTTGCCTCGTTGCCGACTCGTGGGAACCCGGTGACGGGATCACCCCACCTTTCCTCTTGTTCGACTCGCTCACGTCTCTCCATCATCTTTTGTACCGGTCTCTCAACGAGTTATCGGAACCGAGATGTTGCCGTTGCATCATTTTCGGATCGTTGCCGTGGCACCCTTTTCTCTCCACCACGGTGACTAACACTCCGTATCATCTTCATATCTCCTCATGTCAACCTTTAACTAAAATTGCATAAAACTTGATCATGTCATCCGCATCATGTTAACAACATTATATGTATGAATTGTTGTTTGCTTAAAATTACTAAACATGCTCATGGGGATTTTCCGGAATTGTGTTGTTATTTCCGGCCTCATTTAAATTGCCTAGATAGGTAGTTTGTTTTTGCTTCACCTCTTGCCATGTTAACAAACTTTTAATCTTGTCTTGTAAATAAACGAGAGTCAATTAAATAATTAAAGTGTGGTGTTTCATCAATATGCAACTCGTTGCATATTGAGCTCCACTTAACTTGTAGTACTTGTTTGTGCATTTTGCCATGCCATGCATATTTAGACCGGACATGCATCATACTTGGATGTGCATCGTATGCCATGTTTATGCTTGTGTGTTTACCGTGTTGTTTGCTTCTTTCCGGTTGCTTCTCTTGTTAGCTTCGGTTTCGTTCCGGAGTTGTGAGGATTCGCTCGACTATGTTGCTCCGTCTACTTCATGGATCCGTTCTTCTTCCTCGTGGAATCCCAGGCAAGATGATCATACCCTTGGATACCTTTACTACCATTGCCATGCTTAGTTGTCTCGATGCTATCGTTACATGTCGCGCTACCCATTTTTATGTCAGCCTCTCCTTGTTGCCATGAAACCTCTAACCTTTGACACCTTCCTAGCAAAACCATTGTTTGGCTATGTTACCCGCTTGCTCAGCCCCTCTTATAGCGTTGTTAGTTGCAGGTGAATATGAAGTTCGTTCCAGGAGGGAACTTGTTGTTGGAATATCACAATATCTATAATTATTATTAACACACCTATATATTGGGCATGGGTGGAAGGCTTGGCCTTTTGCTCGGTGTTTTGTTCCACTCATGCCACCTTAGGCGCCGATAAACCGGCATTATGTTCCTTGATTTTGTGTTCCTTACATGATGGGTGGATGGGGACCCCTTGACAGTTCGACTTTGAATAAAACTCCTCCAACAAGGCCCAACATTGGTTTTAATTTGCCTCATAATAACAACTTAATTAATTAATTAATTTGCATAAGGGGACGCTCCTTGGAGATTCTTTTCTACATAGCAGGGGGGGCCAGCGCTGATGGTGTTGGTCCCAAATGGGGGTTATGCGGGGCCACCACGGGGGAACTCGAGGTTTGGTTTTACTCGTAGGATCGCCCATCCGGTTGTGGCCTGAGACGAGATACGCGCGGCTACTATCAGGGTGTCGACACGCCGGGAGGTCTTGCTGGACTTGTTTTACCATTGCCGAAATGTCTTGTGCACCGGGATGCCGAGCCTGATCGGATTTCCCTAAGATAAGGAGTGATGATATTATATTTATCACTTCAGCTAATTGTGAGAGCTTGTGATGGGCTAAGTTGGGACACCCCTGCAGGGTTATGATCTTTCGAAAGCCGTGCCCGCGGTTATGTGGCAGATTGGAATTTGTTAATGCCCGGTTGTAGAAAACTTGACAGAGGATCTGAAGTAAAAAACACAACTGTGTGAGTAACCGTGACTGTCTCTTTTCATTTTGAGAAGAGAACACGGTGGGGTTATGTTTGACTTGTATGTAGTTCAGGATCTTTAGCGATCACTACTAGTTGCAACCGTTTGCGCAGATTCTCATCTTATTCTTGTACTCGTAAGCTAGCCACCATATTATGCTTAGCCGCTGCTGCAACCTCACCACTTTACCTCTTCCTACCCATAAAGGTTTGCTAGTCTTGATACCCATGGTTATGGGATTGCTGAGTCCTCGTGGCTCACAGATACTACAACACCAGATGCAGGTTCAGCCGATCATGATGCAGGAGCTGGTTCAAGTTCTTCTCTGGGAGCTCGATGAAGAAAGTGGCCGTATGCTTGTGACGATTTCGACGATCAGTAGTGGTTTCTACTAGGGGCGATTCTGACCTGTGGCTTTATGTTGTTTTTGGTATCTTTCTTTTGGATCTTCGCCCGTAGTCGGGTTGTGATGTTTTGAATGATGTTTTGCTTATGTAATGTATTGTGTGAAGTGGCGAGTGTAAGCCAACTATCCCCTTTTGCAATTTAATCCCTCTTTTACATGAGTCGTGCAAAGATACCAAACTTGAGATCATTCCAGAATGGGCTTATACCTTTAAGTCGTGCCTCGACACGTAGGAGGTATAGTCCCATCCTGGGCATTACACATAGCTTAATATAGGTGATGCGCCACCTTATTTTTGGGTCAGGCCCATGCAATTTTGAAATACTTCAGTATAGGCTATTTTTAGAGTTCGTATGTGTGGGGAAACAAAGTTAGGGTTGGTTTCAGACCCCTCCTCCAAGGGGCCACGAAATTTCCCCCTCTTCCTCCATATATACAACCCTTAGGGCGTCATTTAGACTTTGGGTTTTTTTTAGATTAAAGTTCGCCATAGCTGCAACTTTGCGTACTTCATTTGTGTTCAACGACTAGACAAAGATATCACAGAACCCCACTTTGATCAATAAAGCTTTCGTCTTATATTCGCGATATCCAGATTGCAATCTCAGTTTCTTGCTTGTTCTTCATTTGCTTGCAGGAAAAAGAGCCTCGTGGTCAGGTTGATCATGCTCCGACATGGTCAATAACCTCTCAGAGTTGGTTTGACGATTGCTAAGGTGCAACGTCTTCGCACGTTCGTAGTCGGATCATCAAAGTCTACTCCTACGAAAACGATAATCACCATCTCATCGAAAGACGGGACAACTTTGCCTCTATCAAGTGGTATCCGATTTCCAGGTTGCTCGGTGAGATTTTACAGTTTTTGTAGTTTAGATCGAGTCTGTTCTTCATACCTAGAGTCCACGAAAAAAACAAAAAATAGGGTTAGTTCATCATATCCAAACCAATTTGAGCCATTACATAATCTTTTCTGTATTTGCTTTTATTGAATTTGGGTTTGCATCATCATCTCGAGTTGCTGGTCTTAGCGTCTAGTCCTTTAGAGTTTCGAGTTCTGCTCACAAGTTGTCATGCCGCCACCGCACCACCTTCATTGCTGCCATATATCGTCACCCCACCATATACATCGCCGCTGCCAGATACCAGCACCAATCTGAGTCCAGATATACCACCACATATACGCCACCAATTTGAGTCCACCTCCATTGCAGATTCGCCAGCAGTCTGTGTTCCACCGCCCCGACATATATCCGCCACCAGTCCGAATTCCACCAGATTTATCTCCGCCACCAGTCCTAGTCCTTGTTTTTGATTTCCAGATCACGCAATACTACGAGTCGTGATAGAGTCAGACTCCCCATCTTCAGAGCCACCCGCAGAAGAAAAATAGTTCCAGTTTAAAAAAAGGTAAGTCTGGAAAATTCTGGCTAGGTAGTTTTTAGACCATTTGTAGACTTTTCGAAGAAGAAAATGTTGTGGAGCAAACAAAGTCAAAAAAATCAGAGTGTGCTCCTCCCTTGTTTATGTGCAGCGCCATGATTTTTTTAGTGTTCTAGGCTCACTTCTCTAGCACGGTCCAGACTAGGACCAGCACAACACCGTCGTTGAGCATTTATTCAACTTTGCATCTCTGAATTGATTACTGCTGACTTTTTTTGCTACCATATCGTAAGCCTTCCCAATTCCACATACAACTATGTCGTGTGTTTGACACCACCTGGCAATCACTTTGTCCAAGCTTTGAGAGTTCTGACTACAACGAGCCGATCACCACCTGCTGCAGGGTAAGAACTGGTAAGAGTTTGAGATTTGCTTGATGATTTTGTGACACTCCACCACCACCACTTTCTAGTAGTCTGTAGGATCATATTCTTTTGTGTTTCTATTGTTGCTAAGCATGGCAGGATCACAAGACGACAAGATTGACTGGGAGAACATGACAAAGAAGGAGCTTCATGATAAATTTCAGCAAATGATGGGTCAACAGGTGGAAGACGTGATGGACAGCTTTGGAAAGGCACTAGAGAGGCTTGATGGCATTGAGAAGACAATTGACACCAAGTTGGACGCTAAGTTTGATGAAGTACTCGTGCATCTACCACAACCACCAGCCGCATCTGTTGCGCCATTGCAACAACATCAACAACCACCTCCACGTTGCCATCCAGCAGGACGAGCTTAGCGTGTTCCTATTGAGCCAGGTCAAACTTCTGGTGCTGCTGCACCTACTGCTGATGCTTCTGTGGCTGCTGCTGCCGAGGACTATTACGAGGATGAGGTTGATCGAAATTAGAACTACGTGCCACCACCAGCACCACCACCACCAGGTCGTCCTCGTGCATAACGGTAGGACTGCACCACCACCTCAGGTACGACATTATGATCATATTCCTAAACTAAAATTGAATATTTCACTGTTTTAGGGTAGATACATTCCTGATGTCTATCTTACTTGGGAATTAGAAACTGAACAACATTTTCACATGCTTACGATACCCTGCGAATAGACGTGTTGTTGTTGATGTTTGTGAATTCACTAGTTTTGCTTCGGTTTGGTGTTATGAACATTGTAGATTATATCATGATAACATTCCTACTACTTGGGCTACTTTGAAAATTGTTATGCGTACTCGTTGGGTTCCACCATATTATCAACGTTAATTACTCCAAAAATTGCAGCTTTTGAAACAAGGGAAAAATTCTATAGAGGAATATTATCAGGAATTACAAACTGGCATGATTCGGTGTGGTATTGTTGAGGACAATGAAGCTATGCTTGCGCGTTTTTTGGTTGTTTAAATAGAGAGATTCGGACCATTCTAGAGTATAAGGAGTATAATAATATCACTCGTTTATTCCATCTTGCTTGCAAAGCTGAATGTGAAGTGCAGGATCGACAGGTATTGGCGCGAACTAATTTTTCTACAGACGACCTTCGCCATGGACACCGCGTGCATCATCTACTTCCACTCATCCGGCTGCACCACTGCCTACTTCATCCGTCACTTCTAACCATGATAAAGGCAAACAGGCACCGCCACCATCATCCAGGAGTACACCTTCCGGTCCTGCGCAGAGCACTTCTTCATCCATGGCATCCATAGGGCCAACACATGATGTTATATGTCGTCGTTGCACTGGTCTTGTTCACTATGTGAGCAAATGCCCATCTCAGCGTGTCATGACCGTTACTGACGACGGTGGGTATGAGTCAGCTAGTGATTATGATGACGAGAATCTGCCTCTTATTGTGAGTGAAGAGCACGGTGAAGATGATTCTGAAGAAGAGACGCAATACATGGCTGTTGAAGACACTGACAGGTATGAAACTTTAGTTGCTCAACATGTTTTGAGTGTGCAGGTCACACAAGCTGAGCAAAATCAGAGGCATAATTTGTTCCATACAAAGGGAGTTGTGAAGGAACATTTTGTTCGCGTCATTATTGATGGATGGAGCTGCAACAACTTGGCTAGCATGAAGATGGTGGAGAAGCTGTCTCTCACCATAAGACCACATTCGCATCCTTACTACATCCAATGGTTCAACAATAGTGGCAAGGTTAAGGTAAGACGTATTGTTCGTGTGCATTTTAGTATAGCTACATATGCTGATTATGTTGATTGTGACGTGGTACCCATGCAAGCATGTTCCTTATTACTTGGTAGACCATGTCAATTTGACTAGAATTATGTGCAGCATGGTAGAAACAATCAATATACTCTTGTTCATAAGGATAAACATATTACTTTACTTCCTATGACTCCTGATTCCATATTGAAATATGATATTAATTGAGCTAGTAAAGCAAAACAGGAGCAAAATAAGAGTGAAAATCATATTGTGGCAAAAGACTTTGAGCAACAAATGAAGCCTAACAAAAAACCATCATTTCATGTTGCCTCTGAAATTAAATTGAAGAGTGGATATTTACTTGCCACTAAATCTGATATTGATGCTCTAGATTTCAGCAAATATGTTTCTTATGATTTTGTGTGCAAAGAGGCATTATTTTCATTTGAGGACGTGCCTTCCTCTTTGCCTCCTGTTGTCACTAACATTTTGCAGGAGTTCGCTGGCGTCTTTCCACAAGACGTGCCATCGGGATTACCACCTATTCGAGGGATTGAGCATCAAATTGATTTATTTCCCGGTGCATCACTACCCAACCATGCTCCAACCATACCAATCCAGAGGAGACGAAGGAGATTATCCGTCAAGTACAGGAGCTGCTAGACAAATGTTATATTCGTGAATCTCTTAGTCCTTGTGTTGTTCCTATTATACTAGTTCCAAAAAAGGATGATACATCGTGTATGTGTGTTGATTGTAGAGGCATTAATAATATTACTATTCGTTATCGTCATCCTATTCCTAGGTTAGATGATATGCTTGATGAATTGAGTGGCTCTACAATATTCTACAAAATTGATTTGCGTAGTGGATACCATCAAATTCGTATGAAATTGGGAGATGAATGGAAAACAACATTTAAAACTAAGTTTGGCTTATATGAGTGGTTAGTCATGCCTTTTGGGTTGACTAATGCACCTAGCACTTTCATGAGATTAATGAACGAAGTTTTACGTGATTTCATTGGACGCTTTGTGGTAGTCTACTTCGATGATATATTGATTTATAGCAGATCTTTGGATAAGCATTTGGAACATTTACGTGTTGTTTTTATTGCGCTACGTGATGCACGTTTGTATGGTAACCTTAGGAAGTGCACCTTTTGCACCGACCGAGTATCTTTTCTTGGCTATGTTATGACTTCATAGGGAAGTGAAGTTGATAAAGCCAAGATTGAAGCTATTGAGAGTTGGCCGCATCCCAAAACGGTCACACACGTGAGGAATTTTCTTGGCATCGCTGAATTCTATAGGCGTTTTGTGAGAGATTTCAACACCATTGTTGCACCTCTCAATGAGCTTACAAAGAATGGTGTGTCATTGTTTGGGGTACCGCACAGGAAGAAGCCTTCACGGTATTGAAAGATAAGTTGACACATGTTCCTTTAATCCAACTTCCTGATTTTAATAAGACTTTTGAACTTGAATGTGATGCTAGTGGAATTTTATTAGGAGGTGTGTTACTACAAGATGGTAAATCTGTTGCATACTTTTCTAAAAAATTGAGTGGGCCTAGTCTGAATTATTCTACTTATGATAATGAATTATTTGCTCTTGTTCGGACTTTAGAAACATGGCAACATTATTTATGGCCCAAATAATTTGTTATACATTCTGATCATGAATCTTTGAAGCACATTAAAAGTCAAGCAAAATTGAATCGTATACATGCTAAATGGGTTGAATTCATATAGACTTTCCTTTATGTCATTAAACACAAGAAGGGTAAAGAAAATATTATTGTTGATGCATTGTCTCGTCGTTATACTATGCTTTCATAACCTGACTTTAAATTTTTCGATTTAGAGACCATCAAAGATCAATATGTGCATGACGGTGAATTTAAAGTGTATTGCAGAATTGTAAAGAAAGGAGAACATGGAACAAGTTCGTCGTTAATGATGGATTTGTGGTTCGTGCTAACAAGCTATGCATTCCAGCTAGCTCCATTTGTCGTCTGTTGTTGCAGGAGACGCATGAAGGATGATTAATGGGACACTTTGGCATGAAGAAGACAGAGGACGTACTTGCTACACATTTTTTTGGCCAAATATGAGATAGGATGTTGAGCGTTTTTTTGCTCACTGCACTACATGTCAAAAAGCTAAGTCACGACTAAATCCTCATGGTTTATATATGCCTTTGCCTGTACCTAGTGTTCCCTGGGAGGATATATCAATGGACTTTGTTTTGGGTTTACCTCGAACAAAGAAGGGGAGGAATAACATATTTGTTGTCGTTGGTAGATTTTCGAAAATGGCACACTTCATACCATGTCATAAAAGTGATGATGATGTCAATGTTGCCGATTTCTTTTTTCGTGAAATTATTCGCTTCCATGGTGTGCCAAATACTGTTGTTTCAGACCATGATACTAAATTTCTTAGCCACTTTTGAAGATGTTTATGGGCTAAGTTGGGGACTAAACTGCTTTTTAGTACAACATGTCACCCACCCCCAAACTGATGGACAAACTGAAGTAGTCGATAGAACTTTGTCTACTATGCTTAGGTTGTTTTGAAGAATAATAAGAAAATGTGGGAAGAATTTTTTCCTCATATTGAATTTGCTTATAATCGTTCGCGGCATTCTACCACTAGGATGTGCCATTTTGAAATTGTGTATGGTTTCTTACCTCGTGCACCTATTGATTTGTTGCCTCTTTCATCTTCGGAGAAGGTTAATTTTGATGCTAAACAACGTGCCGAATTGATCTTAAAAATAAATGAGTTAACTAAGGAAAATATTGAGCGCATGAATGCTAAATATAAACTTGCTGAAGAAAAGGGTAGAAAACATGTTGTCTTTGCAGCTGGAAATCTTGTTTGGTTACATTTGTGTAAGGATAGGTTTCCTAATTTGCGCAAGTCAAAACTATTGCCATGTGTTGATGGTCCTTTTAAGGCGTTAGAGAAAATAAATGATAATGGATATAAACTTGAGCTACCTGCAGATTTTGGGGTTAGTCCCACTTTTAACATTGTAGATTTGAAGCCTTACTTGGATGAGAAAGATGAGCTTCCGTCAAGGACGACTTCAATTTAAGAAGGGGAGGATGATAAGGACATCACTAACAAAGTTACACCCACAACCCCTACTGATATATATATACACGACCGATTAATAGAGCTCACGCGCGCTAATTAAATTACCAGTTACTTTCATTTCTTGGTAATGATTCTAGTGTTCATGAGAATATGATGCCGCCTAAATTGGATACATTTGTTTTGCTTATAAATGAAGGGCCAAGCATGAAAAAAAAGATGAACATTGGAGCATGATCAAGCATGGAGATGAAGGCATGCGCAATGGGAACAAGAACAAAGTTTCTGGTGGAGATTTCAGCACTTTGAGGCACCATGATGACGTACAAGGACATGGGTGAAATATTCAAGATGCCCTTTCATAAAATTCGTCCATAGCTTAATATAGGTGTTGGGCCACCTTATTTTTGGCCAGACCCATGTAATTTTGAAATACTTCAGTATAGGCTATTTTTAGAGTCCGTATGTGTGGGGAAACAGAGTAGGGTTGGTTTCGGACCCCTCCTTCAAGGGGACACGAAATTTCCCCCTCTTCCTCCATATACACAGCCCTTAGGGCGTCGTTTAGATTAAAGTTCGCCATAGCTGCAAGTTCGCGTACTTCATTTCTGTTGAACGACCAGACAAAGATGTCACAGAACCCCACTATGATCAATAAAGCTTTTGTCTTATATTCGCAATATCCGTATTGCAATCTTAGTTTCTTGTTTGTTCTTTGTTTGCTTGCAGGAAATAGATGCTCGTGGTCAGGTTGATTGTGCTCCGGCGTGATCAATAATCTCTCGGAGTTGGTTTAACGATTTCTAAGGCACGACGACTTCGCATGTTCGTAGTCGGATCGTCAAAGTCTACTCCTCCGAAAAAGATAATCACCATCTCATCGAAACACGGGACACCTTTGCCTCTATCAACGCCCGAGCTGACCGGCACTCCATATATCTAGCCCAAATATGGGGTGGATATGGGGGCGCCCGGGCGTGCTCACGCACGCCCGCCGCGTCGGACAGACAAAGGGGTCCTAGTCGGAAAAGCCCTCAAACTCGGCGGTCCGAAGCTCGTCTCCTCCGTCGAAACGGTGACGCCGCGTAGCGCAGCTCGGGCGGGCCGCGTAGTGCATTGCCCGGCTATTTAAGTTGACTAGCGGCACCAAAACTCTACCATCCATCCATATTTTCCTCCTCATGTCCGCTACTGCCGCCACTTTCCAGTCCACGCGTCCGCCTAGTAGCCATGTCCCCATGCCACCGAGTGAGGAGCGAGCCGTTTCTGACGCCGGAGTGCCGACTCGAGCTCATTCAGCAAATTCAGGCTAGGCGCGAAACCCGGATCGCCGCAGGGCTATCCGGAGGAGGAGGAGGAGGTGGTGGTGGAGGAATAGGAGGAAGAGGTGGAGGAGGGCCAGGATGAGGAGGAGGAGAAGGGGAATCAGCCGGAGAAGGAGGATGTGGGGGACGTTGACGATGGCGATCTGCAGGCGGAGTAGCAGGCCATCCTCGATTCTCTCCGGTCGGGGTCGGTTGTGGAGGCAAGACGCCGTCGACGGCAGGAGATGGAGGCACAAGAGGCCGTGGATGAGGCGAAGATGTTCGCTTACATGGATGAGGTCGAGCAGGAGGAGGATGAGCTGGAGGCCTCCTACCCGCAGTGGCGTATCTAGGGAGTGGACAGGGTGGTCCATGGACCACCCTAGAATTTCCCCATATTCTATATAGCATAGAGAAAAATAATTTTTTATAATAAATAAATATATTTATGTGAACATTTTGCATTGGTGGACCACCCTAACATGTTGGGCTGGCTACGCCACTGGCTACCCGTCCGTCCAGCGAGCGCCTGACTCCGTCGTCGTGGACATCTCCGATAACTAAGGCCCCTCCCAATGCTCCACCTTGTACAGGTGCTAAGGCTGCCATGTAGGCAAAAAATCTGATGTGGCAAGGTAATTAAGATGAGAGAGATGAGTATGGTGACCCCAGAAAGAAACAATGCTAAGCGCGAGAACTTAGACAAAAGACTTAAATGGAAGAATCCCACCAATGCATGAAGAACTTTAGTTGCAAAACATTAAATGAAGAATGCTTAGCACCAACAAGTTAAGCACCTATGCATTGGGAGTTTTAGTTGCTAAAGTTTTTAATGTGCTTAGCACCTCATATAAGCACCAATGTATTGGAAGTAACCTAAGAGTAGCTTAGGGTAGTACATACTCCCTTCGTTCCTAAATATAAGTTTTTTTATAGATTTCTATATGGACTACATATGACTGTATATATACGTATTTTAAAATGTAGATTCACTCATTTTACTTTGTATGTAGTTCATATTAGAATCTTAAAAAAAACTTATATTTAAAAACGATGGGAGTAAGATTTATTTGCATGCTTTGTATGGATGTAGGGGATAAATATGGATGTAGGGATGCTCTGCTTTTGGCAGTTGAGGCATGTACCATGTGTGAATCAGCTACGACTAGAACGACTTACCAGAGCCAGCGTGGCGATGCTGACATGATTACGGCCGCAGTTTTGTGTCAACAAACCCCCAGCTTTCCCGTGGAAAGGGGTAATTAGCCTTGTCCTGTCTGCATTATTCTTTCCATTGCTTTGGGCTGCCTGCTGCAAGTTGCACCAATGCGAACGGATTCAGATGCTGTCGAGGCGGGCAGGGGAAGAATTCATGGGCGGCGGCGCACGCTGTCCTGTGAGCACCGCATTCCGATGATCGCCCGAGCTATTCTCAGGCCATCATCATTACCACTTGCTTGCGTGCTTACTACTGTAGTACAGTAGTTAACGGAGGTTTTACTAAGCACGCAGTGTCTTTGGTACGAGCCGACGCAGGGAAGGAGCATGCACTGCAGTCTGCAGCAGCGGTGTTGACAGAAATTGGCCCAAGAATTGTAAACTACCGCGGCTGTCGGGGGTACTCCATCATGGTTGCTGCTTTAATTTTCTTTGTTAATTGAAGTTCGGGAGTAAGCTCTCTCTAGTGAGATTCCAATTCATGTGGGGATAGGACAGTACATGGTGGAGCCTTGTCACTTGTCACGATGAACCGACCCAAACTTACAACACGCAGGCTGGGTACGAATAACACTGTCTCGCATTCCTGTCAATCCATCCAAAATATTGCCATGCATCCAAACACATCCTCCCACATTTTGACTGTACTTTCTATAACATTTCTACTGTATTTCCATGTTCAAGATTCACGTCTACTGTGGATCTTGTATGTTGTGGAGTGTACATTTTCTCAGTGTTCCATAGTAGACGCCTAGGGATGAACCATGCCCGTAGGTTTAGCTAGTACTACCGGCGCAAGAAACGAAGGAATCCATCTCTCCGAAATCCTGCATTGGATTTACTCGCATCTGACATCATGATGACACCAATCGCTCACAATTTTTTGAGATTAAAAAGGAGCAAGAGAAGCACAGAGTGAGTAGTAACTTGTCCCCAAGCACGTCACAGCAGAGACCAGACTACGATCAGTTCTTAAAGAGGGCGTACTTCGATGCGCCATGATTTGGCCCATCGGGTTTTAGAGACCCAACGACCTCCAGACTCCGGTCACCTCAGCGTCTGCTTATTTCTACTGATGGCTGATGCACTCCGGAGGTACTACTAGGCACTGGCATTGCATCAGTCGATGCATTGACTTCGTAGGAACAGTGTTTGTAATTCCAAATTTGAGGAACGCGCACTAAATAAATTTGAGCAAAGTCCACAGTAGACGTGAATCACGGAGACTCTATATATGAATTGGCCATCAGAGTCTACAAGTCAAGTTATATAATGTAAAAATTCCCACTTGTGTATGAAAATGAAAAATCACGGAGACTCTATATATGAATAATATGGTGCTATTTTGAAGGACAATTGTGGTAAAAAAGATAGTAGAATTGCTCCTTCTCATTTTTTCTCTCTATTTTATTAGAACAATATCATGAACCTCATCCTCATTTTTCGGAGGACTCATCAGTCTTCGTCATTCTTTACCTCACTGGGACACTAGTGTAATAATGATGATCATCACCCTTTTATTTACTTACAAATGATAAAACTGAACAAGAATACGACTCTATAAGAATTAATGCCTCTGGCAGTGTACCAAGATGTGCAATGATCTAGCGTAATATGTATAACAATGATGAACAGTGGATTTGCCACAAATATCATGTCACCTCTATGATCATGCAAAGCAATATGATGATGAACACACAAGTCGTGTGACTAGTAACAGAGGAAGTTGCATGGCAATATATTTCAGAATGACTATGAAAATGCCATGATAGGTAAGTATGATGGTTATTTTGAGAAAGGATATATGAGGCTTATGTGTGATAGAGTGTGTCACAACATGGGGTTTGGATGCATCACAGAAGTTGCATCGACTCTCGCTGTGAGAAAGGGCAATGCATGTTACCGAAGAGGCTAGCAAAATATGGATAGGTGGAAGTGCTCAAGTCTAAGAATATCACATTATTCATAAAGAACTAAAATACTTATTGCAAAAGTTTATTAGCCCTAGAAGCAAAGCACGACCTTACATAACCCTAGGGAGATAGATTCGAAGGAAAAGACCATCGCTTGTCCCTGGCTGCCACTCATAAGGTAGACAATCAATAATAAATCATGCTCCAACTTCCTCACAAAACTAAAGACTGTACGTGCATGCTTCGTGAATCTCAAACTTTAACATCGGTATTTCTACTAAACCATGATAATGAACTAGTACATCCACATATTACCATCTTTATATTGCAAAAATATTGCAAGGAATCAAACTTATCATATTTAGTGATGTACATGAAAGTTTCTATTATACCACTCTTGTATACCTATAATTTTTAGACTAGTCATATAACCAGTGCAAATTACCACTTCCTATCAAAAGAATCTCCAAAAGATTTAAGTGAAGCATGAGAGTGCAAACGATTTCTATACAATATAACCACCAACGTGATCAAATGATATAAGTTAAGCACGCAAGCAAGTACATAACTCATCATATATAAGTGTAGCACATAGAGTATTCTAACAAATCATGATGAATGTGTGTCTCTCTTAAAAGGTGTGTCCGTCACACAATGATTATGTCAAACTAACAAGCAAACAAAAATAAAACTATAGCAAAAGACGCTCTAACTAAAACACATATCATGTGAAGAATGCAAATATAGCTCCAAGTAACATACTAATGAATTATAGACGAAAGAGGGGATGCCATTCGGGGCATCCCTATTGGGAAACGTAGTATTTTCAAAATTTTCCTACGATCACGCAAGATCTATCTACCAGATGCATAGCAACGAGGGGAGAGTGTGTCTACGTACCCATGTAGACCGAAAACGGAAGCGTCAAGTGACGCGGTTGATGTAGTCGAACTTCTTCGCGATTCAACCGATCAAGCACCGAACGTATGTCACCTCCGCGTTTAGCATACGTTCATCTTGATGACGTCCCACGAGCTCTTGATCCAGTTGAGCTTCACGGGAGAGTTTCGTCAGCACGACGTCGTGGTGACGGATATGATGTATCTACCGACGCAGGGCTTCGCCTAAGCACTGCAACGGTATGGCCGAGATGTGTTTCTGTGGAGGAGGGCACCGCACACGGTTGGAGAGATCAACTTGTGTGTTCTAGGGTGTCCCCCTGCCCCCGTATATAAAGGAGCAAGGGGGAAGCCCGGCAAGGCCCCTCTATGGCACGCCAAGGGATGCAATCCTACTAGGAATAGTATTGCAATCCTATTCCAAGTAGGAAACACCAAGAGGGAGAAGGGGGAAAGGAAGGAGAGGGAGAAGGAGAAGGAATGGGGCGCCCCCCCCCTCCTTCCTTGTCCAATTCGGACCAAGGGGTGGGGGGCGCGCGGTCCAGCCATGGCCCTCCTTCTCTCTTTCTCCTATGGCCCATTAAGGCTCATAGCTTCCCCGGGGGGTTCCGGTAACCCCCGGCACTCCGGTTAATTCCAAAACTTTACGGAACACTTCCGGTGTCCGAATATAGTCATGCAATATATCAATCTTTACGTCTCGGACATTACGAGACTCCTCGTCATGTCCGTGATCTCATCCGGGACTCCAAACTACCTTCGGTACATCAAAATTCATAAACTCATAATACCGATCGTCATCAAAGGTTAGGCGTGCGGACCCTACGGGTTCAAGAACTATGTAGACATGACCGAGACTCATCTCCGAACAATAACCAATAGCGGAACCTGGATGCTCATATTGGCTCCTACATATTCTACGAAGATCTTTATCGGTCAAACCGCATAACAATATATGTTGTTCCCTTTGTCATCGGTATGTTACTTGCCCGAGATTCGATTGTCGGTATCTCAATACCTAGTTTAATCTCGTTACCGGCAAGTCTCTTTACTCGTTCCATAATACATCATCATGTGACTAACTCATTAGTCACTTGCTTGCAAGGCTTATTATGATGTGTATTACCGAGAGGGCCCAGAGATACCTCTCCGACACTCGGGGTGACAAATACTATTCTTGATCTATGCCAACACCACGAACACTTTTGGAGACACCTGTAGAGCACTTTATAATCACCCAGGTACGTTGTGACGTTTGATAGCACACAAGGTGTTCCTCCGGTATACGGGAGTTGCATAATCTCATAGTCATAGGAACATGTATAAGTCATGAAGAAAGTAATAGTAGTAAAACTAAACGATCATAGTGCTAAGCTAACGGATGGGTCTTGTCCATCACATCATTCTCCTAATGATGTGATCCCATTGATCAAATGACAACTCATGTCTATGGCTAGGAAACATAACCATCTTTGATCAATGAGCTAGTCTAGTAGAGGCATACTAGGGACATACTGTTTTGTCTATGTATTCACACATGTACCAAGTTTCCGGTTAATACAATTCTAGCATGAATAAAAGACATTTATCATGATATAAGGAAATACAAATAACATCTTTATTATGGCCTCTAGGGCATATTTCCTCCAGTCTCCCACTTGAACTAGAGTTAATAATCTAGATTACAAAGTAATGACCCTAACACCCATGGAGTCTTGGTGCTGATCATATTTTGCCCGTGGAAGAGGCTTAGTCAACGGGTCTGCAACATTCAGATCTGTATGTAACTTGCAAATCTCTATGTCTCCCTCCTTGACTAGATCGCGGATGGAATTGAAGCGTCTTTTGATGTGCTTTGTTCTCTTGTGAAACCTGGATTCCTTCGCCAAGGCTATTGCTCAAGTGTTGTCACAAAAGATTTTCATTGGACCCGATGCACTAGGTATTACACCTAGATCGGATATGAACTCCTTCATCCAGACTCCTTCATTTGCTGCTTCCGAAGCAGCTACGTATTCCGCTTCACACGTAGATCCCGCCACGACGCTCTGCTTGGAACTGCACCAACTGAAAGCTCCACCGTTCAATAAAAATACATATCTGGTTTGTGACTTAGAGTCATCCGGATCAGTGTCAAAGCTAGAATCGACGTAACCATTTACGACGAGCTCTTTGTCACCTCCATACACGAGAAACATATCCTTTGTCCTTTTCAGGTATTTCAGGATGTTCTTGACCGCTGTCCCGTGATCCACTCCTGGATTACTTTGGTACCTCCCTGCTAGACTTATATCAAGGCACACATCAGGTCTGGTACACAGCATTGCATACATGATAGATCCTATGGCTGAGGCATAGGGAATGACTTTCATTTTCTCTATATCTTCTGCAGTGGTCGGGCATTGAGTCTTACTCAACTTCACACCTTGTAACACAGGCAAGAACCCTTTCTTTGACTGATCCATTTTGAACCTTTTCAAAACTTTATCAAGGTATGTGCTTTGTGAAAGTCCAATTAAGCGTCTTGATCTATCCTTATAGATCTTGATGCCTAATATGTAAGCAGCTTCACCGAGGTCTTTCATTGAAAAACTCTTATTCAAGTATCCTTTTATGCTATCCAGAAATTCTATATCATTTCCAATCAACAATATGTCATCCACATATAATATCAGAAATGCTACAGAGCTCCCACTCACTTTCTTGTAAATACATGCTTCTCCAAAAGTCTGTATAAAACCATATGCTTTGATCACCTCATCAAAGCGTATATTCCAACTCCAAGATGCTTGCACCAGTCCATAGATGGATCGCTAGAGCTTGCACACTTTGTTAGCACCTTTTGGATCGACAAAACCTTCTGGTTGCATCATATACAACTCTTCTTTTAGATATCCATTCAGGAATGCAGTTTTGACATCCATTTGCCAGATTTCATAATCGTAAAATGCGGCAATTGCTAACATGATTCGGACAGACTTAAGCATCGCTACGGGTGAGAAAGTCTCATCGTAGTCAACTCCTTGAACTTGTCGAAACCCTTTCGCAACAAGTTGAGCTTTGTAAACAGTAACATTACCGTCTGCGTCGGTCTTCCTCTTGAAGATCCATTTATTTTCGATGGCTTGCCGATCATCGGGCAAGTCAACCAAAGTCCACACTTTGTTCTCATACATGGATCCCATCTCAGATTTCATGGCCTCAAGCCATTTTGCGGAATCTGGGCTCGTCATCGCTTCCTCATAGTTCGTAGGTTCATCATGGTCTAGTAACATGACTTACAGAACTGGGTTGCCGTACCACTCTGGTGCGGAACGTACTCTGGTTGATCTACGACGTTCAGCAGAAACTTGATCTGAAGTTTCATGATCATCATCATTAGCTTCCTCACTGATTGGTGTAGGAATCACTGAAACAAGTTTCTGTGATGTACTACTTTCCAATTCGGGAGAAGGTACAATTACATCATCAAGTTCTACTTTCCTCCCACTCACTTCTTTCGAAAGAAACTCCTTCTCCAGAAAGGATCCATTCTTAGCAACGAATATCTTGACTTCGGATCTGTGATAGAAGGTATACCCAACAGTCTTCTTTGGGTATCCTATGAAGACGCATTTCTCCGACTTAGGTTCGAGCTTATCAGGTCGAAGCTTTTTCACATAAGCATCGCAGCCCCAAACTTTGAGAAACGACAACTTTGGTTTCTTGCCAAACCACAGTTCATAAGGCGTCGTCTCAACGGATTTAGATGGTGCCCTATTTAACGTGAATGCAGTTGTCTCTAAAGCATAACCCCAAAATGATAGTTGTAAATCGGTAAGAAACATCATAGACCGCACCATATATAATAAAGTACGGTTACGACGTTCGAACACACCATTACGCTGTGGTGTTCCGGGTGGCGTGAGTTGTGAAACTATTTCACATTGTTTCAAAAGAAGACCAAACTCGTAACTCAAATATTCACCTCCACGATCAGATCGTAGAAACTTTATTTTCTTTTTACGATGATTCTCTACTTCACTCTGAAATTCTTTGAACTTTTCAAATGTTTCATACTTGTGTTTCATTAAGTAGATATACCCATATCTGCTCAAATCATCAGTGAAGGTCAGAAAATAACGATACCCGCCGCGAGCTTCAACACTCATTGGTCCACATACATCTGTATGTATGATCTCCAACAAATCTGTTGCTCGCTCCATTGTTCCGGAGAACGGAGTTTTAGTCATCTTGCCCATGAGGCATGTTTCGCAAGCACCAAGTGATTCATAATCAAGTGATTCCAAAAGTCCATCACTATGGAGTTTCTTCATGCGCTTTACACCAATATGACCTAAACGGCAGTGCCATAAATAAGTTGCACTATCATTATTAACCTTGCATCTTTTGGTTTCAATATTATGAATATGTCTATCACTACAATCGAGATCCAACAAGAATAGACCACTCTTTAAGGGTGCATGACCATAAAAGATATTATTCATAAAAATAGAACAACCATTATTCTCTGATTTAAATGAATAACCGTCTCGCAACAAACAAGATCCAGATATAATGTTCATGCTTAACGCTGGCACCAAATAACAATTATTCAGGTCTAAAACTAATCCCGAAGGTAGATGTAGAGGTAGCGTGCCGACGGCGATCACATCGACTTTGGAACCATTTCCCACGCGCATTGTCACCTCGTCCTTAGCTAATCTTCGTTTAATCCGTAGTCCCTGTTTCGAGTTACAAATATTAGCAACCGAACCGGTATCAAATACCCAGGTACTACTACGAGCATTAGTAAGGTACACATCAATAACATGTATATCACATATACCTTCGTTCACCTTGCCATCCTTCTTATCCGCCAAATACTTGGGGCAGTTCCACTTCTAGTGTCCAGTCCCTTTGCAGTAGAAGCACTCAGTTTCAGGCTTGGCTCCAGACTTGGGTTTCTTCGCGGGAGTAGCAACTGTTTTTCAATTCTTCTTGAAGTTCCCCTTCTTTCCCTTGCCCTTTTTCTTGAAACTAGTGGTCTTGTTAACCATCAACACTTGATGATCCTTTTTGATTTATACCTCCGCTGCTTTGAGCATAGCGAAGAGCTCGGGAATTGTCTTCTGCATCCCATGCATATTATAGTTCATCACGAAGCCTTTATAGCTTGGTGGCAGTGATTGAAGAACTCTACCAATAACACTATCCTCGTCAACTTTGCAACCAAGTTGAGTCATATGATTGTAGTACCCAGACATTTTGAGAAAGTGTTCACTAATAGGACTATTATCCTCCATCTTGCAGCTATAGGACTTATCGGAAATCTCATATTTCTCAATCCGGGCATTTGCTTGAAATATTAACTTCAACTCCTGGAACATCTCATATGGTCCATGATGTTCAAAACGTCGTTGAAGTCCCGGTTCTAAGCCGTAAAGCATGGCACACTGAACTATTGTGTAGTCATCACACCGCGTCTGCCAGATGTTCAAAGCGTCTACATTAGCGGGAGGGGTCTTGTCACCTAGCGGTGCTTCAAGGACATAATTCTTCTATGCAGCAATGAGAATAATCCTCAAGTTACGGACCCAGTCCGTGTAATTGCTACCATCATCTTTCAACTTAGCTTTCTCTAGGAATGAATTAAGATTCAAAGGAACGGTAGCACGGGCCATTGATCTACAACAACATAGATATGCAAAAACTATCAGGACTAAGTTCATGATAAATTAAAGTTCAATTAATCATATTACTTAAGAACTCCCACTTAGATAGACATCCCTCCGGTCATCTAAATGATCACGTGATCCAAATCAACTAAACCATGTCCGATCATCACGTGAGATGGAGTAGTTTCAATGGTGAACATCTTATGTTGATCATATCTACTATATGATTCACGCTCAACCTTTCGGTCTCCAGTGTTCAGAAGAAATATCTCTATATGCTAGGCTCGTCAAGTTTAACCCGAGTATTCTGCGTGTGCAAAACTTGCTTACACCCGTTGTATTTGAACGTAGAGCTTATCACACCCGATCATCACGTGGTGTCTCGGCACGACGAACTTTCGCAACGGTGCATACTCAGGGAGAACACTTATACCTTGAAATTTTGTAAGGGATCATCTTATAATGCTACCGTCGTACTAAAAAAAATAAGAAGCATAATAAGATAAACATCACATGCAATCAAAAATATGTGACATGATATGGCCATCATCATTTTGTTCTTTTGATCTCCATCTCCAAAGCACCATCATGATCACCTTCGTCACCGGCGCGACACCTTGATCTCCATCGTAGCATCGTTGTCGTCTCGCCAACTATTGCTTCTACGACTATCGCTACCGCTTAGTGATAAAGTAAAGCAATTACATGGCGATTGCATTTCATACAATAAAGCGACAACCATATGGCTCCTGCCAGTTGCCGATAACTTTACAAAACATGATCATCTCATACAAAACCGTATCACTCATCATGTCTTGACCATATCACATCACAACATGCCCTACAAAAACAAGTTAGACGTCATCTACTTTGTTGTTGCAAGTTTTACGTGGCTGCTACGGGCTTAGGAAGAACCGTTCTTACCTACGCATACAAAACCACAACGATGTTTCGTCAAGTATGTGCTGTTTTAACCTTCACAAGGACCGGGCGTAGCCACACTTGATTCAGCTAAAGTGAGAGAGACAGACACCCGCCAGTCACCTTTAAGCAACGAGTGCTCATAACGGTGAAACCAGTCTTGCGTAAGCGTACGCGTAATGTCGGTCCGGGCCGCTTCATCTCACAATACTGCCGAAGCAAAGTATGACATGCTGGTAAGCAGTATGACTAGTATCGTCCACAACTCACTTGTGTTCTACTCGTGCATATCATCTACGCATAGACCTGGCTCATGATGCCACTGTTGGGGAACGTGGTATTTTCAAAATTTTCCTATGATCACGAAAGATCTATCTACCATATGCATAGCAATGAGGGGAGAGTGTGTCTACGTACCCTCGTAGACCGAAAGCGGAAGCGTCAAGTGACGCGGTTGATGTAGTCGAACTTCTTCGCGATTCAACCGATCAAGCACTGAACGTACGTCACCTCCGCGTTCAGCACACGTTCAGCTTGATGACGTCCCACGAGCTCTTGATCCAGTTGAGCTTCATGGGAGAGTTTTGTCAGCACGACAGCGTGGTGACGGATATGATGTATCTACCAGCGCAGGGCTTCGCCTAAGCACTGCAACGGTATGACCGAGGTGTGTTTCTGTGGAGGGGGGCACCACACATGGTTGGAGAGATCAACTTGTGTGTTCTAGGGTGCCCCCATGCCACCGTATATAAAGGAGCAAGGGGGAGGCCGGCCGGCCCCTCTATGGCGCGCCAAGGGGTGCAATCCTACTAGGAATAGGATTGCAATCCTATTCCTAGTAGGAATCACCAAGAGGGAGAAGGGGGAAAGGAAGGAGAGGGAGAAGGAGAAGGAAAGGGGCGCCGCCCCCCCCCTTCCTTGTACAATTTGGACCAAGGGGTGGGGGGCGCGCGGCCAAGCCCTGGCCCTCCTTCTCTCTTTCTCCTATGGCCCATTTAGGCTCATAGCTTCCCCGGGGGGTTCCGGTAACCCCCGGCACTCCGGTTAATTCCGAAACTTTACGGAACACTTCCGGTGTCCGAATATAGTCGTCCAATATATCAATCTTTACGTCTCGGACATTCCGAGACTCCTCGTCATGTCTGTGATCTCATCCAGGACTCCGAACTACCTTCGGTACATCAAAACTCATAAACTCATAATACCGATCGTCATCAAACGTTAAGCGTGCGGACCCTACGGGTTCGAGAACTATGTAGACATGACCGAGACTCATCTCCGGACAATAACCAATAGCGGAACCTGGATGCTCATATTGGCTCCTACATATTCTATGAAGATCTTTATCGGTCAAACCGCATAACAACATACGTTGTTCCCTTTGTCATCGGTATGTTACTTGCCCGAGATTCGATCATCGGTATCTCAATACCTAGTTCAATATCGTTACCGGCAAGTCTCTTTACTCGTTCCGTAATACATCATCCTGTGACTAACTCATTAGTCACTTGCTTGCAAGGCTTATTATGATGTGTATTATCGAGAGGGCCTAGAGATACCTCTCCGACACTCGGAGTGACAAATCCTATTCTTGATCTATGCCAACACCACGAACAATTTTGGAGACACCTGTAGAGCATCTTTATAATCACCCAGTTACGTTGTGACGTTTGATAGCACACAAGGTGTTCCTCCGGTATACAGGAGTTGCATAATCTCATAACCATAGGAACATGTATAAGTCCTGAAGAAAGCAATAGCAGTAAAACTAAACGATCATACTGCTAAGCTAACGGATGGGTCTTGTCCATCACATCATTCTCCTAATGATGTGACCCCATTGATCAAATGAAAACTCATGTCTATGGTTAGGAAACATAACCATCTTTGATCAATGAGCTTGTCTAGTAGAGGCATACTAGGGACACTCTGTTTTGTCTATGTATTCACACATGTACTAAGTTTCCGGTTAATACAATTCTAGCATGAATAAAAGACATTTATCATGATATAAGGAAATACAAATAACATCTTTATTATTGCCTCTAGGGTATATTTCCTTCAATCCCCAAGCTTAGACGTTTGAGTCCTCCTTGAATATTACCTTGGGGTGCCTTGGGCATCCCCAAGCATAGGGTCTTGCTGCTCCTTATTCCGTGATCCTTCGTGATCCACCCAAAACTTGAAAGTTTCAGCACACAAAACTCATTAGAAACTTCATGAGATCTGTTAGTATAATTGGTAAACCATAAACTTAGGCACCGTTATCCATTGATTCATAATTATTATTGCATAATACCTACTATATTCTTACTTCTCCATGACTTATACCCCTTGATCAAATCCATAGCATCATTAAAACAAGCACACTATGCAATAAAAACACAATATGTCTATAATAGAACAGTCTGCAATGTTGTGAACCAAAACCATACTTATGTAACTCTTAAAATTCTGGAACATTAGGACAACGTAGACCATTTGTGATGAGTAAATTATTTTTTCCTATTGGTTTATTTGAATTTCAATTAGGTTTAATCTTATTTGAATTCAAATTGAATTGAATTTGAACTCAGATTGGATTTTGAATGCACATCAAGTTTGAATTATTAAGGCTAGCTTCAAGTTCGATAGTTTCTTAACTGACCAATATTGGTTTATGAATTCATATGAAACGTATTTCATTTCATTTGTATTAATTAAATTAATTCCAGGTTTCCTTTAAGTTTAACTAAATTACAAATTACATTTATTATTTTCCCAAAAGTCAAGTACAAATCCAATATAATTACCAAGTTTATTTATTAAACTTCAAGTCAATCTAAAGTCAAGTTTAAATCTAAATCATTTGCTAAGTGGAATAGTTTTCAAACTTTACTTAAGTTTGAACTAGATTAAACTTAGGTTTAATTTCCTAAGGTCAATTATTAACTCCCAAATAATTACAATGTCTAATTTTAAATTTCTAAATATAATGCCATAGTTTATTCGAATTATGGTGTCAAAGTTTTATCCAAATTAGGTTTGAATTTAACTCATATTAATTATATTCCCTAAAGTTAAGTAATAATCAAGAAATATTACCTAAAGTTAAACTTGAGTTTCTGAAACATTTTGCATAAGGAAATGTTCAATTTTGGTCTCTTATTTTAAAGTTAATTTAAATAGTATTAAATTTCATTTCAATTCTAGTTTTTAAAATTCTTAATCTTAATATATTCAAATTTAAGTTCCCGTGAGATAAGTTGAAACTAAATTTCACTGGATTTATTTTGCAAAAATAATAATATTAATGTGGTTTATAAATTGCAAGTTATGCCCAATTGAAGTTTGAAGCTATAATGTTTGGATTTGAATTTTATTTTTTCCAAAATATAAATATTATTGGACTAGGTGAAAGTATATTTCATAATGACCATTTTGCAAACAGATTCACCTAATTTGAATTTACATATAAAATGGTGTGATGGTTTGAAGTTCGAGTTTTTCTTTGTAAAATTGCCAATTAATTCAACTTAACATAAAATTGAGTGGATAATGTTTTGGATAAGGTGGGACACATGACGGTTTCTGATTGGAGGATATCTATTCTTTGAAGTGATCTATTATGTGTCGTGCAATCTAGATCAAATGGTCAGGGATAGATCAGGGGCTCACTGGCGGTTAGTTCACTAGAGATGACACAGGTAAACGCATGGACAACGATGGACGGTGGCACTATGCTCGGGTGTGTTCATCACCGGTGATGCATGGGACCTTGTGTCAAGCGGAGGGCACCGAGATATTCGCTCTGACATTGCCACCAATGACCAATGAATGCATAGGATTCCACAAATCATCTCTTTATTGTGTTTCGACAGGAAATGGGCTAAATATGGACGAAATCCAGTGATAACATGGAAAGGAGTGAAGAAGGAGATTGAAGAAATCAGGTGTAATGCCCCGAACACACCCGCCGGTGGTCGTTACTCCTAGCGGGATCTAGACTGGCCTCACAGATCAATACTAGCCTTTTCTGCACACTTTGTCCTCACTCATGCGCACCCGGGAGCAACTTCCCGGCCAGTCACCCATCCTGAAATTATTCCAAGATGAGCACGCAGAACTTTGGAGTTCTATCCGAATGGGCTCCCAGAAAAGAAGGAATTCCTTATTGATATGAGTAGTCTACCATCCCCAATAAGCCAGGATATCACACACACACACCCACTCAGAGGAACCGACGTCCTTGTCGGGCCACAGGAACATTCCCTCTGGGCACATACGTCTGTGCTTCCAGCCCGGCACATGTGCCATGCTGTGTGCCACGACGGGTCACAAACGTCATGCACAATATGACCGCACACATGTCTGCGAACATCCTTGTAACTATGATGGTCGACTCTGATACCAACTTGTAACGCCCCAGACACACCCGCCGATGGTCGTTAGTCCTGGCGGAATCTAGAGTGGCCTCACAGATCAATACTAGTCTTTTCTGCGCACTTTGTCCTCACTCGTGCGCACCCGGGAGCAACTTCCTGGTCGGTCACCCATCCTGAAATTATTCCAAGATGAGCACACTTAACTTTGGAGGTCTATCCGAATGGGATCCCAGAAAAGAAGGAATTCCTTATTGATATGAGGAGTCTACCATCCCTAATAAGCTAGGCTATCACATCAGGAGAAGGTGTACTAGCCACAAAGCAAAAGACGGTGTTTGATACGAGAGTGACCGCTCACACGAACGGTTGTATGGCGTGGAAACTGAGGTCTCTCTTCCACCTGAAAACGTTTGTAAACAGGCTGAGACTAAAATGTCAATAGAACATCCACAAGAAGAACCAGAATGGTCATCCTTATCCATCTTCATCAACCCTAGTCGCTGCCATTTCCATCTCCATAGCCAACATCATCACCATAGTTCTTCTTCCACTAGATCATATTTGTAATCATATATCACACACGGCATCCATTGTAAGACATATTACGAATCAATCTACCTTCATGATGTGTTTTTTGTGTGATCTGATGTCCACGTGTGAGTAGTCTGGTAAGGTATGGACATTAGATTGAATATGGCTAATTCTACTTTTACTGAAGCAGTAGGAATTAAACATGGAGTTATAATACAAATAAATGGTTGACCTGTTATGATTGATCTCGTGATAGTTGATATACTTGAGGATCCTATTGATCCATTTATTCTCAGCAAAACTCTTCTAAGGACTTTCAAAGCTGTGATAAATATGTTTCGGGTAAATGTTAGATTTGACTTACACTAGTGCAGCAACATGCTATACAAACATTTCTTACCCCCTTTCCACGACAGAGTTTTAAACCATCGCCTTGCCAATGTATGCGATAGGGGGGTCCATCCCACACGACCTAGAAACTATTAGCGATAGGCCTCCAGTCACACATGTGGGGGCAAAAAGAGCTCGTGTGTGGTCGATCAAGCCATTGCAGACAATTATACATGACCAATCGTTTCTGTTCGTATGTACATCCCACAAAATGAATCCCAAACAAACGTTTCCATTCGTATGTACATCCCACACACTGAATCCCAGACAAATGTTTCCGTTCGTATATACATCCCACACAGTGAATCCCAGACAAACATTTTCGTTCATATGTACATCCCACACAAAAAACCCCAGACAAACGTTTCTTTTCGTATGCACATCATGCACAATTTCCCGCATCACATTGTGTGTGATAGCGCTGCCATTGCATGTGATATAATTTTATCATTTGTGTTATTGAATGCATCACGCGCTGTGCCTAGAGGAAATTGTGTGGCATAGGTTGTCCATCACACACACTTTTTATGGGAAAAACGTTTTTGCAAGGTGTCCTAACGCACACAGTTGTCTAGAGGAAGTCGTGTGGGATTGTCCATTTATCCAACACATTTACTTCGTAGAAACTGTGTGGGTTGTCTGAGGCCGTGGCCCACGGTGTTGTCTCAATAACCGTCTGCAATAGAAAACCCATTAAGCATGTTAATTGTCTTATTATTTTTAATCCATTTACCAATCAAATTGATATTTCATATTAAACACATGATATTTCATTTCCATATTATGAAAACAAGGATTTCATAAGAAATACATCAGAGTACAACATCATATAGATTCAGCACTCAGTTACACCAAATAGGCATATAGCTAGCTACCCCATTACACAACATCACCAAGTTGTACATGCAACATCTAAAACCTTTGGAAATTAGCATCATAGGTGGTAGATAGACAGATGAATCTCATCAGGAAAACCGTTGAAGCAGAAGGTGGATATTGAGCCTTCAATGATGTTGAAGGTCCTTGAAACTTTAGGCCAATGCCTATGGATAATTGATCGCCCATACTTTGTCCTCTTGAGGAACACTGCATTATTGTGTCGTGGGTGTTGTTTGAACACCTTGTTTGCCTCTTGACCATACATGTGGTTTGAGAGGTAATCATGAGTGAACTGCTTTGGAAAGGCCTGAGAACAAAGATACTCACAAATACCTTCTTTAAATTTGGGAATGGTGCAAAGGAATAAAAAAAGAAGGTATAAGAGTTAGTACCATCCCGTAGTTCACTCATGTCTTCTTGATTGTGCGGATAATGAGCTTGTTGTTTTTCATCCATAGTTTCTTTATCCTAACAATCTTCCTGAGTTTCTTGACTTGATTGATATTCATGGACATCTCATTTACTCATATGTAAAATTGGTCGAATAGTGGGTCAAAACCTCTGACAATAGGACCTACATGTGCAGGACCAAATTGTTAAAAACCTAATATTATAATGGTTCCTGTAATTGCACAATAATGTGCTATTAGCCAAAGGACCATGCATGTGCAAACTTCAATGGTAAACCTCAGTGCCTCCCATTGTTTCCCTGCAACACATATAAGGTAGTTATTGATCAGGTTAAGTGAGGGTTGGCATACTATTAGTAAAATATGTAGGAAATAAACATATTGCAGATTCGGCAGATTAATTTGAGCCAAGCGGAAAAGCTAGTTGATGATGCTACAGACCTAGGGTAGGGTCACGGGCCCAACCCTGGTGCCCCACCCAAGGTTACTACCCCAGAAGCTCAAAGACAACTCGAAGACAACAGAAACAGTCGACTGATACGGCCCAAGAGGACATTCCAGTCGACTGCATACCCCCGCTCAGACGACTCAACTCCACTCGGAAGGATGAGGAAACTTGACCATGCAAAGACACTCGACCCCCGAAGGTCAAAGGTCCCGTTAGGACAGCAATGGTCATGCATTCATTCTGCGGTAATGAATGTCTTTATCACCCTTTATTGCAGGCGTTATCAGTAATGCCCTGCCTTTATGTACATTAAACCCTTTGTAACATGGGGATGGCCCGGGTCCTGGCGCACTCTATATAAGCCACCCCCTCCTCCAGTACAAGGGTTCGCACCCCCTGAAACTCACACACACATATACATTTCAGTCGATTGCCTCCGGGCACCGAGACGTAGGGCTTTTACTTCCTCCGAGAAGGGCCTGAACTCATAAACAGCTTGTGTACAATCTCACCGTAGCTAGGACCTTGCCTCCTCCTACGTACCCCCTATTCGTACTGTCAGACTTAGAACCACGACAGTTGGCGCGCACCGTGGGGCAGGTGTCTTAGCGACTTCCGGTGAGGTTGCAAGCTTTTTTTCCGCCATCATGGTTTTCAGCGGAGGTTTGGCGCTGGGCCGCGAGATCCGACTCAGCGCGCTCGTCTTCGTCGCCGACGACTCCGCTTGGCTCTAGGAGGCCCCCCTCGACGTCGAGGCGCTACCCGTCCCCTGGGCCGCGCACTTTCGTTCCAGTGCATGCGGCGTCCTTCTTCGACAGTCGTCGACTCAGTATCGGCCGACTCCTTCATCGTCTATCGTCCCCGCTGGACGCCGCCGCAAGCGATCCTGTCGGTCACGGCTCCAGCGCTGGGTGAAGCACGCGGTGGCTCGCCAAACGGCCACCCCTCAAGTTGCGGCCATCGAGCCCGACGAATACCACTATGGGCCGATTGGTCCGCCGACTAAGTCCACAGACTCGCTTTCCGAGTGCTGGAGCAACGACCCCGCAGCCGAAGTCCTCATGGTCGACTCACGTCGCAGTCCACCAGGGTACACTCGCGGCGGAAATGGCGACATCGGCGATGGTCAATCGTACGACTACGACGGGTACATCCCCCAACCCCTTACTGCCGAGCAGAGGGACGAGCTCCGCCGCCGCAATGAAGATGCACTTTACACCCCTATCATGGGGGATTCTCCAGAGGCTCGGGCCCTGGAAGCCACGCGCCTAGCCACTTTGGCTGAGCGCGTGTGACAGGAAAATATCCAGCGTTCACTCGACGAACGGGCCCGCCGACTGATCCCCGAATCCAGTCGACGGCCGCGGTAATCGTTCCCGCGTGAAACTCAGGTATTCCGAACGCCGATCCAGAACCTCTAAGCTGCGGCCTGCATCGCAGATTCTATCCAGCCATCTCAGTCCGACGCTGTGAGAGGCTTGTAGCAGATCCGGGCGCTGCTTCGGACAGCAGGAGAGCAAAACACGGTTGTCTCTCAGTCGCGTAACAGGATTCAGAGCAGACCAGTGGCGGTAGACACTGTCTGGTCGGCTCACAGCCCAAGGTCGCCTTCGAGGCGCGAAGGCCAATGACCCCGTCAAGACCGGCATTTGGGTCGGAATGATGAACAATACGATCGTCGACCCGGTCACAATGACCGCCGCCGAGTGCGTAGGCCTCCTCCGGGAAGCGGATCGTACTCGCCCAGGCGACATGACGGCAAGCGTCTGCGCGACGACGAGCGGAGGATTCCCCCAGATCCCAGAAGGCCCGACTTTGACGCAAGATCAATTCTCGTGCAAGGCCTGGTCGACAGGAACCGAGCGTACAGAGAAGAGCAAGGCAGAGATCGTCTGAGTGGAAGCCGAGCGCCTCTCTCTGGACCCGAATGTTTTAGCAGTGCTATCAGGGCTGCTGAGATCCCCCCAACTTCAGATTGGCGGCGGGAGTGAGTAAGTTCACCGGCGAGTCAAAGCGGGACACTTGGCTCGAGGATTACTGTGTTGCCGTGCAGATCGGTGGCGGCAATGATGATGTAGCTATGAAGCACCTCCCCTTGGTGTTAGGTGGCTCGGCCCGGGCGTGGCTAAATCAGTTGGCCCCTGGGAGCATTTACAGTTAGGAAGAGCTGCCCGAGTGTTTGTCAGGACCTTCGAAGGCACCTGCAAACGACCCGTAGGTCTGGCGGAATTACAACATTGCGTTCAGAAGCCGAATGAAACTCTGAGAGACTACATTCAAAGGTGGACCACCTTGCACCAGTGCTACTTCTCAAGCTTGCGTTGTATTCCCTCGAAGAGGAAAGGGTGATGTAGCACAGTAGCGTAAGTATTTCCCTCAGTTTTTGAGAACCAAGGTATCAATCCAGTAGGAGACCACGCGCGAGTCCCTCGCACCTGCTCCATGGTTCTCAAGTCTCCCGTGCGTGATTTTCTCCAAAAATATCTCTCCCAAAGGTTTCATTCCGTTTGGACTCCGTTTGATATCACTTTTCTGTAAAACCCTGAAACAGGCAAAAAACAACAATCTGGACTGGGCCTTTGGGTTAGTAGGTTAGTCCCAAAAATAATATAAAAGTGTATGACAAAGCCCATTAAACATCCAAAACATCATAAATAATAGCATGGAACAATCAAAAATTATAGATACGTTGGAGACGTATCAAGCATACCCAAGCTTAATTCCCGCTCGTCCTCGAGTAGGTAAATGATAAAAACAATTTTTTTGATGTGGAATGCTATCAACATAGTTTTTCAATGTAATTCTCTTAATTGTGGCATGAATGTTCAGACCTGAAAGATTCAAGACAAAAGTCTATATTGACATAAGAAATAATAATACTTCAAGCATACTAACAAAGCAATCATGTCTTGTCAAAATACTATGGATAAAGAAAGTTATCCCTACAATCGTCTGGCTATGCTCCCTCTTCATCACACAAAATATTCATATCATGCACAAGCCCGATTTCAGCCAAGCACTTGTTTTCATACTCTATTCTTTCAAACCTTTCAACTTTCACGCAATACATGAGCGTGAGCCATGGACATAGCACCATCGGTGGAATAGAGAGGTGGTTGTGGAGAATACAAAAAGGAGGGAGATAATCTCACATCAACTAGGCGTATCAACGGGCTATGGAGATGCCCATCAATAGATATCAATGTGAGTGAGTAGGGATTGCCATGCAACGGATGCACTAGAGCTAACAATGTATGAAAGCTCAACAAAAGAAACTAGTGGGTGCGCATCCAACTTGCTTGCTCACGAAGACCTAGGGCATTTGAGGAAGCCCATCGTTGGAATATACAAGCCAAGTTCTATAATGAAAATTCCCACTAGTATATGAAAGTGACTAAAACACGAGACTCTCTATCATGAAGAACATGGTGCTACTTTGAAGCACAAGTGTGGAAAAAGATAGTAGCAATTATCCCTTTTTCTTTTTCTTTTTTTTCTTTTTTTGGGCCTTTTTTTCTTTGGCCTTTTTTGGAGGGGCTTTATTGATTTAGCCTTTCCTCACATGGGACAATGCTCTAATAATGATGATCATCATACTTTCATTACAACTCGATACTATAACAAAATATGACTCTATATGAAAGCCTCCGGCGGTGTACGGGATGTGCAATGAATCAAGAGTGACATGTATGAAAAAATATGCATGGTGGCTTTGCCACAAATACGATGTCAACTACATGATCATGCATGGCAATATGACAATATGAAGCGTGTCATAAGAACGGAACGGTGGAAAGTTGCATGGCAATATATCTCGGAATGGCTATGGAAATGCCATGATAGCTAGGTATGGTGGATGTTTTGAGGAATATATATGGTGGCTGTTTTGAGGAAGGTATATAGTGGGTGTATGGTACCGGCCAGAGTTACGCGGTACAAGAGAGGCTAGCAATGGTGGAAGGGTGAGAGTGCGTATAATACATGGACTCAACATTAGTCAAAAGAACTCATATACTTATTGAAAAAATCTATGAGTCATCAAAACAAAGCAATCAACGCATGCTCCTAGGGGGGAGGTTGGTAGGAGTTAACCATCGCGTGCCCCCGACCACCACACAAAGGTTGGCACTTTACAAATACCTCATGCTCTAACTTCGTCACATAGCGGTTCACCATACGTGCATGCTACGGGAATCACTAACCTTAACACATGCATTTCTCAATTTCATAATAACTCCGCTAGCATGACTCTAATATCACTATCCTCATATCTCAAAACAGTTATCAAGCATCCAACTTCTCATTATATTCAATGCACTTAGTGTGAAAGTTTTTACTACATTGATATTGGTTGTCTATCATGTGAAGACTAGTTTTATAGCCTAAGCACATTAGCATGCTGTTTTAATATATTCTCAAAAGGATATAAGTGAAGCATGAGAGTTCAACAATTTCTTCAAAATATTATCACCACCGTGCTCTAAAAGATATAAGTGAAGCACTAGAGCAAAAACTATTCAACTCAAAAGATATAAGTGAAGCACATAGAGTGTTCTAACAATTCCTAGGACATATTTAACTCTCTCAAATAGGTGTGTCCAGCAAGGATAATTGTGGCAAACTAACAAGCAAATACTCAAATTATACATGACGCTCCAAGTAAAACACATATCATGTGGTGAATAAAAATATAGCTCCGAGTATAGTTACCGATGGATGAAGATGAAAGAGGGGATGCCTTCCCGGGGCACCCCCAAGCTTAGGCTTTTGGTTGTCCTTGATTTTTACCTTGGGGTGCCATGGGCATCAGCAAGCTTAGGCTCTTGCCACTCTTTCTTCAATAGTCCATCACAACAATACTCAAAACTTGAAAACTTCACGACACAAAACTTAGACAAAAATCTCGCGAGCTCCGTTAGTATAAGAAAGCAAACCACTACTCAAAGGTACTGCAATGAATTCATTCTTTGTTTATATTGGTGTTCAACCTACTGTATTCCAACTTCTCAATGATTCATACTTCCCAATACTACTCATAGATGCATTGAAATAAGCAAACATCACACGAAAAACATAATCTGTCAAAAACAGAATAGTCTATAGTAATATGCAGGTTTCGCATACTTCTGTAACTCCAAAAAATTAAAACTAAATTGGTAAACGTGAGGAATTTGTCTATTAATCATCTGAAAAAAGAATCAACTAAATAGCACGCTCCAGTAAAATCTGGTGACCATTCTAGCAAGCGCTAACGATTCTGTTTTTCACAGCAAGATCACATAAACTTCACACAAGTCTTCCCAAAGGTTCTACTTGGCACAAACACTAAACAAAACAGAAAACCACATCTAAACAGAATCTAGATGCAATATTTATTCCTAAACAGAAGCAGAAACAAAAAATATAAAATTGGGTTGCCTCCCAACAAGCGCTATCGTTTTATGCCCCTAGCTAGGCACGATACATGGATAAATCTAGGTATTGCCATCTTTGGAAGGCAATCCATAAGTGGCTCTCATAATAGATTCATATGGTAATTTGATTTTCTTTCTAGGAAAGTGTTCCATGCCTTTCCTTAACGGAAATTGGAATCTAATATTTCCTTCCTTCATATCAATAATTGCACCAATCATTCTAAGGAAAGGTCTACCAAGAATAATAGGACATGAAGGATTGCAATCTATATCAAGAACAATGAAATCTACACGCACATAATTCCTATTGGCAACAATAAGAACATCATTAATCCTTCTCATAGGTTTCTTAATAGTGGAATCCGCAAGATGCAAATTCAAAGAACAATCATCAAGCTCATGGAATCCTAGTAAATCACACAAAGTTTTTGGGATAGTGGAGACACTTGCACCCAAATCACACAAAGCATAACATTCATGATCTTTAATTTTTATTTTAATAGTAGGTTCCCACTCATCATAAAGCTTTCTAGGGATAGAAACTTCTAACTCAAGTTTCTCTTCATAAGATTGCATCAAAGCATCAACTATGTGTTTGGTGAAAGCTTTATTTTGACTATAAGCATGCAGAGAGTTTAGTACGGATTGCAACAAGGAAATACAATCAATCAAAGAGCAATTATCATAATTGAATCCCTTGAAATCCAAAGTAGTGGGTTCATCACTATGCAAAGTTTTAATCTCTTCACTCCCACTTTTAACAATTTTAGCATCAAGATCTAAAAACTCCGACTCATTGGGACACCTTAAAGTAGAATCATCTCCAATCCTATCTTCATGAAGATTTATACTAGAAAACAAGGATCTAATAGGAGACACATCAATAACTTTCAGATCTTCATCTTTATTTTCATGATAACTAGAAGAACACGCTTTTATTTAATTCTCTTTTTTAGCACGCATCCTAGTGGTTCTCTCTTTGCATTCATCAATGGAAATTCTCATGGCTTTGAGAGACTCATTGATATCATGCTTAGGCGGGATAGATCTAAGTTTCAAAGAATCAACATCAAGAGTAATTCTATCCACACTTCTAGCTAATTCATCAATCTTAAGCAATTTTTCTTCAAGCATAGCATTGAAATTCTTTTGCGAAATCATAAACTCCTTAACACTAGTTTCAAATTCAGAAGGCATCTTTCCATAAGAGTTATTGTAGGAATTACCATAATTATTAGAGGAATTACTAGGAAAAGGCCTAGGATTAAAGTTCCCTCTATAAGCATTGTTACCAAAATTATTCCTACCAACAAAATTCACATCCAAAGATTCATTGTTATTTTCAATCAAAGTGGACAAAGGCTTATCATTAGGATCAGAAGAAGCACTCTTAGCAGCAAATAATTTCATAAGTTCATCCATCTTTCCACTCAAAACACTAATCTCTTCAATAGCATGCACTTTTTACTAGTAGATCTTTTGGTGTGCCATTGAGAATAATTAACCATAATATTATCTAGGAGTTTGGTAGTTTCTCCTAAGGTAGCTTCCATGAAAGTGCCTCCTGCGGCCGAATCTAAAAGATTTCTAGAAGCAAAATTCAAGCCAGCATAGAAGTTCTGAATAATCATCCATAGATTCAAACCATGTGTAGGGCAATTACATATCATTAATTTCATTCTCTCCCAAGCTTGTGCAACATGCTCATGATCTAGTTGATTAAAACTCATAATATCATTTCTAAGAGAGATGATCTTAGTAGGAGGGAAATACTTAGAGATAAAAGCATCTTTGCACTTATTCCACGAATCAATACTATTTCTAGACAAAGAGGAAAACTAAGTTTTAGCACGATCTCTAAGTGAAAATGGAAATAACTTCAATTTAACAATATCGTTATCTGTATCCCTTTTCTTTTGCATATCACACAAATCAACAAAGTTGTTTAGATGGGTAGCGGCATCTTCACTAGGAAGGCCGGAGAATTGATCTTTCATTACAAGTTTCAACAGAGCAGCATTGATCTCACAAGATTCAGCACCGGTAATAGGAGCAATCGGAGTGCTACTAAAATCATTATTGTTGGTATTGGAGAAGTCACACAATTTGGTATTGTTCCGAGCCATAATGACAAGCAAGCAATCCAACACACACAAGCAAACAAGAGGCAAGCGAACGATAAACACACGACAGAAGAAGGGCAAATAAAGCGGCAAGGCTAAAGTGGGGGAGAGAAAAACGAGAGGCAAAAAATGTAATGCGAAGGACAAGGGTTTGTGATAGGTACTTGGTATATGACTTTTGCGTAAGCCTCCCCGGCAACGGCGCCAGAAATTTTTCTTGCTACTTCTCGAGCTTGCGTTGTATTCCCTCGAAGAGGAAAGGGTGATGCAGCACAATAGCGTAAGTATTTCCCTCAGCTTTTGAGAACCAAGGTATCAATCCAGTAGGAGACCACGCGTGAGTCCCTCGCACCTGCACAAACAAATAAGAACTTCGCAGCCAACGCGATAAGGGGTTGTCAATCCCTTTAATGTCACTTACGAAAGTGACATCTGATAGAGATGATAGTTTAATATTTTTGGTATTTTTGGTTATAAGAACAGAAAGTAAAAGCGGAAAAGTAAAGTAGATGTAGATTGATATGTTGAGAATAGACCTGGGGGCCATAGTGTTCTCTAATGGCTTCTCTCATGATAGCGATATTCAACGGCGGGTAAACAAATTACTGTCGAGCAATTGATAGATAATCTTGATCATAAACCCACAATTCATCGGATCTCGACAAACACACCGCAAAAAGAGATTACATCGAATAGATCTCCTCAAAGACCGAGGAGAACTTTCTATTAAGATCCAAAGAGAGAGAAGAAGCCATCTAGATACTAGCTACGAACCCGAAGGTGTGTGGTAAACTACTCACAACTCATGGTGAGGCGATGATGATTATGTAGAAGCACTCCGTGGCAGATCCCCCCTCCGGAGGAGCTCCGGAACAGGCCCCAAGATGGGATCTCACGGGAACAGAAGGTTACGACGGTGGAACTAGGGTTTTCTTTGTTATTCTGATGGTTTCGGGGTACGTAGGTATATATAGGAGGAAGGAGGGCACCGGGGGCCAAACATGGGGCCCACGAGGCAGGGGGGCGCCCCACCCTCGTGGGCACCACGTATGCCCTACTCCGTGGTTCTCAAGTCTCTCGTGCGTGATTTTCTCCAAAAATGTCTCTCCCGAAGGTTTCATTCCATTTGGACTCCGTTTGATATCCCTTTTTGTAAAACCCTGAAACAGGCAAAAAACAGCAATCTGGACTGGGCCTTTGGGTTAGTAGGTTAGTCACAAAAATAATATAAAAGTGTATGACAAAGCCCATTAAACATCCAAAACATCATAAATACTAGCATGGAACAATAAAACATTATAGATACGTTGGAGACGTATCAACCACAAAGTGGAAAACGTGTCCGAGCATCAAGCAGTCTGCGCCTTCAAGGAGAGCGTGCGGTATAGAGAGCTGAACCTGAAGTTCGGTCGGACAGGTGATATGTCCCTAACTCGGATGATGGAAATAGCCAGTCGGTATGCTTACGGAGAAGAGGCCGATCGACTACGTAGCGGCAAGAAAGCAGTCGGCCAAGATGACCAGAATTCCAATCGGAAGCCGAAGCGCAAGGCAGAACCAGCAGTTCAAGGTGAAGCTGCAGTCGTTAACCAAGGGAAAGGCAAAGGAAAGCCTAAAGGCCCTTGGGTCCCCAAGAAAGTGAAAGGTCAAGCAGGAAATGACGTGCTCGACCTGCCGTGTGCTATCAACACGAAGAAAGATTAAGAGGGAACTTGGTTTATCCCAAGAATGCCACTCGACAGTGCCGGCTCCTGATCCAGAATTTCCAGAAAGATCAGACAACTGAGAAAGAGAAGGAATCAATGGAGATCGAGGACAAAGAAGGGGATGGAGGTTACCCCCAGATCAACTCCACCTTGATGATTTTTGCTGACATTGAAACCAAAAGTCGACTGAAAGTTATAAACAGAGAAGTCAACATGGTTTCTCCGGCAACAACGACGTACCTAAAATGGTCCAAGACTGCCATTACATTCGACCAGTCCGACCACCCCGCACACATTGCAGCCCCTAGGCGGCAGGCATTGGTGGTCGATCCAGTTGTCGATGGTACTCGTTTGACCAAGGTTCTAATGGATGGCGGCAGTGGCCTGAACATTCTGTATGCTGAAACCCTTCGTGGGATGGGCATTCCGATGTCCAAGCTAAGTGAGAGTAAAATGAGATTTCACGGGGTCATCCCCGAAAAGAAAGCCGACTCACTTGGTCAAATCTCACTCGACGTGGTTTTCGGCGATTCGAAGAATTTCCGCAAAGAAAAGCTGACGTTTGAGGTGGTGGACTTCCACAATGCCTATCATGCCATACTGGGTAGGCCTGCCTATGCCCGTTTCATGGCTCGACCGTGTTATGTGTACCTCAAACTGAAGATGCCAGGGCCCAACGGCGTGATAATCGTCACAGGGAATCGGCAGAAGGTAGAAGAGTGCTTCCAGAAAGGCTCGAAAATTGCTGACGAGCAGATGGCAACAGTGGAGATGGAGGAGTACCAAAAGAATGTGGATCCGAGTGATTTGCTGCGGGCTAAGAAGCCAGCTTCCGAGTCAGCCTTCCAGTCGGCGGGGGAGATGAAGCATGTGCACATTCACCCCACCGACCCCAATGCGGCTCCGGCCCACATATCAACTACACTCAACGGCAAATAGGAAGAAGCGCTCATCCAGTTCCTCCGTGAGAACTGGGACATCTTCGCATGGAAACCATCTAACATGCCAGGTGTACCCAGGGGACTGGCTGAGCATCGTTTGCGAGTCGACCCAAAGGTGAAACCCGTAAAGGAACATCTCCGTCGGTCCACCATGGAGAAGAGAAAAGCAATTAGCGAAGAGGTGGCTCGGCTTCTGGCAGCTGAGTTCATCCGCGAGATCTACCACTCCGAATGGCTCACCAATGTGGTCATGGTCCCCAAGAAGGACAAATCCCTCCGCATGTGCATCGATTTCAAGCATATCAATTGGGCCTGCCCGAAAGATCATTTTCCTCTCCACCGCATCGATTAGATAGTCGACTCGACTACGGGATGCGAGCATTTGTATTTTCTGGACGCGTATTCCGGGTACCATCAGATCCGACTGTTTGGACCCGATGAAATCAAGAAAACCTTCATCACCCCATTCAGGTGTTTTTGTTATGTCACCATGCCTTTCGGTCTCAAGAATGCCGGCGCTACCTTCATGCGCATGATTCAGAAGTGTCTGCTGAATCAAATCAGTCGGAATGTGGAAGCATACATGGATGACATCGTGGTCAAGTCACGTAAAGGTTCCGACCTACTGACTGACCTCGCTGAGACATTCGCAAATTTAAGAAGCTATGATATCAAGCTTAACCCATCGAAGTGTACATTCGGAGTTCCAGGCGGTAAGTTGCTCGGTTTCCTTGTTTCAGAATGAGGAATCGACGCAAACCTAGAGAAAGTCAATACCATCCTCCGAATGAAGCGTCCCGTGCGTGTACACGACGTCCAGAAGCTAACTGGTTGCTTGGCCGCGTTGAGTCGATTCATTTCTCGTCTCGGTGAGAAGGCATTACCTCTCTACCGACTGATGAAGAAGTCTAAAACGTTCGAGTGGAATTCTGAAGCTGAAGCAGCGTTTGAGGATCTCAAAGCCCTGCTTTCCACCCAGCCGGTGCTTACTGCCCCAGTCAGCAAAGAGCCTCTTTTACTGTACATCGCAGCCACCGGACAAGTTGTCAGCACTGTACTCACGGTCGAGCGGGAAGAAGTAGGCAAAGCCTATAAAGTTCAACACCCAATCTACTACATTTCCGAAGTACTGACTCCCACCAAGCAAAGATACCCGCATTACCAGAAGCTTGTGTATGGGATTTACTTGACCGCGAAGAAAGTTGCTCATTACTTCTCGGATCATTCGATTTCAGTCGTCAGCGATGCCCCACTATCAGAAATTCTGAACAACCGAGATGCAACCGGTCGAGTGGCCAAGTGGACAATTGAACTCCTTCCGCTGGATATCAAGTTTGAAGCGAAGAAAGCTATCAAGTCTCAGGCAATAGCAGATTTTGTGGCCGAATGGATCGAGCAAGAGCAGCCGACTCAGATCCAGTCGGATCACTCGACCATGTTCTTCGATGGATCGAAGATGTTGAATGGATCTGGTGCAGGCGTGGTGTTGGTGTCCCCCAGAGGCGACAAGCTCAGTTATGTCCTTCAAATACACTTCGATTCTTCAAAAAACGAAGCTGAATACGAGGCGCTTTTGTACGGATTACATATGGCCATCTCACTCGGCGTCCGTCGCCTGATGGTTTACGGCGACTCGGACTTAGTGGTCAATCAGGTGATGAAGGAGTGGGACATTAGAAGCCTAGCAATGACCAGTTACTGCAGTGCGGTGCGGAAGCTGGAAAAGAAATTTGAAGGTTTAGAGCTCCACCACGTGCCCAGAATCAAGAACCAGCTTGCTGATGATCTCGCGAAGATAGGGTCTACTCGGAAGCCTATACCCAAGAATGTGTTCTTAGAGAATCTGCACACGCCCTCAGTCAAAGAAGCCCCCTTCACGGAGGAGCCCCCGCAGCCAATAAGTGCATCTGATCCAACTGAAGTCGAAGTTCCTGCAGTGATCGACTTAATCATGGAGATCTTGGTGATCATGCCCGACTGGACTGTGCCGTACATAGCATACTTGCTCAGGCAAGAGGTCCAAGAGGATGAAGAGGAGGCGCGTCAGATCGTATGTCGATCCAAAGCCTTCACTGTCATTCAGGGTCAACTCTACAAGGAGAGTGTCAAGGGAGTCGCTCAGCGCTCATCACCCCGGAAGAAGGTTGAATGATTCTGAACGAGATTCACTCGGGAACTTGTAGCCACCATGCTTCCTCTCGGACTATCATGGCCAAGGCATACCGAGCTGGATTTTACTGGCCTCGAGCGAATAAGATGGCAAAGGATATCGTAGACAAGTGCGAAGGCTGCCAGTTCTACTCCAACATGTCTCACAAGCCTATGTCTGCCTTGAAGACCATCCCGTTGGTTTGGCCATTTTCCGTTTGTGGGTTGGACATGGTCGGTCCCATCAAAACCGGCAGAAGCAGGTTCACTCACTTGCTCGTATTAGTCGACATGTTTACCAAGTGGACCGAAGCCAAGCCCATCAAGAACCTTGGCTCGAGCACCGCCATCAGCTTCATCAGAGAGTTGATGTTCAGATACGGAGTCCCCCACATCATCATCACGGATAACGGCTCCAACTTTGACTCAGACGAATTCAGAGCCTTCTGTTCCTCCCAAGGTACTCAGGTAGATTATGCATCTGTAGCGCATCCGCAGTCGAATGGACAAGAAGAAAGGGCAAATGGTTTGATCCTCCAAGGCCTGAAACAACAACTTATGCGCGACCTCAAGCACGCCGTTGGAGCTTGGGTGACTGAGCTACCGTCTGTCTTATGGGGGCTAAGGACGACTCCGAGCCGGTCGACTAACCGTACCCCCTTCTTCATGGTCTATGGAGCTGAGGCCATGCTGCCGAGTGATTTGTTGCACAACGCCCCTCGAGTGGAACTCTTCTCCGAAGCAGAAGCAGAGCAAGCCCGTCAAAATGCAGTGGACCTCCTAGAGGAAGAACACAAGATGGCCTTGATCCGCTCGACTATTTACCAACAGGACCTGCGTCGATTCCATGCCCGGAGTGTCCGAAGCCGAGCATTCCAGGAAGGAGACCTGGTTCTCCGAGTACGTCAGAAGCGACCACATAAGCTTGCCCCAGCCTGGGAAGACCCCTTCATCGTCACCAAGGTACTACACAATGAGGCGTACCACATCTACAATGTGGCCAAGAAGAAAGATGAGCCTCGTTCGTGGAACGCGGATCTGCTCCGCAGCTTCTATACTTGGAGCACTCGATCAGTCGAGTTGTAATAAGAATCTTCCAGTTTGTTTTTTCAAAGACAAGTTCGCAACAATTCCTTAATGATTGCTGATCACAAAGATGCATGTTCTCAAATCCCCTAGTCGGTACTTAGCCGCAAATCCGATTCGCCTAAGTTACAAAAACCACTCCGAGTGAAGAGCAACCCTCTCACTCGGGGGCTTAGCTGCGGCCCCATAATTGCCTAAGTTGCAAAAACCACTCCGAGTGAAGAGCAACCCTCTCACTCGGTGGCTTAGCTATGACCCCGTAATCACCTAAGTTACAAAAACCACTCCGAGTGAAGAGCAACCCTCTCACTCGGGGGCTTAGCTGCGACCCCGTAATCGCCTAAGTTACAAAAACCACTCCGAGTGAAGAGCAACCCTCTCACTCCGGGGCT
>LR738711.1:620367483-620452549 GCA_902687465.1 Secale cereale
GGGGGCTTAGCTGTGACCCAGTAATCTCCTAAGTTACAAAACCACTCCGAGTGAAGAGCAACCCTCTCACTCGGGGACTTAGCTGCGACCCCGTAATCGCCTAAGTTACAAAAACCACTCCGAGTGAAGAGCAACCCTCTCACTTGGGGGCTTAGCTGTGACCCCGTAATCGCCTAAGTTACAAAAACCACTCCGGGTGAAGAGCAACCCTCTCACTCGGGGGCTTAGCTGCGAATCCGATTCGCCTAAGTTTCTAAAACCACTCCAAACAAAGAGCGACCTTCTCATTCTACGGCTTGGCTGCGATCCCGTAATCGCCTAAGTTACAATGTGGCCCGGTCCTTCGGGCTACGCCGTAAGTACAACGTGGCTCTGTCCTCCGAGCTACGCCGTAAGTACAACGTGGCTCTGTCCTTTGAGCTACGCCACAAGTACAACGTGGCTCTGTCCTCTGAGCTACGCCACAAGTACGAAGTGATTCGTACCTCCGAGCTATGCCACAAGTACAACGTGGCTATGTCCTCCGAGCTACGCCACAAGTACAACGTGGCTCTGCCCTCCGAGCTACGCCAGAAATACAACATAGCTCTGTCCTCCGAGCTACGCCACAAGTACGAAGTGAGTCGACCGTCCGAGCTACACCGCAAGTACAACATGGCTCTATCCTCCGAGCTACGCCACAAGTACAACGTAGCTCTGTCCTCCGTGCTACGCCAGAAGTACAACGTGACTCGACCCTCCGAGCTACGCCACAAGTACGACATGGCTCTATCCTCCGAGCTACGCCACAAGTACAACGTGGCTCTACCCTCCGAGCTACGCCACAAGTACAACGTGGCTCTGTCCTCTGAGCTACACCACAAGTATTAAGTGGCTCGACCCTCCGGGCTACGCCACAAATGCGACACCGACTCGAAATTCAAAAAGGATCGAAGGGAATCGGAAGCAAAGCAAACACGTCCTAAAAAGGAATCAAGTGCAGATAAAGCCCCGCAAGATTTGGGCAGAAGTACTCGGGCATCAAGCCCGCGAGAGTTTAAGCGGTTACAAAATCACTCGGCATACCGAGGCAAATTGAATCAGAGTATCAAAGTTTCTTCACTCCTGAGAGGGAGGAGGGCTTGCAGGCGCGACGTACTCGTCTAAGTCAATCCCGTCGGCAATACGGGTAGCGGCTTCCAGAAAAGTCTCCATGAACAACTCGAATTGGAGTTTCTTCGTGTTGGCAACCTTGAGCGCGGCCAGCCTCGCCTCCTTCACTTCGTGCAGTGCACACGAACCAGAGACAACGCAACGTCAGCACCACAACGGGCAGATGATTTCTTCCACTCCTGCACTCGACTGGGGATCTCATTTAGTTGATTCATCAGAGACTCGAGGTCATTCTCTTGCACCGTCCCTCTCCAGAGTACGGCGTCGATCTAAGACATCACGGCCTTCAGCAGAGCGAGGTAGCCTGTGGCGGTGGTGAGGCGGGACTCCAGTCACAAGACGTTCATAGCCACTTCATCCTTGACAAGAGAGTTGGTAGGGTCCAGACCCGGCTCGACCCGCCTAGTCTCCTCCTCGAAGTTGCGACATAATTCTACATAGGCGAAAACATGTTGAGTTAGCGAGCAGGGTATGAGTCGACCGCCTTGATTCAGTCGGACAAAAGGAACATACCTTCAAGCATGAGATACCACTTCTTCGTGAGGTCACCCAGATAAGCTTCCAACCCTTCTTCTGGAAGAGGTCCCCCACCTTCTCGTCCAGAGCGATATTGACCCTCTCCAGTCGAGTCACTTCCTTGTTAGCCGCACCGAGAGAGTCCTTCAGCCAGGCGATCTCTTATTCAAGCTTGCCGACCGAAGCCAGCTTCTGTTATGCGAGTTCAGTTTTCTCATGCGCCCTCTGCTGCGCCGCTGCCAGGTCAAGGTCCTTCTGCTCCAGAGCTGCCTTCATTTGATCTACAAGAGACATTACTAGACAGATGAACATAAGGATACACACGACACATTCGCTGAAATTCAGTTGACAAGCTATACACTTTTATTACCAGACGCTTCGTCCTGGGATTTCTTCAAATGCTCCTTGGCTAGCTCCAGGTGAAGATTGAGTTGGACCTGTTTCTTCTCAAGATTCGCGAATTTGGCTCCAAACTCGCAGGATTTCTGCACCAACAAAACAAGACTGAATTCTAAGACTACATCCGAGCCAAATACTCAACAGTAGTCTCAGGGACTACACCCAGTGGGTGCACTAAGCGTGCCCCCACTGGTTCTCACTCGGTCGGATCAGTCCCGCCCGAGCTCAAAAAAGAGAGAGAGAGGTGCACTACGCGTGCCCCCACTGGTTCTCACTCGGCCGGCTTAGTGCTGAGCGAGTGAGAAGAGTTCGAAACAAGGCAAATTCTAAGACCACGGTCGACTGACTTCTGTCGGCCATGGCCTCGGGGACTACACCCAGTGGGTGCACTAAGCGTGCCCCCACCGATTCTCACTCGACCGGGTCCGCCCTACGCGAGTGAGAAGAGTTTGAAACAAGACAAATTCTAAGACCACGGCCGACTGACTTCAGCCGACCGTGGCCTCGGGGACTACACCCAGTGGGTGCACTCAGCGTGCCCCCACCGGTCCGATCGACACAGAAAGGCCGATTGGATCACAAGAGCTCTAGCTACATGAAAATCAGGAACACCCAGTGGGTGTAACATCATCTTACGAACAAAGCAGTAACATCATCTTACGAAAAAAGGGGCAGCTTTCAGAACGAAGACCCCAACAACACAGCAAGTCAGTCGGAAAGGATAAACCTAGACATTGGTTTGAAGAGCCAAACTGGCATTGTAGGCAGCCATGCTAGCCTCATACGCCGCCTTCGTCCGCTCCATCATCAATCCCGCCTGACGAACGACCTCCTTGGCCGCACGCACGGGGTCCTCCGGGACGTGATGGGTGGCGAAAAGCACGGACGGTGGAGCAGTCGGAGCAGTCACAGGGTCAGCAGCTGGAACAGTCGAAGCGGAGGGACGGTCGGTCGACACGAGAACGGCAAAGGAGACCGTGGTCCGATCCACGTCACCCTATTGCTGGGCCTCAGGGCCAGAGGGTGTCTTCCGACCCCTCCTTCCCGTGATCGTTCGAGACACCTCCACACGGTCCTCCTCATCATCGTCATCATCGGGGAGTTCGATGACATTGTGCGGCCCTTCAAAGAACAATAAGGAAGAAATTCAGTCGACGGACAATCCAAGTAACAAAAACCAAAGCATAGCCAAGAATCCGCACCTGGGTGGGACGTGGCGGCGTCTACGGTCTCCTCGTCATCATGGCCCTTATCAACATCCATCGAAGTCCCAGAAGTAGCAGCACTGAAGATTTCACGGAAAGTGAGTCGACAAAGACAAATCTGGTCTCCAAAATGGAAGAAGGATGAAGCAAAGCAACACTTACATGGAGGCAATCGAAACATCCACTTTGATCTTCGGCAAGGCCTTCCGGGGTTTGGAGGCAGCAACCCTGGGCTGTTTTGGCGCTTTCTCAGTCGTATCTGGAGTAGACGTTCGAGTGCGCTTCTGCACCTGGGAGCTGGAAGGACCCATCCTGGCACGCACGACTTCTGGGTCGTGCTTCTCCTTGGAGCGCTTCTCAACGCGCGGGGGGGGGGGGGTGACTCGACTTCCTCGCCGCTGCTGGAGTCCTCGCTCTCCTCCGCCGTCTCCTCGCCAGACTTCCAGTCGGAAGCTTCGCCTACGCCCTCTTCCCCCTCCTGGACCTGGTCACCATTGGGCACCGAGTACATTTCGGTAAAGATCTGCGAAAAGGAAGAACAATCATACACCAGTCAGATTCATCAAACGTCTGCAAACAAGAAACAGAAAATCCACTCGGGAACTAAGGCTGAACCTTGTCTGGTTGGTGGTCTGCATCGAACGGGCGAACCCTTCCGGTCCCCCGAGGATTGTCCTTGTTCCCGTCATGCACTTCAGGCACAGTTCCACCGTCTTCATGGCGGATTCCTCTGGGTGGACCTGAGAAGTGTCGTCGACGCCCGAGTACATCCACATCGAATGGTCCCGAGCTTGGAGAGGCTGGATCCTCCTCTTGAGGAACACCTTGAGCAAATCCATCCCAGTGACCCCGTCGCGGACCAGCTGAACCACTCGCTCCACCAACATATCCACCTCTACCTTCTCAGCCCGACTCACAAGCAGCGTCGGTGGCCGGCCAACTCGATCTAAAGAAAATGGAGGAAGCTCGGTCGACTGACCGGGAGTCGGAACATCTTTGCAATAGAACCAAGACGCCTGCCATCCCCGGACCGACTCGGGAAGGACCATGGCAGGGAAAGTGCTCCTACCCCTAGTCTAGATACCCAATCCACCGCACATCTGGATGACGTGAGTCTTCTCGGCACTCAGGTTTGCTTTCTTGAAAGTTTGGGAGCGACAAGTGAAGATATGCTTAAACAGGCTCCAGTGCGGTCGGCACCCGAGGAAGTTTTCATACATCGAAACAAATGCGTCCAAGTACATGATGGTATTGGGAGTGAAGTAGTGCACCTGGGCGCCGTAGAAAGACAGGAAACCACGGAAGAAAGGATGCGGGGGCAAGGAAAAACCTCGGTCGACGTGGGTCGCGAGGAGAACACACTCGCCCTCCTACGGCTAGGGCTCGAGCTCGTCCTCTGGCAGCCGCCAGGAGTCTCGGACGATCAGGCCCTCCTCCACCAGCTCCTCCATGTCCTCCGGCGTCATCGTGGACCTGATCCAGTCCCCCTGGATCCAGCCAGGCGAAAGCCCAGACCTCGACGACGACCCTCGGTTGGATATCTTCCCCTTCCCCGTCGTTGCCGCTTTCTTCGAGCGCTCCAGAGCCGCCGTCTTGTCCTTGTCCATGGGAGGCGAGCTGGTGTGAGCCGAGCGGTGGAAAGCGGAGAGGAGAGGCATGGCGGAGGAGCGGAGGAAGAAGAGGCAGAGATTGGGCGCACAGTGCTTTCACGTCGGCTACGGTGCTTATTTATAGCGCGGTGGTCGAGTGACTGACTGGTGGCCCCAAGCTATCCTGTCAAATCCCGCAACAGGTGCGCAGCCAATACGTGGCGAAAAAGGCGGTGCAGAAATCGAGGCGCCCCGAGCGTATCAGATCCGATTATCACGGCACGGCCCGTCCCGCGCGCTTCCCCAAATTTCAAATCCCGCGAAATCCGGAGACCAGAGAACAACCAATCGCGCCGAAAGTTTGACGCCCCGCCGACGCTCGGGTCTGTGTGCAAAAGTTCACTCGACGGTCTAGACAAGCAAGTACACTCGATAGTTCTTGAATCGATTAAGGCGATTAAGTCGAGGTTGAAGGATCGGCCTAGTCCAGATATTAAAGGAAGATTCCCCAGGGGCATCGAACTTGAACCAAGGCCAACTTCAACACTCTCCTCCACTCGGACCTCAATCCATTTGGGGGCTACTGATGATGCTACAGACCTAGGGTAGGGTCATGGGCCTGACCCAGGTGCCCCACCCAAAGTTACTACCCCAAAAGCTCAAGAGACAACTCGAAGACAACATAAACAGTCGACTGATACGGCCCAAGAGGACATTCCACTCGACTGCATACCCCCGCTCATACGACTCAACTCCACTCGGAAGGATGAGGACACTCGACCATGCAAAGACACTCGACCCCCGAAAGTCAAAGGTCCCGTTAGGACAGCAACGGTCATGCATTCATTCTGCGGTAATGAATGCCTTTATCACCCTTTATTGCAGGCGTTATCAGTAACGCCCTGCCTTTATGTACATTGAACCCTTTGTAACATGGGGATGGCTGGGGTCCTGGCGCACTCTATATAAGCCACCCCCTCCTCCAGTACAAGGGTTCGCACCCCCTGTAACTCACACACACATATACATTCCAGTCGACCGCCTCTGGGCACCGAGACGTAGGGCTTTTACTTCCTCTGAGAAGGGCCTGAACTCATAAACATGTTGTGTACAATCTCACCGTAGCTAGGACCTTGCCTCCTCCTACGTATCCCCTATTAGTACTGTCAGACTTAGAACTACGACACTAGTTATCCAAACCAAGCATGCTTAAGAACTAGCAAATATAGCAATTATATATGTTTCTCATGTATTTATTACTACGAAATTTGATTTATTTCTCACATGCATCACAATACAAAATTGTACCCAAAACAATTAAACATTGAATTGTAGAATTGAACAAAATAGTTAACTGAACACCACAACAAATGAACCAAACAGTTAACTCAGCACCAAATTGCACAATAGAACATACTAGAAAATTAGACAGTTAACCAAACCAAGCATGCTTCACAACCTGGAAGTATATCAATTTTATATGTTTCTCATGTATTTAGTACAGCTAAATTCGATTATTTCTTAGTTGCATAACAATACAAAAGTGCACCCACAACAATTGCACATCACATTGCAGAATTGAACCAAACTATTAACTAAACATGACAACAAATTAACTAATCAGTTAACTTAGCACCACATTGCACAATATATAGAATATATATACTATAAGATCAGATTGCATAGTAACAATACATAGGACAATTCACTAGAATTTGTAAAGGAAAGGCAGGATCAACACATGCAATGTGTAAACTAAACATGCTTAACCAGCATAGCTAGCTAGCTGAACATAGGTCCTTATAGTAAGCTATAAAGACAAGCTACTCCTCACCATCAGAGATATCGATGATCACGGGCTCCTTAGACTTGGAAGAGGGAGATGTCTCCACATCATGGGTGCCCTCCTCATTGCGGTGAGTCGCCTAAGCCTCTCTGGGCACCAACTTGCTGGCTCTAGAGTTGAGGTAAGCACGGGCACGCTGAGAAAACACCTTGTAGTCCACGTCAAAGGCAGAGATGGTGGCCTCGAGAAAACACCACAAACTTTCATTTAAAGCAGCCAATCATGCGACAACGTCAGCGCTCGAGGCATTGATGGTGGCCTCGACGACTAGGTGCTCCTCTAAGATCTGGGTGTCGGCACGCATGGCATCCATCGCGACTTCATCCGCGCGTGCAGCCGCGATTTTCCTCTCTACTACCAAATGATCCTTGAGCTCTTAGCTATACTGAGTGCACCATGGCTTAGGGCGGCACTTATTTGGAGGTTGGGGAGGTGATTTTGGGTGGAAGCTGTCACGCTGATGGTTGGGGCATGTGGGATGTACAAGGGGGATGAGGATGTGAGTCAGTTGTGGATTACCTGAGTAGATCGACGAGGCAGAGCAGCAGGAAGGAGCGTCGCCAACAAGGCAGCGGCGCTGCAAGCAAGCATCGAAGGTTTGAACTTGGAAAGGAAGGCAGAAATAGGGGAAATGTGGCTTTTGGTCAGGAGGACAGGGGGTGTAGATATTTCCGTGGATGCCTTTTTTTGCTCGGTGCAACGAAAACCTGGTGCGCAAAGTGTCATCACACATGGTCCCTTATCCAACATTGTGTATGGCATGTGAACATCACAAACAATTCATCTTGCTTACCCCATGTGTGATGACTTTGAACATGCAAATTTTGGTCTGAATTTCCCTGGTTACAGCGGCTATTCACATCATTGAATAATTTGGGTACATAGAAAAGCCTATAGCACACCCACACTTCTTAATCGAGCAACTTCACTAATTAAATAGAGCTAGCTAACCTAAACATTGCTCTAACAAAATACCGATGCTCTAAACAAAGACTATATCTCCTCCTGGCGCTCGTCAATCTCCGTCATCTCCTCCATATCCAACTCGCACTCGACGATCACCTGGGGAAGTGGCTCCGTGGCATCCATCGCAACATACTCGGCAAAAATCTCGCCGTCCGCATCCGTCATCTCTTTGGAAACGGCTGCTACGAGCTGGGCGTGGGCGGCCGCGGGGTCGGCGTGGGCACCTGCAGTCCTGGCAAGGGTTGCCACAGATAAATCTCCGGGTGCTATAACGCTCTCAGCAATTGCCAACTCTTCGGATATGGGTTGTTGACCGTTGTGGGAGAAGCTTTGTACGATTTGTGCGATGACCACAACGAGCTGGGTGTGGGCGCCCTTGATATGGGTGTGGGCGACCTCCATCAAGGCTAAGGCCAACAACACGGAACAACCGGCTGTTGTGCCGCTATTGCCATTTTCTATCTCCGTCACACATGTTGTTGCCGTCATCTGAGCTGCTGCAGCCTGCAGATGCCCTTTTGGCTACCACAACTGCCCAGTCGCAGATTGCGGTCGCGCTCATGTAGGTTGTGCACGCGCTCATGGTGAACGGGGCGAGCTCTGGCCGGAGTGGGCCACCAAAGTTGAACTCACGAGGCGGCTCCACATCCCCATCTCTGATCGGCGATGATTGAACACTAAAATGATATTGGGGAGCTAGTGTGCAGGACGCGCCGACAATGATAGTGCTCCAAGATATGCTGTACTGCATCTAACATGGTTGATCATAATAAACTGTGTGTGATGTACTTGATTTTTCGTTTTGATTCGAAATGCAGAATGTGGTCATGGCGGCAAAGGACGATGTTTGAATTGCTAGAACATTTGTTTGAACTGAAAATGAAACTATAGGAGTGTCGTATTTTTTGGAATTATTCAGGGTTCGTTTGGACATTTTATACATTAAGTGAATTTTCTAGGTATTTAAGGTGCATAGTTCAAATCTGAACTATAGGCACATGCTCCGGTGCACCAAAATGGTTCTAAAAGCATATATGTATCCATGGGTGCATGCTTAGGTCCCATGCAAGAAATGGGAATAAATTTCAAACACCTCGGCATCGTGGCTCGACCAAAAACATTGACATACTTGGTTTTGAAATTCTAGTAAATCCAAAACTCGTCAGAAATTCATAGAACTTGGCATGCTATCAATAAAAGGCACCAAAATGTTGTTGTAAAAAAACTGTCCCATTTGGGGCAGATTTTGATATAAGCTTCCCACAAACGAGAGCTTTTCACAAGAAGCCTCATAGTTCCGGTAGGGATGTGTCACCTTTGTGGACGAAACAACATTCGTTGCCACTAATCGCCTTGATTTTTTTTCTAGAGGCAACATAGACCAACAGGAGTGTCATGTTAAATTATGGAATTATTCAAGTTCCGTTTGGACATTTTTATACATTAACTCAGCTTTCTAGGCATTTTATGCGCATAATTCAAATTTCAACTACAGGCACATGCTCCAGTGCACCAAACAAGGTTGAAAAGTCATATATGTGTCCTTGTTGCATGTTTAGGTCCCATTCGAGAAATGTGAATGAATATCAAACACCTCGGCTTCGTGGCTCGGCCGCAAACATCGAGAAACTTGGTTTAAATTCCTGCAAATTAAAAACTCATCTAAAATTCAGAAAACTTTGCATGGTATCATGAAATGGAACTAACATGTTGTGGTAAAGAAAATTCTCCCATTTGGAGTAGGTTTTGGTATAAGCTTCACACAAACCAGAGCTTCTCACAAGAAGCCTCGTGGTTCCAGCAAGGAATGTGTCACCTTTGTGGACGAAACACCATTCTATGCCTCTTCTCGGCTTGAATTCTTTCTAGAGGCAACATAGACCAATAGGAGTGTCATGTGAAATATTGGAATTATTGAGGGTTCGTTTGGACATTTTTATACATTAACTGAGTTTTCTAGGCATTTTATGTGCATAATTCAAATTTGAACTACATGCACATGCTCCAGTGCACCAAAATGGGTTGGAAAATCATATGTGTCCTTGTCTGCATGTTTAGGTCCCATGCAATAAATGATAATGAATTTGGAACACCGCGGCTTCGTGGCTCGACCGCAAACATTGAGAAACTTGGTTTTTAAATTCATGTAGATCCAAAACTCGTCTAAAATTCATGAAACTTAGCATGGTATCATGAAATGGCACCAACACGTTGTGGTTATTTTTTTGCCCCATTCGGGCAAGTTTTTGTATGATCTTCACACAAACCAGAGCTTCTCATAAGAAGGCTTGTGGTTCCGGTAGGGAACATGTCACCTTTGTGGATGGAACGACATTCCTTGCCTCTTGTAGCCTTGATTTGTTTTCTAAAGGTAAGATAGACCAATAGGAGTGTCATGTTAAATTTAAGAATTATCTAGGGTTCGTTTGGACATTTTTATACATTAACTATGTTTTCTAGGCATTTTATGTGCATAATTCCAATTTGAACTACATGCACATGCTCCAGTGCACCAAAATGGATTAAAAATCATATATGTGTACTTGTGTGCGTGTTTAGGTCCCATGCAAGAAGTGAGAATGAATTTCAAACACCTCGGCTTCGTGGCTCGCTCGCAAACATTGAGAAACTTGGTTTCTAAATTCCCGTGAATCCAAACTCATCTGAAATTCATGATGATATCATGAAATGGCACCAACATATTGTTGTAACTTTTTTGCCCCATTTAGGGTAGGTTTTGGTATAAGATTCACACAAACCAGAGCTTCTCACAAGAAGCCTCATGGTTCTAGTAGGGAACGTGTCACTAATACGTCCATTTAGCATCATGTTTTCTTACTGTTATTTATAATGTTTTTATCTATAATAATGCTTTTTGGAGTAATTCTAATGCCTTTTCTCTCATAACTTGCAAGGAACACACCAAGAGGGAGAATTCCGACAGCTGGAAATCTGGACCTGGAAAAGCTACGTCGGGCCACCTATTCTACACAACTGCAAACAAGCTGAAACTTCATGAAGAATTTTTATAGATTATTTAATAAATACTAGAGTCAATAAACACCAGAGGGGGGCCACCAGGTGGGCACAACCCACCTGGGCGCGCCGGGCCCCCCAGGCATGCCCTCGTGGGTTGTGGCCTCCTCGGCCCACCTTCGGTGCCCATCTTCTGGTATATAAGTGATTTTGACCTAGAAAAAAAAATTAGAGGAAGGCTTTCGGGACGGAATGCCGCCCTCTCGAGGCGGAACTTGGGCAGGAGCACTTTTGCCCTCTGGCGCAGCGATTCTGCTGGGGGAACTTCCCTCCCGGAGGGGGAAATCATCATCATAATCATCACCAACAACTCTCCCATCTTGGGGAGGCATATCTTCATCAACGTCTTCACCAACACCATCTCATCTCAAACCCTAGTTCATCTCTTGTGATCAATCTTGTTACCGAAACTATAGATTGTTGCTTGTGGGTGACTAGTAGTCTTGATTACATCTTGTAGTTGATTACTATATGGTTTAATTGGTGGAAGATTATATGTTCAGATCCATTATGCTATATATTACCTCTCTGATGTCGAGCATGTTCATCACTTTTGAGTAGTTACCTTTGTTCTTGAGGTCACGGGAGAAATCATGTTGCAAGTAATCATGTGAATTTGATATGTGTTCGATATTTTGATAGTATGTATGTTGTGATTCCCTTAGTGGTGTCATGTGAACGTCGACTACATGACACTTCACAATATTTGGGCCTAAGGGAATGCATTGTGGAGTAGTAATTAGATGGTGGGTTGCGAGAGTGACAGAAACTTAAACCCCGGTTGATGCACTATTCTGTAAGGGACCGATTGGATCCAAAAGTTTAATGCTATGGTTAGAATTTATTCTTAATACTTTTCTCGTAGTTGCGGATGCTTGCGGGAGGGTTAATCATAAATAGGAGGTTTGTTCAAGTAAGAACAACACCTAAGCATCGAGCCACCCACATATCAAATTATCAAAGTAGCAAACACAAATCAAACCAACATGATGAAAGTAACTAGGAAATTCCCGTGTAACCTCAAGAACACTTTGTTTATCATAAGAGACCGTTTTGCCCTGTTCTTTGCCTCAAAATGATTTTGCTACCTTGCTGCATACTTGTTACTATTATTGTTACTTGCTCGCTACAAAGTATCTTGCTATCAAACAACTCGCTACGTATAGTTTCGGCACTTGGAGACATTACCTTACTGAAACTACTTGTCATTTTCTTCTGCTCCTCATTGGGTTCGACACTCTTACTTATAGAAAAGAGCAAAACTTGATCCCCCTATACTTGTGGTTCATCAAGGCTATTTTCTTGCACCGTTGCCGAGGAGTGAAGCGCCTTTGGTAACTGGAATTCGGTAAGGAAACATTCATATAGTGTGCTGAAATTTATTGTCACTTGTTACTATGGAAAACAATCCTTGGAGGGCTTTGTTCGGGGTATCTTCACCCCGTCCGGAACCACAATTAGTTAGCCCTCAACCTACTGCACCTACTGAAAATATTGAATTTGAAATCCCTTCGGGTATGATAGAACAACTGCTAGCTAATCCTTATGCAGTAGATGGAACTGAACATCGTGATATGCACTTGATATATGTGAAAAAAAATTGTGGATTGTTTAAGCTTGCAGGTTTACCCAGGGGTGAAGTTATGAGAAAGGTTTTCCCTTTATCTTTGAAGGGAAAATCATTAGCATGGTATAGGATATGTGATGATATTGGATCATGGAATTGGAATCGTTTGAAATTGGAGTTCCACCAAAAAAAATCCTATGCATCTAGTTCATCGTGATCGGAACTATATATATAATTTTTGGCCTCGTGAAGGAGAAAGCATCGCTCTAGCTTGGGGGAGGCTTAAGTCAATGTTATATTCATGCCCCAATCCTGAGATCTCAAGGGAAATTATTATTCAAAAAATTTATGCTCGGCTTTCTCATAATGATCGATCCATGCTTGATACTTCTTGTGCTGGTTCTTTTATGAAGAAGACAATTGAATTCCGATGGGATCTTTTGGAAAGAATGAAACGCAACTCTGAAGATTTGGAACTCGACGAAGATAAAGAGTCAGGTATCTTTACCTAATAATAAAGAAAATAGGGTTTCAGCCCGTCCATCAGATCATTTTGCAAAAAAGCCCCTATACTTTCTTGAAATCAACCCGCAGTCCAAACATAAGTCAGCCGAACCGTTATTTTACCGTTTTACAAAAACGCCCCTGTATTTTCCTGAAATCAACCCGCACTCCGGACTTAAGTCACCCGAACTATTATTTTACATTTTTTCGAAAACACCCTTGACCTTTTAGGTAATTCATCCACAACTCATATTTAACTCAAACAAATGATTTTCTAAATCATCCATATCTTTTAGACTGTAACCCCGATTTAAACATGTTATATATGAAATTTGATTAAAAATATATGTAATATGAATATGAGATTATTTTAATCTGTTAATGATTTTCTAAATCATTCATATCTTTTAGACCGTAACCCCGATTTAAACATGTTATATACGAAATTTGATTAAAAAAATATGTACAATATGAATATGAGATTATTTTAATCTGTTATGTATTTCTAAATATTATTTTAGCAGATATTAGAGTCAAACAAATGGTTTTCTAAATTATCCGTATCTTTTAAACCGTAATTCCGATTTTAGCATGTTATATATGATTTTTTATTAGAAAAATATGTAGAATACGAATATGAGATTATTTTACCTTGTTAAATTTTTCTAAATATTAGTATAGAATATATTGTAGTCAAACAAATTGTTTTCTAAATCATCCGTATCTTTTAAACCATAACTCTGATTTTAACATGTTATATACGCAATTTGATTAGAAAAACGTGTGGAATCTGAATATGATGTTAATTTTACCAATTGGTTATTTTTTAAATGTTTTTTGAAAAATAAAATACGTGTTTTTCAAAAGGTGAACTTGCATTTCAAAAGTTTGTATTTTTCAAAATAGAGTTCATGTATTGAAATATTGTGCATATTTTTTAAATGCCCTTCTAAAAAACGTGTTCATGTAATTCTAAAAGTGTGTGCATGTTAAATTCTTTTCTTTATCGTGTTCAGGAAAGGAAGGCACCGCGTCCTTCCGTGACGAAGTAACATGAGGCGGCCAACCATGCGGGAAGGGAGGTAAGACACCAGGGCGGCGACACTGGTGTTGCTCCTCCGGCGAGATGAGCTGGCGGAGGGGTTGGAGCGCGCAGGCGCGCGAGCTCGGGCTCCTAGGTACGCACCTCACAGCGCCGAGGCTAGCAGGTACACAACACATCTCTCAGCGCTGCCTCATATCATGATGAGTGGATAAACTTTGAAGTGGCAGCCGCTTGACAGTGTGATAGACAAATAGAATGCGGCTGCTCGCTTGAACTACACATGAATGTACATGGCGTCAACTGGATTCCAACGAGTTGGCATATATTTTTAAATTCTTTTCTTTATCGTGGTTAGCTCTATAGCATCTACATGATTGTTTAATTTCGATCTCAAACTTATAATCTATAGCGCACGATCCGTTTTTTTTCGTACCCGCGGCGATTCGGATTGCAAATAAACACCCACTATAACCATATAGGAAAAAAACATCGATAACTACACATGCATAACTCTGAAAACGTCGCAGGGGAAAACAAGAAATTTATCACGGCGAGTGTGAGAGAAAGCGAGAGAGAGAGGGAGAGGGAGGAGAGAGAGGGAGAGAGCGATGCCTTAAGATTAACCATATTCAAACATGTTTTGATTTTGTGTGAACACTGAGTCCACCACCGGCGAGGGTGTAAGGATAAGCGGCATCACAAATATGATGCCTCGCTAAAATAAAGGAGATGGACCTATTTGTGGTCTTGAGTAATGGTTGTAGGGTTAAGAGTGTGTGTTGTGCTTTTTCTCCCGTTGCAACGCACGGGCTCTTTTGCTAGTTATACTTAAGTATGATTGTCTTAAATCTTTTATGGATACCGATGCTTTTCAAAAGTTTAGCACTAAATATGGAATTGACTCTGAGATAGTAGCCTCCTTTTGTGAATCCTTTGCTACTCATGTTGAACTCCCTGAAGAGAAGTGGTTTAAATATCACCCACCTATTAAAGAAGAAATTAAAGAACCAGTACCAGTTAAAGAAGAAACTATACTTTATAATGTTGATCCAGTTGTTCCTTCTGCTTATATTGAGAAACTACCTTTGCCTGTTAGGATAAAGGAACATGCTAAAGTTTCAACTGTGGTTAACAAGAGTTATATTAGAGCACCTAAACCAAATGAGCAAATTAAAGTAGAACCAAATAATGCTATGGTAAAGGATCTCTTGGAAGAAAATGTAGATGGGCATGTTATTTGCTTTAATGAAGAGGCTGCTAGAATTGCCAAACCTGATAGAAATGATAAACATAAACCCATTGTGGGCATGCCTGTTATTTCAGTTAAAATAGGAGATCATTGCTATCATGGTTTATGTGACATATGTGTTAGTGTGAGTGCTATTTCCTACTCTTTATACTAAGAAATTATGAATGACATAACACCTACAGAAATAGAAGACCTTGATGTCACTATTAAACTTGGTAACAGAGACACTATATCACCAATTTGGATTGTTAGAGATGTTGAAGTCTTGTGTGGGAAAACAAAATACCCTACTGATTTTCTTGTTCTTGGTTCCCCACAAGATGACTTCTGTCCCATTATCTTTGGTAGACCTTTCTTGAATACAGTTAATGCTAAGATAGATTGTAAGAAGCAAACTATTGGTGTTAGTTTTGGTGATGAGTCTCATGAGTTTATTTTTTCCAAGTTTAGTAGGAATCTTCATGAAAAATAATTGCCTAGTAAGGATGAATTAATAGGTCTTGCTTCTATTGTTGTGCCACCCATTGATCCTTTAGAGCAATATTTACTGGACCATGAAAATGATTTACATATGCATGAAAGGAATGATAGATAAAAAAAATCTTTGAACAATGTCCTCTACTTAAACACAGTTTGCCTATTGAAACTCTTGGAGGTCCTCCTCCACCTAAAGGTGGTCCTGTATTTGAATTAAAACTTTGAAATATGCTTATCTTGATGAAAAGAAAATATATCTCATTATTATTAGTGCTAACCTTTCAGAACATGAAGCAGAAAGATTATTGAAGGTTCTAAGGAAGCACCGAGCTGCTATTGGATATACTCTTGATGATTTAAAGGGCATTAGTCCCACTCTATGTCAGCATAAGATTAACATGGAACCTAATGCTAAACCTGTTGTCAATCATCAACGTCGGTTAAATCCGAAGATGAAAGAAGTGGTAAGAACGGAAATACTAAAACTTCTGGAAGCAGGTATAATATATCCTATAGCTGATAGTAGATGGGTAATGTAATGCCCCGGATGTAATACTTTCCCTTTTGGGCATATAACATATCTCCGGCTTCATCTATTTCCATTCCGGGTTCTTTGTCTTTCGGGTTTTCGTCGTTTTGTTGTGTGAGTGTGTGGCATTCATTCATATCATGTAGACATGTGCATTGCATTGCATTTGTGTTGTCGGTTGCATCCGGTTCGCCGCGTTCCTTCCCGTTGTCCGTTTCGCGTTCCGGAGCTCCCTCACGTGTTCGTGACGTCCCGTAGGCCTACTTTGTTGTTCGGGCGTGTAACGTTACCGGTGTGCCGCGAGGTTGTTTTGTGTGTTGTTGTTTTGTTGTGTGCAACCCGCCTCTCAAATCTCGTCTCGTTTGGACTCCGTTGACCATCCCATCCGTTGTACGTGTGGGTCCAAAGTGCCTTCACTTCGTGTCCCGGTAACACCCCTACTGCAGTCTACTTCTATTCCCTAGGCCCTTCTAGACTATCCCCGCGATCGGATCCGTCGGATCGCGATCGGAGGGCTCCTAGCACCCCTAAATTCCCCCCTAACCCTAAAAACTGCTAAATATAGACCCCTATGTCTAATTTAGGGCATCCCTTTCTTTTTTCCCTAGTTTTCAGATCCAATCTTCCCCTTCCTCTCCACTAGGAATCCTCCCTCGATTTTCCCAGCTAGATCCTCCTCGAGCGATCCAACCGGATCCTTCGTCGGTCAGGGTCTGCGGCCTCGAGCGACCGCACGAGCCAGGCCCCTCGATCGACAGCGTCCTCCTCACCGCGACCGCGACCGGGCCCGTACGCCGCGCCTGCGAGGACCACTTCCCCTCCGCGTCGCCAGCGGCCCGAGCTGCCAGGCCCAGTCCGGCCTCCCTCGCAGAGCCGCCTCCCTTCCCTCCGCTCCGCGCCACCAGGCCGCGAGCGCCAGGCGGGCCGCTCGCTCTCCACCGCCTCCACTCTAGCGGCCCATCTCCCGAGTCGCCTCACCGGGCGTCGCCCGCACCTTCGCCAGTCCGCCGCACCACGCCGGGCTCCCTCTGCACCGGGTCTCCTTCCCCGGCCCATCCGCCGCTCGCCTCCGAGTGGGCCTCGCCCCGCCTCACCGGGCCACCGCCTCCACCCGGCGGATCGTGGGCCGCGCTGCGCCAGCCGCCTCGCGCTCCCGCTAGGCCTCCGCCCCTCCAGGCCAGCCGCGCGCCACCGGGCCTCGCCAGCTACAGCGCCGGGCCGCGCCCTCTCCGCCCCGAGCCCATCTTCTTTTTTTCCAGATCTGCTTAAGGTTGCCCCAATTTCACTAAGTCCCGGTTAATTTTGTTCTGTAATGCAATGTTTGACCTGCTCTATCTTTTTGTCTGTAGATCCGTTTCGCGCATATAATATGTCCAGACGTTCGTGGTGAATAGCACTACGTTCCATCTGTTGTTGTCATGCATGTTAGAAGTCATTTAGGTGCTTGTTTTGCTGTTGCAAGAGTGCATCATGATATAAACTGCTGTTATGTGATGTTTTTGTGTCACCTTTGCCATGTGATATCTTTTAGCTCGTTTGTCCGATTGATGCAAATGACATGTCCACGTGTTCGTCTTGCCATGATCTACGTGTTGCTTGTGATAGGTTGCAAGTTAGATTTATTATTGCCTTGTTATCATCGTTGCAAAGTGCCATGTGGCTGTGATGTTGTTTTCACTTGTTATGAAATGCCATCTTGTTGAGCTCGTTGCAATCGTTGTGTTTACCTCAATGATGCATGCTTGTGTGTTTCGGGAGCACCATCATGTGTACTTTGATGAGGTGCTTACCTCTTGCCATGTTTAGTTTCGAGGTGACTTAAACATGCTCTTTTATATGCCATGATGATGTTGCTGTTTTAGGACTTAGTGGTTTTTCACCAAGTCTGAAATCTGTAACGTTCCGATGCCATGTTCGTGTGATGTTCTAGGACAAAGCATGATAGTTTTGGAGTGGATTTTGATTGTTCATTGTAGTATATATTGTTGTCTTTCCATTCATGTCCTCACATGTCTTTTTAGGTGGCTGTAGCATGTTTATCTTTTGCTCCAAAGTTTCAATAAAATTCTGCTGCCAGAATTTTATTGTCAAGTTCAATATGTCCAAGATCATTGCTATTGATCCGTGACTCCGTTGGGGGTGCACCTTTGGACTTAGTTGCTGTAGCATATGTCTAGTTTGTGTTCATGTCCTTTGCCATGCCATTTGAGTGCTGTAGCTTAATTATTTTGAGCTCCGAAGTTGCTATGTTGCTGTAATTTTCAGCTTTCGCTCATTTCTTGTTTCGGGCATAACTTTTAGCCCGTAACTCCGATTTCAGCGAATCTTATATCAAACTTGATTGATTTTCTGTGTAGATTAATAATATCAGATTGTTATCATGTTTTGAGGTGATTTGCTTGAGTGATATTTTCCGTGCTCCGTGTGCATCCTTAGTGCATCCATCATGCATTCATCTTTTCCGAGTGCGCATTGCATCTTGTTGATTTTTGCTTGGTGTGATTGTTTTGTTTAGAGCCGGAAGCCGAGACTGAGTTCGAGTACGAGCACGAGGTTACCAACGAGGTTGAGCACGAGGACCCTTCTTACGATCCGAACGACTTCTCTTCAGGCAAGATGACCGAACCCCGATAACATTACTATCATTGCCTATTGCTAGTAGTCTCGATCTATAGTTTTGCCTCGATGCCCATGATCTTCTTGTCAGCCTCCTACTTGTAACCAATTGCCATGTTTAACCAACCTACCTATGCAAACCGTTGCTTGGCTAAGTACGCTTCGCTCAGCCCTTCTTATAGCATTGCTAGTTGCAGGTGAAGATCGAAGATGCTTGCTTCATGTTGAAGTTTGGTTGGGTTTTATCACACTATATAATTGCTAAAATGAAATCATCTATATATTGGCAAGGGTGGAAGGCTAAGCCTTTTGCTTGGTGATTTGTTCCACTCATGCCGTTAGGAACCGTATAAACCGGTGTTATGTTCCTTGATTATGCGTTCCTAACACGGTTGGGGTGTATGGGACCCCCTCGATAAACCGCTAAGTGCTAAGTCTTTTCCAGCAAGTCCCAACCTTGGTACTATTTGCCTAAACAACTAAAACTTTCCGAGGGAGTAATGAACCCGAGTCTTAATTAATTCAACCCCCCTGGGCCAGTGCTCGACTTGAGTGTTGGTCCAAACCAGAGTCACTTGCGGATACTACCCAGTTCGCTGGGATCTTCGGTATCTGTACGTAGCGCTCATCCGGACGTGTCCTGAGACCTAGATACGCGCGGCTACTATCAGGGTGTCGACACGCCGGGAGGATTTGCTGGATTAGCCTTACCTTAGCTCGGTATATCTTGAGCACGGGATTCCGAGGATACTCGGGTCTTCCCACTTTGGAGTTGCGACTCCGCGGATCGTGGGCTTGTAATGGGTCAAGTTGGAACACCCCTGCAGGGTTTGAACTTTCGAAAGCCGTGCCCGCGGTTATGTGGCAGATGGGAGCTTGTTAATTCCGGTTGTAGATAACTTGACACAATGTTACTAATACACTACCAGCGTGTGTTCCGTGATCGTCAATTTCCGAATAGGGATTCGGGAGTTGAACACGGAGGGGTTATGCTTGTTGAGCTTGTAGCTAGGATCACTTCGTGATCACTTCTCGCCGAGGCTTTCTCTTCTCGCTCTCACTCACGTAAGCTAGTTGCTAGTTGCTGCTGCAGACACTGTTTCTTTTCTTCAGCCTTATCCTCACCCAAAGGCTTTGATAGTCTTGTTACCCGGAGACGGGATTGCTGAGTCCTCTGTGGCTCACAGTTACTTCACACACCAGATGCAGGTCCAGCTGTGAGCTATCCAGGTGATGGCACCGAGCTGGATTGGGAGTACGACGAGGAGCGTAGTCGGTACTATGTGCGATACCCGGATGATCAGTAGTGGAGACTCTTACTAGGATTCGATCCGCCTGTGGTTTATTTATTTCAGTTTGGTACTTTGACTTTTGGATTTTGCCCTTAGAGGGTTGTGATGTTCTTATTGTATGATGTTTGAGACTTGTACTGTAATTCTGTGACGTGGCGAGTGTAAGCCAACTATTTTCTGTTTACTATCCCCTCTTTTACATGAGTTGTGCAAAGATTACCGAACTTGAGATCATTCTAGGATGGATTTATGCCTTTAAGTCGTGCCTCGACACGTAGGAGGTATAACTCCATCCTGGGCATTACAGGTAAGTCATGTTCATTGTGTCCCTAAGAAAGGAGGTATAACTGTTGTTCCTAATGATAAGAATGAACTTATTCCACAATGAATTGTTACAGGCTATAGAATGGTTATTGATTTTAGAAAATTAAACAAAGCAACTAGAAAATATCATTACCCTTTGCCTTTTATGGATCAAATGCTTGAAAGACTATCTAAGAACACACAATTTTGCTTCCTTGATGGATATTCTGGCTTTTCACAAATACCTGTTTCTCAACCTGATCAAGAAAAGACCACTTTTACTTGTCCTTTTGGAACCTATGCTTATAGATGTGTGCCTCTTGGTTTATGTAATGCACCTGCTACCTTTCAAACATGCATGATGGCTATATTTTCTCACTTTTGTGAATAGAGTGATGAGGTTTTCATGGATGAATTTTCTGTTTATGGGAAGTCTTTTGATGATTGTTTAAGCAATCTTGAGCGAGTTTTGAAGAGATGTGAACAAACAAATCTCGTCTTGAATTGGGAGAAGTGCCACTTTATGGTTAATGAAGGCATTGACTTGGGTCATAAAATTTCTGAAAGAGGTACTGAATTGGACCAAGCCAAGGTTGATGCAATTGAGAAAATACCATGTCCTAAGGACATTAAAGGTATTCGTAGTTTCCTAGGTCATGCTGGTTTCTATAGAAGATTTATCAAAGACTTTTGTAAAATCTATAGGCATCTTACTAGTCTCTTGCAAAAGGATATTCCTTTTGTTTTTTATGATGATTGTCTTGAAGCCTTTGAAACACTTAAGAAAGCCTTTATATCTGCATCTATTGTTCGACCACCTGATTGGAACTTACCTTTCGAAATTATGTGTGATGCTAGTGATTATGCCGTCGGTGCTGTTCTAGGACAAAGAGTTGATAAGAAATTGAATGTTATTCATTATACTAGTAAAACTCTAGAGAGTGCTTGAGGGATTCCTGGATTGAGGGGTCCTCGGGTGGCCGGATAACTCGTGGTGGGCCAGAATGGTGGGCCGTGAAGATCATCGTTGAAGATCGTCTCTCTTATCCGGATAGGACTCATGTATTCATATAATGGCAGGTTTTAGGTTTGGGTGTAATATTTCCTTCCTCTACAAGATGGTTATGTACAAACCCTAGGCCCCTCTGGTCCATATATAAACTGGAGGGTTTAGTCCGTAGAGGCTAGAGAATCATAACATCCTCATAGGCTAGACTTTAGGGTTTAGCCATTACGATCTCGAGGTAGACCAACTCTTGTAATCATATTCATCCATATTAATATAGCAGGAAGTAGGGTATTACCTCGATCGAGAGGGCCTGAACCTGGTAAACAGCGTGTGCCTAGCCTCCTGTTACCATCGATCCTCAGACGCATAGTTCGGGACCCCCTACCCGAGATCCGCTGGTTTTGACACCAACATTGGTGCTTTCATTGAGAGTACCACTATGTCGTCGACCGAAGGACCGATGAATCACTTCATCAATCATGACGCCGCCATCGAGGGAATTTTCCCTCCCGGCCAGCTTTTTGTGTTCGGCGGCTTCATGCTAACACAGAAGGCCACCTCGAGCAGGTTGAGAGCTATGCCCCTGGCCATCAAGTCAGGTTTGGAAGCTTGAACTACGTTGCTGATATCTGCGGAGATTTGATCTTTGACGGATTCGAGCCCTCGGCGACCTCTCCCTGCCAACACAATGAACATGACCTAACTCTGTCATCGGACCAGGAAACAACACCTATAACCGTTCCGGCCTAGATCCAGAACGGATCACGTCACTCGAGGACGGCATATTCAACCCCATAGAGGAAGCCGCAAACTTAACTGCGCCGGATGCGAACATGGACCCAACTCCGAGCGGAGTCTGTGTTACCAGAACTCCGGACTCGTCTTCGGCCGTAGGTTCCGAACCATGCGCATATATGCCCCTCAAGCTCGATCTGGCGTCTGTCGCCGAATTAAGCGCTGTAGATATCTTCCGGCACTCACCCTTTGGCGATGTTATATCCGGTTCGAACTGGAGGCTGATGGTGGAGAATTTTGCTTCCCACCCACCACCCACTTGGTAGCCACGGTCGAAGATCTAACCGACCTACTTGACTATGCTTCCGAAGACTTCGAAGGGATGGACCTCGAAGCCGAAGCAGATCTAGACCAAAATCGGCCCGTAACCGGGCGATGGACAGCTACGTCTTCATACCATGTGTATATGGTGGACACGCCTAAGGAGAAGGAGGGCGAAGGCGAAAACGATCCCTCAAAGGACAAGCCTGTCGAAGAACCTCCCAAACGTCGGCATCTGAAGCACCGAACTAAATCCCGTAAACGAAAAGATAGCAACACTGTCACTAACGACGGTGACAGTACGGAGCAAGCCAAAGACCCCGCAGACCCAGCGATGGAGCAGGACGAGCGAGAGGACGGTGAACACATTCCGAAACCGCTGTTCGATGACAGCGATGCCGAAGACAGTAATTATAAACCTGTCCCCGAGGTGGATGTTAGCCTGGGTGATGACGATTACATCGTCCCAGAAAAACCCTTAGAACAAAAGCGCTTCCATCGAAGCATTATTGCCACCGCAAGGAGCCTGAAAAAGCAGTAGAGACGGCTTCGAGCTGAACAGGATACGCTCAACGATAGATGGAACGAAGTGCTAGATGCTGAGCAAAAATATGGCAATCTTCAAACCAAAGGCTATCCTAAGCGTAAACTGCTGCCTGAATTCGACGACGAGGCCGCTGCGCCTATACCACCGAAGAACAACACTACCGACGAGCCAGACCTACCACTAGTGGACGGGAGAGAGTGGCTAGCAATGGCGTGCACAAGCCCACACCCCCATCCCGTAAAGGAAAGGAGGATGCGGCTCAAGCCCGGAAACACGATCTGCGTGAGGACCTGAACAAAGGGCTAGCAAGACCAGATCCATCTACGGATCAAGGGCCCGTGCTCCCGCACGGGACGGCGGCTATCAAGCCAATCATGCCAGTCATATACCAGTTTGGGGTCAATACCAAACATCACAACCATCGTACATACACCATGACATAGTAAAATACAGGGGCGACGCACACCCTCTATGCTTCACCGATGAGGTGCTGGATCACGACTTTCCAGAAGGGTTTAAACCCGTAAACATCAAGGCGTATGATGGAACAACGGATCCTGCCATCTGGATAGAAGACTTCATTCTTCACATCCACATGGCTCGCGGAGATGATCTCCATGCCATTAAATACTTACCCCTCAAGCTGAAAGAACCAGCTCGGCACTGGCTAAACAGCCTCCCGGAGAACTCCATTGGGAGTTGGGAAGAACTTGAGGATGCTTTTCGGGCCAATTTTCAAGGGACCTATGTACGACCCTCGGATGCTGACGATCTAAGTCACATCATCCAACAACCCGGGGAATCAGCCCGCGAACTTTGGAATCGATTTCTCACTAAAAAGAACCAAATCGTCGATTGTCCGGATGCCGAAGCCTTAGCGGCCTTCAAGCACCGTGTTCAGAACGAATGGCTAGCCAGACACCTCGGACAGGAAAAGCCGAGGACAATGGCAGCCCTAACTACAATCATGACCCGTTTTTGCGCGGGTGAGGACAGCTGGTTAGCTCGTAGCAGCACTAGCGACCCTGGAACATCTGAAGTCAGGGACGGCAATGGAAAGCCATGACGTAACAAAAACAAATGTCGAAACAACGTTGGAAGCCCAGATGATACAGCTGTAAACGCAGGATTCAGTGGCTCCAGACCCGGTCAACGGAACAAGTCATTCAAAGGCAACAAAGTTGGTCCATCTAGCCTGGACAAAATATTAGATAGGCCCTGCCAAATCCATGGCACCCCAGAGAAACCTACAAACCATACAAACCGTAATTGTTGGGTCTTCAAGCAGCCCGGCAAGCTCAACGCCGAACACAAGGGATAGGGACCTCAGGGTGAAGACGAGGATAAACCTCGCCAGCCGAACACAGGGGGACAGAAGAAATTTCCACCGGAGATCAAAACAGTGAACATGATATATACCACTCATATCCCAAAGAGGAAGCACAAGCACGCACTCCGATATGTCTACGCCGTCGAGCCTGTTGCCCCCAAATTCAACCCATGGTCGGCCTGTCCGATCACTTTCGATCGCAGGGATCATCCGACTAACATCCGTCATGGGGGTTCAGCTGCCCTAGTGCTCGACCCAATAATCGATGGATACCATCTCACCCGAGTCCTTATGGATGGCGGCAGCAGTCTCAATCTGATATATCAGGACACTGTCTGCAAGATGGGGATCGACCCATCAAGAATCAAGCCAAGCAGCACGACCTTTAAAGGAGTGATACCAGGCGTAGAAGCCCGCTGCACGGGCTCTTTAACATTGGAGGTCGTGTTCGGCTCTCCTGATAACTTTCGAAGCGAAGAGCTAATCTTCGACATAGCTCCGTTCCGAAGTGGCTATCATGCACTACTCGGAAGAATGGCCTTCGCCCGCTTTAATGCAGTCCTGCATTATGCTTATCTAAAGCTTAAAATGCCTGGACCACGTGGCTCATCATAGTCGATGGAAACACGGAGCGCTCTCTCCGTACCGAGGAAGACACTGCAGCCTTAGCAGCCGAAGTCCAAAACGGCCTATTCAAGCCAGACATCCTATCGGTTGTTAAAACCGCGAACACAGCTAAACGTGTCCGGCATATGCCTCAGTGCGGCAGCTCAGATGAACCTGAGCTAGATTAGTAGTTACGCACCCATCGACTGCCCCATAAGGCGATAGCATACGTGCGTCAGATACATAATTATGCCCTCAAAATCCCTTGGACGACGCTGGGGGCACACTGCGTACACATAGTCCATAGTTCGGCTTGACCCTATTCGGACTCTAAAATTATCTTTCAAGGTTCACTAAACGAACGAGTTCGGTTCATGGCCACACTGGATCTCTTTTCTTTTCCAGGCTTTTTCCTTTTTCTCTTTTTTTAAAGATGGCCATCACACTCCCCCTTCAAGGACACATTACAAAGGAGGAAACAACGCTGACGTGCAGCAGGGACCCACGCTAAGGTTTCTTGTTGGATTAAGACCCTGTGTAAACCTTTTTTCTCTTTTTGTTTTATACTTTTCTGGCATGTAGAATGTCCAAGAAAGTCATCGGCGTTATCTGTAAGCTTATGGCTCGCCGTACTATAACGACATATTCTAAGAACACCTTGGTTCATATTATATTTGGAGTTTTATTCACTCACCATCTATGCTCTCTCCCCACGTCAGATTGCCACATGTGCCTTGTCAACAGGGTCCATTACCAGGGGTTGTGTTCAGCCCGGTATACATCAAAAAGTCCGAACACCTATAAGGAGTGTTTGGCGTCCTGGATGTTTGCCCTATATGCATCAGTTCATAATCATGTCTTGGGTCAATAGTTGGGTTGCCCGGATCCTGTGCTTACCCCTACGTTCCTAATTGTTCAGCTAGGGTGTAAAGGGAGAACTACTGCGATTGTACTTCTGGCTCGTCCGGTGAAGTACTTCAGTAGAGAAAGCCGAAAACTGACTGTCATGATATGTGAGAACCTGGTCCGCAATCCGGTGACTTAGTTTTATACTATGAACGATAGAGATATACCCCGTGTTATACGAAGGGTTGGTTTTTTCGCCCAACCGGGTGCAAATGGATACCTTAACTCAGAAATATCATATCCGCACCAGGGGCTAGTACCTAGCCCCACTCGTCAAACTCCTATGTCTAAGTGAAAGCAATAATGCCGCATAGTCTGATTGCCTGGTTCGCTCTGCATACACCTCCTACACGGACCAAGACGTTGGATAAAGAGTGTATATGCATATGACCGAACACCCCAGTACTATGTACATGGGGGCTGAAGCTGACGACTGGAACCTTTCAGATTTACATAAACAGCCACACATGAGGTAAAATTCGCTCACATTATAATAGCGCAAAAGTTATATACATCTGTTTCATAAGCTTAAATCTTTACAACCGGATACAATTACTCAAGGATAACATCCTTTGAGCACTGGCCTTATACAAGGTGGGAGCCTTCTATGACATCCTCGAAGTATTTCTCCGGCTTGCAGTGCTCCTTGCCTGCGGGCGGGCTAGCAGTAGCTATATCCTGCCCCTACATCTTCGCCAAGTGCACCTTTACACGAGCGAAGGCCATCCGAGCACCTTCTATGCAGGCCGAACGCTTCAACGCGTCAACCCGCGGACTCGCTTCGACGAGCCGCTTCACCAATCCAAAGTAGATACTTGGGATTGGATCAGCGGGCCATAGCCAGACTATCAAGTCCTTCATGGCCAAACCCTCCATATTGTGCAGCTCGACCACCTGCTTCATCTGGTCGTTGAGGGCACCGGATGTTTTGGCGCATAGAACTGTGACCAAAACAACTTCGCCGTGTTGCTCCCCTCTTGGGCTCGGAAGTATTGGGTGGCGTCAGCACTGCTCATCAGAAGATCAGCAAACACGCCTGGAGAACTCCATAACCGTGTCAGCCCAAGATACTTCCGCCCTCCGAAGATGCTTTGTAAGAGAAAGGTCTTACTAGATGCTATCTGCCGCGCCTGCTTGATTTCTTCACAGGCGCTGCGTGACTCGCTTCGCGCATCCTAGGCAGCCTTAACTGCCGCATTCAGCTCGAACGCTTGTTCCAAAGTCTTCTCTTCCAACGCCTCACATTTGCAAATAGCATCTTTTAGCTCAACCTCGACTTCGGACACCCGAGCTTGGTGCTTCTTGCACGCGGCCTTTTCGGCCTCTAAATCATCAACCGCTTTGTCAGCGGCTGCCCTGTTCGCTTCGGCCTCCTTCCTGGCTTTCGCGAGTTCGCCCTTGAGGGCCTCAAGCTCAGTGGCACCAACTGTTTAATATAGAATATCATAAAAGAGTTTATACCCATACTCAATTATTATTATTAGTCTTCTTGACATCTTAATTTTATAAATATGCATACCTTGCGTTTCATCTAAACGCTGGTTGACGCGGTCGAGGTCCGCGTTGGCCAACAAGAGCTTCCGATTTAGTTTGGCAACCTCTGCATCTCGTGCAGTTGCCATAACTAGTGAAGCCTGTTCAAATAACAGAAGCATAACAGTTCAGCTCCATAAGCATGCTATACTATGGGTACTTTGTCCGATTCTGTTCAGAATCAGACAAAGCATCAAGGGCTACTGGCTATATATGTGCATATAAAACAAATTAAAGTTCCATAAAGAACATTATATTTCTTACCTCAAAGCCTGTTAATAGGCTGTTGAAGGCTTCATTCAGTCCGCCTTTGACGGACTAAATCTTCTTCATCACCGCACCCATCATGGTGTGGTGCTCCTCCATGCCCGACGCACTCTGAAGTGCTCCCTCCAGAGGGTCCAGCGCCTCTGGATTGACCCCGGGCGCCGCCGTATCCTTCCCTACCTTGGGGGTCTGGTCCGCGGCTCCGGGTAAGTATTCGGCGGCGCCCCGGATTGTTTGGGCCCCCCGTCTTCAGTCTCCGTGGGGATTGTTTCCCCATGGTCAGCGGCAGCCGAGGTGTTACCCTCGGTCGCCCTTCACTTGCCCCGCCCCCATCTCCTTGAGCGGAAGACACCTGCTGGGAGGACACTTTGGTGTCTCCGCCGATCACGGGCGATGGAGCTCCGACCAACAGGTCACTCTCCGTCTCTCTAGGCGCTAGAGAGTTCCCCACTGATAAGGAGGCGTAGGGGTGTGCTCGGGGAGGGCTGTAGGTCAGCAGGTGAGAAATACTAAGTAAGCGTCAAAATGCTAAACAAACAAGGTGCATCAATTAATATATCCGGAGAAACTTACGTTTCAGTCGGGGGTTTCTCCCTGGGCTTCACAACAAAGCTATGTTCGGATGACGAGTCCGAACGAGCAGAGAGGTTCAGCCTCCTCCGGGGTGCGGCCGTACCCGCATCAGCGGCAGCCACCCTCTTTGACCCCCTGCCTTGCGCAGGGGGCTCTTCTTCTTCTTCTTCTTCTTCTTCTTCTTCTTCTTCTTCTTCTTCTTCTTCTTCTTCTTCTTGGTCATCCTCCTCCTCTTCGGAGGAGAGGATGTCGATCTTCTCAGACTTCTCGTCCGCAGGGTGGGGGCAGCTCTCGGCCTCCTTCCTCTTCTTCTTGGGCTTCTTGATCGGCGCCTTGTATGACGCTGGGACCAGCATCGCCGTCAGTCGAGGCAATTCTGGGTCTTCAGGCAAAGGCGCCACACACTTAATCCGGATTGCCTTCTTCATCCAGCCCTGTATATCACACAAAAACTCCAATTCCTATTATCTTTAAATAAGAAAGGGGAAATATGTTCGGCAGAATTTTCTATTACCTCTGGGACGGTGAACGCGGTGCTATAGCCCGCATCTTCGGTTTCCTTCGTCCACTCCTTCTGGCTCTTGAAGAGATGCATCCAGATCTCCTTGTGCGTGAAGCCAAAGATATGCTTCCGAGGTCGATCTCCTGTCGGATCGAACTCCCATAGGGAGGAGTCCCGGCTTTGGCAAGGAAGGACCAGCTGGGCCAGCATTACCTGGACCACGGTTGAAAGCTGATAGCCCTTGGAAATCATGCCGGACACACGGCCCTGGAGTGCCGTCACCTCAACCTGAGACCCCTAGTTCGGACTTTTATCTGTCTAGGAGGTCAACCTCTCCGGGGGTCCAGATCTGAAAGCAGGTTCCGCCGCCCATTTAGCGTTGCGGCGTTCAGTGATATAGAACCACTCCTGCTGCCATACCTTGTTCGTCTCCACAAACGGCCCTTTGGGCAAATCGTATTCGGGAGCTTGCTCATCATAGCACCCCCGCACTCCACGTGTTGCCCGTCTACCACCTTCGGCTTCACGTTGAAGGTTTTGAGCCATAGGCCGAAGTGTGGAGGGACGCGGAGGAAAGCTTCACACACCACTATAAAAGCAGAGATGTGGAGAATTGAGTTCGGGGATAGATCGTGGAAATATAGCCCGTAGAAAAACAGCAAACCCTGAACAAAGGGGTGGAGCGGAAATCCTAGCCCCCTAACAAACTGCGAGAGAAACATGACTCTCTCACCCGCCTTTGGGACGGGAACCACTAGCCGTTGGCGGGGACTCGATGCGCAATGTCAACAGTGAGATAGCCCGCGCTCCGAGGATCCTCCACGGTTTTCCCAGTAACCGTGGAGGCCTCCCACTTGCCCCTGGCGTCGGATCCAGCCATTGCTGGGGAAGGAAGTAGTGGTTGAGGAACGAAGAACGGCGGGCGCAAGAGATGAGGATGCTAGGGCTAGGAAGATTGGAGAGCTCGAGCTTGAGGAAAGTGTGGGGCTGATGAAAGGGATTGGTATCCTTTTATAACGCTGTGAATACAGAACGTCCGCCCACTTTAGCCATAAACCTCGCCGGTTCCCAAAGCGGTCATGCGTAATGTGCAGTTTAGATGCTCATGTCACAGTGATAAGGATCCCACAATAAGCGGGCACGATCTCTACTCTGATAACATGTGTCAATGGGGGTGGTACCTTGAAATGCGAAACTAGGACCAAGTAAAACGGTTCGGTGTGTTAAAGGAATGGACGTGACGCTTCACCAAAGAGTTGTTAGTAAAGACACAATAATCATTTTTTTTCAAATGCCTTTCCTTCAAGGCTAAGGGTTGTACTAACCATGCAGAGCCGAACACAATACACCTTTTCCAGAAGATATATTCGGAAGAAGGAACCCGCCTTGCAATGCTGAAGACAATACGGAAGTCGAACTCATCGTCATCGAAAATAGGTTCAGGGGCTACTGAGGGAGTCCTGGATTGAGGGGTCCTCGGGTGGCCGGATAACTCATGGTGGGCCGGACTGGTGGGCCGTGAAGATCATCGTTGAAGATCGTCTCTCGTATCCGGATAGGACTCCTGTATTCGTATAATGATAGGTTTTAGGTTCGGGTGTAATATTTCCTTCCTCTGCAAGATGGTTATGTACAAACCCTAGGCCCCTCCGGTGCATATATAAACTGGAGGGTTTAGTCCATAGAGGCTAGAGAATCAAAACATCATCATAGGTTAGACTTTAGGGTTTAGCCATTACGATCTCGAGGTAGACCAACTCTTGTAAACATATTCATCCATATTAATTTAGCAGGAAGTAGGGTATTACCTCGATCAAGAGGGCCTGAACCTGTGTAAACATCGTGTTCCCAGCCTCATATTACCATCGATCCTTAGACGCATAGTTCGGGACCCCCTACCCGAGATCCGCCGGTTTTGACACTGACAGTGCTCAAAGAAATTATGCTAGTACTGAAAAAGAATCCTTAGCAGTGGTGTTTGCTTGCGATAAATCTAGACCTTATATTTTTGATTCTAAAGTAACTATTCACATAGACCATGTTGTTATTAAATATCTTATGGAAAAGAAAAATGCTAAGCCTATACTTATTCGTTGAGTTCTCTTGTTGCAAGAAATTTATCTACATATCATCAAAACAAAAGGAGCTGAGAATCCCGTAGACGATAACTTGTCTAGGCTTGAAAATGTGCTTGATGACCCACTACCTATTGATGATAGTATTCCTGATGAGCAGTTAGCTGTAAAAAATGTTTCTCATAGTACTCCTTGGTATGTTGATTATGCTAATTACATTGTTGCTAAATATTTGCCACCTAATTTTACTTACCAACAAAAGAAAAAATTATTCTATGATTTAAGACATTACTTTTAGGATGACCCACATCTTTATAAAGAAGGAGTAGATGGTATTATTAGACATTGTGTACCTGAGCATGAACAGGGTCAAACCCTGCGGAAATGTCACTCCGAGGCTTACGGAGGGCATCATGCTGGAGATAGAACTGCTCACAAGGTACTGCAATCTGGATTTTATTGGCCTACTCTCTTCAAGGATGATCGTAAGTTTGTCTCATCTTGTGATGGATGCCAAAGAATAGGTAATATCGGTAAGCGTCAAGAAATGCCTATGAATTATTCACTTGCTGTTGAAACTTTTGATGTTTGGGGATTTGACTACATGGGACCTTTTCCTTCCTCTAATGGGTATACACATAGTTTGGTTGCTGTTGATTATGTTACTAAATGGGTAGAAGCTATTCCAACTATTAGTGCTGATCACAACACCTCTATTAAAATGCTTAAGGAAGTTATTTTCCCAAGGTTTGGAGTCCCTAGATATTTAAAGACCGATGGTGGTTCACACTTTATTCATGGTGCTTTCCGTAAAATGTTTGCTAAGTATGATGTTAGCCATAGAATTGCATCACCCTATCATCCTCGGTCTAGTGGTCAAGTTGAACTTAGCAATAGAGAAATAAAATGAATTTTGCAATTGACTGTCAATAGGTCCAGGAAGAATTTGTCTAAGAAATTAGATGATGCACCTTGGGCTTATAGAATAGCATATAAAAATCCTATGGGTATGTCTCCTTATAAAATGGTTTATGGAAAAGCTTGTCATTTGCCCCTTGAGTTAGAACATAAAGCATACCAGGCAGTTAAAGAACTCAACTATGATTTCAAGCTTGCTGGTGAAAGGAGGCTATTTGATATTAGCTCATTAGATGAATGGAGAATCCAAGCTTATGAAAATGCAAAGTTATTCAAAAAAAAGTTAAAAGATGGCATGATAAAAGAATCCAAATGCGCGAGTTTAAAGTCGGAGAATATGTTCTTGTCTACAACTCTCGTTTTAGATTTTTTGCCAGGAAGCTCCTCTCGAAATGGGAAGGCCCATATGTCATCGAGGAGGTTTACTGGTCTGGTGCCATCAAAATAAATAATTCTGAAGGTACTAACCCGAAGGTTGTCAATGGGCAACGAATAAAGCATTATATCTCAGGTACACCCATTAATGTTGAAAGTAATACCATCCAAACTTTGACACCGAAAGAGCACATAAAAGAGTCCTTCCGGAACACTCTAGAATCATGAAAATAAGGAGGTACATGATACGGTAAGTAAACGGACTCTGAAAAATCTGCAAAAATATTTTTTGTCAGTTTTCAAATATTTCAGAATTTAGGAAATAAAGAAACTTCCAGGAAGCATCCCATGGTGGTCACAAGACACCAGGGCGCGCCAGACTTGCCTGGCGCGCCCAGGTGGGTTGTGCCCACCTGGGACACATCCCGGACTCCGTTTTTCTACAGCTTACTTTCTTCCCAAGATAAAAATTCTTTATATACTCCCCAAACTTGTTAACAACCGTATCGCGGAGAAATCCTTTGTTATATTTTCTTGTTGTTTTCAGTCAGATCTAGTGATCTAGGTAGCATGTCTTCCTCCTCCTCCAATCTGATGGAAGAAGATTCCTGGATAATGAATATGAAGCTGAAGAGGGAAGAACCCGTAAAAGAGGCAAAGGGTGACGAGGGCAAGGAATTTGTCGGTGACCAAGTATCGGCAATCGAGCAAGCATTGCTGGCCGAAGCAGAAGAAGAACCCCCACCAAAAAGGCGTCTATAGAGATTACATCATAACAATTTTTGTTATTTGATTCACAATTATGGGTTCGAGAATACTCCTCATAGGAATATACCATCCAATTGGGATATATATCGGCCAAAGGAAAACATTGCAAGAATAAATCGGCGGGGCTCGAAAAAAAAACACATAATGGCCGAGGTGAAGAAAAACCATGATCTGCTTCATCAAGCCCTTTTGGAGATTCAAAGTTGGAAGGATTTAATCTTAGTTATATTGTAAAATACTTCATCACCACCACCATCTTCTTCATCACCAAAGGAAAACTAAGTATCATGTATGGGCACCCCCCTTGGCTTTCGCCAAGCTTGGGGGAGGTGCCCCGATATTGTATCATCCCACTATCATTTTGCTTTTACTTATTTTAGTTCAATCTTTTTGCTTTAGATGAAATAAAGTTTAGTTCGATCTTTTGTTTTCGAGAGTTTTCTTAGTGATCTATCCTTGTAATCATGTGCAAGTTATATAATAAAGTTTAGTTTGAGTTTTTGCTTTCTTTACTTTCATGCTCCAAATAAAGAAAAGAAATAAAGGAAATAAATAAATCAATAAGTTCATATACTAATGCTATGGTAGGTGATAGCACCACATAAGGTAAAGTATAAATAGAAAATTTTATTAGAGATTGACAAACATAGCATTAGTCAATGATCCAACTCATAAAAGAATTAATAAGGGAAGAGAAGATTCACATATAAATATACTATCCTAGAAATATTTTGTAATTGTGAGCCCTCATCAAAATATTATATGCCAAAATTGTTGACATTGGACAAGGAAGACAACTTAATAATCTATGCATGTTTATATTCACGTAGAAGTCATATTGTCATAGATCCTTTAACATGTGATGCTTGCCCCCTATCTTTGATAGCCAAAAGTTCTGCACTAAGTAGAGATACTACATGTGCATCCAAAAACCCTTGAACCCAAATATTTTTCAAGTGTCCACCATACCTACAAAGGGATTGAGCAAGATCCCTCAAGTAAGTTGTCATCGGTGCAAAAGGGCAATAAAAACTGCTTCTAAATATGGGAGATCATTCAGTGTAAGAGAAAATTGAGCGTTGTACGAACTTGGATGACAAAGAATAAAAGTGATAGACTACATAATAAAGTTTGTCATCTTAAGGGGCAATACAACATGATGTTCTTTTGCACTAAGGGATTGCGCATGCAAACAAATAAGCGCATGGCAACCTCTGCTTCCCTCTGCGAAGGGCCTATCTTTTAGTTGTGTGTATTTACTTTTATGCAAAGAGTCAAAGTTTTCCTTCTATTCCTTTTATTTTTCTCCTTTGGCAAGCATCATGTGGTGAGGAAAGATCTAGGCACATATGTCTAGTTGAATATATATGGCATGAGTTATTAATTGTTGACTTCACCCTTGAGGTGAGTATGTTGGGAGGCGAAACTATAAGCCCCTATCTTGCTATGTGTCCGGTTGAAATGTTTTTCTCATGTGTATTCGGTGAGTGTTAGAAATCATAGAAGACTATATGATGGTTGAGTATGTGGACTTGCTTAAAAGGCTCCGACATGTGACCCTTCCTGAAAAGATGATGAATTGTAGTTCCAAAGTTGACTCAGAACATAGTTTGTTGGTTCTCTAATAGAGTTTCTGCTTAATACTTCGATTATGTGATGAACTGTTACTTATTCATGGGAAGTATATGATGCAAGTTAAATGATAAAAGTCCTATGTTTAATTTTATTGCTGTCATAATAATCAACATGATGCTTCTATATCTGTATTTTGTTTTTATCGACAGCTCTCTCTCAAAGCATGTGGATATATATTTCGATTACGGTTTTTTCTCGAGGACAAGCGAGGTCTAAGCTTGGGGGAGTTGATACGTCCATTTTACATAATGTTTTCTTATTGTTATTTATAATGTTTTTATCCATAACAATGCTTTTTGGAGCAATTCTAATGCCTTTTCTCTAATAATTTGCAAGGAACACACCAAGAGGGAGAATTCCGGCAGCTGGAAATCTGGACCTGGAAAAGCTACGTCAGGCCACCTATTCCGCACAACTCCAAACAAGCTGAAACTTCACGAAGAATTTTTATGGATTATTTAATACCGGAGTAAATAAACAGCAGAGGGGGGCCACCAGGTGGGCACAACCCACCTTGGCGCGCCTGGCACGCCTTGGTGGGTTGTCGCCTCCTCGCCCACCTCCGGTTCCCATCTTCTGGTATATAAGTGATTCTGACCTAGAAAAAATAAGAGGAAGGATTTCGGGACGGAACACCGCCGTCTCGAGGCGGAACTTGGGCAGGAGCACTTTTGCCCTCCGGCGGAGCGATTCAGCTGGGGGAACTTCCCTCCCGGAGGGGGAAATCATCATCATCATCATCACGAACAACTCTCCCATTTGGGGAGGGCTATCTTCATCAACATCTTCACCAGCACCATCTCATCTCAAACGCTAGTTCATCTCTTGTGATCAATCTTGTTACCAGAACTATAGATTGTTGCTTGTGGGTGACTAGTAGTGTTAATTACATCTTGTAGTTGATTAATATATGATTTATTTGGTGGAAGAATATATGTTCAGATCCATTATGCTATATATTACCTCTCTGATCTCGAGCATGTTCATCACTTGTGAGTAGTTACCTTTGTTCTTGAGGTCACGGGAGAAATCATGTTGCAAGTAATCATGTGAATTTGATATGTGTTCGATATTTTGATAGTATGTATGTTGTGATTCCCTTAGTGGTGTCATGTGAACGTTGCTACATGACACTTCACCATATTTGGGCCTAAGGGAATGCATTGTGGAGTAGTAATTAGATGGTGGATTGCGAGAGTGACAGAAACTTAAACCCCAGTTTATGCACTATTCCGTAAGGGATCGATTGGATCCATAAGTTTAATGCTATGGTTAGAATTTGTTATTAATGCTTTTCTCATAGTTGCGGATGCTTGCGGGAGGGTTAATCATAAGTAGGAGGTTTGTTCAAGTAAGAACATCACCTAAGCATCGATCCACCCACATATCAAATTATCAAAGTAGCGAACACGAATCAGACACCCATGATGAAAGTGACTAGATGAAATTCCCGTGTAACCTCAAGAATGCTTTGCTTATCATAAGAGACCGTTTTGGCCTGTCCTTTGCCTCAAAAGGATTGGGCTATCTTGCTGCATACTTGTTACTATTATCGTTACGTGCTCATTACAAATTATATTGCTATCAAACAACTCGGTACTTACAGTTTCAGCACTTGCAGACATTACCTTATTGAAACTACTTGTCATTTCCTTATGCTCCTCGTTGGGTTCAACCCTCTTACTACCAAAAAGAGCTACAATTGATCCCCTGTACTTGTGGGTCATCAGTCACCTTTGTGGATGAAACTACATTCATTGCGTCTTTTCTCCTTGAACTTTTTCTAGAGGCAATATGGACCAATATGAGTGTCATCTTAAATTTTGGAATTAGTCAAGGTTCATTTGTATATTTTTATATATTAGTTGAGTTTTCTAGGCATTTTATGTGCATATTTTAAATTTGAACTACACACACATGCTCCAGTGTACCAAAATGGGTTGAGAAATCATATATGTGTCCTTGTGTGCATGTTTATGTCCCACACAAGAAATATGAATGAATTTCAAACACCTCGGCTTCGTGGCTTGGTCGCAAACTTTGAGAAACTAGGTTTATAAATTCCTGTAAATCCAAAACTCATCTGCAATTCATGAAACTTGGCATGCTATCATGAAGTGGCACCAACATGTTGTGGTATTTTTTGTGTCCAATTTGAGAGAAGGTGCACGAATTAATAACCAACAAATGCATTATTAAACAAATAGCTGCCACGTTATCATCTCAAATGTTTGTGCAATTTAAATTGTGGGTGTTTTGATAACAATTCACGTGACGTCACGCGTCACACTCTTAGTGGCTAAGAGGTACCGTGAGGGCAGCTGCTTGAGTAGATGGGAGGCGTGCGAGCGCGGTCCGCTGCGCAGGCTGGCCAGGAGGCATGCGAGTAGTCCTCTCCTGCGCAGGCTGATCGGGAAGCGTGCAAGCAGTACATTGTGCGGGCTCACTGGGAAGAAAGCCCTTTGACCTCCATTGTAGCCCGCATCGCTCCCAACCTCTCCATTAATATATAGTACATTTCAACCATATCTATAGTCATATGAACTAATCAAAATATTCCCTAAATACTACTACAGAGGGGCTTATTACTACTTGCAGAAGCCTCTCCTCTGTCAAGCATGCTTAGTAAGAGGCAGAGGAGGAGGAGCCTATCAATATCCATCATTCGTAAAATTAAGCCACAACGAAACTGTATGCATGATCACCTCTTTGGCATAACCCCTTCATGTGACTACCAAAGTTTCAGCAAACAATTATTGGATGCTTGAGAGCCTTGAGGATGAGACATTCATGGGTATGTTAATGATCACTCTAGCATCATGTTTATCTTTACATACCTTTTACTCCCTAATTTATGTTTTAATTGTTCTATCCAAAGAAAAACCCTTCCGTGCATTCCGGGCAAGCAAGTGTTAATTACTAGAGAAAATAGAATTGAGTGTTGCAAAGTTGTTTTATCTAGTAGATTAAAAACTTTGAGTTGATTATCTTTGCTTCACTAACACTTGCATAATAACCATACCATCTCTATAGCTATGCTAAGTATTCAGGTCAAGAATTGGAGGGCTATCTAGGCGTATCGATTGTAAGTGAAGCAAAACCTTCTCATCATTTCGGTTTAAACAATTGGGTTCCTTATGATTTAGATTTCTCTCTATGTTTTTCGAGGACGATCAAGTTTAAGCTTGGGGGAGTTGATGAGTGATACTTTTACACTCCTCCACCAGTTGTTTAAATTGAGATATTTCAATCAAACCGAGATGTTCACTTCGATATTCGCACTAATGACTAATGAATGCATATGATTCCACAAATCCTCTCTTTATTGTGTTTCTGCAGGAAATGGGCTAAATATGAACGAAATCAAGTGAGAACATGGAAAGGAGTGAAGAGGAGATAGAAGAAATCAGGAGGAGGTGCACCACAAGCCACAAAGCAAAAGACAACATTTCATACGACCACGACCGCTCGCATGAGCGGCCGTATGGAATGTAAACCAAGGCCTCTCGTCCACCTGGACAACTTTTATAAAGGAGTCGGGGTTGAAATGTCAATAGGGCATTCTCGAGAAGAACCAGAACAGAGTCATCCTCATCCATCTGTATCAGCCCTAGTCACCGCCATTTCCATCTCCACAGCCACCATGACTATCATAGTTCTTCGAGTAAATCATACTTGTAATCATGTATCACACACAACATCCATTGTAAGACATATTGTGTTCTATGATGTGTTCTTCATGTGATCGGATCTCCAGGTGTGAGTAGTCCAGTAAGGTATGATTTGAGGCAAGAGCATTGCAACCCTCTGTATTTGTTGTGGGGGTTAATGGAAGTGCTCTGAATTAACGTCTCGTATGCGTGAAATATAATTGTTTTGTAGATATCTCTTGTCTTGTTTGCGTCTTCATCCATGCAGGTACCCAGGATCATGGAGAGCGAGCCACGGAGAGGGCAAGGGCAGGTAGAACATGAAATCCTATCTCTCGGGATTCAAGAGGTGTAGTCATTAAACACCCAAAAATCTTGTATGATTATTGCAATCTTAATTATTGAGGCAACCTTGCGAGATGTATAGGGCCTTTGGTTGGACAATTGACTCTTGGTGTAGGATGCATGCGAGTGAAGGCGTAATGTGGACATCCCCACTTTGGTTCGTACCAAGCACATCTCGATGGGGCTTCCAAAGCACAAATTAAGATTATATTTGGTCCTAACACAAATACATGGGTGTAAGCATTAAGACCTCATACCCATACCTATTTTTATTGTAACTATTCCCCTCCAGTTTATTTGATTTTGATCCGGTCAAAAGCTGCAATTGTTCTTTAAGAAAAGCTTGCTCAAAACCCTAGCTTAAAGTGGGCCTTCCTCCCATGGGTTCGATAACTCAGGGTCACCTTTGGGGAAATGTGCAATAATCCTATCTGCTCCATTTCTGGATCACTAAATGAAGTTATCAAAGCGCCTAGACATGAATGGAAGGGTTAGCAAGATGCGCATGAGTGCGGCAAAGGCGAAGGGCAAGGCGAGGTGCTCAGACGAGTGCTCACCTCACATGAGTGGAGCTCATGATAGTTTGAGCTTTGCTCATCGGCCAAGACACCGCTCCAAGAAGCTTTGGGTGACGTTGGGATGTCTCGAAGATTTTTTGTGGCTCGGATGCTATGGTGGTGCAAGTGAATGGTTGAGAGGGTCTATGGACTCACCAGAATCCGGCTCGCGACGGCTAGGGCAGAACGGGGAAGGTGGGGTCGTGGCGGATCAGCGTGCCGCCGATGTTGAGCAGAGGGAGAGGGGAAATGGAGAGGGAGTCCAAGGCTTCTTATAGGGCATGGACAAGGTCTGGCTCACAGGAAGAGCTCAAGAACATGTAGTCGTGGGTGCGGGCATGCGTCAGGTCATGGCAATGTGGGGGCGGGTGGAGGATGACGAAGCCAACTAGTGTGTCTCGTTCGTGAGAATCCCATAGAAGAGACAGTGCGGGGTTGCGACGTGATTGGCTGGGCTGGCTAGTTGGGCCGGGTTTGGCCCGACTTTTCCTGTTCATTTAATTTCGTTTTCATTTTCTTCCACGATCTCCTCTATCATTTGACTTTGAGTTAGAATTTTCTTTCAAAAGCAAACTTGCCCTAAATTCATAAGTGAATATTTGTGATCATGTCAACATTTTGTTGAGCATTTGGGTCAAATATTTTCTGCACTTTATTCCTATGCTTTGAGCACTAGCAAGCATAGAAGACTATATGATGATTGAGTATGTGGAGCTCTTACTTTGACTTTGTTAAATAAGTTGAATTGCAATTGTTTCGTGACTGAGAGCATATGTTGTTAAGTTTCAAGAGAATGCATTGTTTGAACCATAACTTGTGAATTGATTGCTACTTCATCGTGATGAGTTTTATGAGAAAGAGTTGATGTTATGATGCTAGGGAAAGTGATTGAAATTATCATTGATCAAACATGTGCACTATGCTAGCTTTCACACTTCATAAAATATTTCTTTTATCATTTACCTACTCGAGGACGAGTATGAATTAAGCTTGGGGATGCTGATACGTCTCCAACGCATCTATAATTTATGAAGTATTCATGCCATATTTACAACTATTCTATATGATTTTAGTATGATTTGAATCAAACTAACCCGGACTGACACTATTTTCTGCAACATCAACAATTTTGGCATATAATATTTTGATGGGGGCTAACAATCACAAAAGATTTCTAGGATAGCATATTTATATGTGAATCCTCTCTTCCCTTATTAATTCGTTGATGAGTTGCATCATTGACCAATGCTATGTTTGTCAATATCTACCAAAATTTTCTACTTATACTTTTCCTTATGTGGTGCCATCACCTACCATAAGATAAGCATATGCTCATCTTAATTTATTTCTTTTCTTTTGATTCAAACAATTATAACCTTTCTTTCTCTTTTTCTTTTCTTCATTTCCAACATGAAAGTAAAGAAAGTAAAAACTCAAACTAACTTTATTATAAAACTTGCGCATGATAACAATGATAGATCACTAAGCAAACTCTCAAAGAAGAAAAGATCGGACTAAACTTTATTCATCTAAGCAAAAGATCGAACTAAGAAAAGTAAAAGCAAAAAGATAGTGGGATGATACGATACTGGGGCACCTCCCCCAAGCTTGGCGGAAGCCAAGGGGAGTGCCCGTACTAGATGCTCAGCTCTCTTTTGGTGGTGAAGAAGATGGTGGTGGAGATAAAATTGTGAGCTCTTTCAACTTGCCCAACGCTTCCTTGGTCTCCCATTGGAAGCCGGGAGGAAGAGGCTCATCTTCTTCCTCATCCATGGACCAAGCATGTGCAGGATCAAAAACATAGATATCAAATGACTCGTGGGGAGGAGGGCTCTCATCTCCTGAGCCTTGAGACGACATGATTTTAGATCTGATAGGAAAACAACAAGAAAAGAAAACATGACATTTCTCCGCGATACAGTGGTCAACAGGTTCAGGTAGTATATATAGGTTTTTTTATCTCGGAGGACAAGTACATGGAAGAAAAATGGAGTACGGGAGGTGTCCTAGGTGGGCACAACCCACCTGGGCGCGCCAGGCATGCCGGGCGCGCCCTGGTGTATTGTGCTCATCAGAGGACGCTTCCTGGAAGTTTCTTTATTTCCAAAATTTTAAAATATTCCAAAAGTGACAGAAAATATTTTTGTGGATTTTTCGGAGTCTGTTTACTTACCGTATCACATACCTCCTTATTTTCACGATTCTGGAGTGTTCCACAAGGACTTTTTAATGTGCTCTTCCGGTGTCAAAGTTTGGATAATATTACTTTCAACATTAATGGGCCTACCTGAGATATAATGCTTTATTCGTTGCCCGTTAACAACCTTCGGGTTAGTACCTTCAGAATTATTTATTTTTACGGCACCAAACCGGTAAACCTCCTCAATGACATATGGGCCTTCCCATTTCGAGAGGAGTTTCCCTGCAAAAAATCTAAAACGAGAGTTGTACAAAAGAACATATTCTTTGACTTTAAACTGTCACTTTTGGATTCTTTTGTCATGCCATCTTTTAACTTTTTCCTTGAATAACTTTGCATTTTCATAAGCTTGGGTTCTCCATTCATCTAATGAGCTAATATCAAATAACCTCTTTTCACCAGCAAGTTTGAAATCATAGTTGAGTTCTTTAACTGTCCAGTATGCTTTATGTTCTAACTCAAGAGGCAAATGACAACCTTTTCCATAGACAATTTTATCGGGAGACATACCCATAGGATTTTTATATGCTGTTCTATATGCCCTAAGTGCATCATCTTATTTCATAGACCAATTCTTCCTGGACCTATTAACAGTCTTTTGCAAAACTAATTTTATTTCTCTATTGCTAAGCTCCATTTGACCACTAGACTGAGGATGACAGGGTGATGCAATTCTATGGTTAACATCATACTTAGCAAGCATTTTACGGAAAGAACCATGAATAAAGTGTGAAAACCACCATCAGTCATTAAATATGTAGGGACTCCAAACATTGGGAAAATAACTTCCTTAAGGATTTTAATAGAGGTGTTGTGACCAGCACTACTAGTTGGAATAGCTTCTACCCATTTAGTAACATAATCAACAACAACCAAAATATGTGTATATCCATTAGAGGAAGGAAAAGGTCCCATGTAGTCAAATCCCCAAACATCAAATGGTTCAACAGTAAGTGAATAATTCATAGGCATTTCTTGACGCTTACCGATATTACCAATTCTTTAGCATTCATCACAAGATGAGACATACGTACGCGCATCCTTGAAGAGTGTAGGCCAATAAAATCCAGACTGCAATACCTTATGAGCAGTTCTATCTCCACCATGATGCCCTCCATAAGCCTCGGAGTGACATTTCCGTAGGATTTGTCCTTGTTCATGCTCAGGTACACAACGTCTAATAATACTGTCTACTCCTTCTTTATAAAGATGTGGGTCATCCCAAAAGTAATGTCTTAAATTATAGAAGATTTTTTTTCGTTTGTTGGTAAGTAAAGCTAGGTCGCAAATGTTTAGCAACAATGTAATTATCATAGTCAGCATACCAAGGAGTACTATTGGCAATATTTATTGCAGCCATCTGCTCATCAGGAAAACTATCATCAATAGGTAGTGGGCCATCAAGCACATTTTCAAGCCTAGACAAGTTATCAGCTATGGGGTTCTCAGCTCCTTTTTTATTGATAATATGCAAATCAAATTCTTGTAACAAGAGGACCCAATGAATAAGTCTAGGTTTAGCATCTTTCTTTTCCATAATATATTTGATAGCATCATGATCTGTGTGAACTGTTACTTTGGAATCAACAATATAAGGTCTACACTTATCACAAGCAAACACCACTGCTAAGAATTCTTTTTCAGTAGTAGCATAATTTCTTTGAGCGCTGTCTAGAGTTTTACTAGCATAAAGAATAACATTTAGTTTCTTATCAACTCTTTGTCCTAGAACATCACCAACAGCACAATCATTAGCATCACACATAATTTCAAAAGGCAAGTTCCAATCAGGAGGTTGAACAATAGGTGCAGTAATTAAGGCTTTCTTAAGTGTTTCAAAGGCTTCTAAACAATCATCATCAAAAACAAAAGGAACATCCTTTTGCAAAAGATTAGTGAGAGGCCTAGAAATTTTAGAAAAGTCTTTAATAAATCTCCTATAGAACCTAGCATGCCCAAAGAAACTACGAATACCTTTGATGTCCCTAGGACATGGCATTTTCTCAATAGCATCAACGTTAGCTTGGTCCACTTTGATACCTCTTTTAGAAATTTTATGACCCAAGACAATGCTTTCATTAACCATAAAGTGGCACTTCCCCCAATTCAAGACAAGATTCGTTTGTTCACATCTCTGCAAAACTCGATCAAGATTTCTCAAACAATCATCAAAAGACTTCCCATAAATAGAAAAGTCATCCATGAAAACCTCAACAATCTTTTCACAAAAGTTAGAGAATATAGCAGTCATACATCTTTGAAAGGTAGCAGGTGCATTACATAAACCAAAAGGCATACGTCTATCAGCATAGGTTCCAAAAGGACAAGTAAAAGTGGTCTTTTCTTGATCAGGTTGAGAAACAAGAATTTGTGAGAAGCCAGAATATCCATCGAGGAAGCAAAAGTGTGTGTGCTTAGATAATCTTTCAACGATTTGATCGATAAAAGGCAACAGGTAATGCTCTTTTCTAGTAGCTTTGTTTAATTTTATGAAATCAATTACCATTCTATAGCCTGTAACAATTCTTTGTGGAATAAGTTCATTCTTATTATTAGGAACAATAGTAATGCCTCTTTTCTTAGGGACATAATGAACATGACTTACTCATCTACTGTCAGCTATAGGATAGATTATACCTGCTTCCAAAAGTTTTAATATCTCCGTTCTTACCACCTCTTTTATTTTCGGGTTTAACCGACATTGATGATCAACAATTGGTTTAGCATTTGGCTCCATATTAATTTTGTGCTAACATAGAGTAGGACTAATTCCCTTTAAATAATCAAGAGTATATCCAATAGCAGCTTGGTGCTTCCTTAGAACTTTCAATAATCTTTGTTCTTCATGTTCTGAAAGGTTAGCATTAATAATAACATGATATATCTTCTTTTCATCAAGATAGGCATATTTCAAAGTCTTTGGCAATTGTTTTAATTCAAACACAGGGTCACCTTTAGGTGGAGGGGGGCCTCCTAGAGTTTCAATAGGCAAATTGTGTTTAAGAAGAGGACATTGTTCAAAGAAAATCTTATCGATTTCATTCCTTGCATGCGTATGTAAATCATTTTCATGGTCTAGCAAGTATTGTTCTAAAGGATCAGTGGGTGGAACATCAATAGAAGGAAGACCAATTAATTCATGAGACTCATCACCAAAATTCATGAGACTCATCACCAAACTTGGAAAAATTAAATTCATGAGACTCATCACCAAAACTAACAACGACAGTTTGTTTCTTACAATTTATTTTAGCAATAACGGTGTTCAAGAAAGGTCTACCAAAAATAATGGGACATAAGTCATCTTGTGGAGAACCAAGAACAAGAAAATCAGTAGGGTATTTTATCCTCCCACACAAGAGTTCAACATCTCTAACAATCCCAATTGGTGATATAGTATCTCTATTAGCGAGTTTAATAGTGACATCAATGTCTTCCATTTCAGTGGGTGCTATGTCATTCATAATTTCATGGTATAAAGAGTAGGGAATAGCACTCACACTAGCACCTATGTCACATAAACCATGATAGTAATGATCTCCTATTTTAAGTGAAATAAAAGGCACGCCCACAACGGGTCTATGTTTGTCCCTTTCATTAGGTTTGGCAATTCTAGCAACCTATTCATTAAAGCACATAACATGCCGATCTACATTTTCTTCCAAGAGATCCATTACCATAGCAATATTAGGCTCTACTTTAATTTGTTCATCTGGTTTAAGTGTTCTAATACAGCTTTTGTTAACCACATTTGAAACTCTAGCATGTTCCTTAATCCTAATAGGGAAAGTTTTTTTTCAATATAAGCAGTAGGAACAATTGGATCAACATTATAAAGTATAGTTTCTTCTTTAACTGGTACCGGTTCTTTAATTTCTTCTTTAATAGGTGGGTGATATTTAAACCACTCATCTTTAGGGAGTTCAACATGGGTAGCCAAATATTCACAAAAGGAGGCTACTATCACCGAGTCAAGTCCATATTTAGTGCTAAACTTTGAAAAATCATCGATATTCATAAAGGATTTAACACAATCATACTTAAGCTTAATACCTGAATCTTTACCTTCCTCGAGTTCCCAATCTTCAGAATTGCGTTTAACTCTTTCCAAAAGATCCCACTGGAATTCAATAGTTTTCTTCATAAAGGAACCAACACAAGAAGTATCAAACATGGATCGATCATTATGAGAAAGCCGAGCATAAAAATTCTGGATAATAATTTCTCTTAAGAGCTCATGATTGGGGCACGAGTATAACATTGACTTAAGCCTCCCCTAAGCTTGAGCGATACTTTCTCCTTCACGGGGCTAAAAATTATATATGTAATTCCGATCACGATGAACTAGATGCATAAGATATTTTTTTTGGTGGAACTCCATTTTCAATCGATTCCAGTTCCAAGATCCAATATCATCGCATAGCCTATACCATGCTAATGCTTTTTCCCTCAAAGATAAAGGAAAACCCTTCTTCGTAACTTTATCCCTGGGTAGACCTGCAAGCTTAAACAATCCACATATTTGTTCCACATATATCAATTACATATCAGGATGTTCGGTTCCATCTCCTGCATAAGGATTAGCTAGCAGTTGTTCTATCATACCCGAATGGATTTCATATTCAATATTTTCAGTAGGTGCAGTTGGTTGAGGGGTAGCTAATTGTGGTTCCGGACAAGGTGAATATACCCCGAACAATCCCCTCAAAGGATTGTTTTCCAAAGTAACAAGTGATAATAAATTTCAGCATACTATATAAATGTTTCCTCACCAAATTCCACTTACCAGCAGCGCTTCATTCCCCGGCAACGGCGCCAGAAAATAGCCTCGATGACCCACAAGTATAGGGGATCAATTGTAGCTCTTTTTGATAAGTAAGAGTGTCAAACCCAACAATGAGCAGAAGGAAATGACAAGTAGTTTTCAGCAAGGTAATGTCTGCAAGTGCTGAAATTGTAAGTAGCGAGTAGTTTGATAGCAAGGTAATTTGTAACGAGTAAGTAACGACAATTGTAACAAGTATGCAGCAAGGTAGCCCAATCTTTTTGAGGCAAAGGACAGGCCAAAACGGTCTCTTATGGTCAGCAACGCGTTCTTGAGGGTACACGGGAATTTCATCTAGTCACTTTCATCATGTTGATTTGATTTGTGTTCGCTACTTTGATAATTTGATATGTGGGTGGACCGGTGCTTAGGTGTTGTTCTTACTTGAACAAACCACCTACTTATGATTAACCCTCCCGCAAGCATCCGCAACTATGAGAAAAATATTAAGAATAAATTCTAACCATAGCATTAAACTCTAGGTTCCAATCGGTCCCTTCCGAAATAGTGCATAAACTGGGGTTTAAGTTTCTCTCACTCTCGCAACCCACCATCTATTTACTACTCCACAATGCATTCCCTTAATCCAAAATATGGTGAAGTGTCATGTAGTCGACGTTCACATGACACCACTAAGGGAATTATAACATACATACTATCAAAATATCGAACACATATCAAATTCATATGATTACTTGCAACACGATTTCTCCCGTACCTCAAGAACAAAAGTAACTACTCACAAATAATGAACATTCTCATGATCAGAGGGGTATTAATATGCATAATGGATCGAAACATATAATCTTCCACCAAATAAACCATATAGTAATCAACTACAAGATGTAATCAACACTACTAGTCACCCCCGACAACAATCTATAGTTCCGAAAACAAGATTGAATACAAGAGATGAACTAGGGTTTGACATGAGATGGTGCTGGTGAATATGTTGATGGAGATTTCCCTCCCCAATATGGGAGAGTTGTTGGTGATGATGATGACGATGATTGCCCCCTTCGGGGGGGGGGGCCGGCAGAATCGCTCCGCCGGAGGGCAAAAGTGCTCCTGCCCAGGTTCCGTCTCGAGACGGCGGCGCTCGGTCCCAAAAGTATCTCCTCTATTTAGTTTTAGGTCAGAGAGGCTTATATATCAGAAGATGGGCACCAGATGTGAGACGAGGAGGCCACAACCCACCAGGGCGCGCCAGGGGGGCCTGGCGCGCCCAGGTGGGTTGTGCCCACCTGGTGGCCCCCTCTGGTGTTTATTGGCTCCAATTGTAATGCCCAGGATGCGACTATATCTCCTACGGGTCGAGGCACGAGTTAGAGACATAAGCGCATTCTGGAATGATTGCAAGCGTGGTATCTTTGCACAACTCATGTAAAGAACAGGGATGAAAGAGTAAAATAGTTGGCTTACACTCGCCACGTCACACAATTAATACAAGAGCATACATTCATCCAAATAACACAGGGTCCGACTATGAACGAAATCAAACGAGAAAAGATACCACAACCACAAGTCCTGATTGCCCCTAGTAGGAACCACTACTGATCGTCCGGATACGTTACATAGAAACGACCACGCTCTTCATCGAACTCCCAGTGAAGTTCTTGTCCATCTCCTGCGTCGTACTCTGTTGTACCTGCATCTGGTGTGTGTTGTAATCTGTGAGTCACAAGGACTCAACAATCCCATTCCCGGGTATCAAAACTAACAAAGCCTTTAGGTGTGGAGAGGTAATAAAGTGTCTGCAGCAAGCACTAAGCAAAACTAGCTTACGAATTCAGAGCGGGATGAGGATATGTGCCAACGGTCACCAAAAATGATCAATAAGTGATCCTAGCTACTCACGTTTATGCATAACCCCACTGTGTTCACTTTCCGAAAACCCCTTCGAAAAGAGACCATCACGGTACTCACACAAGTAGTGTATTCTTAAGGATATGGTGTCAAGTTATCTACAACCGGATATTAACAAATTACCATCTGCCACATAACCGCGGGCACGGCTTTCGAAAGTTCACAACCCTACCGTGTTAGGAACGCAAAATCAAGGAACATAACACCGGTTTATCGGGACCTAAGGTGGCATGAGTGGAACAAGTCACCAAGCAGAAGGCCAAGCCTTCCACCCATTACCAATATATATGTGCATTAATTTAATTAAGATATACTTGTGTTATCCCAATAAAACAAGTCCAAAACGTCCAGCAATCTTCAACTTCACCTGCAACTAACAACGCTATAAGAGGGGCTGAGCAAAAGCGTACTTAGCTAATCAACGGTTTGCTAGGAAGACGGTTAGAGTGTTTCATGGCAATATAGGAGGCTGACAAGACAAGAATAGACATCGAGGCATAACTATAGAGCGAGACTACTAGCAAGGCAAAGATAGAGGTGATATCGAGGAACGGTCATCTTGCCTGTTAAGTCCTCGATGGAATGGTAAGATGGCTCCTCAAACTCAGTCTCGACAAGATCCTTGAACTCGGTATCGGCTCCTGGCTCTACCCAACACAAGAGCACAACAACGGTACAAGATCAATCACGGTGCAATGCACAACCAACATGATGCAAGACATGTCATGGCATGCAAGTATGATGTGCATATGCATGAGGATGCTCTCGAGCCTAAAGGAGAAGATGATGTAAATGGCTTCATCTTGGGCAACCAAGCAAGCCACTGGATAGAGGGGAATTCGGTTGAAATCGATATAAAGATCATTGGAAACGGATGCACGGTTTGCAAATGACAAGCAAAACACTACACGATGCAATCTGCCAAAAATAGCAAGTTGCCCACTAAGTGACCAAGTTTAAGTATGCCACAGCACACCAACAAGCAAGCAAAAGGCATGGCAATAACATACATAACATGCTCTTCAAGAATAACCACATGGCTACTTATACAACATACTAGAACATGTCACAAACAGCATGGCAAAAGTGCAAAAGTTTATCCAGACTTAGAGAAATCTGGGCATGCTGACAGAAAACATTTTGAAGCAACTAGAGGGCCTCAAGAGAACAAGCTACATCATGGCATTATGGAAAACAAGAGCATGGATAGCTAGATCAAAACATATACCTCAAGGAACACACACTGGACAACTCTAACCATGCACAACAATGACGGTAGCATCATGGAAACATAGCATAAAAATTAACAGATTCAGCCTTAGCAGAAATTTAACATCACGATGGCATGTTAACAAGCTTGTTGCAGTCATCTCAAGGCATATCATTGCATGAAGATAAATCTATCACGTAGAGCACATCCCAATGAGCAAAACCCATGTTGACACCTAGCTCATATGACACATGGATTAATTCACACAAAAAAGACAAATGAGCAAGTCATTACAAATGACAGTACTTTTAAACAGTGACAAACATGGCATAATGCAACCTATCATGTATGCAAATGCATCCATCTTGAAGAGCACCACAAGACGAACATTTTGACATATCATACACTCCATTTGGACCAATATGCACCAAGTTACGACCTCATGAACATGCCAACATATTGTTAACAGACAACTAGTGCTGAAACAGTAACATCATGAATCAGTCTTGCAACGAAGATTAAGACATCTTGACGAACCCTATAATGCAAAAAACTGATGCCAACATGTAGAGCACTTCGAGACGAATATTTTGATATATTATGCATGCAAAACGGAGCACCGAGCACCAAGTTACGACATGTGAAAAGAGGGCAACAAATTATCACAGATTAGGGACTTAGAAGAATTTTACCCTCCAAAAATTGGATGGAGAAGTTCGGGGCGGAGGGATCCAAGCTTGGGGTGGCCATTTGGTAGGCGGAGCTGGCGGATCTGATCCACCCTCGGGTGGATCTAGATCTGGCCGGAGCGGTGCGGCGGCTCGCCGAAGTTGGGGGCGCCGGCGAGGAGGCGTGGCGCCGGGCCGACGAGGAGGTGAGCCAGCGGCGGGGTGGCGGTTCGACGCGGTGGCGGCGGAGGACGAGGCAGGTGGTGCGCGGAGGACGGGACTGGAGGAGGAGCGGCGGTGGTGCGGGTCCGGCGCGGCGATGGAGTCGGCGGCGCGCGGTGCGGGCGGCGGTGCTGCTCGGGCCGGTGGGCCCGAGTCGGGAGGAGAGAGAGGCGGTGGTAGGGTGACATGCCAAAACGTGAGTGGCTGGGAGCGGCGGCTGGACACGTCCGGCGTCGGCGGACGTGTCCGGCGGCGCGGGGAGCTCGGGACTAGGGTTTTTACCCGAAAATGGAGGGGGATGGGGCTGTTTTATAGGTAGAGGGAGCTAGGAGAGTCCAAATGACGTGCGGTTTTCTCCCACACGATCACGATCCAACGACCGAGAGGATGGTGGTGGTTAGGATGGGCTTGTGGGCTGTTGTGGAGGGGTGTTGGGCTAAGATAGAAAGGGGTTTTCAGCCCACGTGGTTAACCGTTGGAGTATCAAATGACTTCCAAACGAGATGAAACTGGACAGGCGGTCTACCGGCGATATACCAAGACCACTCGACAACTCTCGGCCCATTCCGTGGATGTTTTTAACCCACTCACAAAACAAAGACTAGATAGGTGCGATGGTGCCGCGTGGGAGAGTCGGAAACCAAAACAAACAACAGAGACGACGGAGACGATGCGACTACACACGGATGCAAGTGAGACTAAGCCAATGCAATGCACATAATGAAAATGACATGGTGACATGCAACACACGCACAAGGCAAAAACGAAGAAACCCGAAATGAAGGAAGAGCCCATAATGGAATTGATTAAGTCAACGATGAATATATTGCCATATAAGGAAGTTTTACATCCGGGGCGTTACACCAATATTTCTTAAATATTCCATAAAAAATCTCCATGGAGTTTCAGCTTGTTTGGAGTTGGCAGAATAGGTGGCCTGACGTAGCTTTTTCAGGTCCAGATTTCCAGCTGTCGGAATTCTCCCTCTTGGTGTGTACCTTGCAAATTATGAGGGAAAAGGCATTATAATTACTCCAAAAAATAATTATTGTGGATAAAAACATTGTAAATATCAGTAAGAAAACATGATGCAAAATTGACGTATCACACACCTTCAACATATACCAGGTTCCTAATCACAAATCTCATCTCCTCACAATTTACATTATTTGCCACGTGCCTCTCATTTTCATATCCCCCACTTCACAAACATTTGCCATTTTTATTTTGCCATCTTTTTCGTTTGTCGTTTTCTCGTCAGATCTGTTTTCATTTGTCCTTATGTCTTACTTGTTTACTTTGCTTGGTTGTTCATTATAATTGGGTGTTTTATTAGAAATCGTAAGGAAAGCGTTTATGGATCCTCATCCACTTGACAATCTTTTTAAAAGATCCAATTGTATTGAACCAATTGCTAGTGAATTAAGTGTACTAGATTATATTTATGAAGTTTTGCTTGAGAATCATGAATCTGAAAATCATGATGAAGTAATAAAAGAAGAAGTGATTCAGGATAGTCCCATGTATGAAAAGCATGATTGCAATGATATTATTATAAATTTTGTTAATATCAATTGTGTTAATGATATGCAAAACCACAAGCTTGGGGATGCTAATTTTGATATGTCCTCTACTTATTGCAATGATCATGATTGGGGTGATTCTTCTTGTGATCTTGAAAATTTATTTAAGCCTCATAATGATTATGATATTGCTAATAATATTTTCAATAATATTGAAAGTGGGTTTGGAGAATTCATGACTTTAGTTCATGTTAATCCTGTTGGGGATCGTAGCAGAAATTAAAAATTTTCTTATGCATCACCAAGATCTATCTATGGAGTAATCTAGCAACGAGCATAAAGGAGAGTGAGTGCATCTACATACCCTTGTAGATTGCGAGCGGAAGCGTTCAAGAGAACGGGGATGATGGAGTCGTACTCGTCGTGATCCAAATCACCGATGATCCTAGCGCCGAATGGACGGCACCTCCGTGTTCAACACACGTACGGAGCGGGGACGTCTCCTCCTTCTTGATCCAGCAAGGGGGGAGGAGAGGTTGATGGAGATCCAGCAGCACGATGGCGTGGTGGTGGAAGTAGCGGGATTCCAACAGGGCTTCGCCAAGCGCTGCGGGAGGAGGGAGATGTGTCACGGGAGGGAGAGGGGGGCGCCAGGGCTTGGGGTGCTGCTCCCATGCACCTCCCCACTATATATAGGGGTGGAGGGGGCTGGTTTCTTGCCCTCCAAGTCCATTGGGGCGTTGGCAAAGGTGGGGGAAAGAAATCCCATCATTTCCTTTCCCCACCGATTGTTATCCCCCCTTATTAGGGATCTTGACCTTATCCCTTCGGGATATGATCTTATTCCTTCTAAGGGGGGATCTTGGTGCGCCTTGACCAGGGGTGTGGGGCCTTGCCCCCACTACCCACGTTCATGTGGGTCCCCCCATGCAGGTGGGCCCCACTTCGGAACCTTCTAGAACCTTCCCGGTACAATACCGATAAATCCCGAACATTTTCCGGTGGCCAAAATAGGACTTCCTATATATAAATCTTTACCTCCGGACCATTCCGGAACTCCTCGTGACGTCCGGGATCTCATCCGAGACTCCGAACAACTTTCGGGTTTCCGCATACTTATATCTCTACAACCCTAGCGTCACCGAACCTTAAGTGTGTAGACCCTACGGGTTCGGGAGACACGCAGACATGACCGAGACGACTCTCTGGTCAATAACCAACAGCGGGATCTGGATACCCATGTTGGCTCCCACATGCTCCATGATGATCTCATCGGATGAACCACGATGTCAATGATTCAATCAACCTCGTATACAATTCCCTTTGTCTATGGTACAGTACTTGCCCGAGATTCGATCGTCGGTATCCCGATACCTTGTTCAGTCTCGTTACCGGCAAGTCTCTTTACTCGTTCCGTAACACATCATCCCGTGATCAACTCCTTGATCACACTGTGCACATTATGATGATGTCCTACCGAGTGGGCCCAGAGATACCTCTCCGTCACACGGAGTGACAAATCCCAGTCTCGATTCATGCCAACCCAACAGACACTTTCGGAGATATCTGTAGTGCACCTTTATAGCCACCCAGTTACGTTGTGACGTTTGGTACACCCAAAGCATTCCTACGGTATCCGGGAGTTGCACAATCTCATGGTCTAAGGAAAAGATACTTGACATATAGAAAAGCTTTAGCATACGAACTACACGATCTGTGCTAGGCTTAGGATTGGGTCTTGTCCATCACATCATTCTCCTAATGATGTGATCCCGTTATCAACGACATCCAATGTCCATGGTCAGGAAACCGTAACCATCTATTGATCAACGAGCTAGTCATCTAGAGGCTTACTAGGGACATGGTGTTTGTCTATGTATCCACACATGTATCTGAGTTTCCTATCAATACAATTCTAGCATGGATAATAAACGATTATCGTGAACAAGGAAATATAATAATAACCAATTTATTATTGCCTCTAGGGCATATTTCCAACAGTCTCCCACTTGCACTAGAGTCAATAATCTAGTTCACATCGCCATGTGATTAACACTCACAGGTCACATCGCCATGTGACCAACATCCAAAGAGTTTACTAGAGTCAGTAATCTAGTTCACATCAATATGTGATTAACACTCAATGAGTTCTGGGTTTGATCATGTTATGCTTGTGAGAGAGGTTGTAGTCAACGGGTCTGCAACATTCAGATCCCTATGTACTTCGCAAAACTTTATGTCATATCGTAGATGCTGCTACCACGTCCCACTTGGAGCTATTCTAAACTGTTGCTCCATTATACGTATCCGGTATCTCCACTTAGAGTTACCCGGATAGGTGCTAAGCTTGCATCGACGTAACTGTTTACGTCGAACTCCTTATCACCTCCATAACCGAGAAACATTTCCTTATTCCTCCAAGGATAATTTTGACCACTATCTAGTGATCCACTCCTGGATCACCTTTGTACCCTCTTGCCAGACATGTGGCAAGGCACACATCAGGTGCGGTACTTAGCATGGCATACCGTATAGAGCCTATGACAAAAGCATAGGGGACGACCTTCGTCCTTCCTCTTTCTTCTGCCGTGGTCAAGCTTTGAGTCTTACTCAACTTCACACCTTACAACTCAGGTAAGAACTCCTTCTTTGACTAATCTATTTTGAACTCCTTCAAAATCATGCCAAGGTGTGTGTTCTTTTGAAAGTATCATCAGACGTCTTGATCTATCTGTATAGATCTTGATGCCCAATATGTAAGCAGCTTTATCCAGGTCTTCCTTTGAAAAACTCATTTCAAAATAACCCTTTACGCTTTCCAGAAATTCAACATCATTTCGGATCAACAATATGTCATTCACATATACTTATCAGAAATGTTGTAGTGCTCCCACTCACTTTATTGTAAATACAAGTTTCTAACAAACTTTGTATACCCAAAAACTTTGAGCACTCCATCAAAGCATATATTCCGACACCGAGATGCTTGCTCTAGTCCATAGAAGGATCGCCGGAGCTAGCATATCTTTTAGCATCCTTAGGATCGACAAAACCTTTCTGATTGTATCATATACAACCTTTCCTTACGAAAATTGGTAAGGAAACTTGTTTTTCATCCATCTGCCAGATTTCATAAATGCAGCTAATGCTAACATGATTCCGACGGACTTAAGCATCGCTACGGGTGAGAAAATCTCATCGTAGTCAACTCCTTGAACTTGTGGAAAACTCTTCGCCACAAGTCGAGCTTCATAGACGGTGACATTACCGTCCACGTCCGTCTTAGTCTTAAAGATCCATTTGTCTCAATGGCTTGCCGATCATAGGGAAAGTCCACCAAAGTCCATACTTTGTTTTGATACATGGATCCTATCTCGGATTTATCGGCTTCTAACCATTTGTCGGAATATGGGCCCACCATCGCTTCTCCATAGTTCGTAGGTTCATTGTTGTCCAACAACATGACATCTAAGACAGGATCACCGTACCACTCAGGAGTAGTACTTATCCTTGTCGACCTACGAGGTTTGATAGCAACTTGATCCGAAACTTCATGATCATCATTAGTTTCCTCTTCAACAGTCGTAGGTTCCACAGAAACATCTTTCTGTGTTGCACCACTCTCCGGTTGAAGTGAGGGTTCGACAACCTCATCAAGTTCTATCTTCCTCCCACTCAAATCTTTCGAGAGAAACTCCTTCTCGAGAAAGGACCCATTCTTAGCGACAAACATTTTTGTCCTTGGATCTGAGATAGAAGGTATACCCAACCATTACCAGTGGGTATTCCATGAAGATGTATTTGTCCGCTTTGGGTTCGAGCTTTTCCCGGCTGAAGCCATAAACATCGCAGCCCCAAACATTAAGAAAACGACAACTTTGGTTTCTTGCCAAACCATACGACGTCGTCTCAACGGACTTAGATGGTGCCCTATCTAAAGTGAATGCAGCTGTCTCTAATGCATAACCCCAAAATAACAGCGGTAGATCGGTAAGATACATCATAGATCACACCATATCTCATAAGGTTCGATTACGATGTCCGGACACACCATTACGCTGTGGTGTTTCAGGTGGCTTCAACTGTGAAACATTTCCACAATGTCTTAAGTGATTGCCAAACTCATAATTCAGAAAATATCCCCTTGATCAGATCGTGGGAACATGATCTTCTTGTTATGATGATTCTTAATCTTCACTCTGAAATTGTTTGAACCTTTCAAACGTTTCAGACTTTTGCTTCATTAAGTAAATATACCATATCTACTCAAATCGTCAGTGAAGATGAGAAAATAACGATATCCACCACACGCCTTAATTCTCATTGGATCACATACATCAGCATGTATGATTTCCAACAAGTCACTTTCCCGTTTCATTGTACCTGAACACGGGATCTTAGTCATCCTGCCTAAGAGGCATGGCTTGCATGTGTCAAGCGATTCAAAATCAAGTGACTCCAAACATCCATCAGCATGGAGTTTCTTCATGCATTTTATGCCAAAATGACCTAAGCGGCAGTGCCACAAGAAAGTGGTACTATCATCATTAACTCTACATCTTTTTGGCATTAATATTATCATCATGTGTATTACTATGATCGAGATTCAACAAACCATTGGGTGCATGACCATAAAGGTATTATTCATGTAAACAGAATAACCATTATTCTCTGACTTAAATGAATAACCGTATTGCAATGAACATGATCTAATCATATTCATGCTCAACGTAGACACCCGATAACATTTATCTAGGTTCAACACTAATCTCGAAAATAGAGGGAGTGTGCGATGGTGATCTTATCAACCTTGGAAACACTTCCAACACACATCGTCACCTCACCCTTAGCTAGTCTCCGTTCAGTCCGTAGCTTTGGCTTCAAGTCACTAATAATAGCAACTGAACCGGTATCCAAAACCCAGGTGCTACAAGGAGTACTACTATGGTACACATCAATAACACGTATATCAAATATACTTTGTTGAAGTTGCCAGCTATCATATCTACCATGTATTTGGGGTGGTTTCGCTGTCATATGACTGTTCCCCTTACAATAGAAGCACTTAGTCTCGAGGTTTGGGTTTAACCATGGGTTCCTTCATCAGAGCGACAACTGGTTTGCCATCCATGAAGTTTCCCTTCTGGCCCTTGCCCTTTTGAAACCAGTGGTCTTTGTTAAACCATCAACACTTGATGCTCCTTCTTGATTTCTACTTTTGCGGTCTTAAGAACCGCTAATAGCTCCGGGATCATCTCCATCCTTTGCATGTCATAGTTCATCACGAAGTTCTAGCAGCTTGGTGATAGTGTCTAGAGAATTCCGTCAACCACTATCTCACCTGGAAGATTAACTCCCACTTGGTTCAAGTGATTTTAGCACCCAGACATTCTGAGCACATGCTCACAAGTTGAGCTATTCTCCTCCATCCTTTTTGGCAAAAGAACTTGTCAGAGGTCTCATACCTCTCAACACGGGCATGAGCCTGAAAACCCAATCTCAGCTCTTAGAACATCTCATATGTTCTATGACGTTCAAAACGTCATTGGAATCCCGATTCTAAGCCGTAAAGTATGGTGCACTAAACTATCAAGTAGTCATCAGGACGTGTCTGTCAGGTGTTCACAACATCCACAGACAACGTTGTAGGGGTTTGCACATCGAGCGGTGCATCAAAGACGTAAGCTTTCTGTGTAGCAGTGAGGACACTCCTCGGACTACGGACCCAGTCCGCATCATTGCTTACAATATCTTTCAACTTAGTCTTTCTCTAGGATCGTATTAAACAAGAGCTACAACGCAGTTATTGGTCTACAACATAATTTGCGAAGACAACTTAGACTATTGTTCATGACAATGAAGTTCATCTAATGAACTCCCACTCAGATAGACATCTCTCTAGTCATCTAAGTGATACATGATCCGAATCGACTAGGCCGTGTCCGATCATCACGTGAGACGGACTAGTCATCAACGGTGAACATCTTCATGTTGATCGTATCTTCTATACGACTCATGTTCGACCTTTCGGTCTTCCGTGTTCCGAGGCCATGTCTGTACATGCTAGGCTCGTCAAGTCAACCCTAAGTGTATCGCGTGTGTAAATCTGGCTTACACCCGTTGTATGCGAACGTTAGAACCTATCACACCCGATCATCACGTGGTGCTTCGGAACAACGAACCTTAGCAACGGTGCACAGTTAGGGGGAACACAATTCTTGAGATTTTAGTGAGAGATCATCTTATTCACTACCGTCGTTCTAAGCAAATAAGATGTAAAACATGATAAACATCACATGCAATCAACTAGTGACATGATATGGCCAATATCATCTTGCTCCTTTGATCTTCATCTTCGGGGCTCCATGATAATCATCGTCACCGGCATGACACCATGATCTCCATCATCATGATCTCCATCATCGTGTCTTCATGAAGTCGTCTCGCCAAACATTACTTCTACTACTATGGCTAACGTTTAGCAATAAAGTAAAGTAATTACATGGCGTTATTCAGTGACACGCAGGTCATACAATAAATAAGACAACTCCTATGGCTCCTGCCGGTTGTCATTCTCATCGACATGCAAGTCGTGATTCCTATTACAAGAACATGATCAATCTCATACATCACATATATATCATTCATCACATCCTTTTGGCCATATCACATCACACGTCACATGCTGCAAGAACAAGTTAGACGTCCTCTAATTGTTGTTGCAAGTTTTTACGTGGCTGCTATAGGTTTCTAGCAAGAACGTTTCTTACCTACGCCAAAACCACAACGTGATATGCCAATTTCTATTTACCCTTCATAAGGACCCTTTTCATCGAATCCGATCCGACTAAAGTGGGAGAGACAGACACCCGCTAGCCACCTTATGCAACTAGTGCATGTCAGTCGGTGGAACCTGTCTCACGTAAGAGTACGTGTAAGGTCGGTCCGGGCCGCTTCATCCCACTATGCCGCCGAATCAAGATAAGACTAGTAACGACAAGTAAATTGACAAATCCACGCCCACAACTACTTTGTGTTCTACTCGTGCAAGAAACTACGCATAGACCTAGCTCATGATGCCACTGTTGGGGATCGTAGCAGAAATTAAAAATTTTCTTATGCATCACCAAGATCTATCTATGGAGTAATCTAGCAACGAGCATAAAGGAGAGTGAGTGCATCTACATACCCTTGTAGATTGCGAGCGGAAGCGTTCAAGAGAACGGGGATGATGGAGTCGTACTCGTCGTGATCCAAATCACCGATGATCCTAGCGCCGAATGGACGGCACCTCCGTGTTCAACACACGTACGGAGCGGGGACGTCTCCTCCTTCTTGATCCAGCAAGGGGGGAGGAGAGGTTGATGGAGATCCAGCAGCACGATGGCGTGGTGGTGGAAGTAGCGGGATTCCAACAGGGCTTCGCCAAGCGCTGCGGGAGGAGGGAGATGTGTCACGGGAGGGAGAGGGGGGCGCCAGGGCTTGGGGTGCTGCTCCCATGCGCCTCCCCACTATATATAGGGGTGGAGGGGGCTGGTTTCTTGCCCTCCAAGTCCATTGGGGCGTTGGCAAAGGTGGGGGAAAGAAATCCCATCATTTCCTTTCCCCACCGATTGTTATCCCCCCTTATTAGGGATCTTGACCTTATCCCTTCGGGATATGATCTTATTCCTTCTAAGGGGGGATCTTGGTGCGCCTTGACCAGGGGTGTGGGGCCTTGCCCCCACTACCCACGTTCATGTGGGTCCCCCCATGCAGGTGGGCCCCACTTCGTAACCTTCTAGAACCTTCCCGGTACAATACCGAAAAATCCCGAACATTTTCCGGTGGCCAAAATAGGACTTCCTATATATAAATCTTTACCTCCGGACCATTCCGGAACTCCTCGTGACGTCCGGGATCTCATCCGAGACTCCGAACAACTTTCGGGTTTCCGCATACTTATATCTCTACAACCCTAGCGTCACCGAACCTTAAGTGTGTAGACCCTACGGGTTCGGGAGACACGCAGACATGACCGAGACGACTCTCTGGTCAATAACCAACAGCGGGATCTGGATACCCATGTTGGCTCCCACATGCTCCACGATGATCTCATCGGATGAACCACGATGTCAAGGATTCAATCAACCTCGTATACAATTCCCTTTGTCTATGGTACAGTACTTGCCCGAGATTCGATCGTCGGTATCCCGATACCTTGTTCAGTCTCGTTACCGGCAAGTCTCTTTACTCGTTCCGTAACACATCATCCCGTGATCAACTCCTTGATCACACTGTGCACATTATGATGATGTCCTACCGAGTGGGCCCAGAGAAATCCCACTATCTTGGAATATTATAAGACTTTTATGCATGTGGATCATGAAGAAAAAAAATATGTGATGGTTATATTGTTCAATTTGAGTATGATCTTACATACAATTATTATGAGAGAGGAAAATATGGTTCTAGAAATCTTCGTATTACTAAATTACCTCTCTTGATGCTTAAATTTTCAAAGTTTTATTCTTCCTTGCATGTGCTGGTTTTTGTTTGCCTTGATAATTTGTTTGCTTATAAAATGCCTATGCATAGGAAGTATATTAGACTTAGATGTGTTTGTCATGTGTTTCATGATGCTCGTTTTGTGCTTCAATTCTTGTCTTTCATGTGAGCATCATTGAAATCCCAAGCCTATCTCAATGGCTATAAAGAAAGATCTTGTTGGGAGGCAACCCAACGAACAATTTTTTTTTTTGCTTTTTATTTCAGTTCTTGTGTAAATACCATTTAATAACTCTGGTTATATGTGTTTTTGTGCTTTGAATAAAGGTTTGTGCCAAGCAAAGCCTTATTATCGTGTTGGGTGTTAGTACATTTAATCTTACTGAAAAACAGAAACTTTTGCGCTCACGAGAAAAAAATCTCATTTTTAACATAGTGATTTCTGGTTGATTCTTTTTGCAGAAGATTAATATACAAATTTCCCACGTGGACCTATTTTTTTCAAGATTTTTAGAGTTACAAAAGTATTCAAAACTTCCACATTGCTACAGACTGTTCTATTTTTGACAGATTCTGTTTTTATTCTGTTATGTGCTTGTTTTAATGTTTCTATGGCTTTCTTTGATGAGCTTTTGCCATAGAAAAGTTGGAATATAGTAGATACAATACAAATACAAAATATGAATGGGTTTGTTACAACACTTATAATAGTGATTTGTTTTCTTATACTAACGGATCTTACGAAAGTTTTGTTGAGTTTTGTGTGATTGAAGTTTTCAAGTTTTGGTTTATCTTAAGATGGATGAAGGAATAAGGAGTAAGAAGAGTCTAAGCTTGGGGATGCCCCGGCATCCCAAGCCATTATCTAAAAGAGAAGCAAGCAACTAAGCTTGGGGATGCCCCCGAGTGGCATCCCCTCTTTCTTCTAACGACCATCGATATTTTACTCGAAACTATATTTTAATTCGTCACATGATATGTATTTTGCTTGGAGCATCTAGTATGATATGTGTCTTTGCTTGTTTTCTTTTTTCTTTTTAAGTTATCAATCCTTGATTTACACACCTACTAGAGAGAGCCAAAAGTATGCCATGACTTGTTAGAATAGCTCTCTATGCTTCACTTAAATTTTTATGAGCTATGGATTTGCTCTAGTGCTTCATTTATATCTTTTTGAGCACGGTGTGCTTTAGTATTTTTGAAGAAATACTCTTGTGCTTCACTTAGATTTATTTGAGAGTTAGTAAATTTTTAAGAATTCTCTCTTGCTTCACTAAATTATTTTCAGAGAAAAAAAAGTATGCTCATGATCTTCACTTATATTTGTTTGAGCTTATCAAAAGCAATACATGAAAATTAGTTCCAAAGTGATAGATATCCAAGAAGGATATAATAAAAACTCTCATGAAGATCGTTGCACAAAATAAACTTGATCCCTTGTAATAGTGTTGAGACATGATGATATGATATGTGTGTCATGTTAATGAGTAATTATGCTTTAGTATGAATATTAGTGTTAAAGTTTGTGATTCCCTATGCAAGCACGAAAGTCAATAATCATGCAATGAAATTACATCCTACTTGTGGTGCATTAATTGGTGTTATTTATGTTCAATGCTCGCTTATGAGATTATTCGTTTCATGGTTGGTCACTTCCCAGTCTTTTGCTAGCCTTCATTTTGCACTAAGTATGATCACTACTTGTGCATCCAAAATCCTTTATCCTGATTTTGCCACATCAGTCCACCATACCTACCTATATGCGTATTCCCTTTCCCTTCGAAGAAAATTTGTATGTGCAATCTCTAATTTCCAAAATTAATTTGCCTTTTGTGTGCCCGTACCGCTCGCGAGGCGGTGAGGGGTGGCCAATATTTTCCATGCTAGATGTGTTATTCTCACGATGGGTGTTTATTCACTTGTCATTGCACGAGAGTAAGGCAAAGGTATTAGGGATGCCCAGTCCCGAAATGAAAAACAATTTACTTTATATTGTCAAATAATAAATTCCTTGGAAAGTGTTGGTATGGAAGGCAACCGTGGATTCGGCTAGCCATGGCTTGTGAAAGTTTGGTGGAAAAGGAATAAACTTTATTGTATGTTTGGGAACCGCCTATGATATATCTAGCATGGAAAGTGTTGGGAACCTTAAGTCATTTTCGTTGGTGGGAAAAGTATGCCTCCCAAAATAATTTTATCTCTCAATTTAAGCTTTGAGCTCTAGCACCTCTACAAATCACTACTTCCCTCTGCGAAGGGCCTTTCTTCTACTTATGTAATTTTTATTTTTGAATTTGAGTCTCCATCTTCTCTTATAAAGCACCAACTAGGAAAAACTATGATTGTACTTGAGCATTGGGTGTAACTAATATGCGAATGTGTTTCATGAATGGATCAATGGTTGAGCATGATGGGCTGGGGATAACTTATTTTAGCATTGCTATTTTGAAAGACATGGTTGCATGTTGATATGCTTGAGTATTTAAATCTCATGTCAAAACTAGACTATTGCTTTGAACCATATAAAAGTCCAAATGTCCATGCTATAAAGAAAAGAATATGATATGACATGATAGGCAGCATTCCACATCAAAAATTGTGTTTTTATCATTTACCTACTCGAGGACGAGCAGGAATTAAGATCGGGTATGCTGATACATGTCCAACGTATCTATAATTTTTTATTGCTCCATGTTGTTATATTATCATTCTTGGATGTTTTACAATAATTTATAGTAATTTTATAACATTTTTGGTACTAACCTATTGACATAGTGCCAAGTGTCAGTTGATGTTTTCTACATGTTTTTTACATCGCGGGAAATCAATATCAAATGGAGTCCAAACACCGCGAACTTTTTGGAGATTTTTTATGCGCCAGAAGACACCCAATGGGCCAGAGCTGCACCTTGGGGGCGCCCCGAGGGGGGTACAACCCACCAGGGCGCGCCCAGGTGGGTTGTGCCCACCTCGATGGCCTCCCGCACCGCCTCTTTTCTCTATAAATACTCAGACATTCCAGAAACACTAGAGGAGTGGAGGAAATTCTATTCCAGCCGCCGCAAAGTCCAGAACCACCAGATCCAATCTAGACACCATCACAGAGGGGTTCACCATCTCCATTGGCGCCTCTCCGATGATGCGTGAGTAGTTCCTTGTAGACCTACGGGTCCGTAGTTAGTAGCTAGATGGCTTCCTCTCTCTCTCTCTCTCTCTCTCTCTCTCTCTCTCTCTCTCTCTCTCTCTCTCTCTCTCTCTCTCTCTCTCTCTTGATTATCAATACACTGGTCTCTTGGAGATCCATATGATGTAACTCTTTTGCGGTGTGTTTGTTGGGATCCGATGAACTTTGAGTTTATGATGAGATCTATCTTTTTATATCCATGAAAGTTATTTGAGTCTTCTTTGATATCTTATATGCATGATTTCTTATAGCCTCGTATTTCTTCTCCGATATTTGGGTTTTGTTTGGTCAACTTGATCTATTTATCTTGCAATGGGAAGAGGTGCTTTGTAGTGGGTTCGATCTTACGGTGCTTGATCCCAGTGACAGAAGGGGAACCGACATGTAAGTATAATTGCTACTAAGGATAAAACGATGGGGTCTATTTCTACATAAATAGATCTTGTCACATCATGTCATCGTTCTTATTGCATTACTCCATTTTTTCATGAACTTAATACACTAGATGCATGCTGGATAGCGGTCGATGTGTGGAGTAATAGTAGTAGATGCAGGCATGAGTCGGTCTACTAATGTTGGACGTGATGCCTATATAATGATCATTGTCTGGATATCATCATGATTATTTGAAGTTCTATCAATTGACTAATAGTAATTGTTTTCCCACCGTTTGCTATTTTCTCGAGAGAAGCCACAAGTGAAATCTATGGCCCCGGGGTCTCTTTCTCTATTATTTGCCTTTGCGATCTATTTTCCTTTGCTTTTATTTTCAGATCTATTAAAACAAAAACCCAAAAATACCTTACTGCAATTTATCTTATTTGGCGTTCGATCTATCAATATTTACAACTCTATCACGTCTATTACCCGAAAGGGATTGACAACCCCTTTTACACGTCGGGTTGCGAGTATTTGTTATTTGTGTGCATGTGTTATTTAAGTTGTGTTGCTTGTTTCTCCTACTGGTTCGATAACCTTGGTCTCATCACTAAGGAAAATACCTACCGCTGCTATACTGCATCATCCCTTCCTCTTTGGGGTAATACCGGCGTAGTTCTAGCAGACATCAGATGCCCAACACGAGTCTACAAGAATAAAGTTGCATAGTAGACATCAAGCTCTTTTCTGGTGTTGTTGCCGGGGAGGTGAGTGCTTGAAGTCATATCTGTAGATCTTGCAATTGAATATTTTTGTTTCTTGTTTTATCACTAGTTTGGTTCTGTAAAAGAAAACTACAAAAAAATGCAACTGAGGTTGCCTCATATTATTTGTCTTTATCATGTCTTTCTTGAAAATGATGGAAAGGAAAACTATGCTCAATTGATAGAAGAATTAAATAAAATGTTTGGCATAAATGATGAGCATGATTTAAATGTTATTAGTATTAATTCTATGAATATCTGAAATACTTATGATGATTGCTCTGATCAAGATAAAAATGTTTCTTCTAAGCATGTCAATTTTGGTGGAGTGCATGAAGTTTGAGATGGTGTGACTTATAGGGATGATAGATTTTGTAAGAATTATAAACATGATAGAACCATTTTTTTGCTCAAAGTGATACATGCATTTGCTACAAAATTATGTTCTCTTTGTCCTATTACTTGTGACCTTTGCAACAAGGTTGGTTATCTTAATTTCCAATGCAAAGTTTTTCATGATCGAATCATGGCCAAATATTGAAATGACTTGACCACCCTGGAACTTTATAATGAGCTTTTTCAATTTTTGGGGAGTGAAGAATTGACACATAAAAATAGTTGGTTTGAAGTATTCAGTCTCACATATGACATTGAAACTAATCTAAAAGATATCTATATGTTTTGCATGGTAAATTGCAATGAAAATGCTTATATTGCCAACAATGGAAAGATAGGAAAACCAATAGAATATAAAAGAAATACTAATGAAAGGGTAAAGATTTCAAATTCCCTCTTATTGTCTCTCATGATGAAATAGGTGACAAGAAGGAGCTCCATATTCAACCAATCTCATCAATAAGAAGCTCGGAAAATTTTATTAAACCCACACAGGATGTGGGGAAGAAGAAGAAAAGAAGAAGTAGTAGAGGTAAAAAGGTACCTCTCCCAAATAATGTTGCTCCTATCATTGTTGTGCCTCATGAGAATGAATCAAAAATAATTGTGGAAGTTGATACAGTTGATGATGATATTGCTTCTTCGTCTTATGGCACAATGTCAAAAAGAACTATTGATGATGATTTAGTTATGCCTATTGCTTGTTGTGATGATTATGATTGGGAAGATAATGATACTACTTGGCACCAACTTGGGAAATTATGATGATAATAATAGTTGTACTATTCGTGCTATTAATACTATTAATGATGGGAGTGATTATGCTTATGATACTGTCGGTGGAAACGACACTTATGGGATCACTGGAATCCCTTCTACGGTTGGCGGGCGCGAGGTTGTGCAAAGAGTAGGTCTAAGAGCCAGTACAGAGATCGTTTACCCAGGTTCGTGCCGCGAGAATGCGTAATACCCTAGTCCTGCTTTGGTGTGTATTTGAGTGTTCTTGAGTTCTTGAACTAGCTATGGTGCATGCCTAGTCCAAAAGATCCGAATCCTCCTCCAGTATGCCTCGGGCCTCCTTTTATAGTCAAAAAGGGGATGCCAAAGTGGCACACAGGAGGTGGAAAGGTATACATTGTACAAGCTAATCTCAGGCTATTACGGGACAAGACGCATTAAATGCGCTACTTAGGTGTCCACTTGCTTTATCGGGGATGGGACGGATACCTGTCCCATCCGCTGCCGCTCCGTTTGGTTACGACACTTGTCCAAGCCAACAGGGCAAGCAGCTGAGATGGCACGGTGGTAGGGTCTTCACAAAGATCTGCATGCCACCACGCAGGTGCTTGACTAGCTGGACCAGGAACCATGTACTGCCACGTGGGTACCTGCCTGGGCTAGTGGGTCGGCAACCGAGTTGGGGCGACGATGGAGCGGCAAGGGCTTGCCACAGTCTTCCGTCTGTTCCCGGCAAGGGTCTTGCCGGGGCCTCTGTGAGCGTCCTCGGCAAGAGGCTTGCCGGGGCTTCGGGGGTGTCTTCGGCCAGGTGCCTTGTCGGGGCCTCGTGGGCATCCTCGGCAAGGAGCCTTGGGGTCGCCTTGTCTTCAGGTTCTCATCTTAGGATTCATAGACCCTTGTCTTTACAAAGATATGCATGCCATCACGTGAGCACTTCCCGAGCTTTGGTTCCAACAATGTTGATGATGTCGGAGTTCCTAGGCTCAAGGGTGGCTGCAACGGAGGCGTTGGGTGAGTTGCCGTGGCAAGGGTCTTGTCGGGGGAAGCCCATCTTTCTTGCTTGGCCTTCTTGTGCCACTGTCTTGACGCTGCTCTGGTAGTCTTGTGCTTCGGTTTCCCTCCTCTGCCCTTGTTATGTGTGGCCGTAGGCATGGCTCTGACAGCCCGTGCGCAAGTAAGGAGTACAAAGGAGCGCCCCTACTTCTGTTCACCAACAGGAGCCCCCGGGCCTGGGCCATACATAAGCGCGACGCGTTGTTGGCCTAGGCCCGGAACGGAGCGCGGGCAGTGGGGCCGGATTCTTTTTACTGCAGTAACTTCTCCGGTGATTGCGCTCCTCCATGATCTGCGCATGGCATGGGGATCGTGCGTGGGGTGATCGCAGCATGCTTGCGTCATCTCGTGGTTCCAAATATTAAAGAGGCGGTTCGTGTTCTCATAAAAAATATAGGAAGTTGCCTGGGCGCGATTCATTTACTAAGTGGACTCGGGTCGCCCCACGATCACAGGGCGTGAAACGGTCGTACCACATGCCATCTGAACCCTGATCCGCCCGCCACGTGCCCCTCATGCATCGGGAAGGGCAGGCGGCGAACTCAGAGGGCGCAGGCTTTAACGCTGGGGCGGGGGGCCGGGCACCGCTGATTGGAGTAGCGGGTCGGTCTTGCGTCTCCAATGATTGGACTGGTCGATCCGGGTGGTCGCCCTCCTATAAAGAAAGGGAGAGGGACAGTGCTCTCCCCCCACTCCACTCATCCTCTTCCAGTCCGATCCTCTTCCTTTCCAAGCCATGCCGAGAGGGCGTGGCAGTGGTCGTGCCCCTGCGGAGGCGACCAGGTCTTCCTCTCGTCAGAGGTTGGCGGCGGTCAAAGAAGAGCCGGACACCCAAGACGAGGGCCATGCTAGAGGCAGAGGCGCCAGCCGGAGTCGTGGTCGGCGAGGCGGTCGAGGCAGAGGCGGGCGAGGACGGGAGACACCCGCATCATCATCATCTCCGTCTCCATCTCCTCCGCCGTCTCTTCCTCCTTCACCACGCGGCCATATCGGGGACACGGCGCTAGAGTTCATTTTACAACTGCGCGAGCCGCCGCGCAGTCGCCTTCGTCTTCCCGAAGCGTTCGCGAGGGTGTTGGAGGTCGACCAGTCATCGAGGTTGAGGCTTCGCATGGAGGGGTGTTGCAATGGCGCCATGTGGGTGAACACCAAGTTCCCCGCTCCTCATGTAATGCTCCTCCGCCGAGGGTGGAAGACCTTCGCGCGTGCCCACTTCTTGATGAAGGGGCACGTCCTCTGCTTCAAGTTAGCAGAGAGCGATCTACTCTCCGTCAAGCTCTTCGGGCGCTCAGGACATAGGCTAGGGTGCTATGCGGAGAACTCGACTGATGACGAAAACTCCTCCCCGAGCGACAGTGATCGGGAGGATAGCGACAGCGACGACGAGCGCAGCAGGCGGGAGGATGACGGGTCCGACTAGGCGTCGGACACACCGTCCCTGGGTGATGCTGACAGCACCATCATCTGCATCGCCAACGCCTTGAACTTCTCGGGGTCGCCTCCTTGGGCGGCTAGCGTTGGGAAGCCGGAGAAGACGAAGAAGGTGGGCAGCGGCCATCATGTTAGAGTACGCGTGCATCAAATGCCTTCCTCGCGTGCTGCATGCCCGCTGCCTCATCTTTCGGCTCTTCTCCCGGCGCCATCATCACCAGCCTTCTTCGGGACGGCCACCAGGATGTTATCTTGGTGCTTTCTGCTGCTCGCGCTTTGCTTAGGCGCTCCTTTCACCCTTTTGCTATCTTGTTCCATTTCCTGAGGAGAGGGGCAAGAAAGGGATTACGGGCATCTTATCTCTTTTCAGTTTTTAAGCCTATGGGCCTTTGTAAGATTTAAATCTTGTACTCCCCTTGCTCATGTATGCATTCCGTATGAATTGTACTTGTTTACAACGTATTAATGGACAGAAGGGTGTTTGCCGGGTTTCTTTTGTGTGTGGGCAGGGTCCACACCAAGGAACGGATCCTTGTTATCTTAAGATAAACAGCGTACACCGGCAATAGGCCTTGCCGTCTTCCAGCTGTATTGCTTGACCACATTCACGCCCTTGGCGGAAGTAGGAGCAGAGTAGGATTAGGCCCTTCGTCTGCTCCTTTCCCATCACACTACAACCGAGTTCCGGTCCACAACAAAGTTTGTCTGACGCAGGAAAAAAAGGAGCATGATGGTATAAGAGCGAGCGACGTCTCGTACGTTCAAGTTTCATACGGAAGTAAGGAGTGGGGGATGAAAGACTCATCTGGTGTTGTAGCCCCGGGAAACCTTGTTTTGCCGTGGTCGGATCCTTGGATCTGCAGTCCCCGGCAACCTTGGTTCACCGGGGTCGGAGCGTCGGCCTATCCTATTTCTTCCAGACAGCTCAGCAAAAATGTCCACACATCCTGTAAACAAAAAAGGATGGAAAAGAACAGAGAGACGCACACTCGAGCTCTATGCTAGGGGTTAGTCGCCGCCAACACTACTAGGAAAAGGCCTACTAATGGCGCACCTAATTTGGCAATTAATGGCGCATTAGTGGTTGATACGTCCAAAACGTATCTATAATTTCTGCTTGCTCCATGCTTCTTTTGTGTGATATTGCTATGATATTGATGCACTTCCATACACTTTTGATCATATTTGGACTAACCTATTAACTCAGTGCACCACAGTGCCAGTTCCTGTTTTCTGCTGTTTTTCTATTTCAGGTTTCCCCCATATTAAAAGTGCTCCAAAAATTCCAGGAAAAATACTGGAAAAATCAGCGTACAGGAAGCTTCGCGAAGAACCAAAGATGGGCCAGAGGGGAGCCAGGGGAGGCCCAGGCAGCCACCTGGCGCGGCCCCACCCCTGGCCGCGCCAGGGGGGCGCCTGGGGCCCCTGCTCCGCCTCTGGCTACCCCCCTTCGCATATATATCCCTCTCATCCCGAAACCCTCAAGGACAGAACCCTTTTTCGCGATCTCGCCTCTGTTCCGCCGTCGCAGCGCTTCCAAGATCGGGAGCATCAAGAGAACTCTTCCCGGCACCCTGCCGGAGGGGAGAACCACCACCGGGAGCTTCTCCACTACCATGGACGCTCCCCGGATGAGTCGTGAATAGTCCACCTTGGACCATGGGTCCATGATCAGTAGCTATGTGATGTTCTCCTCCCCTCTTTGCTCTTCATGGTTTAGACCTCGTGAGCTGCCCTACATGATCGAGGCACATATGTAATCTTTCTGCTGTTGTTTTGCTGAGTTTGCTGGGATCTGATGGATTGTGAGACTATGTTCAGATTGTGTTTGAGTAATATATTTGATTCACCTCTTTTATGTCTTTGTTCCTGAGTAATTCTTGCATGTTCTCCGTTGCTGTTTATTGCTTTGGCCAAGTAGTAGGTAGTAACTCCAAGAGGGAGCGTTATGCTTGATTGTGGGTTCATGCCCCCTGATGACTAGCTTGAGTGACAGAAATATGAGTCTAGGGGATGTGCTGTTGCCACAAGGGAGAAAACAACGGTGCTTGTACTTACGGGTGCAAGGATTGTTTACTTTACGCAAAGTTCTTTTAATGCAGTTGTCTGTTGCTTTGAGTTTACACTTTGGGTGGGATTCGCAATTTAATACCAGCGAGATGTTATGGATAGATATCTCAAGGTGGATGATTAGTAGTAGATGCAGATGGATTTCGGTCTACTTGCCTTGGCGTACCGCCCATGCTTTTGAGCCTCTACCTTTCTTTGCAGCATAGTTAGCATTGGTTTGCGCAAATAATCCTGTCAATTGCCCAGCTGTAATTTGTTTACCTCGCTTTGTTGTTTTATCGTCTTTTGGGAGAGAGACATCACTAGTGAACATCATGGGACCCCGGTCCATATTACCACCGCTGATCACACCTTCTATTTACTTCCTGTTTTTATTTCCTAGTTGCAGTCACAGCTATCATTATTATCTCTTGTGTTTGATCCTTTGTAAACAACAAGGCCGGAGGGATTGACAACCTCTCTATACTCGTTGGGAGCAAAGTTATTTGTATCTGTGTGCAGGTCCCGTCAACCGCTAAGTTTCTGGCGCCGTTGACACCTACTTGTCGACCCTCGAAGTCTCACGGGATTCGATCCTTGGTATCTTTGCCAAGGGAAATTTGCCGCTACGCTACATCTCAACCTTCCACTTGGGGTAACCAACGAGGGGCGAGAAGCCATCAAGCAAGTTTCTGGCGCCGTTGCCGGGGACTCCACTCTTCAAGATAGGGGAGTTGCACTCTATGTTTTATCTTTGCTTTTTAGTCTTGTTAGTTTACCTTTCAGTTTTTGCTTTAGTGTCCCTTACCAAAAATCACAAAAATAGTTATCTTGCTTGCTGCTGCTATGGGTTCCACCGAGAACACCAAGTTGTGTGACTTCACTAGTCATAACAACAATGACTTTATCTGCACGCCTATTGCTACACCTGTCACTTCAGCACCTTATTATGAGATTAAACCTGCTTTGCTGAACCTAGTTATGAAAGATCAATTCTCCGGTGCTGGAGATGATGCTGCTTTGCACTTAAATAATTTTGTTGAGCTCTGTGATATGCAAAAGTACAAAGAAGTAGATGGTGATATTGTTAAGCTTAAGCTTTTTCCTTTCTCCTTGAGAGGAGGAGCTAAAATCTGGTTTCAATCCATGCCTAGGAATAGTATAGATTCTTGGGACAAGTGCAAGGATGCCTTTATTGGGAAGTACTATCCCCCTGCTAAAATTATCCAATTAAGGAGTAACATAATGAATTTTAAACAATTGGATAATGAACACGTTGCCCAAGCTTGGGAACACATGAAATCTCTTGTCAAGAACTACCCTACTCATGGTTTGACTACTTGGATGGTTATCCAAACTTTTTATGCAGGCTTGAACTTTACCTCGCGGAACTTGTTAGATTCGGCCGCGGGAGGAACCTTTATGTCAACTACACTTGATGCTGCCACGAAGCTTCTCGACGAGATGATGACCAATTATTCCCAATGGCACACCGAACGCGCTCCAACAGGTAGGAAGGTAAACTCTGTCGAGGAGATTTCCTCCCTAAATGAAAAAGTTGACTTGATCATGTCTCTACTTTCCAAGCAATCTTCTATTGATCCTCATGATGTTCCTTTAAATTCTTTGATTGCTCAAGATCAAGTAGATGTGAACTTTATCTCTAGAAACAATTTCAATAACAATGCTTATAGGAGTAATTTTGGTAGAAACCCTAGACCGTTCCCCTCTAATTCCTATGAGAACAACAATGCTTATCCTAGCACCAAGAACTCCACTTCTGAACTAGAGATTATGCTTAAAGACTTCATCACTACCCAAAAGGCCTTCAATAAGAGTGTAGAAGAAAAACTAGACAAACTAGATAATCTCTCTTCGAAGGTAGACAATTTAGCCCCTGAGGTAGAGTTGCTTAAAATTAGAACTTCTCCTCTTGAGGAGAGGAAGACCACTCCTATGAATGCTATTCAAGTGCAAATTAATGAAAACATTAGGATGATGGCTAAACTTAAAGAGAGATGGGCTAGAGAAAAGGAGGAAGAAGATAGAATTAAGAGCCTTCCTACCCACCACATTGTTGCTACTATCCAAGTTGTTGAGGATATCCAAACTCTTAGCACCCAATGCACTCCTAGTCCCATTGGACCTATTAATGGTGATGCTATGACCTCAACCGTAGAAGAAGAAACTCCTATAACCATAGAAGCTACCAAACAAGTGAGCCTAAAGGACACCACTACCACTTTACTTGATAGTAGTGACCTTGATTTTGATAATTGCACCCTTTCTGAAGTTATTGGTTTTCTTCACAAGATGTCTAGAGATCCCCACACTAGCACACTTAATCTTGCCTTCACGGAGCATATCACTAATGCTCTCATCAAAGCTAGGGAGGAGAAGCTTAGGGTAGAAGCCTCCATACCTAGAAAGCTAGAAGATAGTTGGGATCCTATGATTAAAATTAAGTTGAATAACTTCTCTTGCTATGCTTTATGTGATGTTGGAGCTAGTACCTCCGTTATGCTCAAAAGAATGTATGATATGTTTGAATTGAAACCTTTTGATCCTTGTTCTTTTGGTGTTCGTCTTGTTGATTCTTCCGTAAAGAAACCTTTGGGGAAGATCGACGATGTTCTTATCATTGTCAATGATAATTATCTTCCCGTTGATTTTACTATTATGGATATTGAATGTGAACCTTCATGTCCAATTATTTTGGGACGTCCTTTTCTTTGCACCATTGGTGCTATCATTGACATGAAAGAGGGGAATATAAAATTCCAATTCCCTCTCAAGAAAGGGATGGAACACTTCCCTAGAAAGAAGATTAAGTTGCCTTTTGAGTCCGTTACACGGGCTAGCTATTCTCTTACTCTTGATAAAACTTGATCTTCTCTTTTTGCATCATGCCTAGCTTAAAGGCATAAAAGAAAGCGCTTTTGGGAGGCAGCCCACAACGAATTAGGTTTTATTTTGCTTTTGTTGTGTCTTGATGTTTGTTACTACAGTAGCATCATCATTGTATCTTTTCTTTTCAGCTTTGTGCCAAGTTTAGCCGCCGATTGCAAGAAAGTTCAAAAGTTGTGACGTGCTGTCCAGAAAACAGATTCTGTCCTTGGACAGAAAAATTCGAATAAAATCACCAGATCATCTTTTTGATCTGAATTTTTTTGACAGTGTGCTCTATACAATTGGATTTCGAGCGTCTTTTCTGAGTTTTTTGATTTGGGTTGCAGAAGTGCCCCGAAAAAATTATTTACTACCTGCTGGTCTGTTTTTCACATATTCTGTCCTGTTTTGCTTTTTCTTCATTTTGCAAACCTTGAGCTTGCTTTTTCTTTGCAAAAACCTTTTGGAAATCTTGAGAAACAGTAGCTCTTCAAGATTATCTTTATTTCCAGTAGGGAAAAAATTATTTTATTGTGGGTACTAACCTCGCTAATCAGATTATGATGAGTTATGTATGAAGGGAGTTTTCAAGTGTGCGAGGGAAGATGATAAAAGAAGATTCAGGAGGGTCAAACGCTCAAGCTTGGTGATTCCCCCATGCACCCCCAAGAAATATTCAAGAAGACTCAAGCGTCTAAGCTTGGGGATGCCCCCATGCATCCCCTTCTCCATCAACAATTATCAGTTCATCTTTCGTTCCACTACAATTTTATCACTTCATGCGTTATGTGCTATGCTTGGAGCATCTTGCTCTGAGTTTCTTTTTTTAGTTTTCTTTAGCTTTGCTTGCTGTTCATAACAAGTTAGAACCCAGCTTTCTTTGTGTGGGAGAGAAACACGCTCCACTTCAACCTAGAATGCAACATAGGATTTTCATGCTTATCTTTGCTGTGTGTGTTCTTTGTCTTTCCATAGTTGCTGTCATGTTTAGCTCTTAGTTTTCATGCTTTTCTTTTTAAAGAGCTTTTGTTTAGTTGGTTGCTGAACTCTCTTGAGTTTTCATGTTTATCTTGTTAAGAGAGTTTGCCTGTTGCACTGAGTTGTGTGTCTTAACTTAAAGTAGGTAACTGAGGTTGCTATTTAATTTTAGTAGTAACTTGCAATAGTTTTGAGGTATTGCCATGAGTAATGTCTGAACTTTTGGTGTCAAGAGCTTTAGCCTATTAGTGATAGATGTCGTATTTTGGGCAATCCGTGTTTATTTTCGAAAACCTACAAAATAGTTGAGAACTTTAGCTACTAGATGGATCACTAATCTTTGGAGGGATCGAATATTAGAGTACACTCACGTACCATAACTCGAGGATGCGCAAGGATAACCAAACCCCCATACACTCCTCCTCGGGGTACTTGTCTCTTTGTGAACCTCCTAATTAGATTGAGAGTTACCGATAATAAGTGCATGAGTTCTTTGGACTAATGTGAGTATTCGAAAGTTGACACTTCCACCTAGCCATATTTTTCTAGCCTCTTCGGTACCGTGCATTGCCCTTTCTCACCTCGAGAGTTGGCGCATACTTCGCCGGTGCATCTAAATCCTTGGCACGATACGCTCTGTCATCATAAGCCTCATTATATCCTTCCTCAAAACAGCCACCATACCTACCTATCAAGGCATTTCCATAGCCTTTCCGAGATACATTGCCATGCAACATCCATCTTCTCATGACTTGATCTTCATGTCATACATGCTTTTTGCTTGATCGATGAGCCGCATGCTAGTTGGTCCTTGCCCTAATCATTGCTACATGACGCGCTAGTATCATTGCATATCCTGCTACACCGGTAGAGGCATACATTTGCATACATCATGATAGTTTCATCTTCTTTATGTTGAGTACTATTGTAAAGTGTGAAACATCCTCTATACTTCTTGTAATATATAGAGTGTTGCCCCTAAAGTGAGGAAAAGATCCCAAAGAGAACAAAATCAAAAGATCCCAAAGAGGACAAATGAGAGTTAAATAGAAAGAGCCATTGAGGCCACACAAAAAAATAGAAAAAAGAGAAAAAGAAATAAAAAGAGAGAAGGGGGCACACTACTATTCCTTTTGAGAGATCCACACTCGTACTTCATCTTATACCTTGTACTCCATAGAGATTATCATTCATGCATATAGCTATGTGGGGACCTTCACACTATAGAACTTGGCTTGTATATTCCAATGATGAGCCTCCTCAAAAGAGCTCTAGGTCTTCTTGAGCGAGCAAGTTGGATGCACCCCCACTAGTTCCATTGGAGAGCTTACCTTAGCTCATATGTGCATCCGTTGCATGGCAATCCCTACTCCTCACATCATATCTATCATTTGGCTTTCTCTCGCCTATGATTGTCCTCATTGATGTGTGCCTTTCACACCTTTTTTGTCATCCCCCTTCATCATTTCTCTCTCTTTGCCATCCTAAGTGTCAACTTTCTTGCTTACGCTCATCCATTGCATGAGTGCTCAAAATATCGAAAGGGAGTGGATCATTTTGACTTGTACCTGGCTAGTGGTCTGGGGATGAGTCAAGATAAGATTCCAAAGAAGACCAAGTGTGAAACTTTAGTAGATTAAGTTCTCAACAATACAAAAACTATGTTTTACTCTCTCGTATATCCCTATCCCCTTTCTTGCACGCAAACACCATTTGGAGACATTCGAGTCACGGACAGCGAGAGCTCTTGCACCTTTATGTTCTTATGTTGCTTGTTACAATGCTAATACAGACTCTTGCTTGTTATGACTTGAATTGAATTACATGTCTTGATTGCTTTACTTAAAAAGTTCTTATATGGTTGGTAGCATGTCACCGCAGAAATTATGCTTGTTATCATTTACCTACTCGAGGACGAGCAGGAATTAAGCTTGGGGATGTTGATACGTCCAAAACGTATCTATAATTTATGCTTGCTCCATGCTTCTTTTGTGTGATATTGCTATGATATTGATGCACTTCCATACACTTTTGATCATATTTGGACTAACCTATTAACTCAGTGCACCACAGTGCCAGTTCCTGTTTTCTGCTATTTTTCTATTTCAGGTTTCCCCCATATTAAAAGTGCTCCAAAAATTCCAGGAAAAATCAGCGTACAGGAAGCTTCGCGAAGAACCAAAGATGGGCCAGAGGGGAGCCAGGGGAGGCCCAGGTGGCCACCTGGCGCGGCCCCACCCCTGGCCGCGCCAGGGGGGCGCCTGGGGCCCCTGCTCCGCCTCTGGCTATCCCCCTTCGCATATATATCCCTCTCGTCCCGAAACCCTCGAGGACAGAACCCTTTTTCGCGATCTCGCCTCTGTTCCGCCACCGCAGCGCTTCCAAGATCAGGAGCATCAGGAAAACTCTTCCCGGCACCCTGCCGGAGGGGAGATCCACCATCGGGAGCTCCTCCACCACCATGGACGCTTCCCGGATGAGTCGTGAGTAGTCCACCTTGGACCATGGGTCCATGATCAGTAGCTATGTGATGTTCTCCTCCCCTCTTTGCTCTTCATGGTTTAGACCTCGTGAGCTGCCCTACATGATCGAGGCACATATGTAATCTTTCTGCTGTTGCTTTGCTGAGTTTGCTGGGATCTTATGGATTATGAGACTATGTTCAGATTGTGTTTGAGTAATATATTTGATTCACCTCTTTTATATCTTTGTTCTTGAGTAATTCTTGCATGTTCTCCGTTGCTGTTTATTGCTTTGGCCAAGTAGTAGGTAGTAACTCCAAGAGGGAGCGTTATGCTTGATTTTGGGTTCATGCCCCCTGATGACTAGCTTGAGTGAAAGAAACATGAGTCTAGGGGATGTGCTGTTGCCACAAGGGAGAAAACAACGGTGCTTGTACTTGCGGGTGCAAGGATTGTTTACTTTACGCAAAGTTCTTTTAATGCAGTTGTCTGTTGCTTTTAGTTTACACTTTGGGTGGGATTCGCAATTTAATACCAGCGAGATGTTCTGGATAGATATCTCAAGGTGGATGATTAGTAGTAGATGCAGATGGATTTCGGTTTACTTGCCTTGGCGTACCGCCCATGCTTTTGAGCCTCTACCTTTCTTTGCAGCATAGTTAGCATTGGTTTGCGCACATAATCATGTCAATTGCCCAGCTGTAATTTGTTTACCTCGCTTTGCTGTTTTATCGTCTTTTGGGAGAGAGACATCACTAGTGAACTTCATGGGACCCCGGTCCATATTACCACCGCTGATCACACCTTCTATTTACTTCTTGTTTTTATTTCCTAGTTGCAGTCATAGCTATCATTATTATCTCTTGTGTTTGATCCTTTGTAAACAACAAGGCCGGAGGGATTGACAACCTCTTTGTACTCGTTGGGAGCAAAGTTATCTGTATCTGTGTGCAGGTCCCGTCAACCACTAAGTTTCTGGCGCCGTTGACACCTACTTGTCGACCCTCGGAGTCTCACGGGATTCGATCCTTGGTATCTTTGCCAAGGGAAATTTGCCGCTACGCTACATCTCAACCTTCCGCTTGGGGTAACCAACGAGGGGCGAGAAGCCATCAGTGGTGCGCCATTAGTGCCACGCCATTAGTATATTTTACTAATGGCGCACCTCAGATGCACCATTAGTATGCCTCCCAGGGGGGCATGTATACCCCGGTGCTTTGGCATACTAATGGCGCACAACAACAAGATGCGCCATTAGTAACTTCGGCATACTAATGGCGCACTGTTTAGTGATGCGCCATTAGTATCCTTTGGCATACTAATGGCGCACTGTAATGTGATGCGCCATTAGTATGAATATTAGGTTTTTTATTTATTTTTTAATTTTCTGTTTTTTGCACAGGTTACAAAATGTATTATTCGACAGAATATAGACAGCACGCATCAACAACAGATTCATCGAATACAATAGAAGATTAGTCTCTGAATACAATTCATCATATTAGTCTCCGAATTGAAAAGACCGAACAAAGATAGAACATTATATTACAAGTCTCGAGACCGCGAGTAGCGAGTTTGTCTTCACATTACAAGTCGATATCGATCATCTAAACTACGATCACATAGAAGAGAGATGAAACTCGTCTTCATCCGGTTCCTCCAATGCTCCCTCCCCTCTCCCGCTAGATAGCGGCCATATCTAGATTCCGCCTCGGCCCTAGTGGTGTACCCTTTATAACTGTTACCGCTGAATTGGTGAACCTGTCTCCGACACTCCTCCCAGTCGTCGTAGACTCCGGGAACCTTACCCTTGTACACGACATACGACGGCATCACTATGCACTAACCAAATGAAACGTTAGTACCAATTCACAGACAATACATAAGCAATATATAAGTATGCAACAGAACGATCGGAAGAGAAAAGCAAGACATTAATAGCATCGATTACATCTAAGTTGAACGACTCTCGAAACCAAAGAGACATACTACAAGTTCATTAAAGTTTAATTACAACACGAGCCAATCGATGTTTCAGAACTAGACACAGCATGACTACTTTCGACTCGACTCAAGGGACCGGAGCGTGGATGAAGCCGCCGTCTATCGTGGGAGTCATGAAATCACAGGTGTTGTCAGCCTGCATTTGTAACATTGTGTCGATGTCACTGTTGGACGGTTGATTTCTGAGGTAGAACTGCCCCGAGGTACAAAGAACATCTTGATGGATGATTTCCGCAAACTCCAACTGGATGCGAAAGAATTCTTGTCTGATGTCCGCGTCCTGGATTGCCGACACGCTCGCGGCCCAATCTTTGAGTTTACTCGGTAGCAGAAGTTGATGATGGTCCCGTACGATCGCCCGCATGTGATGGATGGCGTAGTAGGCACCCTTCTGACTGCCAGGCGGCTGCTTGACGCAGCAGAACGTCGTATTGTGGGAGAACACGTGCTTGCCGTACTTACGAATAGGCCTGGTGAAGGTGCCTCCAGATTTGGCGTAGCCGGGGAGAACATCATCAAGAACCTTCTTGACATTTGTGTAGTCTACGTTCGACTGACGGTCCGGGTCGAAATACGTGGCCATGGAATATTTGGGGCTTAGGAGGATGAGCGTGCAATGTGTGTCACTGCAGAAAACACGGAATGTTAAAAGAAAAATGATCGAAATTCTAAGAATTCATATGTTACGGGGCGGTTGAGTGGAGGACTTACTCGGGAAAGTAAGGCACGAGGAAGTTATCCTTATCTCGATTTGCCAGAATGACGCCTTCGAGGTAAGAACTCGCGACTTGCCGGTCCCCAGCGCTGCCCAAGATCTTGGCACGCATGTAGAAGGGGTCGACTATCACGATGTGCGGGGTCTTGTCGCGAATGATCCGCATCTCCATACTCAGCGAAAATAGCCGAACAAAGGTCTAATGCAGCGGATGAAGGTTCAACATAGCGTGGATGTCATCAAACCGCAGGACGATCGTACCCCCGATGGAGTTATCCACAAAGCCCTTGCCCTCTGGCACCTTGGCCGCGAAAACCGGGTATGCCACATCCTTCTCTCTGAGACGCCGCTTCTCCAAAGAAAGAACACTGTCATGCAGACTCCGTATAGCACCGGTTGCAGCATCGAGCATATTTCTCGGTAGCATCGGTCTACCCGCCACATGCACCCTCCTCATTACATCCTCAGGTGAAGGTGGCCCGTCCTGAGCACGGATCGTACTCGACGCCGGCTGGCTCACACCCTTGTTAGTCTTTCTTTTGCGTGCCTTCTTCTTCTCCTGTAATGGGACTGAGTTCTGCTCACAGACCGCCTTCTTGAGTGTGTTTGGGCTGATAATATTTCGCACCTTGCCTATCTGAGGCTCGGTGAAGTCGGCAGCTGGAGGCGTCTCCTGAGAGCTGAACGGCAGACGACGCCTGTTGCAACTTGGCTTCTCCGTGGTACCAGCTAGATCGCGCACGTCTTTTGTTGGGTTGGGTTCTTGAGAAGGAGGCCCCATGAAGTCGCCACCGTACCCATGATCGGCAAAGTACTGATCGACGTTGCCAAATGTATCGTCGTCGTCATTCTGATCCTGTGCCATATGCATGTTTGGATCCAGTGGCATAGGGATGTCCGGCACCGTTGCGGTGGTCTTGCCATGGGGCCGACTTGGCGCCGGCACGACTGGCGGTGTTGTCTTTGGGGTGGTGTCCCCCGCCCCCAAACGAAACTGGCTCTTCGGCCAAAGCAGGGGCCAGCTCAGGCAGGTGCTGAGGGTCATCACGTCATCATCGTCGGCCTCGATGGGTCGAATCGGAGGTAACATCTCGTCGCAGCCTGGCAGCACCCGAACCAGTTGAACCCTAAACAAGTTGGGTGGCATCTGGGTACCGTGGAACAAGGGGTTGCCCGGTTGAACGATTTTGCCCTTGGCGACATCGACCAACTCGTTGTTCACGAAGTGCAGGAGAGTGCACGGAACGTCGGCGGCGCCCTGCGAAAACATGTAGGGTGTCAGGGATGCCCAGTCAAAGGCAAGGAGATGAATTCCTCGACCGAGAGAGGCTTAATTAGTTACCGTGATGATGGCGTCGAGCTTGGATAATGTCGAGGCACCGCCAACGGCGGGCGTGCAGTTGACGGAGGGGCCGCTTGCTGCAGAGGTGCCGGCCGGCGTACACCCGGGTGCATTAAGCTCCCGTGCCGGCGTCGGAGACACCAATGCCGCCTCCGCCGGAGACACCAATGGCCCCACCATCGCGTTCTGCGAGTTGCTGGCCGTGAAGCTAGGAATCGGGGGCGGCCCCTGTTGGCATCCCGCAATCCACGCACTCAACCCCTCAATCAAGGTAGGCACAATGGCGGTGATCGTCGCTCCGAGTTGTTGTTGCACTTGCTCTTGGACAATCTCTGGAATCCGCGCCACCTGTGCCTTGAGTTCTTGAACCTTGTGCGCCTGGCTTTCCGAGCTGGTCTTTTTCTCCTTTCGCCCACCAGCGTTATAATATGACGAACATTTTGTCGACAAGCCTTTGCCGACCACACGACCAGCTGACATCGGCTTACTGAGCTTATCCTTGTTCTTCATTACATTCAACGCCCTATTTAGAGTGGTGTCCCAAGGGTTGCTCTTAGTCGACCCTGCGCTACTGCTTTCAGTCGCCTGCGGAAGGAATGTGAACCATTTAGAAATTTGGCTTCATTAATTAGAATGCAACCATATGGAGCTAATTACGCAGGGGTGTATTCCTTACCAGAACAAGCTCAAGCGCCCTGGTCTTCGGATCCGTGGTAAGCTCCTTTGTTTTTGGGTCCTTCTTGTACCGGGCCCTGACAAAGTTCCTGGTCTGCTTGTCACCGTATTTATCGAAGAGGGGCGGTAGGCCTTGCTCGGCACGGTCCGCCTCCTCCTTGTCCCATATAGGCTCCGCCACTCTGTAACTACCGGGACCGAGTGTGTGTTCCCCTAAGTTCAGCTCCCGCATTTCTTTCCCCCACTAACTTGATTCAGAGTTTGCGGTGCTCGAGCAATTGATCTTGAAGTCGTTGTAGTCATCTTCGGTGATCGAAGGATTTTTCTCCTTGATCTTCTCATAACTCTCACCTTTCTCGATCATTCTCTTCACCGTGCTTTTCCAAGTAGACAGGGCCTTGCTCATCTTCGTGAGGGCAGCATTGTTCACTTTATTCCCTTTGAGGCTTGTGTTTTCAAATTCAGCGGGGAACTTGTATCGTTCGTGCAGCTTCGTGAAGAGGAGGTTGCGCAAATTCCCTCGGTCAGGATGCCTCAGGTTCTCGGTGTTGATCGAGATGGTGCTCCGGACAATGCACCCGAGCTGAAGCGAGTACCCCTTGACTATTCGTTCGGGCGCCGTTGGATTCCCGTCGGTGTCCACTTCAGTAACTTCCTCCTTGAGGGTGCGGAGCACGGTCGGGCGCCGGTCCTTCCGTTGCCTCTTCGGTTGGCTGCCATCTGTGCGTGCGCCGCCATCATCAGTGGTGGCATCCTCGCCGGCACCATCAGTGGTGGCATCCTCGGCGGCACCATCAGTGGGGTCATCCTCGGCGGTACCATCAGTGGTCTCAGGATCGGTGGGGAAGGCGGCGTCCTCATACAAGTGAGGTTGTTCCTCCATCTCCTGGGACAGCTCCCAGAATGCCTTGCCGCCCGAACCCCCGGCCTCATCGTTGTTGGCCATGTTTCTCTCTAAATAGGAAAAAAGTTTGGTCAAAAAGTTGGTTATTGTCAAGGAACAAGATCATGGTCTCATCATTTAGGGTTCGTCGACACCGAGGCATCCTAAAAGCTAAGCTTTTATCATTGAGGGTTTTTCGACGCCGAGGCACCCTAAAAGCCTAAGCTTTCATCATTTCGGTTTTTATCGACACCGAGGCACCCCAAAAGCCAAGGTTTTATAATTTATGGTTTGTCGACACCGAGGCATCCTAAAAGCTAAGCTGGGAAGGAGAATTCTAATTTGGGCCTAATCACTTGGCTCTATTGCCGCCTATGGTTTAATGCAGCTAGAATAAAGGGGCACTTGATCCTACTTAATTAACTACTAATATACCCCGGCCCATGGATTAGTCACAAGTACCCCATATGTCCTATTTTTAGCAAAGTCATGCTAAAATTCATGGAAAATTTCAGCATGACCTTTGGTGAAAATAGGACATATGGAGTACCCGAATTTGCCGGAACGGAAGTTAATCGACATTCCAGCAAACTCAAGGGCCTCTCGGGTGGACAAGGCAAAAAAAGGCCTCCATCACAACATGGAAAATACATTGGCAGTTACATCAACAACTTTTTGTGTCTTTTGACAGTACCACATTGATAGAAGTATCACTGTCAGAAGAAGGGGGTTTTAGTTTGAACCAAAGACAACAATTCAAGCCAACTGTTGTAGCTCTGTTCATCTACACATCTCATAAATAATAGCTTTAAAACAACAATCCTATCATAAATAATAGCTTTAAAACAACACTAGAAATACATGATCTGGAACAATTTCAGAAATTCATGAAAAACTTATAGTAATACAGCATGAGGACAAGCAGCTAGGTGTTGGAACACCTAAGTGACCAGCTGTGGGGAGCTGGCTGCAGGTACTGTAAATAAACAAAAGGGATTGAGATCTTCCAGTGTATGAACACAGGGATACCTAGGGTAAAATACAGGTAGGTGCATGCATCAGGTATCTATAGTTCTTTCAACTCAACTGCCACATACACACAAAGAGAGATTAATCTAGTGCAAGCAGGCTGTGGCAAGTGCCTCATTGATTCAGGAGAAGCTAGCTTAAGCATGTGCTGCATGGATGGATGGAATCCTCCATCATGATTGACCAACCCCTATGTGTCCCCCAATTCTACATCTCAAACCTCACCCCCTGTGGTCACAGCCACCACATGCACCCTGATTGTTAAACAATTAGCAGCAGCAACAACTTTGGTGTTGCTGATGAGATGAGATGAGATGGAAAGGGTGTGTGCTTGAGTAGATTGGTAGATTAGATGATTTAGTGTTTCTTGAGCATATGTATGTAGTAAGTGCACAAGTAAGAACTTTCTGTGCTATTGTATTACTCTTGATACTCTTTGTGCTATTGTCACAGAAAGTTGAGCACTTAATGTAACTAATAAAGGCAACATACTAAGAATTGTTCCTACACCCTGCCAAATGCAGAACTCACATCAATTAAATAGAAAAGGTATTAACTGCAAAATTGTATTCACCTACACTACTACGTACTATATCCCAAGTTGAGTGTAACTAATTTCATGTCAAAACTTGTCATGTGGCTGCGTTATGACAACTAAAACTCAAGTGGAAATGCATATGAGCAGACAATATGTAACTAAGCAAAGCAGCACACTGAGAATTCTTTCAAAATCTACCAGTGCAGTATTCTACGCAAGTAAACAAAAGGAATGTCAAATGAGTTTAAGTTAAATCTTACCCTCCTTCTGTTTCCCTATATCATCTAAGTGTGAATGGCAAGTGTGTTTAAATTAAAAACTGCGGCTCTCGGGAATGTTTGTGAACGAAAACCAGATTTAACCCCTCCCAACATGAGCACCCGAAATCATTCCAACCCACACAAAAAATTCACCACTAATAATATCACCACCTGCAGACCACAGTAACCGTTCGTCCATTACTAACTTGAAATTTCCCTACAAGTTCAGGTGTTAAAAAACCAAAGCAACAGCTTACAGTTACAATCTCTACTCTATAGGCACCTAACTCGCAGAGCTACAGTTCCATCATACGCCAGCACCGAATGAAACGAAGAACATATATACTGCAGACAGCAAGAACCGTGTGGTTCCCAAGATCGAAACAACAATAACAAACACGATGAAGATGGTTGGACACGTACATACACATCCATCCATGTGCTCCTCCCTCTCTCTCTCTCTCTGGTAACTAACTAAATAAATTGACCACAAAATAAGTGGACTTGTTCATCTACACCATGGACTTGTTCGCGTACTAGCAAGAGCAGAAATTTGTTCCAAAAGATTGGGCTTGTGCTAATGAGAGAGAGCAGATGGGAGTGGAAGGGGATGGGGAGAAGGCCAAACCTTGAGGAGGACGGATCCTTCATCGACGGCGACCGTGGGAGCGGAGGAGCGGAGGAGCAGAAGACCGTGGGACCGTGGAAGACGGGCGGCGACGAGCCCTAGGGCTCGGGGGCGCGGCGCCGGGGATCCACGGGAAGGCGGCGCGCGTCGGGGACGAGGAGGCAGCGTCGAAGCGGGCCAGGGGGCGCCTGGCCTAGGAGTTGCGCGGGGAGGGCGGCGTCGGGGTTGCGCGGGGAGGGCGGCGTCGGGAGAGGAGAGGGGAAGGGGATCGAGGGCGAGGGAGAGAGAGGGAGGTGTAGTGGGCCGGGGCATCAATATGGATGGGGGCATAATACTAATGGCGCACCGCCCCCTGGTGCGCCATAAGTACATCCATGCTAATGGCGCACCTCACCCTGGTGCGCCATTAGTATTTTTTTTTCTGCTCGAGCCAACAGGTTATCTTCCACCTGACCTGATCCACATCAGGTCCCCTCTACTACTTCGACTGGTCAGCACCCAGTTCTCACACCAGGTGGTCCTGGGTTCGATTCCCAGGCTCCACAATTTTTTTTATGCATTTAAAATGATGTTTGATACTTATTTGTGTTTAAATATGTTCAAACTTGTTTAAATCATAACAGTAATATTTTTTTATAGGACAGTAATAATTTTTTTAAAAAATATCATCAAACAGTAATGCCGGTGGAGCGGGGGAGGGTGCGGGGGGTGCGGGGGTCGGCGGCG
>LR738711.1:620453740-620478505 GCA_902687465.1 Secale cereale
CGGCGGTTGAGTAGGGGAGGGGTGCGGGGGGTCGACGGCGGCGGTTGAGTAGGGGATTGAGGGTGCGGGGGGTCGGCGGCGGCAGCCGGTGGACCGGGGGGTGCTCGGCGGCGAGGGGGACTGGATCTGGCGAGGTGGGATAGCGATCGAGATGGAGGGGGATCGAGATCGAGTGTCCATGAAATTTAAAAATATTCATGATAGTTCAAAAAGTGCCCATGAAATACAATCGAGAAATGAAGGCTACGATTTAAATACAATCGATCTTAGCTAGCTATCTGTTCACAATCTTCTTGCCCTTCTTTTTCGCAAATGGAGTTCTTCTGTGGAATGGACGTCCTTTAGGTAGGGTGGTCCTGCTTCTTCTTGTGGTGTATGCTGCTACTTCATCATCGTCGTCATGTTCGATCCTCGGGTCGCCGTACTTCTCGAAGTCTTGCTCATTGGCTACTCCATCCATTCTGATGATCTTCCTTTTGCCTCTCCTCACGACAACACGACTGGGCTTTGACGGGTGACGTTTGCGCCCGCGGTCTTGGATTTGGCTTCGGGTATAACCATGGTGGTGAATATCGATCTTCTTTTAGGACGCTCTTGGCCCATCTGACACGGAACATCGGGACCTTCTCTCTAGCGTAGCTCAGCTCCCAGATCTCCTTGATCCTTCTGTAGTATCTGTCCTTGTCATTACCGGTGTAGGATTCCATCGTTACCACGGAGTTCTGATAACCATCGCTCTTCATGTCCTTGGCCTCGGTGTAGAATGTGTAGCCGTTGATATCCTACGCCTCATAGGTCATCAGGTTGTGCTCGGCGACCTGTGACAAGGCGAATATGAGTTGTTCTTCTGCGGAAGAATCCTCATGTAAAGGGTACGACAGAAGCTTCTGCTTGAACCAACGCGTGAAACATGAGTTGTGCTCTTTGATTATATCTCCGCCCGTCCTCTGTTGGCCTCGGTCATTGTACGTCTTCTCAATAAAGGTTTTGTGCTCTACCACCCAAGGATCGACCACGTCTATGTGTTGTAGCGTGACTAGGTTTGCTCTTTCAAAGTCGGCGAGTCGACCCTCGAAGTCGACATGCATTTCGCGGCGACCCTCACGGTGACCCCATCCAGCGAGCCTGCCGAGGTGCCTGTTGACGGGCAGACCAACGGGGTTCTCGATGCCTAGATAATTTGTGCAGTAGGAGATGCACTCTTCGGTCAGAAAGCGCCTGGCTATGCTTCCCTCTGGACGTGACATGTTGCGAACGTATCCTTTGATGACACCATTCATCCTTTCGAACGGCATCATGCTGTGCAGGAACGTCGGCCCGAGTTGGATGATATCGTCCACGATATGGACCAGCAGATGCACCATAACGTCGAAGAATGCGGGCGGGAAGTACATCTCAAGCTCGCATAGTATCACCACGATCTCTTCCTGTAGCCTTCTGAGTTGCCTCACGCCAACAAACTTCCGAGAGATGACGTCGAAAAAGTTGCATAGGCCAAATAGGGTTTCACGGATGTGCGCGTCCATGATCCCACGGATTGCAACTGGAAGTATCTACGTCATCAGCACGTGACAGTCGTGAGACTTCATCCCGCGGAACTTCAGCTTCGCTGGGTCTAGGTATCTGCTTATCTTCCCCGCGTAACCGTAAGGAAGTTTTACTCCTACGAGGCAGGTGAAAAACTGCTCGATCTCCTCCTGACTTAGAGTGAAGCACACGGGAGGGTAGTCATTTCCGGTCTTCTTGGCCTTTTTGCCTTTGCGACGACTTTCCGTGTCCTGCTTCGCCTCATCATCATCATCATATATAGCGTGAAGCTCCTGCCTGATGCCCATTGATTTCAAGTCTGCCCTTGCTTTCGGCCCATATTTGGTCCTCTCTGGCATGTTGAGTAGGGTACCAAGCAGACTCTCGCACACGTTCTTCGTGATATGCATTACATCAAGGCTGTGAGGCACACGGTGGATCTTCCAGTACGGCAAGTCCCAGAAAACAGACCTCGTTTTCCATACCTTCAGCAGCGGCTCTGGCGCCTTTCGCTTCTTTCCCGGCAATGGGCAATCTTTCCAATTTTTCAACAGCTCGTCTATTTCCTCGCCGCTCCTCGTACGCGGGCGTCCTCGGGGTTCGGTTTCACCATCGAACAGATCCTTGTGTTTTCTCCACAGGTCATCATCGCGAAGCCACCTTCGATGTCCCATGAACACGGTTTTCGAAGACCCGGGATCTCTATCTAGCTGGCGATACGTTGTGTCATCCATGCACCTGACGCATCCAGAAAATCCGTGGAGCACCTGCCCCGCGACATATCCGTAACCGAGATAGTCGTGCACCCTCGTGAGCAGCGCGGCTCTCATAGGGAAATATTCTTTCTCTGCGGCGTCCCATGTATTGGCTGGCGTTCTCCACAGCGTGTCAAGCTCCTCTTTCAGCGGCCCCAGATACAGATTGATGTCGTTCCCTGGTTGTTTCGGTCCTTCAATTAGCATACTCATGTGAATGTACTTCCTCTTCATGCACAACCAGGGGGGAGGTTGTACATCCACACAAACACAGGCCAGGTGCTATGTGAGCTTCTCTGGCTGCCAAACGGATTGACTCCTTCGGTGCTCGCGCCCAGCACGATGTTCCTTGGATCGTTCCCAAATTCTAGGTCTTCGAAGTTCAACGCTTGCCACTGGCTCGCATCCTTAGGGTGACTCAGCATCTTGTCTTTTTTATCTATCTCCGGATCATTTGCGTCATCTTCTCGCTTCTTCTCCTCCCTATCCGTGTGCCAACGCATGAGCTTTGCTACCTTAGGGTCCGCGAAATACCGCGGCAGACGAGGAGTGATCGGAAAGTACCACACCACTTTTCGAGGAGCTTTCTTCCTCTTCTTGTATCGAGTGACGCCGCACACCGGACATATGGTAGACTCCGCGTGCTCGTCCCGATAAATGATGCAATTGTTCATGCAAACATGGTATTTCACGTGAGGTAAATACAGAGGACACACGATTTTCTTCGCCTCCTCGAAACTGGTCGGGCACTTGTTCCCCTTGGGAAGACGTTCGTGCCAGAATGACATGTTCTCGTCGAAGCATGCGTCGGTCATTTTGTGTTTTACCTTCATCTCCAGAGCCATGAGCGTTACTTTCAAGCGGGTATCCTCGGGCCTGCATCCTTCATACAATGGAGTAACCGCGTCTAACTCAAGTTGATCCATCTTGGCTTTCTCTCGGGCGGCAGCTCTTGCGTTATCCGTCTGCTTGAGAAGCAGCTCTTGAATATGAGGGTCCTGCACCCAGCCCATCGATGGCCCAGCGTCCTCTGCTCCGCTGGCATCATCATCTTCATGATCATGCCTGTCGTCTGCTCCGGCATCTTCCTCATCATCATGTCCTGCATCTTCTACATGATGACTGTGTACAGCATCACCGTCGTGATCATCTCCTGGGGATTCTTCGTCTTCTCGCCCGCCCGAGCCGCGGTGGTTGTCTTGCTGCCCTTCCTCATTTCTTCCCCGGCCCCCATGGACGACTTCGTAGTCATCTTCATCACCTTGCCACCGATAGCCATCCATGAAACCACGCAAGAGCAGGTGGTCCCGCACCTGCCCGTAATCCGGGTCCGCAATAAGGCTCTTCAGCTTGCATCTTCGACACAGACATCTTATCTCCGTCTCCTTCTTTCGAAGCATCTCGGCCTTCGCCGACCTCAAAAACCTATTCACGATGCCTTCGGTCATCGTGCGGACCATGGTCGCCTACGGGGTAGAGCAAAACGATATTTTAGAACCAAGAAAAAATTTGGCATGACTTTCCCTAAAAATAGGACCAAAAAGAATGCTTAATGCCAAAATTCTCACCGAAACGGAAATGAATCAACATTCCGGGAAAATATTGGCAACTATCGCATTTCAAATACCGGTACACCTCCAAACACAAACACATATGCAACACCACAAACATATGCAACACCACGAACATACATAGATCTAGCTAAGCCATAAAAAGTGCATGTGCACATTGTTGTAGGGAGAACAACATAAATATAGCTTCCCCCCTTACTTACCTATCAAAACAAGGTAATTTAACCACTTTATTTGAATGAATCTATGGTGGAAATGAGGTGAAAAAGAGGAGGCACCCGAGACAAGGAGGAGGTGGAGAGAATGAAGTGGGGAGAAAGTGAGTGTGGGTAGGAGAGGTTGTCCAAAATATCTTGGTGCTGCCCACTTACTAATGGCGCACCAACTCTAAATGCGCCATTAGTAATCCAGGTTACTACTGGCGCACCTTCTGGTGGTGCGCCATTAGTAGTTTTGCAAAAAAAAACATACTAATGGCGCACTGTGGCACAATGCTCCATTAGTAGTTTTGCAAAAAAAGAATAAAAAATATAATAATAAAACAACATTTGTGGTGCACTTCCCGACAGGTGCGCCATTACTAGTTACAACTAGTAATGGCGCACTGTGTCTAGATGCGCCATTAGTATGTTTGGACAGGCGCACTAGTTCAAAAAAAAATTGATACTAATGGCGCACCCTGAGCCAGGTGCGCCATTAGTAGTTTCAACTCTAATGGTGTATCAGAAGGTGGTGCGCCATTAGTATATACTAGTGGCGCACCGCTTGTCTGGTGCGCCATTAGTGTCAATCCCATCTATAGCCCTTTTTCTAGTAGTGCAAGCACTATCAACCCTAACAGAGAAAAAAAAAACTCAACCTAGCATGCATGCTAAAACTTAGGGCACCAACGCTTCATTTATTTATGCGCAGGGTCTGCGCCTGGCTTTGTACGAAGGGTTACATGCCTTGCCGGCAAGGCTTGTACAAAAGGGTGGCTTACCGGGGAGCCTGGCAACCGCGCCTTACGGGTAAAACTTGCGAAGATATTTGATGTTCCAAGAGTTGCTCATTGGAATACCATCTTTGGTCTCCAGGCGGACTGCGCCAGGCCTGGTGACTCGTATTACTTGATAAGGGCATTCCCACTTTGGCGTCAACTTGTTGGAATTCTTGGCTGACTGAACGCGCCAAAGAACAAGGTTGGCTTCCTCAAAGCTTCGGGCATGAACCTTGCGGCTATGGTAGCGGCGCAAGGCTTGCTGGTAGCGTGCTGCTCGCACAACCGCCCGAAGACGATCTTCCTCGAGGAGTATTGTGTCATCTTTCCGCAGTTGCTCTTGCTCAAGCTGATCATAAGCTAGCACTTGGGGTGACCCGTATGTGAGTTCTGTGGGGAGAACTGCTTCCGCCCCGTAAACAAGGGAGAAGGGTGTCTGGCCAGTGGCTCAATTTGGTGTCGTTCTGATTGACCAAAGAACCGTCGGCAATTCATCAATCCAGCGCCTTCTGCACTTGTGCAGCCTGTCAGAAGTCCTTGTCCGAAGGCCTCGCAATACTTCAGCATTTGCCATTTCCACCCGGCCGTTGCTTCGAGGATGCGCAACAGAAGCAAAATAGACCTTGCTGCCGAGGTCTTGAATATACTGCATGAATGTGCGGCTTGTGAACTACGTGCCGCTGTCGGTGATGACTCTGTTTGGTACACCAAAATGGCAAACTAGGCCCTTGAAGAACTTGACAGCTGATTGTGCTGTCACCTTTCTCACTGCTTCCACTTCTGGCCACTTTGTGAACTTGGCGATTGCAACATACAAGTACTCAAAGCCCCCGAAAGCATGGGGAAAGGGGCCCAGTATGTCGAGCCCCCAGATTGAGAATGGCCAGGAAAGAGGGATTGTTTGGAGAGCTTGAGCTGGTTGATGAAGCTTCTTTGAATGGAACTGACACGCTTCACACTTGGTTACTAGTGCCGTTGCATCCTAGAGGGCAGTGGGCCAGAAGAAACCTTGCCAGAATGCCTTGCCGGTAAGGGCTCTTGACCCTACATGGGAGCCACATATGCCTCCGTGTATCTCTGCCAATAGCTCCAGTCCTTCCTCTCGGGAAATGCACTTCAATTTTCACACCGTTCGGCCTTTTTATGTACAAGACGTCATCGACGAACTAGTACATGGCAGACCGACGGGCTACTTTCTCCACATATTCCTGCTCCTCAGGAAGCTCCCCGGTTTAGAGAAATCAGACGATATGTTGTGCCCATGCCGGAACCTGGGGCTCGATGGCAAGGACTAAAGGCATCTCTTCTGCCATAGGAGCAATTGTCTCCACGGTCAGGGCTTGACGCCCCGCCGGAGTCTGTTGCCCTACGGCAGGCTCAGCGTCCCCAACAATATTCTTTGCCGGCGACCCCTGGGGCTCGGCGAGAAAGTACTTGTCAGGGCCTGATTTCCTTCGCTTGTTCTGCTCTGTCGATGGTTCAACGGATGGCTGAGTTAATCGAAGCACAAAGGTACCTGGTTCCACGGGTAGTTTGAGGGCGGCACACTTTGACAAGTAGTCGGCGATGTTGTTCTCCGCTCGGGGAACATGCTCTGCTTGTATACCGTCAAAACGCTCCTCTAGATTTCTCACTTCATCTATGTAGGCCTCCATCAACGGGCTCTGGTAGTCTTTGTTAACTTGCTTGATGACAAGCTGCGAATCACCTCTCACGATGAGCTTCTGGATTCCGAGGTCTGCCGTGATCCTGAGACCGGCAAGCAGTCCCTCGTACTCGGCAGTGTTGTTCGTCAACATCTCCCTGGGGAAGTGCATCTAGACCACATACTTGAGGTGCCCTCCAATGGGTGCAACGAGCAGCACACCAGCACCGGCGCCTTGCACCGAGAAAGCTTCGTCAAAGTACATAATCCAGTCGCGACTCGTTTCCTTGCCGGGGAGAGTGGTCTCCTGGATCTCTTCATCGAGCGTTGAGGTCCATTCTGCAACGAACTCCACCAAGACTCTACTCTGAATCGTCGAAGTTCTTTCAAACTTCAAACCAAAGCTCAGCAGTTCAAAGGCCCATTGCACAATCCTCCCAGTCTCATCTGGGTTATGCAATATCCGTTGCAACGGGAGGAGGGTGACGATAGTAATTTCATGTGCTTGGAAGTAATGATGCAGCTTCCTTGAGGCCATAAGGAGGCCGAAGAGCAATTTCTTCTCACCGGAGTACCTAGACCTAGCCTCCTGCAAGAGGGAGCTGACAAAGTAAACCGGGTGCTGCATCCTCTTCTTCTTCTACACTACTTCATTTGGTTGCGTCGCTTCTATCCCAGTGGCATCAGTGACTGTCGTTGCTACTGCTTCCATATTGACCTCTCTCTGGGCTACTAGCGCAGCACTGACCACTTGATTAGTCGCCGCTAGATATAGAAGCAACGGCTCTTGTGGTTTGGGCGCGACCAGTATTGGCGTAGAGGAGAGGTACTTCTTCAAATATTGTAGTGCTGCTTCGGCTTGTGGAGTCCACTCGATTGGGCCCGCCTTTTTCAAGATTTTGAAAAAGGGAAGGGCGCGCTCTGCAGATTTGGAGATGAATCTGCTCATGGCGGCAACGCAGCCAGCAAGCCGACACACATCCTTGATCCGCCTGGGTGCTTCAATTTGCTCGATGGCCTTGATCTTGTTTGGATTCGCCTTAATTCCACGCTGTGACACGAAGAAACCGAGAAGCTTGCCGCACGGAACGCCGAAGACACACTTCTCAGGGTTCAGCTTGAGGTTGATCTTGCGCAAATTCACAAACGTCTCTTCCAAATCTTGTATGAGCATTGCTTTATCCTTGGTTTTGACCACTATATCACCATATAGGCTTCCATATTAGTATGTAGCTGAGGCTCAAAACCAACTTGGACTGCTCTTGCAAATGTTGAGCCAGCACTCTTCAACCCGAAAGGCATCCATATGAAATAATACGTACCACATGGGGTGATGAACGTTGTCTTCTCTTCATCTTCTCTTGTCATGAAGATTTGATGGTACCCTGAATAAGCGTCAAGAAATGATAACAAGTCACACACGGCTGTGGAGTCTACAATCTAGTCAATGCGCAGCAACGGGAAAGGGTCCTTTGGGCACGCCTTATTGATGTTTGTGTAATCAATACACAGTCTCCACTTCCCATTTGCCTTGCGCACCACCACCGGATTGGCCAACCACGTCGGATGGAGTACTCCTCTCACCAAGCCTGCCACCTCCAACTTCCCGGTTTCCTCTCTGATGAACTCTTGTCGTTCCAGAGCTTGCTTCCTAACCTTCTGCCTGACGGGACGCGCATGAGGACAGACAGCAAGGTGGTGCTCAATCACCTCCCTGGGAACGCCGGGGATGTCGGATGCTTGCCACGCAAACACGTCGACACTCGCCTGTAGGAAGGTGACGAGCGCGTCTTCCTATTTGCTGTCGAGGGCGAAGCTTATGGTGAAAGCCCCTCCCGTGCCATCCTCCTTGACGGACACCTTCTTGGTTTCTGGTGGTGCAGCTCTAGATTTCTTGCTCTTGCCGAGAGTGCTCTCTGGCACGTCCTCGACGGGAGTGCTGCACTCCGAAGAGGCGCGCTTTCCGAAGTGGGTGCGGGGGGCCTTACCGGTCTTCTTCCCTCCCGGGGCTTCAGCGGCAGGAGCAAGTACCTTGGCGGCGGTCGCTACAACTGCCTCCCGGTAAAGTCGATTAGCACAGATCAGTGCATCCTTCTTGTCGGAGGGGACGCTGATGATGGACATTGGTCCAGGCATCTTCAATGTGTTGTATGCGTAATGTGATGCTGCCATGAACTTGGCCAATGCTGGGCGGCCGAGGATCCCGTTGTAAGGCAAGGGGATCTCGGCAACATAAAAAACAACCCTCTATGTCATGTAGTTCAACTCGCCTCCGAATGTCACGGGCGACTTTCCCCTTTGGCTAACTCCATCCCGGGTTGACCCCTTGAAACATGCCCCTCTCTTCGAGGTCTCCATCAGGAATTTGCAGCCTTCTGATCACAGCGGGCGAGATCAAGTTCAGACCGGCCCCACCATCAACCAGCATTTTTGTCACCTTGAGGTTGCGTATTTTTGGTGAAACCAACAATGGCAAACACCCGACCGTAGTTGTGCGATCAGGGTGATCCTCGGTGTCAAAAATGATAGGAGTGCTGGACCACTTCAGGGGCCTCTAGGCAACGAACGATGGTTCCGCTGCTGTGATCTCACGCGCCCACTGCTTGAGCTGGCGGTGAGAGGTGTGCAGGGAGGCACCACCGTCGACGCACATGGCCTCCATAGCTTTCTGGAACTCTTGCTCGCCGGACTCGTTGTCCTCATCACGATCATCATCTTCTCGCTTCCTGTCGCGCCCTCAGGCGGGCCTTTCTTGTTGGTTATCTTTCCCGCGGCGGCCAGGTTGGCCGCCACGTTTCTTACCGGATCCCTCAGCACCATCCTGGCCCTTCTCCATGTCTCGCCTTTCATATTCGGCTTTCAGCTTCTCTGCGAGCTGCTTGACTTGCCGGCAGTTCTGGAGGTCATGGCCCTTGGTGCGGTGGATCTTGCAGTATTGCTTGTCGAAGCTTCCTGGCTTGTAGGCGGTCGCCAAGGCCCAGCAGGCGACACACCCGGCAACTTCCTTGCCGGGGTCGTCTGCCTTGGTTTTCTTGGCAGCACCGACGTCGTTGGATCCCTCGAAGGTAAGCATGGCCTTGCCCTTGCATTTCCTGTTGCGGCGTCGGCCCTTCTTCGCCGGGGCGACGGCGTCTTCGTCTAGGAATCGGTTTCCACACCGGCGTCTTCGCCGGGGTACTTCCGTCCCTCTTCAGCCCGAGCGCATCTGTCGGCCAGAACATAGAGTTCGACCACATCCTTGACCTTATTCATTGCCAGCTCCTCACGCATCTTGCGGTTGCGCACATTCTGATGGAATGCGCTGATGATGGAGGCGGGATGAACATCTATGATGTTGCATTGCACTCGACTGAATCTCTATATGTACTTGCACAGGCTCTCACCTTCTTTCTAGGGGATGACATGCAAATCGCTTTGCCTGGCCATGAGCCTGGTGGCCTCCCATAAAGGCGCCAACAAACTCATGGCACAAATTCAACCAAGGAGAAATAGAATCTACTGGCAAGTGCATCAACCATGACATGACATTGGGTTTAAGTGCCAACGGTAAGTAATTGGCAAGCACCTTGTCGTCACGTGCTCCGGCAGCTTGCATCACGATGGTGTAGATGCTGAGGAACTCTAACGGGTGAGTCTTGCCATTGTACTTCTCGCCGACGTCAGGATTAAACATGCGGTGAGTGGGCCACTGGAACTGCCGCAGCTCACGGGTAAAGGCTGGACAGCCTACCTCGTAAGGTAAGACTCCAGAGCCTCCAGACGTTGGGTGGTCCGTAGTGGGCCCTGCCCGCCTATCTGACTGATGGCGTGCTTTGCGCCGGCGCTCAATGGTAGTTCGAGCGTCTTCATGGGCACGCTCCCGAAGAACTTGGCACCGATCGCGGTGGGTCTGCGGGTTGGACGATGCTATGGATATGTTATCACAAGCATCGTCCCGACGGACTGGTGCTCGTAGTAACTGGTGAGGAGGAGGAGAATGCACTGAGGCTGTGGCGCCTCCGGTCCTTCCACCACTGGTGTGCGGTGGCTCGACAGAGCATCGGCCTGAGGGCCCCGCTGGCCGCGGCTCGTCTTTCTTGGCAACGGCGACGAGGCTCCGGATCGTTGCTCTCCATTCATCGAGCTTCTCCGCAGCAGGAGGGAATTCGAGGAGCAACTGCGCGCGCTAAGGCCTCCGCCGGTGTGGGTGGCAGCGAAAGATGCATGGACCGTGACGCGCTCCGACTTCTAACCATGTTAGAAGGAGCTCTATCACAGCCCTGCAGTTGTACACCGTTTTCGTCAGCGCCTCGACGAGCATGTTGATCTTCTACGTCCTGCAACTGATGCGCATGGCTCTTTCCGCGGTGGCGCCCGGGGTCATCAGCGTGGCGATGCTGTTCATCGCGCATGACCTATGAGGAGCGCGTTGTGGGCGCCAGGGTGGGTGTCTTGGAAGTCGCCGCATCACCCATACATGGTATGACACCGCCCTTCAGACTTGGTGGCGAGCGGCTCGTCGTCTTGAGACTTGGTGGCGTGCGGCTCGTCGTCTTCAGACTTGGTGGCGTGCGGCTCATCGTCTTGAGCACGAACGACACCGCTCGCTAGGCTTAGGCTACTAGAGCGACGTGGGTGTCCTCGGGTCGCGCCTCAGCTTCCATCCGCGACCACCTCGTCACCAGCCCGCATCGGCACGGGCCGTTCGGCTCCAGATGAACCAATCGACGTGATCATCTTCTTCTTGGGAGCCATAGCGATGAGAACTGCTAAACTAACTGCTAGACTGGATTTTCACAACTGCGCCCCCTACCTGGCGCGCCAAAGATATCGGTGGAAAAGACACCTATGGGATCACTGGAATCCCTTCTATGGTTGGCGGGCACGAGGTTGTGCAAAGAGCGGGTCTAAGAGCCAGTACAAAGATTGTTTACCCAAGTTCGGGCCGCGAGAATGCATAATACCCTAGTCCTGCTTTGGTGTGTATTTGAGTGTTCTTGAGTTCTGGAACTAGCTATGGTGCATGCCTAGTCCAAAAGATACAAATCCTCCTCCAGTATGCCTCGGGCCTCCTTTTATAGTCAAAAAGGGGCTGCCACAGTGGCACACATGAGGTGGAAAGGTATACAATGTATAAGCTTATCTCAGGCTATTACGGGACAAGATGCATTAAATGCGTTACTTAGGTGTCCACTTGCTTTATCAGGGACGGGAACGAGACCCGTCCCATCCGCTGCCACTCTGTCTGGTTGCGACACGCGTCCAGGCCAACAGGGCAGGCAGCTGAGATGGCGCGGTGGTAGGGTCTTCACGAAGATCTGCATGCCACCACGTAGGTGCTTGACTAGCTGGACCAGGAACCACGTACTACCACGTGGGTACCTGCCTGGGCTAGTGGGTCGGTCGCCGAGCTGGGGCGACGATGGGGTGGCAAGGGCTTGCCATAGTCTTCCGTCTGTTCCCGGCAAGGGTCTTGCCGGGGCCTCTATGAGCGTCCTCGGCAAGAGGCTTGCCGGGGCTTCGGGGGTGTCTTCGGCAAGGAGCCTTGTCGGGGCCTCGTGGGCATCCTCGGCAAGGAGCCTTGCGGTCGCCTTGTCTTCTGGTTCTCATCTTAGGATTCATAGACCCTTGTCTTTACAAAGATCTGCATGCCATCACGTGGGCACTTCCCGAGCTTTGGTTCCAACACTGTTGATGATGTCGGAGTTCCTAGGCTCAAGTGTGGCTGCAACAGAGGCGTTGGGTAAGTTACCCTGGCAAGAACCCAGGCCACTCCGACAAGGGTCTTGTCGGGGGAAGCCCATCTTCTTGCCTGGCCTTCTTGCGCCACTGTCTTGGCGCTGCTCTGGTAGTCTTGTGCTTCGTTTCCCTCCTCTGCCTGTGTTATGTGTGGCCGCATGCGTGGCTCTGACTGCCCGTGCACAAGTAAGTGGTACAAAGGAGCGCCCCTACTTTTGTACACCGACAGATATGCCAACCCACAAGCTTGGGGATGCTATGTTTGACGAGAATCTGAAGTTTGAGGATTTATTTGCTGCAATTAATTTTTGTCCCAAGCTTGGGGATGCTATGCTTAATGAAGATGATCTTTTTCGTCCCCCTACTTTGAATGATCAAATTTTTTATGATGATTGCATACCTCCTATTTATGATGATTGCAATATTTATGAAAGTGGGTTTGGAAGAATGTAAACTGTAGATAATAATTATCCTGCTATTTTGAAGGGTGTTGAATTATATTATAACGATAAAAGTGGATTTGGAGAGGTCATGACTTTATTTAGTAATGATTCTACTATTTCCGAAAGAGGTTTCAATTGACTATGATTAGAACAAAGTTGCTACTTATGATGATTATTGTGATGATACTTATGTTATAGAAAGTAGTAATAATTATTGTCATAATTTTGAATATCCTTTTACAGAACATTACTCTTTTAATTTGAAAACAATTTATAGTATTTGAGTTTCATACGACACTCCTACTATTAGGGATGAGAAGAATTTTGATTATGTGGAGAATAATAAGCTTTCTATGCTTGTGGATCATGAAAATAATGATTTATGTGATACTTATATTGTTGAATTGATTCATAATTCAACTGAAAATTATTATGAGAGAGGAATATATGCTTCTACGTATCTCAATAATATCAAGTTTACTCTCTATGTGTTGAAAATCCCGAAGTTTTGCTTGTTTTGCCTTCCTATGCTAGTGGATCATTTCTCACATAAATTGTTTGCACACAAAATCCCTATGCATAGGAAGTGGGTTTGGATTAAATGTGCTATTCATATGCTTCATGATGCTCTCTTTGTGTTTCAATTCTTTACTTCTATGTGAGCATCATTGAAATCATCATGCCTAGCTTAAAAGGTGTTAAAGAAAATTGCATGTTGCTAGACAACCCAACATTTACCCCTACTTTTTTTGTGTGTTTACATTATTAAGCTACTGTAGTAATCATGTTTTATAGCTTTTGTCTCAATAAAGTGCCAAGTAAAGCCTTTGGGATAGTGTGGATGATAGTTGACTTGATTTTGTGCAAAAACATAAAGTTTTGTGTCTAGTGCAAAAAATTCTATAAATTATTGTTACATGATAATTTTCTAAAAAAATTACACATGATTAATATACAAATTTTCTATGTTTTCCTAAATTTTCAGAACTTTTAGAGTTGTAGAAGTATGGTCATTGTCCAGATCATTACAGACTGTTCTATTTTTGATTGCTTGCTTTAAGTGATATATATTGTGTAAATGATAGAGTATAGTAGGCATTATGTGGAAACAATTATGAACCTTGTATTTAATAGTACCCAAGTGAATGATTTGATCTTTATCATACTAACCCATCTCACGAAGTTTCGTTAAGTTTTGTGTGATTGAAGTTTTCAAGTTTCGGGTGAGATATCAATACAAGGAGGGAGTGGAAACACCCTAAGATTGGTGATTCCCAAGGCACCCCAAGGTAATACTCAAGGAATACCCAAGCAACTAAGCTTGGGGATGCCCCGGAAGGCATCCCCTCTTTCCTCTCCAACATTACCGGTAACCTCACTTGGAGCTATATTTCTATTCGTCACATGATTTGTGTTTTGCTTGGAGCGTCATTTTCCTTTGTTAGGATTTGCTTCCCATTTTAATAAAATACTTTGATCTGAGGGTTTTAAAATCAGAGAGAGTTCTCAAATAGCTACGCATTTACTTAACTACTCACTTGATCTTGACGTATATCTTTTTGGAGTAGTTTGTCATTTACTATTGTGCTTCACTTTAATCCTATGATAAAATTGTTGAATAAATTGGATATCATGAAGTTGAAATTATATGTTCATATCATGCCTAGTAGTAGCTTCACATTGGGTTAGAAAGTGAAATCTATTGAAGCTTGACAATCACAATATTGGGCATACAAGAAATTCATGAATGTTTAATATAAGGAAAATAACTTTCACATACAAATATATTATCTTGGACATATCCTATGATTGCGAATACCCATAATTTATTTTCAAACTTGAGAAAAATAGTTGAAGTTGGACAAGGAATACAATGTAACGAGTTATGGTTGGTATATTTGCATCGAAGTTATATTGTTATGGATCCTCTAACATGTGGTGCTTGCTTAGGATCTTTTGCTAGCCAAATATTCGTACTAAGTAGAAATGCAACTTGTGAATCCAAAACCCTTAAACCCAGTTATTTGCCATAAGTGTCCACAATATCTACCTATAGATTTAATAAGATCCTTCAAGTAAGTTGTCATCGGTGCATAAAACAACAAAAAATTGATCCTAAATATGTTTGATCTTTTATTGTAAGGGAAAATAAGTGTTGTACAAACTTTTCATGGCAAAGTAATAAAAGCGACATACTGCATAATAAAGGTTGCTATCATAAGGGGCAATATAACGTGACATTCCTTTGCATTAAGAGATTGCGCATCCAAAAATAAAAGGCGCATGACAACCTTTTCTTCCCTTTGCGAAGGGCCTATCTTTTTTTTTCCAGTATTTACTTTTATGCATGAGTCAATAGTATGCATTCTCATTTCAACCTCATTTATTCTCTAGTTGGCAAGCATCATGTGGTGGGGAAAGATCTAGGCACATATGACCAGTCAAATATATTTGATCATGAATTATTATTGTTGACAATTTTATCTCTGTGATAAATGAGTTGGGAGGCAAAACATTAAGCCCCTATCTTTCTCTGTGTTCGGTGGATGCTATTAGTTCTAGAAATATGATTTGAGTACTTGCAATCGTAGAAGACTATATGATGATTGAGTGTGTGGAGCTCTTACTTAGACTTTGTTGAATAAGTTGAATTGCAATTGTTTGGTGAGTGAGAACAAAGATTGTTAAATTTCAAGAGAATGCATTGTTTGAACCATAACTTGTGAATCGATTGCTACTTCATCAAGAGAATGCATTGTGTGAATCCCTCGTGCCCCCCCCCTCAGTTTGGGACCGACGCCAAAAAATCTTATAAATACAGGAACCTCCAGAAATAACCCTAGATCAGAAGTTACGGCACCGCAAGCCTCTGTAGCCATGAAAAACCAATCCATACCATGTTCTGGCACTCTGCCGGAGGGGGAAATTATCACCGGAGCCCATCTTCATCATCCCGGTAGCGACCATGATGAGGAGGGAGTAGTCCACCCTTGGGGCTGAGGGTTTATACCAGTAGCTATGTTTTAATCTCTCTCTCTCTCTCTCTCTCTCTCTCTCTCTCTCTCTCTCTCTCTCTCTCTCTCTCTCTCGTGTTCTTGAGATGGCACGATCTTGATGTATCGCGAGCTTTGTTAATATAGTTGGAACATATGGTGTTTTCCCCTCTCTATCTTGTTGTGATGAACTGAGTTTTCCCTTTGAGATTTTGTTCTTATCAGATTGAATACTTTAATGTATTTGAGACCACTTGATGTATGTCTTGCTATGATTTCCCGTAGTGACAATGGGGGTATCATATTGATTCACTTGATGTATGTTTTGGCACTCAACTCGTAGATTCCCGAGGTGACATTAGGGTAATCTATGCATAGGGGTTGATGCACATTTTCTTCTTTGTTTCTCTGGTAGAAATCTTGGGGCACTCTTTGAGGTTCTTTATGTTGGATTGAGTATTATGAATCTAAAATTGTTATGGTGTTATTTTAGTATTAAATCTTGGATAGTTCAATCGGAAAGGATAACTTGGTGTTATTTTAATATGAACTCTTGGATAGATCGATCAGAAAGAATAACTTGGAGGTGGTTTCGTACCCTACAAACAATTTCGTCTTATGTTCTGCGCTAGATAATAACTTTGGAATGATTCTTTATCGCATGTTGAGGGATTTTCGTATGATCTAACTATGTTAGCATTGTTGAGATATTGCACTAGTGAAAGTACGAACCCTAGGCCTTGTTTTCAAGCATTGGAATACCATTTGTGCTAACTTTTGTTACTTGCTGCCATGATGTTTTTTATTGTTCCTATTAGAAAAATCAATATCTACTATCCATATTACACTTGTATCATCATCTCTTTGCTGAACTAGTGCACCTATACAATTTACCATTGTATTTGGTGCGTTGGGGACACAAGAGACTCTTTGTTATTTGGTTGCAGTTTTTTTAGAGACACCATCTTCATCCTACGCCTCCCAAGGATTGATAAACATTAGGTCATTCACTTGAGGGTAAATTGCTATTGTCCTACAAAACTCTCTGCTTGGAGGCCCAACACGAGTCTACAAGAATAAAGTTGCATAGTAGACATCAGGATTCCAGAAAGTGATGGGACCTAACGGGGCCAGCTATGGACCCCACGTGGCCAGATGGCGTAACAAGGGGGCAGCTGTTAGGGCATAGTTTTACCTGGTTGGTTTTGGTGATTGATGACAATACTTTTGCGGACTAATCGTATGCATTAAGCTTTTCAGGTTATCCAATATAAGAGCACTTCACGATTGTTTCCCCTCAAGGACTTCTCTATAGACGGATTATTTTCCTTCATTTCTTTTCGGTTGAATTGAGTCGTAGGGATAACAGTACTATCAAGAGGGGGTCTGTATTGCAAGAGTATGGGTGAAATCATTACGTACACACTATCCTTGCACCCTAGCCTTCTTTGTGCTCCTTTCGAGTATCGTTGTTATGCAAATCGAGGGGTGTTGTGTGCTAAGCGGTAGTATCGCGGTCAGAGTGATAGTACCGCCTATAGGCGGTAGTATCGCTGCCTAGTACCGCTGGAACTACCACCCCTGTTGTGGTCTCGATCTTTTCGTGTCGGGTTTCCGTAAAGGACCACACAGGGAGCGGTAGTAGGGACGGCAGTAGGGCGCGGTAGTACCGCTTATATGCGGTAGTACCGCCCCCATGGCGGAAGTACCGCGGTAGCGCGTGTACTCCTCCTTCCTCTATCCTGTGTGCCCTATGCCTTCTTGCCTAAGCGGTAGTACCGATGTGGCAGCGGTAGTACCGCCGTGATGCGGGCTGCGGGCTGCATAATGGTTGGACGGGTCCACCCACTATATAAGGGGGTCTTCTTCTCCAAGAATACCTACCTCTTCTCCCCCAAGCTCCATTGTTGCTCCAAAAGCTTATTTTCGCTCGATCTCTCTCCCTAGCCAATCAAACTTATTTATTTTTTAGGGATTGGTTGAGAAGACCCAGATCTACACTTCCACCAAGAGAAATTTGATTCCCCCCACTAATCCCTTGTGGATCTTGTTACTCTTGGGTGTTTGAGCACCCTAGACGGTTGAGGTCACCTCGGAGCCATATCCATTGTGGTGAAGCTCCGTGGTTTCGTTGGGAGCCTCCAATTCAGTTGTGGAGAGAGACCCAACCTTGTTCGTAAAGGATCAGTCGCCTCCTTCAAGGGCACCAATAGTGTAATCATGGCATCGCACATTGTGTGAGGACGTGTGTTGTAGGGTGAAACCCTAGGAGGGGGTCTTTTCACACTTGGAGGGGAAAAAGGGGAAGAACACACAAGAACACAAGACACAAATCTCTCAAAACAAACCCAATATCACATCCACTAGAGTAGCACACAAAGTATCCACAAGAGTACAAGATCAATCCAAGGAAATAAGCACAAAGGTAAGGTTCTTCTCACTCCTAGAGGAGGTGAGGTCTTGCAATCCAAGAGGATTCTTCTCCCTTGGGAGGTCTTGCAATCCACGAGGATTCTTCTCCCTTGGGAGGTCTTGATCTCCTCACGGAGGGGATACAAGGAGCAAATCTCTCAAGGTCTCTCAATATCTTTGCTAACCCTCCAAAAGACATGGGGAAGGTCTATTTATAGTTTATGCTACGAAGGGGTACGAGGAGAGAGGGGTACGGGGCCAAGGGCCGCAGGCTGCACGCAGGCAGGGCAGTAGTACCGCCCACTCGAGCGGTAGTACCGCTTAAGGAGCGGTAGTACCGCTTGTGCCGGACTGGCCAGGAGCGGTAGTACCGTCTTGGGGAAACGGTAGTACCGCTCGTTCCGGGTTGGACGGGTCTTCACTTGCTTCCGGGCTGAATGGGTTCTCCTTTGCTTCCACGCGATCACCTCCTTGGTAACTGAGAATGCACAACATCTCCTTGTGAGTTAGAACCCAATCCTCATGCGAAACCAAACGAAGCTCGAAGAGGAGAGAATTCACCTCGGCCTCGATAGCGCGTGCACGTGCTCTCGTCATTGGTCCCTTGAGTGCTTGTGGCGATGCCGGGTTGTCCATGGGGATGCTTGACGGATGCTCCGCATCATCTCCCCCTCCCCCCCTTGGGGAAGATCCGTCCATGGATCGTGGTCTTCATCTCCATGGTACTTGGCCAAGTCGTTGACGTTGAAGATGTCGCTTACGTTGTACTTCTCGTGTGGGATGTCGATCTTGTAAGCGTTGTCGTTGTAGCGTGCTAGCACCTTGAATGGTCCGTCGGCTCGTGGAAGAAGCTTGGACTTGCATTCCTTGGGGAAGCGGTCTTTGCGAAGGTGTAGCCAAATGAGATCACCCGGATGGAACACCATTGGTGTTTTGTTGGTGTTGAGCTTGATGGCGCGGCGTTGAACTTGACGCTCGGTTGTGGAACGTGTTTCTTCATGCATCTTCTTGAGGTGGGCTGCTCTTGCACTTGCGTCCATGTCGGCTCGTTGTTGAAGCGGGAGAGGAAGGATGTCCAACGGTGACAAAGGATTGAAGCCATAGACAACCTCGAAGGGGGACTTGCCGGTCGTAGAGTGTCTTGCGCGATTGTAGGCGTACTCGGCGATGGGTAGGCACTCCTCCCACTCCTTGATGTTCTTCTTGATCAACACGCGTAGGAGAGTGGCAAGCGTCCGGTTGGTGACTTCGGTTTGGCCATCAGTTTGCGGGTGGTACGCCGTGGAGAATAGTAGCTTGATGCCGAGCTTGGAACATAGTGTTTTCCAAAAGTAACTCAAGAACTTGACGTCACGGTCTGAGAGAATCGTCTTTGGTACGCCGTGTAGGCGCAATATTTCCCTACAAAAGAGAGTCGCAATATGTGAAGCATCGTCTATCTTGTGACAAGGAATGAAATGTGCCATCTTGGAAAATCTATCAACAACAACGAATACGGAATCCTTTCCATTGCGAGTTGTAGGTAATCCAAGAATGAAATCCATGCTAATGTCTTCCCAAGGATGGAAAGGAATAGGAAGTGGCATGTGGAGGCCATGGGATTGAGCTTTGGACTTAGCTTTGCGGCATGTAGAGCACCGGTTGGTGAAGCGGGAGACGTCACGGAACATCTTTGGCCAAAAATAATTCTTGGAGAGTGTAGCGAATGTCTTGTCGCGTCCGAAGTGTCCCATGAGTCCTCCTCCGTGAGATTCTGCAAAAGGAGCAAACGAAGCGAAGACTCGGGAATGCAAAGTTTGTTAGCTTTCATGAGATATCCATCCTTGATGTAGTATTGCTCCCAAGAAGTATGTGCTACACATTTGGCATATGGATTTGCAAAGAAAACATCATGCTCATATAAGTCTTTTATGTGCTCAAAGCCAATAACATTCAACTCAAGTTTTGTAACAAGCATGCATTTGCGGGAAAGAGCATCCGCCACAACATTTTCTTTGCCTTTGATGTACTTGATGACATAGGGAAAAGACTCAATGAATTCACTCCACTTAGCATGACGCTTGTTTAACTTCGTTTGACCCTTGAGATACTTGAGCGTCTCATGGTCCGTGTGAAGAATAAATTCATGGGGTCGAAGATAGTGTTCCCAAACACGTAAAACTCTCACCAAAGCATAGAGCTCTTTATCATAGATGGGGTAGTTAAGTTGTGCGCCGGATAGTTTTTCACTAAAATACGCAATGGGGCGTTTTTCTTGCATGAGCACACCACCTATTCCGATACCACTAGCATCACAATGAATCTCAAACGGCTTATCAAAGTTGGGTAGGGCAAGAAGTGGTGCGTGCGTGAGCAAGTGTTTGAGCTTAGTGAACGCGGTGTCTTGCGAAGGACCCCCAAACAAAGGGTGTGTTCTTCTTGCTCAAGGCGTGTAGAGGCATAGCGATGGTGCTAAAGTCCTTCACAAAACGTCGATAGAAACCGGCTAAACCAAGAAAGCTACGCACTTGTTGAAGGTTCGTTGGTTGAGGCCAAGTTTTAATAGTGTCAGTTTTAGTTTCATCAACATGAACACCTTGTGAAGACACGACAAATCCTAGGAAAACAACTTTATCAACACCAAAAGGGCATTTCTCCATATTAGCATATAATTGTTGTTTTCGAAGGGCTTGCAAAACCATACAGACATGGTCAACATGTTCCTCAAGCGACTTGCTAAAAACTAGAATGTCATCAAAGTAAACCACTATAAAGACGCATATATAAGGTCGGAGAACAAAATGCATAAGACGCACGAATGTGCCGGGCGCTTCCGATAAGCCCATCGGCATGACCAACCACTCATATAGCCCAAACTTGGTTTTGAAAGCAGTTTTCCACTCATCACCCTCTTGAATGCGAATTTGGTAATAGCAACTTTTAAGGTCAATCTTGGAAAAAATTGTGGCACCACATAATTCATCAAGCATGTCATCTAGGCGTGGAATAGGGTGACGGTATCTAACGGTGATAGCATTTATCGGACGACAATCGGAACACATGCGAAAGCTACCATCTTTCTTAGGCACGAGAATAACGGGAACTGCACAAGGACTTAAGCTTTCACGTACATGACCTTTGTCGATGAGTTGTTGTACTTGACGTTGTATCTCCTTTGTCTCCTCCGGGTTTACGCGGTAGGGAGCCTTGTTCGGAAGTGGTGCGCCGGGTACGAGGTCGATGTGGTGTTCGATGCCGCGAAGTGGAGGTAGACCCGGTGGTAGCTCGTCGGGAAAGACGTCCGAGAATTCCTGCAACAACTTAGACAACACAAAAGGTGGACGTGGTGAAGTGTTAGTTGGTTTGGCTTCCCCTTTGCATAGAAGCACAAGGTGGAAGACGGACGATGGGTTCTCACACACTTCTCTCATCTCACGTTTGGTGGCTAGGAGGACTAAGTTTTTCTCTCTTGGCGAAGAGGCGCTCAATTTTGGCTTGTGGCTCTCACTTTCTTTTTGGTGGATCACTCTCTCACTAGGATCTCCATGATGGGTGGATGCTTGCTTATCGGCGATCACTTGGCTTGGAGACATTGGTCGAAGCACATATTCCTTGCCGTTCATCTTGAAGCTGTAGTTGTTGGTTCGACCATTGTGGATGGCTCCACGGTCAAATTGCCAAGGTCGTCCCAAGAGGAGGTGGCACACTGTCATGGGAACTACATCACACTCCAAGGTGTCCTCATAGGCGCCGATCTTGAAAGAAACTTGTACCGTATGCTCCACTTGAATGGTTCCGGAGTCGCTCAACCATTGTACCTTGTATGGCCGAGGGTGCTTCTTCATAACCAATTGAAGCTTAGAACATAGCTCGTCGCTTGCCAAGTTGTGACAACTTCCTCCATCGATGATGACCTTGACGGAACGTCCGTTGATGCCGGCCTTTGTGTGGAAAATATGGCATCGTTGGTCTTCGTCTTGATTGTGTTGGAGGGTCAAGACCTTGGATACCACGAGAGAGGGACTTGAATCATTGTCACAAAACACTTTATCATCTTCGTCTTCGTTGATGCGTCGGTGCATGGCCACATGCTCAATAGCTTCCACTTCATGTTCGCTCATCGAGTCATATGTGCCGTCGTCGTTGAAGATCATGGTTCTCTTGTTGGTGCACTCGAAGGACTTGTGACCTCGGCCACCACATGTGAAGCACTTGAAGGAACTAGTCTTCTCGGTGTCGTAAGGTGGTGCCGAAGGTGAGGTAGTCTTGGGTTTGTAGTTGCTTGCCGGAGAACGAGTCGAGGAAGGTGTAGTTTGCTTGGAACTGGACTTGTCGCCGGTACTTGGTGATGCTCTCGTTGAGGTAGGAGGTGCCAGAGTTGCGGGTGCTTGAGAGTAGGAGCCGTAGGTCTTGGACGAGTATTTGGCATACTTGAAGTCATCCTGGACTTGTCGCTCGGCCTTGGACGCTTGATGAACTAGCTCGAGAAGGTTGGAGTATGGTTGGAAGTCGGCAATCCGCTTGATTGGGTGATTGAGGCCGTTCAAGAAGCGTGCCATTGTTTGCTTGTCATCTTCCTTGACATTGGCTCGTATCATGGCAATCTCCATTTCTTGGTAGTATTCCTCCACCGTCTTCGTGCCTTGTTTGAGAAGTTGCAACTTCTTGAAGAGATCACGGGTGTAGTGTGTAGGCACGAAGCGAGCTCGCATGACATTCTTCATTTCTGACCAAGTTGTAATGGGTGGTTCGCCTCTTGTATGTCGTCGCTTGATCGTTTGTTCCCACCAAATGAGGACATAGTCTTGAAACTCGAGAGAGGCCATGGCAATCTTCTTCTCTTCTTTGAAGTTGTGGAGGCGGAATATCTTGTCGACTTTTAGTGCCCATGAGAGGTATTCTTCAGGATCGGTGCTTCCGGAGAACTTGGGCATAGTGAACTTTAGCTTGCCGAAGCGTTGCTCTTCGTCATGGTGATGATGGTGGTGTCGCTCATGACGAAGTGGTCCCTCCACGAAAGCGTGCTCTTCACGAAGGTCTTGACGTTGGTGGTGTTGTGGCACGTTGTTCCCATTACGTCGTTCTTGCTCTGCTTCGCGGTGAGCGGCTTCCTCTTGTCGCTCTTGATGAAGTTCTTCTTGTTGACGTACTTGGTGGTTGTAGTCGGCGAAGATGCGCGCGGAGTCACGAAGAGCTTGTCGCGCGGTTCGTGCTTGATTGTCACGCCGTTCTTGTGCTTGCCGAATTGTATCGTTATCTTCTTGTACTTGATGTGGGCGTTGTTGCTCTTGGTGGCGCCCTTGCTCACGTGCTCGAACTCGATCTCGTAACCCATCGCCATGGAATGGATTGTCCGAAGAATGTCGATCTTGATTGACGCATTGTTGGGCTTGCCGAGGACGTGGAGGACTTGCATCCGTGGAAGAGTAAGCCGAAGAGTTGTCACTTGAGCGTCGACTTGAATGGCGCCGTCTTGATGAGTGAGGCTGGGACGTGCGGTTCACCAAGATGTGGCGGAACTCTTGCATTTGCGTGCGGAAGTCGGAAGCGAGTTGCTCGATGCGGTCGCCCAACGCTTCGCTTTCTTGATGAAGAGCTCGTTGGACGCCGAAAAGGTGATTCTTGGTGACGTAGTTCGGTGCTTCCATTAGATGCTCGTCGGTCGGGTCGGTCGAAGAACTTGGCCTATCCATCATGTAAGTAGGAGGTGAGTAGGAAAATGAGAGAACAATACCAAGGTTACCTCTTCCGAAGATTGAAAATGTAACAAGTTTCACTCAATGAAATGCCACAATAGTAGAATTGGAACCGGGTTTGTTCCTCACACCTACAAGTAAATAGGACTATGGAGTAGCTTGGTTAGGATGGTGGAAAATTTCAAACAAAATGTTAGTCAAGATATCGATAAAGTTGAGAAGATTCACAAAGATGCACGTAAAGCAAATAGATCAAAGCCAAGAGTGTCACTAGGAACACACGCACGGAAGATAGATGGGATCCACACAACCAAGGGTGAGCGCAAAAAGTGATTGATCACGGCAAATGCTCTTGTTGTGCGAATACTAGAGAGACGCTAGCGCGATTGCTCAAATGGGCGAGATACGCTTTGTGCACCAACTGTGACGCCCGGGTAATCAAGCTACAGTAAAACTTCGGTAATGATGCCACGTCACCTCGATTACAGTGGATAAACTCGTGTCAGTTCGAAACCAAGATCAAATTTAAAATTTAAAATAAAGACAAACATTAAAAGTTTTCAAATAATAAAACTAAAATGTTCGGAGTGACCCAAATATTGCCTAGGCAATTATGGTGGAGAAACCACACCTTTTTAAAATTCTTAAATACATTAAGATATATAAAACAATAGTAAAAATAATTGTTTAAATACCTTTTGTAATTAATAAAAAGAAAGTCAAACTAATTGATTGAGGAATAGACTCTTGTTGACTATGGACTAAGTTGAAATACTAATTTAGATGCTACGAGTATATTCTACTAAAACTAAACCTAATAGGAAACAAACTAAATCAGTAAATGTAATAAAAAAAAGCAAAACAGAAAATAAAACAAAACATAATTTTTAAAAGGGTTAAAGACCCCCATGGCCAACTGGGCCTCGGCCCAGCCGGCTGGCCACTGCCACCCTGGGCAGGCCGGCCCACCCCGCCACCACTTAACCCCCACTCCTCCCCCGTAACCCCAGGCCTCGACCGTGTCTCCCGCACGAACCCCCCCCCCAC
>LR738711.1:620478515-620495501 GCA_902687465.1 Secale cereale
ACTCCCCCACGACCCCGACCTCATTCCCCCACTCCCTCTCGCTCTCCCGTGCGCCGCCACCCACGGGCACCCTCGCTAGCGCCCCACCGTCCCGGCCACGACCGCCGCTGCTCGTTGCGGCCCCGGCGAGCACGCCCGCACCCGAGGACCGTCGCCTCCGCTCCTCCCATCGTCCTCACGCCGCCTCCTCCCTGGAGCTCGGCCCGTGGCCGCCGCGGCTGGAGCTCCGCGTTCGGGCCGGCCCTTGGACCTCGTCGCCGGAGATGGGCGGATCACGGAGGCCCCCCCCGTGCGCCCGCAACTTCATCTCCACCGGGCCACCACCTTCGCCCTGCCGCCGCTCGCCTCCGACCATCGCCGGCCCCCACGAGCCTCCCCTGCAACGATGTGAGCACCGCCCGTGCTCCCTCTCTATCACCCCATGGTCACCGCGCCCTGCTCCCTAGCTGTCCGAGCCACCGCGGCTCTTTGCTGCTGGTGCTCCGCACGTCGTCGACGCCCGTCGGATTCTTGCTGCTGCCTGCGCTCGCGTCGCGGCTCCCTCCCGTGGCGCTGCCCTCCATCGTTCTTCCTTGGTCGGGGGCATGGCGTTGGCGACCACGCCGGCGGCCTCGCCACGCCCGTGGCTAGCTTCCCCCCCGGCCGTCGATCTGGGCACCTGCCCAGTCGGGCGCCGACGCCCGTAACCGCCCGCACGCTCACGGGGCTCCGTCCCAGCAACACGCCCGTTAGCCCGCTAAGCCCCTATGGGCCAATGACGAGGGGGCCCCACCCCCAGAACGTTAAAAAGAAAAATATTAAAATAAATAAATAAATTTAAATAATAATAATTAGTTAATTAATTAATTAATTAATTATATAACTAAATAATTAACTTAATTAATCTGGATTAATTAAATCCTAATTAATCTAATTAGTTAATTAACTAATGTTTTAATTAAACTAATGACTATTTAACTTAATGATATGCTGTTAAGTTAAACTAATTAATTGTGATTAACTTAATTAACTTTAATTAATTAAATTAATTAGGTTTAATTAATTAATTAACCCTAATTAATACTGTGTCACTGACAGGTGGGACCCACCTGTCAGGTTGACCAGTCAACCCCTGCTGCCGTCAGCATGACATCATGCTGATGTCATAAATGCATTTTCAAATTAAATTAACTAATATTAAATTCCAGAAATTAATAAAAACTTAATAAAATCATATCTTTTAAACCGTAACTCGGATGAAAATACTTTGTACATGAAAGTTGCTCAGAACGACGAGACGCATCCGACTACGCAACCCGTTCGTCCGCCACACATCCCTAGCATACCGAACATGCAACTTTCCCCTCCGTTTCATCTGCCCGAAAATGCCTAACACCGGGAATACTTTCCCGGATGTTATTCCTCTTCGCCTGTATCACCGAGCACCGCGTTAGGTCACACGTAGCACCGCGTATTTCCATGTTATGCTTAGTGATGCTATTGTTTGCTCTGTTATTTATTTGTTTCCCCTTCGTTGCTTATTTTCGGTAGACTCCGATACTGTGATAAGACCCCGAGACCGTTGATGCTTCGGTGTTCGACTACGGCTACGCTTCCGAAGATTCCTTTCGTCTGCAGAGCTTCCAGGCAAGCCCCCCCCCCTTTGATCACCAGATATCGCCTATTCTTCTCCCTACTGCTTGCATTAGAGTAGTGTAGCATGTTACTGTTCGGTTACTCCTATTCTGCTGCATAGCCTGTCATTGTTGCTACAACTGTTGATACTTTACCTGCCATCCTAATGCTTAGTGTAGGATGCTAGTATTCCATCAGTGGCCCTACATTCTTGTCCGTCTGCCATGCTATTCTATCGGGCCGTGATCACTTGGGTGGTGATCACGGGTATATACTATATACATACTTTACATACACATGATGATGATTCGGAGATGGGGGCTGAAGGGGCAGGTGGTTCCACACAGGTAGTGGTGGGCCTGGGTTCCCGACAGTCCCCTGATGGTTACTTTGTGGCGGAGCGACAGGGTAGGTTGCGACCACCTAGGAGACAGGTGGGCCTGGCCCTGGTCGTTGTCCGCGGTTATTTCATAATAACACGTTTAACGGGATCTTGGTATTTGATCTGAGTCTGGCCATTTGGTCTATACGCACTAACCAGCTACGTGGGAATAGTTATGGGTACTCGACGTCGTGGTATCAGCCGAAGCCTTCTTGACGTCAGTGGTTTAGCGGCGCGCGCCGGGTTGGACCGCGTAACGCAACTTCCTTAGTAATGGAGGTTGCTAGGTCTGCTCACCGGCCGCGTACGCAACGTGCAGGTGTGCGTTGGGCGATGGGCCCGGACCCCTGCGCGCCTAGGACTTAGACCGGCGTGCTGACCTCTCTGCTGTGCTTAGGTAGGGCTGCGACGTGTTGATCTTCCGAGGCCGGGCATGACCCTGGAAAGTGTGTCCGGCCAAATGGGATCAAGCGTGCTGGGTTATGTGGTGCACCCCTGCAGGGAAGTTAATCTATTCGAATAGCCGTGTCCCTCGGTAAAAGGACGACCCGGAGTTGTACTCTGACCTCATGACAACTAGAACCGGATACTTAATAAAACACACCCTTACCAGTGCCAGATATAACTCGGTGGTTGCTCTCTCACAGGGTGACGTGCGGGAGGATCGCCGAGTAGGTTTATGCTATACGATGTTACTTGGTGAACTTACCATCTACTCCCTTCTACTGCTGCAAGACGGAGGATGCGAGAAGCGAGGATACTTGTTACTTCCAGCTACTCTCTTCTTCTGCTGCAAGATGGACGTTGCGAGAAGCGTAGTCTTCGTTTGGATTAGCTATCCCCCTCTTATTCCGGCATTCTGCAGTTTAGCCCACAGATATTACCCCTTTACACTGATACCATTGCATATGTAGGGTAGATCCTTGCTTGCGAGTACTTTGGATGAGTACTCACGGTTGCTTTGCTCCCCCTTTCCCCCCTTTCTTCCTTTCTTCTTGGATGATGCAACCAGGTGGTGGAGTCCAGGAGCCAGATGATCCCGAGGTTGTTTCTACATGGAGTTCGGCTTCGAGGAGTAGTTAGGAGGTCCCAGGCAGGAGGCCTTGCCTTTTCGATCGTTGTTACTTTTGTGCTAGCCTTCTTAGGCAAACTTGTTTAACTTATGTCTGTACTCAGATATTATTGCTTCCGCTAACTCTTGTGTTTTCGAGCTTTTGTATTCGAGCCCTCGAGGCCCCTGGCTTGTAATATAAAGCTTGTATTATTTTAAATTGTGTCTAGAGTTGTGTTGTGATATCTTCCAGTGAGTCCTTGATCTTGGCCGTACACATTTGCGTGCATGATTAGTGTACGGACAAATCGGGGGCGTCACACCAACCTATGAGAGAAACGTGCCGTCCTCGATCCCAACTATGCTATGTATGTGGTTACCAAGATGATATGAGTATGTAAGGTGGCTCACTGCTATTGCTTATATGCTCATTGTTGCTCCTCTCCTTGCTTAAAAGCTTTTTTTTTTGAGAGTATGATGCTCGAGCCGATGATAATATGAGACAAGTATGTAAGATATGCACGGGAGAGACTTATGGCACTATGATGATAACATGATCACTACGGTGCACAATAGCGTGGCCCGGCAATTCTCAACTTGCTAGTCTCGATAGGTAAGCAACGCAAATGGCTCGGGCTATCAATGCAAAAGCAAAAGTTAGGTGTCGTCGAGGTTACCGTCCTTGCTTACGGTTAGCGGCGAAGATGATTCTGAGGCGATGATGTCGAGGGCACACGCTCCTAAGTAGCCGAAACACCTTAGGAAACGCGAAATCGCAACTCGAAACCAGTGAAAATGCGGAAGGGGAGAAATTTTGGGTGGGGGCGGTAGTACCGCTTGATGAAGCGGAAGTAAAATTTTAGTGCCGCTTGACGAAGCGGTAGTACCGCTTGGTCATGCGGAAGTAAAATTTTAGTGCCGCTTGACGAAGCGGTAGTACCGCTTGGTAATGCGGACCTAAAATTTTAGTATCGTGTGTAAGGCGGTAGTACCGCTTGTACGGGCGGTAGTACCGCTTGTGTCGGGTAAAATCTGCAGTTCGAAATCGGGGCGAATTTTGGGTGGAAATGGATGGTTTCGGGGTAAAATTGGATGAATTTCGTGGTGGATGTGTGGGGAAAGTGGTGGAGGGGCTAGATCCACGTGCCAAACGTCAAATCCGTGGACCAAAACAACCAAATCTCACAAGATCCAACAAATTGCAAGAAAATTTTTGGGGCTATTTGTGTGGGGATTTTCAAAATTAGGCAAGAACACAACAAAAACAAGTTAGAAAGTGGGGGGATGGGACACCAAGATGTGAATCAACCTTGCTCTTGATACCAAGATGTTGTAGGGTGAAACCCTAGGGGGGATCTTTTCACACTTGGAGGGGAAAAAGGGGAAGAACACACAAGAACACAAGACACAAATCTCTCAAAACAAACCCAATATCACATCCACTAGAGTAGCACACAAAGGATCCACAAGATTACAATATCAATCCAAGGAAATAAGCACAAAGGTAAGGTTCTTCTCACTCCTAGAGGAGGTGAGGTCTTGCAATCCAAGAGGATTCTTCTCCCTTGGGAGGTCTTGCAATCCACGAGGATTCTTCTCCCTTGGGAGGTCTTGATCTCCTCACGGAGGGGATACAAGGAGCAAAGCTCTCAAGGTCTCTCAATATCTTTGCTAACCCTCCAAAATACATGGGGAAGGTCTATTTATATTTTATGCTACGAAGGGGTACGAGGAGAGAGGGGTACAGGGCCAAGGGCCGCAGGCTGCACGCAGGCAAGGCGGTAGTACCGCCCACTCGAGTGGTAGTACCGCATGCGGGCGGTAGTACCGCTTAAGGAGCGGTAGTACCGCTTGTGCCAGACTGGCCAGGAGCGGTAGTACCATCTTGGGGAAACGGTAGTACCGCTCGTTCCGGGTTGGACGGGTCTTCACTTGCTTCCGGGCTGAATGGGTTCTCCTTTGCTTCCACGCGATCACCTCCTTGGTAACTGAGAATGCACAACATCTCCTTGTGAGGTAGAACCCAATCCTCATGCGAAACCAAACGAAGCTCGAAGAGGAGAGAATTCACCTCGGCCTCGATAGCGCGTGCACGTGCTCTCGTCATTGGTCCCTTGAGTGCTTGTGCCGATGCCGGGTTGTCCATGGGGATGCTTGACGGATGCTCCACATCAACGTGAGGAGAATACGGTGGCCCTAGTGGCTTCTTGGGGAGCATTGTGCCTTCACACCACTCTAACGGAGACGTACTTCCCCTCAAAGGGAAGGAATTTCGGTAACACATCCTCGTCTTCACGGGCTCCACTTTTGGTTATCTCTCACCTTTACTTGTGCAAGCTTTATTGTGTTAGTCCATTGGGCTTGCTTGTGTGCTTATTATTGTCGCATCATATAGGTTGCTCACCTAGTTGCATATCTAGACAACCTATATTGTTGCTAAGTTTAATTTGGTCAAGAAAAGCTAAAAATTGTTAGTTGCCTATTCACCACACCCCGTCTAGTCAACCATATCGATCCTTTCAATTGATATCAGAGCCTCGTCTCTTTTTTAAGTACTTTACCGTCCAAAGAGTATGGGTGACAACATAGTCGAGACGGAGGGACAGTCCGGTGGAACTCCATCCTTGCCTAAGTCCAATGGGGGAACCTCGGTCTCTCGTGAGGATTTCAATGTGGCCTTGGACACATTGGAAGACTCATTGACGACCGAGGTCAAAGGCATGTTCAGAGAATTTCTTGAGGGACTTAATTACCCACTGCACCATTGGAAGTGGTTCGTCCCGCTACGAATGTGTCGGATGCTATTCCCGACAAGGGAGAAGCTAGTAGTGAGCAAGTCCCAGTGACTAAGGATGGGAGTGGCATTTTTGCTCACTCTGCTCCTCCCATCAATTATGGAGGACCCGTTCCTACTCCGCATTTAAATTCGGTTGGTCCTCCTCCTAAGTTTGTGAAAAATTCTGATTTTGCAACTTGGGCGTTTCGCTTTAAACGTCATTTATATCATTGTTCTACTAATCTTTGGAGAATCATTGAGCAAGGTTTCTACCAGCATGATCTTTACAAGAAATTGCAAATCATCAATTCAACGAGTCCGTTCTTTGCATTCTTCAAGAGGCTATCCCTCCCAAAGACATTGCACATCTTCGACCCTTCACCATGGCCAAGGAAGCATCAGAGCATGTTGGTTCCTTGTACAAAGGTAGCGCAAGCATTCAACTCTCAAACTATGAAGTTGTGCAAGATGAAGCCGATGAGTTTGCCATGATCGAAGATGAAGATCCCCGTGAACTTTATCGGAGATTAAACCACTCTAGCGGTCTCACTTCGAGATCATGGGAGTAATGATACAGATGACAATTGCATCAAGCGCAAGTTTCTCAAGGCCATGATGCCTTATCACAAGGCCATGTCGTCTGTCATCCGCCAAAGACCGGACTTCCACACTTTGTCCTCAAGTGAAGTGTTGGATGAGTTTATTGCCATGAGGATCTTGGATAAGACCGCCAACAATGCAGTGTTGCGAGCTCAACAATCAAAGAAGCCCAACCTTGCTTTGAAGGCCAAGGGTTGTGTGGAAGAAGAGGATGAAGAGGACGAAGATGAGTGTTGCCCCGAGGACACCAAATATGCTTATCATGAGCACATGGCTCTAGCATCACGACAATTTTGGGGCAACAAGAAGAATTCTCGGCCCAACTTCAACAAGAACAACTCAAGTGGCCTCAAGGGCAAGCAACGAGTGAGGACGTGCTACAATTGTGGCATTGTGAGTCACTTTGTTGTAGATTGTCCATATGAGAAAAGAGAAGACAATGGAGGCAAGCTTATCCAAAAGGACAAGGACAAGTCTTATCCCAACAAGAAGACTCCTCCCAAAGGATTGGTGGCCCAAGAAGAATATGATGAGGATGATGAAGATGAAGAAGATGATGAGATGGTTACTATGGCCACCGTTGCTATTGCAACAACTCCACGATCATCCATCTTCAACTCACCAAATGAGAACATCACCGCCAAATGCCTCATGGCTAAGGCCACCAACAAGGTAACCCTCAACATCAATTCTACCATCACTTCTAATCCTTCATTGACGGATTGTATTGATGAGAGTGAGGGGGCAGAGGAGGAGGAAAGTGAATTTGAGTTGTTTATGATTAAACTCAAAGGCAAACCCAAGAAGCACTTCGTTGCTCTCTTGGAGAAACTTGGTGAAGCCAATGACATGATCGAGGCTCACGAGGAGACCATTTCTAAAATGGAGGGTCATAGTCGAGACTATGCAGATGAGGTATCAGATCTCTCTAATGCTCTTGAGGAAGAGCGTGGTCTTCGTTTGGCTCTTGAGGAGTCACACAACGATGAACATGCTAAATTAAAGAAAGATCTTGATCATGCTTTAGTTGTCTCTCATGTGCTCAATTCCGAGAAGGCAAAGTTGTTGGTTGACCATGCTAGACTCCAGGAGGAGTTTGTTACGCTTGACAAGGCTCACAAGGTCTTGAAGAGTGTACATGCTAGCCCCAAAGAGTCTCATGATCAACTTCAAGTTTCGCTAACCAAGGAGAAAGCTACCTTTCCTCGCATGGTTTTAATTAATAATGCAAATGCTACTAACCCATGTTGTGAGCATGTGCATCTTCTTGAAGAGAATGCCAAGTTGAAGAAGCAACTTGAGAAAGGCCTTGTGTCTTGCATACAAGGTGAGAAGAACCTCAACAATCTTTTGAGCAATCAAAAGGAAGTTGTGGCGAAGGAAGGAATTAGGTTTGCTCCCAAGCCCAAGAAGAAGAAGAACGACAAGACCAAGCAACCCCCTCCTCTCAAGCAAACCTTTGTAAAGGAGGGAGAGGGTACTCCTAAGAAGAAGAAGAACATTGTGAAGAGTGGTGGAGACAATAAAAACACTACCACTCCTTCCGACAAAGCTGGCGGCTTTAACCCTTCTTACGCTCTATGTCGTGCTAGTGATGGACATGTTTTTGCTAAATTTGTTGGTTCTTCTTATGAGTACATTGAATGGTATATTTGGGTTCCTAAGACCCTTGTTACTAACCTCAAAGGACCCATTACAAAATGGGTACCTAAATCCAAGCATTGATCTCTTGTAGGAGTTTCCTTTCGGTGGGGAATCATGGTTGCTCGATAGTGGAGCCACAAATCATATGACCGGAAGCAAAGACTTGGTGGTGGACGTGCACCAAGGTTCATCTATGGCCACCAATGTCGAATGGGGTGATGCTTCATCTTCTAAGGTATTGGGGCTTGGCAAGGTTGTCGTTTCTCATGATCTCACTTTCATACAATTTACTATCGAGCTTGTTGAGTCCCTTGCATACAATTTACTTTTTGTTCGTCAACTTGCACTCATGGGCTTTGCCACATTCTTTGATATTGATACCGTGGCCCTCTTGTGGAGCAAGACTCTTAAAGTAGCCTTTGTTGGGCATGTCGAGAACGGTCTCTATGTGGTTAACTTCTCGAAGCGACCCACTAAGACCGCGACTTGCCTAATGGCTAAAGTTGATGTGCGATGGCTTTGGCATCGCCAGTTAGCCCACGTAAATATGAGATCTTTGCAAAGTCTTCTCAAGGGGGACCATGTCCATGGACTAACAACTGTTAGTTTTGCCAAAGATCGTGCTTGCAGTGCTTGTATTGAAGGAAAGTTACATGAGAAGGCTCACACTCCCACGACTATCATCTACTCAAAAAGACTGTTAGAGCTCCTTCACATGGATCTCTTTGGGCCTCCATATTTTGATAGTCTTAGGGGTAGAAAGTATTACTTGGTGATTGTAGATGATTATTCAAGATACACTTGGGGTATATTTCTTCAAGAGGAAGAGCGAGACCCAACAAACCGTGATCAACTTTGAAAATGAAGCTCAATTTCAATATGATGCAAAGATCTTGATGATTCGAAGTGACAACGGCACCGAGTTCAAGAATTACACCTTGGATGAGTTTCTTAGTGATGAGGGGATCAAGCATCAATATGCCGCACCTTACACCCCTTAATAAATTGGTGTGGCGGAAAGGAAGAACCGGACTTTGATGGACGCGGCAAGGACCATGATGGCGGAGTTCAAGTCTCCGTACAACTTTTGGGCCGAAGCCATCAACACCACTTGTCATGCATCCAATCGGCTCTATCTCCGCAAAGGCTTGAACAAGACTCCATATGAGATTCTTACCGGTAACAAGCCCAACCTCAAGTACTTCCGGGTGTTCGGTTGTAAGTGTTTCATACTCAAGAAAGGTGTTTGTTTGTCTAAATTTGAAGCTAGAGATCATGAGGGCATATTTGTTGGTTATGCTACAAACTCTCATGCTTACCGTGTCCTCAATGACTCCAACGGACTCATTGAGGAGACGTGTAACATGGAGTTTGATGAAAATAACGGCTCCCAAGTGGAGCAAAGTGGTATTTGTGATGTAGGTGATGAAATTCCTCCTCAAGCCATAAGAAGAATGGGTGTTGGACATATCCTACCCATTGAGGAACCCCTTGTGGCCGAAGGAGAAGGAAAATGTTCCACTCATGTGGAACGATCACCAACCCAAGACCCACACGCTTCCGAAGAACAAAGAGAAGGCCCTCAACCTGATGAACAAGGAGAAGTGCAAGATCAACCGCAAGATGGTGATGATCCATCAATTGATGCACAAGGCCAAGTTCTCTCTCCCGAGCATGTTCTAGATCAAGAGCAAGCTCAAGATCAAGATCAAGCTCATGACGACGCTCAAGATGATCAACTCATAGCTCCTCAATTATCTCTTGAAGAGCAATTGGAGCATCGTGCTGCCTAAGTTGCTTCCAGGCTCGCTTCTAGAGAGCATCACATGGAAAATATACTTGGAAGCATCACAAAGGGGGTAAGCACTCGTAGACAATTAGCAAACTATTGTGCTCATCAAGCTTTTGTCTCTTGTGTTGAACCTCAAAAGGTCTATGAGGCGCTCGAAGACCCCGATTGGCTCAATGCCATGCACGAAGAACTCCATAACTTCGAGCGCAACAAGGTGTGGCATCTGGTGCCAAGGCCGAAGGAGAACCATAATGTCATTGGAACCAAGTGGATCTTTAAGAACAAACAAGATGCTCACGGCATTTTCATCTGCAACAAGGCTCATTTGGTGGCTCAAGGCTACTCCCAAGTCGAGGGTATCGACTACGGCGAAACCTTTGCCCCCGTTGCTCACCCTGAGTCTATTCATTTGTTGCTTGCCTATGCTTCTCATCATAACTTTAAATTGCAACAAATGGATGTGAAAAGTGCTTTTCTAAATCGTCCTCTAAATGAGTTGGTGTATGTCAAACAACCCCCGGGGTTTGAGAATCCTAAGTTCCCCAATCACGTGTATCAACTCGATAAGGCGCTCTATGGCCTTAAACAAGCCCCATAGGTATGGTATGAGCATCTTACTGAGTTGTTGCAAGATCGTGGGTTTGAAATTGGGAGAATCGACCCCACTCTTTTTTACTAAGAAGGTCAAAGGGGAGTTGTTTGTATGCCAACTATATGTTGATGGTATTATCTTTGGTTCACCTAACAAAGCTTTCAATGATGAGTTTCCCTCACTCATGACCGTGGAGTTTGAGATGTACATGATGGGAGAGTTAAAGTTCTTCACTGGGTTCAAGATCAAACAAAGAAGAGAAGGAATCTTCATCAAGCAAGCCAAATACACTCAAGACATGCTCAAGAGGTTCAATCTAAGTGATGTCAAGCCGGGTACTACTCCAATGCCTACCAAGTGCCAACTTGACATTGATCCCAATGGTAAAGCGGTGGATCAAAAGGTATATCGTTCTATGATAGGATCCTTGCTTTACCTTTGTGCATCTAGACCGGATATCATGCTGAGTATGGGAATTTGTGCACAGTTTCAAGCCTCACCTAAGGAAAGTCACTTTGTGGCTGTCAAGCGAATCTTTCGATATTTGGCTCATACCCCAAACTTTGGCTTATGGTACCAAAGAGGAGAAAACTTCAACCTTGTAGGTTTCTCGGATTCGGATTGGGCGGGAGAAAAAGTGGATAGGAAGTCCACTTCCGGAGGGTGCCAATTCGTTGGTTGCTCTTTGGTGAGTTGGTCTTCTAAGAAGCAAAGTTGTGTATCTCTCTCGTCCACGGAAGCGAAATATGTGGCAGCCGGTAGTTGTTGTGCACAACTTCTATGGATGAGGCAAACTTTAAAGGATTACAGTGTCACTTGTGACAAAGTGCCTCTTTGGTGTGACAATGAAAGTGCCATCAAGATTTCTCTCAACCTGGTGCAACACTTCAAGACGAAGCATATTGAGATTCAGTATCACTTCATCCAGGAGCATATTCGGGGAGGGGAAATTGATCTTCACTATGTCAACACTCACGATAACCTTGCAGATATCTTCACGAAGACTTTGGATGAAGCAAGATTTCGTGAGTTAAGGCATGAGCTAAATATCATAGAATTTAGCAATTTGGATTGAAACTAGGCACACCTCCCCATACTCATCATGTTGTCTTGTGTAGATGTAGGCATGGACATAGGGGGAGTGTTGTTCTCTCAATGAACTCTTCCTCCCCCCATTATGCATAAATTGATCAAGTCTTTCACATTAGCCATTTTTGATGGTACTTGTGCATCAAAGATGAGTGTTGGTCATGGGCCCAAGGTTAAATTCTACGCGGCGCCATACCATATAGCTCAAACATAGGTGGTCTCGACCACTGCCCTATCTTCTAGAGGGTTTGTCTGTATGTTGTTTCTGTTTGCTTGTGTTTTCTCTTCCGAGTTGTTGTGTTTTGGTGTTGTTGTGTTCCGGTTTGTCTTGTTTTGTCTCTCACAGTTTGTGTTTTTCTTGGTTTTTTGTTAGTCATGCGTAAGCCAATTTCCCCCCCTTGATCCTGCTTTGGGGTGCCTGCGCAGTACTACCCCATCAGCAGAGCGGTAATACCTCTTATAAGCGGTACTACCGCCCTGCCGACATGGTACTACCATGGAGCGGTACTATGGGGCACTTTTTGCTCCAGATCTGTACCCAAGCAGTACTACCGCTGCTTGCGCGGTACTACCTCTTTGGGTTAGGGGCATGGGATATGTATCAGGCAAGGGGAGTTACCACTCCCCCATACCCGTTCAGTTTTCCCCATCTCCTCGTCCTCTCCTCTCTCAGGCGACTCCCCAAGCACCGGAGGTCCTCCGCCGGGCCGCCGGATACAGGCCGTCTCCCTCTGCTCCATCCGGTGGGATTGATCCCCACCTTCTCCTCTTGCCATGGATGCCAGTATTGCCCCTGTTCCTCTCTCCCTTGATTCTCTTTCTTGAATATAGGCTTTGGGCTATATTTGTTGCATTCATCGATTTATATGTTGAATCAAGGCTTAGGAAGGACTTGGGAGACTGCTAGACTAGGTAGATTGATGATTAGTTATAGAAATATGGACTTTTGCATCTCAGGTAGTACCGGATCTTGCCGCGGTAGGTGTCAGCCTGCTGACAATCGCTCCGGCGGTACTACCACTGCACCCTAGCGGTACTACCGCTCTGGGATGCGGTACTACCGCTCTGAGATGCAAATGCCCATACTTCTATGTCTAATTTTCCATCATTGGTGTTTATCTTTCTTTGGCTTATGCACTCTTGTTCTCGTGGTTCTTGTGTGTGTGTTTCAGCTGGTAGTAGCTCCGGGCATCAGGCTCGCCGCAAGAATCCAGACCGTGCAACAGGTTCCAAGCGTTATCGTTCTTCAGATGAACCAGAGGCTGCTGCTACTGCTACTGAGGATGGCTCGTCTGAGCCGCCAAAGCGCAAGGTCAAAGTTCCAACATCGAAGATCTCCGCTGGGCACCAGCGTGCTCATCAGATGTCTGGGATGGAGTTATGTACCAAGAGGAAGCTCAATCCCTACTGTGTTGCCCAGGAGCCTGCTCTTCTGAACAGTCCTTTCTGGAACAGGTTTCAGCAGTTCATCTATCATGATGTCTTGAAGGAAAAGAAGAACCTATTTGTGAAGGTCAAGTCTGTCGATCCCTCGCACATGGAGAAGGACTTGCGATACTTTGGGGATGCTCTGCAGAGATGTGAGGACTTGGATATCAAGAGGATCATTTCTTTCAACAAGGATTTTGATGCCGAGCTCATGGCCTAGTTCTTTGCCACCGTTTACTTTGGGCATGATGAGGCCCGCACTCTGACCTAGATGACCAATGGCCATTGTCTGTTTACACCGTGGAAGGACTTCATGGTCAGCTTATCATACAATGATGAGGGTACCCAGACCCCACTTGGGTTTCGCCCTCATATGGAGAGTGCCGCTACACATAAGGAAAAGCTTTGGCCCTATTCTAACGGGAAGGTGTCTGAGACTGGAAAGGTGTCTTATGAGCTCTGGCCCTTCCTTGACATCATGCACCGGATCTTCCGGAACTCTCTGTTTCCTCGGGTCGGCAACTTGGACCAGGTGCACTCTTACCTTGTCAACATGCTTCTATTCTGTCAGGAAGGGCAGGGCACTCAGCAGGTGCTTGATGTGTCACATGTGATGTGGTCTGAACTTTATTCTGCTGTCATGGAGTGCAAGTGCATCATTTATGGACCCTATCTTATGCTCCTTATCGAGGACACTTGGGCAGCCAAGTTTCCAGATGAGGAGCTTGTCATAGACTACATGGTTTCTCATGACTCTAACGAGCTGCGTCAGAAGGAGAAGTGGAGTACGTCTAATCGTGCCCCTCCAGAGCAGGAGACTATCATTTCTGATGATGATGGTGAGGACGATGATGGGGAGGAATATGTGCCCCCATCTGAGGAGCCCTCTTGGACGAAGAAACTCAAGGAGAAGATGAAGCGTTTGTTCTGCTTTGAGGCCAAGGGCCAGTACAAGGCTCACAAGGAGGCCAAGATGGCTCGTCGTCATGACAAGGCCGTTATGAGACATGTTGGCCTTGAGGTTGCTAGTGGCTCTGAGGAGCGGATCACTGATGAGGAGTCTTGGACCAGACTGCACTACCCATGGTCTGACACTGAGGAGGACACCAGAGCTCACGTTTCTCCCCGCGCAGCTGAGGATTCTGAGGAGGAGGAGCATGACTGGTGATGCCATGGAGTTCTATTACCATCGTTGTGTCTAAGTGTCGCTCTTTCCCCTTTGGTGTCTTGATGACAAAGGGGGAGAGATAGGCATTTGATTTACATTTGGGTTTTGTGTTGGTGTTTGTAGTGTTCGTTTGCTTTGGTGTTTGAACTCTGTTCGGTTGTGAGTGAGACCATATGGTGTTAGACATATGAGAACTACCCTACCTTATCTACTTGAGTACCCATTATCATGTGAGATGCATCTTTTATTGCCCTCATAATATTGCTCACATGCTTATCCTTCCTTCGCTACTTATGGTTGTTCTTATATGCAAGGATGTTGCATGTCTATAAAATATAGGGGGAGTCTTGATCCTAAATATGTGCTATGGCTCAAAATCCTTTGAGGGGCTTGTTCGGGGTATCTTCACCCCGATCAGAAGAGCAAAGAGTTGCTCCTCAACCTACTACACCTACTGAAAAATGTTTGCTTTGAAATTCCTTCGGGTATGATAGAGAAACTGCTTGAAAATCCTTTTACAGGAGACGAAACACTGCATCCCGACTTACACCTAATCTATGTGGATGAAGTTTGTGGATTATTTAAGCTTGCAGGTATGCCCGAGGATGTTATCAAGAAGAAGGTCTTCCCTTTATCTTGGAAGGGAGATGCATTGACATGGTTTAGGCTATGTGATGATATTGGATCATGGAACTATAATCGTCTGAAGTTGGAATTTCATCAGAAGTTCTACCCTATGCACCAGGTTCATCGTGATCGTAATTATATTTTTAATTTTTGGCCTCGCGAAGGAGAAAGCATCGCTCCAGCTTGGGGGAGGCTTAAGTCAATGTTATATTCATGCCCCAATCATGAGCTCTCAAGAGAAATGATCATTCAAAAATTTTATGCTCGGCTTTCTCTCAATAATCGCTCCATGCTCGATACTTCTTGTTCTGACTCTTTTATGATGAAGACTATTGAATTCAAATGGGACTTATTGGAAAGAATTAAACGCAACTCTGAGGATTGGGATCCCGACGAAGTTAAGGAGTCAGGTATGACCCCTAAGTTTGATTGTGTTAAAGCTTTTATGGATACCGATGTTTTCCGAGAGTTTAGCACTAAATATGGACTTGACTCTGAGATAGCAGCTTCTTTCTGTGAATCATTTTCTACTCATGTTGATCTCCCCAAGGAGAAGTGGTTTAAATATCATCCCCCTATTGAAGTAAAAGTAGTTGAACCTATTAAAGTTGAAGAAAAGACTATCACTTATAATGTTGATCCTATTATTCCCACTGCTTATATTGAGAAACTACTTTTCCCTGTTAGGATAAAGGATCATGCTAAAGCTTCAACTGTAGTTTGTAAGAGTAATACTAGAACACCTACACCCTCTGAGCAAACTAAAGTTCAACCTAGTGTTGCTATGGTTAAAGATCTCTTGGTAGAAGATTTAGATGGACATGTTATTTACCTCCGAGAGGAGTCTGCTGGAATAGCTAAACCCAATGCTAGGAATAAACATAGACCTATTGTAGGCCTTCCTGTTATCTCTGTTAAAATAGGAGATCATTGTTATCATGGTTTATGTGACGTGGGTGCTAGTGCGAGTATTATCCCTCATACCTTATATCAAGAAATTATGCATGACATTGCACCTGTTGAGCTAGAAGGGGTTGATGTTACTATTAAGCTAGCTAATAGAGACACTATTTGTGACGCCCGGATAGTTAAGATACAGTAACCCTCTGCTAATGACGACACGTCGCCGCAATTACTGTTGATAATCTCGTGTTAGTTCGAAACCGGTTCGAACTCAAATTCAAAATGAAGCAAACCATAAAAGTTTTCCAACGTCAAAACAAAAATGTTCTAAGGGTGACAAATAAATCATGAGTAAATATGATGAAGGTACCACATTTTTATAAAATTCTTAAATGCTCTAAAACAAATAAATCACGGGCCAAAACTATTATTTAAATGCTTTTAAATGTTAAACAAATATTAAACTAGTTTGTTTAGTGACCAAACTTTTTGTGGGAGTGGCCTAATTGTTATGCTAAGTTAGGAGCAAGGGTTAACTTTTTGTAAAACTATTTTTTTGTAACTAAAATAAAGAAAACAGAAACGATTTAAAAGAACAAAAAAACACAAGGCCCCCCTTCCCCACTGGGCCTCTTGGCCCAGTTGGCTCAGCCGACCAGGCAGGCCAAGTCGGCCCCTCCTCGCTCCCCTTAACCCCACCCGACCAGAAACCCTAACCCACGACCCACACCCACTGCCCCCCACTCCCTCGTCTCTCCCTCTTTCCCCCGATCCAGATCGGATCGGGGCTGACCCCGTGGCCATCACTCAGAGCTGCCTCGCCGGCCCCCTGCCCTCTTCCTTGCACCCCCGTCGCCTGACCCTCGACGGTGCCCCTCGCCGCCCCGACCGCGACCGCGTCCTCGACGAACCGAAGTCGTCGCCCGCCGTCGCCACCACCACCTCGACGAACCATCTCCGTCGTTCGTCCCCAACCTCCTCCCCACTAGACCATGACGTGCATCGCCGCCCCTCGTCTCTCCAACGCGGGTGAGGCTCGGGCTTCGGCCTTATCCCCTCCCTCTCCCCCATTGACGATTGCACGTGCCGCTGCCTACACCCGCAACCATGGCGCCCGCTCCGCCCATCTCCGCCGCCTGCCACTCGCTCGTCGGCCGCGACCCGCGCCCCACCTCGCCTCCACGCGACCTGACCGCCGCACCTCCCGCCCGCCTTGGCTTCGCGCTGGCGGCCGCCCTCGCCGGCTCCAGGCGCCGCCCCTCGCCCCGGCGCTGGCTGCCCGCCGCGCTCGCTCCACGGCGCCGGCCCGCCGTGGCCTCG
>LR738711.1:620504956-620540731 GCA_902687465.1 Secale cereale
CCAGAACGTTTAAAAAAAAGAGATAAAAAAAGAATTTTAAGAAATAAATAAATAATAAAATTATTAATTAATTAATCAGACAATTAATTAACTTAATTAAGTCAGTTTAATTAACCTAATCACGTAGTTAAGCTAATTAACTATACATAATTAACCTGGTCAATAACTAACGGCCCCCACATGTCAGTTTGACTAGGTCAACTCAGTTGACTGCTGACATCACCCTGACGTCATGCTGACGTCATAATCACATTATCTAATTAAACTAAATCTGTTAATTCTAAAAATGATTTAAATCTTTAAAAATTAATATAAAATAATCCGTAACTCGGATGAAAATACTTTTTATATGAAAGTTGCTCAGAATTTCAAGGCGCATCCGAATACGCAGGCCGTTCGTCAACCACACGTCCCTAGCATACCGAACCTGCAACTTTCCCCCTCCATTTCATCCGCCCGAAAACACGAAACACCGGGAATACTTTCCCGGATGTTTGCCCCCTTCGTCGGTAACACCTCATACCGCGTTAGGTCACACGTAGCACCGCGTATTGCCATGTTATGCTTTGTGGTGCGATGTTTGCTTTATATTTATTGTTTCTTCCCCCTTTTATCTCCGATAGACACCGGGACTGAGACCGCTGACGGTGCCACTGTGATCGACTACGTCGACGACGACCCCTCCTTCTTGCCAGAGCAACCAGGCAAGCCAACCCCCCTTGATCACCAGATATCACCCATTCTCTTCTCTCTTATTCTTGCATTATATTTGCTATTGTTGATGACTCGTTAGCTCCTATTCTGTTGCATAGCCTGTCATTGTTGCTACTATTGTTGATACCTTTACCTGCTATCCTAAATGCTTAGTATAGGATGCTAGTATTCCATCAGTGGCCCTACACCCTTGTCCGTCTGCCCTGCTATTCTATCGGGCTGTGATCACTTGGGTGTGATCACGGGTATATACTACATACACTTTACATGACACATGATGTAACTAAAGTCGGGTCGGCTCATTGAGTACCCGCAAGTGATTCGATGTGGGGGCTGAAAGGACAGGTGGCTCCATCCAGGTAGTGGTGGGCCTGAGTTCCTGACGGCCCCCGAGTGGATCTTTGTGGCGGAGCGACAGGGCACGTTGAGACACCCAGTGGAGAGGTGGCCTGGCCCTGGTCGTTGTCCGTGGTGATTTCATAATAACACGCTTAACGAGTTTGGATATTTGATCTGAGTCTAGCCATTGGCCTATAAGCACTAAGCATCTACGTGGGAATAGCTATGGGCACTCGACGTCGTGGTATCAGCCGAAGCCTTCTTGACGTCAGCGACTGAGCGGCGCGCGCCGGGTTGGACCGCGTAACGTAACTTCCTTAGTAATGGAGGTTGCTAGGTCTACTCACCGGCCGCGTACGCAACGTGCAGGTGTGCGTTGGGTGATGGGCCCGGACCCCTGCGCGCCTAGGACTTAGACCGGCGTGCTGACCTCTCTGTTGTGCTTAGGTAGGGCTGCGACGTGTTGATCCTTCGAGGCCGGGCATGACCGTGGAAAGTGTGTCCGGCCAAATGGGATCGAGCGTGCTGGGTTATGTGGTGCACCCCTACAGGGAAGTTAATCTATTCGAATAGCCGTGTCCCTCGGTAAAAGGACGACCCGGAGTTGTACTCCGACCTCATGACAACTAGAACCGGATACTTAATAAAACACACCCTTACCAGTGCCAGATACAACTCGGTGGTTGCTCTCTCACAGGGTGATGTGCGGGAGGATCGCCGAGTAGGATTATGCTATACGATGTTACTTGGTGAACTTACCATCTATTCTATTCTACTGCTGCAAGACGGAGGCTGCCAAAAGCGAGGATACTTGATACTTTCCAGCTAATCTCTTCTACTGCTGCAAGATGGAGTCTGCCGGAAGCATAGCCTTCGTTTGGATTAGCTATCCCCCTCTTATTCTGGCATTCTGCAGTTTAGCCCACAGATATTACCACTTTACACATATATCATTGCATATGTAGTGTAGATCCTTGCTTGCGAGTAATTTGGATGAGTACTCACGGTTGCTTTGTTCCCCCTTTTCCCCTTTCTCCTTTCTTCTCGGTTGGCGCAACCAGATGGTGTAGTCCCGGACCCAGAAGATCTCGAGGATGTTTCTACGTGAAGATCGGCTTCGAGGAGTAGTTAGGAGGTCCCAGGCAGGAGGCCTTGCCTTTTCGATCGTTGCTACTTTTGTGCTAGCCTTCTTAAGGCAAACTTGTTTAACTTATGTCTGTACTCAGATATTTTCCTTCCGCTAACTCTTGTGTTTTCGAGCTTATGTATTCGAGCCCTCGAGGCCCCTGGCTTGTAATATAAAGCTTGAATTATTTTTATTTGTTTCTAGAGATGTGTTGTGATATCTTTCAGTGAGTCCCTGATCTTGGTCCTACACATTTGCGTGCATGATTAGTGTACGGTCAAATCGGGGGCGTCACACTATTTCACCAGTTGGGATTATTAGAGATGTTGAAGTCTTGTGTGGGAAGGTTAAATACCCTGCTGATTTTCTTGTTCTTAGTTCCACACAAGATAAGTTTTGTCCCATTATATTTGGTAGACCCTTCTTGAACACTGTTAATGCTAAGATAGACTGAGTGAAAGATATTGTTACTGTTGGATTAGGGGATATGTCTCATGATTTTAACTTTGCAAAATTCCGTAGATAGCCCCTTGATAAAGAACTACCTAGTAAGGATGAAATTATTGGTCTTGCTACTATTGCTGTGCCTCCTAATGATCCTTTAGAACAATACTTGCTAGACCATGAAAATGATATGCATATGAATGAAAGAAGGGAAATAGATGAAATAGTCTTTAATCAAGGACCCGTATTGAAAAACAACTTGCCTGTTGAAATCCTAGGGGATCCTCCTCCACCCAAGGGTGATCCCGTGTTTGAACTTAAACCTTTGCCTGATAATCTTAAGTATGTTTATCTTGATGAAAAGAAGATATATCCTGTTATTATTAGTGCTAAATTTTCAGAGCAGGAAGAGGAAAGATTATTGAAAACTCTGAAGAAGCACCGTGCTGCTATTGGATATACTCTGGATGATCTTAAGGGCATTAGTCCCACCTTATGACAACACAAGATAAAAATGGAAGAAAACGCTAAACCGGTCATTGATCATCAACGACGGTTAAATCCTAAGATGAAAGAAGTGGTGAGGAAGGAAATACTAAAGCTTCTAGAGGCAGGTATTATCTATCCAGTTGCTGATAGCTAGTGGGTAAGTCCTGTCCATTGTGTCCCTAAGAAGGGAGGTATGATCGTCGTTCCTAATGATAAAGATGAATTGATCCCGCAAAGAATAGTTACAGGTTATAGGATGGTAATTGATTTCCGTAAGTTAAATAAAGCTACTAAGAAAGATCATTACCCCTTGACTTTTATTGATCAAATGCTAGAAAGGTTATCCAAACATACTCACTTTTGCTTTCTAGATGGTTATTCTGGTTTCTCTCAAATACCTGTGTCAAAAGGGGATCAAGAAAGGACCACTTTCACTTGTCCTTTCGGTACCTTAGCTTATATACGTATGCCTTTTGATTTATGTAATGCACCTGCTACCTTTCAAAGATGCATGATGGCTATATTCTCTGACTTTTGTGAAAAGATTGTTGAGGTTTTCATGGATGATTTCTCCGTTTACGGAACTTCTTTTGATGATTGCTTAAGCAACCTTGATCGAGTTTTGCAGAGATGTGAAGACACTAATCTTGTCTTGAATTGGGAGAAGTGCCACTTTATGGTTAATGAAGGCATTGTCTTGGGACATAAAATTTCTGAAAGAGGTATTGAAGTTGACAAAGCTAAAGTTGATGCTATTGAAAAGATGCCATGCCCTAAGGACATCAAAGGTATACGAAGTTTCCTTGGTCATGCCGGGTTTTATAGGAGGTTCATTTAGGACTTCTCCAAAATCTCCAGGCCTCTGACTAATCTCTTACAAAAAGATATTCCTTTTGTCTTTGATGATGATTGTCTAGAAGCATTTGAAATACTTAAGAAAGCATTGATCTCTACACCTATTGTCCAGCCTCCTGACTAGAATTTACCCTTTGAGATTATGTGCGATGCTAGTGATTATGCTGTAGGTGTTGTTTTAGGGCAAAGAGTTGATAAGAAATTGAATGTTATCCAGTATGCTAGTAAAACTCTAGATAGTGCCCAAAGAAATTATGCTACTACTGAAAAAGAATTTTTAGCAGTTGTATTTGCTTGTGATAAGTTTAGACCCTATATCGTTGATTCTAAAGTAACTATTCACACTGATCATGCTGCTATCAAATACCTTATGGAAAATAAAGATGCTAAACCTAGACTTATTAGATGGGTTCTCTTGCTGCAAGAATTTGACTTGCATATTATTGATAGAAAGGGAGCTAAGAACCCAGTTGCAGATAACTTGTCTAGGTTAGAGAATATACTTGATGACCCACAACCTATTGATGATAGCTTTCCTGATGAACAATTAGCTGTCATAAATACTTCTCGTACTGCTCCATGGTATGCTGATTATGCTAATTATATTGTTGCTAAGTTTATACCTCCTAGCTTCACATACCAGCAAAAGAAAAAATTCTTCTATGATTTGAGACATTACTTCCGGGATGACCCACATCTCTATAAAGAAGGAGTAGATGGTATTATTAGACGTTGTGTACCTGAGCATGAACGGGAACAGATCCTACGCAAGTGCCACTCCGAAGCTTATGGAGAACACCATGCGGGAGATAGAACTGCACACAAGGTATTGCAATCCGGTTTTTATTGGCCTACTCTCTTCAAGGATGCCCGTAAGTTTGTCTTATCTTGTGATGAATGTCAAAGAATTGGTAATATCAGTAGAGGTCAAGAAATGCCTATGAATTATTCACTTGTTATTGAACCATTTGATGTTTGGGGCTTTGTTTATATGGGACCGTTTCCTGCCTCTAATGGGTACACACATATTTTAGTTGCTGTTGATTATGTTACTAAGTGGGTAGAAGCTATTACAACTAGTAGTGCTGATCATAACACCTCTATTAAGATGCTTAAAGAAGTTATTTTCCCAAGGTTTGGATTCCCTAAATATCTAATGACTGATGGTGGTCCACACTTTATTCATGGTGCTTTCCGTAAGATGCTTGCAAAATATGTTGTGAATCATAGAACTGCATCCCCTTATCACCCACAGACTAGTGGCCAAGTAGAACTAAGTAATAGAGAGTTGAAATTAATTTTGCAAAAGACAGTTAATAGGTCTAGGAAGAATTAGTCCAAGAGACTTGATGATGCATTATGGGCCCATAGAACTGCATATAAAAATCCTATGGGTATGTCTCCATATAAGATGGTATACGGAAAAGCTTGTCACTTACCTCTTGAGCTAGAACATAAGGCATATTGGGCTATTAAAGAGCTCAATTACGATTTCAAACTTGCCGGTGAGAAGAGGTTATTTGACATTAGTTGTCTTGATGAATGGAGAACCCAGGCCTATGAGAATGCCAAGCTGTTTAAATAAAAAGTTGAAAGATGGCATGACAAAAGGATACAAAAGCGTGGGTTTAACGTAGGTGATTATGTCTTGCTATACAACCCTCGTTTAAGATTTTTTGTAGGAAAACTTCTCTCTAAGTGGGAAGGGCCTTACGTTATCGAGGAGGTCTATCGTTCCGGTGCCATAAAAATCAACAACTTCGAAGGCACAAATCCGAAGGTGGTGAACGGTCAAAGAATCAAACATTATATCTCAGCTAATCCTATAAATGTTGAAACCAATGTTATTGAAACCGTAACTCCGGAGGAATACATAAGGGACACTTTCCAGAACGATTCGGCCCCCGAAAAGGAAGAGGTATGTTATACGGTAAGTAAACCGACTCCAAAACAGTTCTAAAGACATTTTTTCTCCATTTTGGAATATTTAGAAAAATAAAAAAATAAGCACCAGTCCGGAAGAGACACGAGCCGTCCACGAGGGTGGAGGGCGCGCCCCCTGCCTCGTGGGCAGCTCGTGTGCCTCCCAGACTCCGATTTCTTGTATGTTACTCCTTTTGGTCTGTAAAAATTCATTATATAAACTCCCGACGGTTTTGACCTCTGTATCACGCAAAAATCCTCTGTTCTTGTTTCGAGCTGTTTTCTGCTAGGGTTTGAGAAGCCAGGATCCATGTCGTCTCCCTCCTCCAACTACGAAGGCAATGATGCTTGGCTAATGAAGATAGATCTGAAGAGGGAAGGACCCGAGGAGACCCACAAGGAGAAGAAGATCAAGAAGGAGGTGGAAGATCCGACTCTGGCATTGGTAGAAGACATCCACCAACCTCTTCCCAACTTCTTTACCTCAACTAAGATTGAAGCTTTCAGGATGATTGAGTTAGCTCAAATTCGAAACAAGTATCTCGCAAGTGAAAATATTTTGTTGAAGGAATATATAGCTGCACTCAAAGGTATTATCCGCAAGCTGGAGGATCTTCTACGCTCGATATATGATGATCCGGTGTCACTACTTTCAACTCCTACATCGCCACCCCCGAAGAAGGAGACATAATCATATGGGTATGGGCACTCCCCTTGGTAACTGCCAAGCTTGGGGGAGTGACCCCGGTATTGTATCACCATCACTCCTATCTTTACCATTTTTCTTAGTTCGATCCTTTTGGTAGTATCTTGATCTAGTAGAATAAAGTTACCATGATCTAGTTGTGAGCTTTTGCCTTATGATCTTTACCCTTTGTAATCGAGTCCGTGAGCTATATAATAAAGATTAGTGTTGAGTCAAGGGCTTGATTTCCTCACGTGGGTCATGATAAAGAAAGAAAACATAAAGAGTATCCAAGAGATCATATTGATCTTATGGGAAGTAATGACTTCACATATAAAGAGTATGATGAATAAAATTTGTTGGGAGTTGACAAACATAGTTTTGGTCATCGTTGCAATTAATAGGAAGTAATAAAAGAAGAGAGGCTTCACATACAAATACACTATCTTGGACATCTTTTATGATTGTGAGCACTCATTAAAGTATGACATGCTAAAAAGTTGATGTTGGACAAGGAAGACAACATAATGGGTTATGTCTTCTTATATCCGAAATAAAGTATATTGTCATGGATCATCCAACATGTTGAGCTTGCCTTTCCCCCTCATGCTAGCCAAAACTCCTTGCACCAAGTAGAGATACTACTTGTGATTCCATACATCCTTAAACCCAGTTTTGCCATGAGAGTCCACCATACCTACCTATGGATTGAGAAAGATCCTTCCAAGTAAGTTGTCATGTTGCAAACTCGCTAAAATATGTATGATTTATTAGTGTGGAGGAAATTAGCTTTATAAGATCTTGTGATATGGAAGTAATAAAAGCGACAGACTGCATTGTAGGATCGAAAGTATGTCTAGAGGGGGGGTGATTAGACTACTTGTAAATATAAAAATTCTGCCATTTGACAAAGAACAGTTTTTGGTAGTTTCACAATTATGATCAAGTCAAGTATCACCCTACACATGCAATTCTAGAGTATAGGCAGCGGAAAGTAAATTGCACATGTAGTAAAGAGAGGTGGAGAAGAGCAAACGCAATTTTGGAGACACAATGATTTTTCCCGTGGTTCCGATAGGTGGTGCTATCGTACATCCACGTTGATGGAGACTTCAACCCACGGAGGGTAACGACTGCGCGAGTCCACGGAGGGCTCCACCCACGAAGGGTCCACGAAGAAGCAACCTTGTCTATTCCATCATGGCCTACGCCCACGAAGGGCTAGCCTTACTCGGGGTAGATCTTCACGAAGTAGGCGATCTCCTTGCCCTTACAAACTTCTTGGTTCAACTCCACATCTCGATGACGGAGGCTCCCAAGCGACACCTAACCAATCTAGGAGGCACCACCCTCCAAAAGGTAATAGATGTTGTAGATGATGATGAACTCCTTGCTCTTGTGCTTCAAATGATAATCTCCCCAACACTCAACTCTCCTCAGTGATTTGGCTATGGTGGAAGAAAGGATTGAGTGGAAAGCAACTTGGGAAGGTTAGAGATCAAGTTTCATATGGTAGGAGTGGAGCAACTTGATCTCAACACAAGGATAGGTAGTTCTCTTCTCAGAAAGTGTAAGGTAGGAGTGGTAGTTCTTTCTGATGGCTCTCTCCACGAATGAAGAGGGGGTGGAGGGGTATATATAGCCTCCACACAAAATCCAACCGTTACACACATAATTGAGCAATCTCGGTGAGACCGAAGTGGACAACTCGGTCAGACCGAAAGTTCAAATAATGTGAACGTTGGGGTTTTCGGTGGGACCGAAAATACCATCTCGGTTATTCCGATTTGAGCAGAGACAGGAACATGCCAGTTTCGGTGGGACCGACTTCATCAACTCGGTGACACCGATTTGATGACAAACGGTTACAGAAGCTTGGCAGCCCATATTTTGGTGAAACCGATTTCAAACTCGGAATATCCGATTTTTCTAGGGTTTGGCTTATGGCTGAGGTGGTTCATCTCGGTGTGACTGAGTTTGGATAATCGGTGGGACCGAGATTACTTATGAGTGAATTTTGTAGTGAAGGTTGTTGATAGTTTGAGGAGATATATCACTAAGCACTTGAGCAACCAGATCATCAACACAACCTCATCCCCTTTTAATAGTATTGGCTTTTCCTATGGACTCAATGTGATCTTGGATCACTAAACCAAAAATGGAGTCTTGAGCTTTTGCCAATGCTTGCCTTAGCATTTTGAGGGGTCCACTTCTTCAGTCATTGCCATACCCATATCACTGAACTTCTCTGAAATGATTCTCAAGTAACTATTAGTTCAATGATATATATGTTGTTATTAATGCCAAAACCACCCGGGGATTAGTTGCACTTTCAATCTCCCCCGTTTTGGTAATTGATGACAACATATAGATCAAAGCTTCGTCAAAGGATATAATCAATGAATAATATCGTCGCTTTGAGAAGTATGTGATAAGCAAGAGCTCCCCCTAAATTTGTGCATTATTTAAGATTTGCGTTTGAATGCAAATGCACAATCGATTAGGATCATGGGTCACTCTTCCATGTCACATACATCTTGGTGGAGCGCACAAAATGATAAGAATGAAAAGCATGCACCCAATCACCAAGACATGAGTAAATAGCCATACAAGATAGGAATAGCATATGATAAGCATTAAGCACACATTAAAGCATGGTACGACTAAGCACTCATTAAGGTAGCATCAAACGTAGTATCAAGCACACTGAAAGTTTCGAAAACCAAAAGTATCTCAAAGAAACCGCAAAAGAACGAAAGAGCACTCTCTCTCTCTCGAAGCCCTATGATCTATACAATTTCTCCCCCTTTGGCAACAAGTTACCAAAAAGTTTGAAAAAGCATAGAGCTAAACGTCACTGTGGGCTCTGCTGGCGGCTCCCGCCTGGGTAGATGTCGGAGTAGATATGACGGCATCGGCGAAGACTTCAGCTGATGTCTGCGCTGGAGGAGTGGATACTGGAGCTGTAGGAGGTGCTGAAGTTGTAGTCCTGGTGTCAGTCACTGGAATAGCAGCTGATCGGGATCCTCTGGGAACCGGAGCAGTCTGGCGATGAGAGTCCTGGACTAAGTCATCCTGCACAAGCTCTGCCTTGTCCTGCTTTGCTTCCTCCATGTCTGCCTCAAGCTTGTTGACGGTCACCTGAATTTCAGTCAGCTTCACGTACAGAGCGTGGATCTTCTCGTCAACAATCCTCTCTAGGCTCTCCTGAGATTGTTCAATGCTGGCCAGGCGTTGTTCAATCCTTTGGGTAGCTTCAAGAATCTGCTCTCCGAAGCTCTTTGGTTTAGCTGCTGCTGCTGCTGCCTCTTTATCAGCTTTGGCTTTCCTAGCAGCTTCAATCTTGGCTTGACCTTCAACCGATGTTGGATCCTCCTCGTCCATCACAACAACATTGTCTTCATGCTCTGGCTGCAGGGGTAAGTGTTTCCTATCCAACAGGAACTTGCCCGTGCCAAACTTGGCATTGATAAGCATCTGAATCTGTGGGGCAAATCCACATGACCTTTTCTGGTCAGCTGCAGTCCTCTTAATGGTCTCTACCATTAAGTCCATCACCTTGAAAGGTGCCTTCTCATCAAGTATATGCAGCATGTTGATAGAATACCCTCTGATCATGCGATGATCTCCAGACTTGGGCATCAAGGTATGCCTCAGAATAGTGTTAGTGGTAGGTAAACCTGCCTGGAGATGGTAGACTGAGCCGAGCTTCCATACTTCCAAATCTGCTGCGGGGATCTCCTTGTACATGTTCTTCATGGAATCATGATTCTTCTTTGGAATCCCATATACATCAATGTCATCCTCTCGTTGCACTGGAGCATTCAGAAGTTCTGCCCATTCTTCAACAGAAGAAGAAAACCTTTGACCTTCAGTCATCCAGGTGATCTTCCCATCAGGATAGAAATGAGCTGTGGCATAGAATTGCATAATCATCTCGTCGTTCCAGCTGGTCAACTTCTGACCCACAAACTCAGCAACTCCACATGCAGTGAAGCTTTCATGCACATGGGGAAAGAAATCTCTGTGCTCTTCGCTGTCAATGTATTCCCAGTCAACATATCTGGTATCTGCAACTATGGGCTTCTTGTCCATCAGCACAGTCTCATAGAAGTCCTGCTGCTCTCTGGTGTGAAATCTGGGATCCACAGCAGTTCTTCTCCTCACGGCATATGGATCAGTTTGTCTCCATAGCCTGAGACCTCTATCTTTCCTTGCCTTCATATCCTCGGCTTGAGGATGAGCATCATTGTGGAGTGGCAGTTTTGGACGGAGTTTCAGCAACACTTGTCCTACCTCATCAGACTCAGATGGTGGCACATCACCCTTGTTCTTCTCAGATGCTGGAATGTTCCTGGTAGTCCTCTTGGGCTTGGCAGTAGGCTTTGCTGGAGCTGCCTTAGCTTGAGCAGACTTCTTGGGCTTTGAAGTGGCTCCAGCCCTAATGGCATCACCCATGAGCTTCTGCTTCTGAGGAGCAGGCTGGGGTGCTTCTTCTTCTTCTTCTTCCTCGACTGCTGCATCTGCATGAGGATCAGTATACACAACCCTCTTTCTCTTGGAGGTTTTCTTCACTTTGCTTGGGGCTGGCTCTCCCAAGTTCAGCTTCTTGGCAACAGTGGATTGCTTGACTTTGCTGGTGCCCTTCTTTGACTGCTGACCTTGTTGCTCTTTGGCAACAACCTTTCTCTTAGGCTTGGAGGTCACTTCTTCCTCAGCTACAAAATCAGAATCCTCATCATCGGAGTTCTTCTCTTTTCTAGCCCTGGTGGCTGCAGGAGGCAAGCCACTTGGTGTACTCCTCTCACCATCATCAAATGGACTACTAGTCTCAGGACTAGTGTCGGCTTCAGGAATGTCTGCAATAGGTGACTCTGACCTGTTCTGGCTGTCACTGGCATCTGACATGGCTGACAACCTGTGAATAGATAAGGTATAGGCAGAGAAGAAGAGTTATCACAAACTGCAGAAGTTTTTGCAAAAAGAATGAGTTCAAATTTTAGTTTTAAGTTTTCACAGAAGGCATTTCGGTCAGACCGATTTTCAGTTTCGGTGAATTCGAAGTGTATAACAGAAACTTTACACCCCACTTTCGGTTTGACCGAAGTGGGTTTTGGTCCTGCCGAAACACTAGGGTTTCACTAAAACTATATTTCGGTCACACCGATTTGCACGACTCGGTTGGACCGAAAGGTGCAGTGCAATGGCCAGAGGCCGTATCGGTCATTCCGAGATTTTAAAATCGGTTTCACCGAGATGTGTTCCGTGGAAACCTAACCCTAAGAATTTTACTCGAAACTAGTTCAAACGAACCGATCTAGTGTAAAAGAAGATTTCAATCGTGGCCAAATATTGGGCAAACCAAACGTGCATTGAATCGGAGATGGGAGCACGAGTGGGATCGAGACTCACCCTAACTTGGTGGAGTCTCTCTACGGCGGCAACGGCGCGGAGGAGAAGTCCGTTGACGGCGATGGAGACCTGCGGCGAGGGCGCACAGGCGACGACGGCGACGATCTGGAGATCAGGGCGACGGCAGCAGGGGACGTGGGAGCGAAAACGTTTGAAGGAATAATCAACGCGCACTGCCCTCAGTATATATATCCCTTTGCTGTCGGTGGGACTGAGTTGAAAAACTCGGTGGCACCGAGATGGATAACTGCCAGGCAGTTATGCATTTCGGTCACGCCGAAAATTACAACTCGGTTTCACCGAGATGAAACCTAGATCAGTCTAAATGCTTTCGGTTTGACCGAGTTTGAATGAGTTGGTCTGACCGAAACCACTTAGAAGGTTTTGGAAGTTAGCCCTTGACGGATCGGTGGCTCCGAGTGCTCCTCACTCGGAGGGTCCGAAAATGACTTGTTCAAAGTTTGTGATATAAGCATGAATAGAATTTGAGACAAGAAAGCATAGATAGCTAGGGGAGGTACTTAGGCATTCTTGTCCATCCATTTGGCCAGAAAAATCAAAACAACCAAAACAACAAATGGATGTCCTCGAATGGATAAAATCATGCATTCAACATGCTCACACAATAAGATAGCAAATGAAATATGTGTCAAACATGCACAACCAACACTCTAGCTACTAGCACACAATTTGTCGATGACTAGGTCATCTTTATATGAGTATTTTGACTTAGGAGCCAAATGAGAACATTTGATCATAGGTCATACTCATCGTTTAAGCACAAGTGGGGTTACCACTTTTACATAAAGCATTGATGTGTTCACATCATTTGGAGATGCTTTAACTCAATTTTTAGAGCAAAGCTCCCCCTAGATGTGAGAACCCCTTTTAAAGAGTCAAACTAACCTTGGGTTGTCGTAGAAGACTTCATGTAGATGTTGAAGATGTGGATGCTCAATGTTGATGTAGATCATCAAGAGTTGGGAGCTATCCTTTGGATTAGGGCACTTTCAATACCTACATGGGTTAGTCCCACAAGGAACAAACAAGGATGTCCATGGACATAGATTGAAATTCACAATAGATGATGTCCATGAAAGCAATGATTACCTTGTCCCTTGACTTACCAACAAGAGGGTTTGTGACTCCATAAACTAGTGCATGATGTGGAAGTTGATTGCACAAGTTGCCAAAATGAATGTGAGTGAAGTATGTTGGCGGAGTCACCCTCAAGAACTTTCTAGTTCTTCTTCTTCGGGATCCACATCATCTTGATGGGAATCCTTGGGGTTGTAGTTGAGCTTGACGAAGTAGAACTTTATGTGTCCTTGGGAACCCACTTGACCATGGCTTGAGGTGCTTCAATGAATGCATCAATCTCCTCTTGAAGCTTGTCCTTGGCTTTTAGCTTGTGGTCTTGTGGTGGAAGGTCATCTTGAGCTTGTTCCACATTGGAAGAAGTAGGATCATACTTCTCCTTTTGAGAAACAAACTGTGGAGTAGGATATTGACCTTCTTCCCACTCAACACCTTCAGCGTTGAACTTTCGCTCAAAACCAATTCCTTGATTCTTCCGGTGCCTTCCTTGCTTGCGAACAATTTCCTCAAAGTTCTTGCTTCCGGCAAGGCTCTTGTAGACACCTTTCTCTATGATCCCTTTCAATAAACTTTTCTCTTGCTCAAGTGTAACTTGGCTTGAAACATTGTTAGTGGAATCAAGAGAACTACTAGAAGTAACAACATTAGATTTAACATGGTTATTGTTACTGCTAGAGGAAGAATTTTTCTTATGCTTGTCATGCTTAGTCTTAATGGTTGGCAAGAAATTAGACAAGAGAAGTCGTTTGGCAAGATATGAAGAACTCTTCTTTCGAATATCGTCATTGATCGCTTTTAGAAACTCATGTTCTTGCTCTAGAGTGAGCTTCTCGAAGCGTAGCTTCTCATGAGATCTTAAGAGCTCTCTATGATCTTCTTGAGTTGTTTCATGAGCTAACTTAAGAGTGTTTAGTTCTTTAGTTAGACGCTCAATCTCCTTCATAGCATTGTCATTCGACTCTTCTCGACTATAAAGACTACTAGCATTTTCATCGTTACTAAGCTCACTAGATTTATCATGCAAGAGCTCATCTTCACCAAGCAAGTCATCCTCATCACTATTGAAGTCAATGAATTCAGGGTGTGATACCTTGGGGCCTTTAGCCATGAAGCATCTTCCAATTCCATCATTTGGTGAATCAAATAAGTCGTAGGAGTTGGAGTTGGAGGACACGAGAGCAAGACCGGCAACACCTTCATCTTGACTGTAGTCGGAGTCGGAGTGATAGCTTCCATCGGATTGATTGTCGGAGTCGGAGCCGGAGACCCATTCACCTACATGAGCTTGATGTCTTCTTCTTGTGTAGCTCCTTGATGACTTGTCTTTTCTCTCTGAATCCTTGCTTCTCCGAGAGGGTCTTCGTTCATAACGATCATCTCTACTCCTTCTCTCTTTCCGAGGTGACTCATCTCTTGATCTTCTTCTTGGAGATTCTTCTCTTCTCTTGTGGGGAGCCGTACACTCATTTGAGTAGTGTCCGGGTCTTCCACAATTGTAGCAGTTTCGATCACGACTAGAAGATCTCTTTTCATCATATGATCTAGACTTCGAGCTTCTCTCTTTGCCTCTATTCTTGTAGAATTTGTTGAAGTTTTTAACCATTAGGCTTATCTCTTCATTGGAAATTAACTTGTCACTTGAGGTTGTGGGAGCATCACTTGTAGCTTTGTAAGCACCGCTTGACTTGTTGTGAAGCTCTTCCTTATCCTTAAGTGTCATCTCATGAGCAACAATTCTTCCAATGACTTCAGTTGGCTTGAGAGTCTTGTAGTTTGGCATCATTTGGATCAAAGTGCACACGGTGTCATACTTTCCATCCAAAGCTCTGAGAATCTTCTTGATGATGAATCGGTCGGTCATTTCTTCGCTTCCTAAGCCGGCAATGTCATTTGTGATGAGAGCAAGCCTAGAGTACATTTCAGCGACTCCTTCACCATCCTTCATCTTGAACTTGTCAAGTTGACCTTGAAGAATATCTAGCTTTGATTCCTTCACAGACTCGGTACCTTCGTGCATTTCAACCAAAGTATCCCAAATCTCTTTTGCATTTTCAAGACGGCTGATTTTGTTGAACTCCTCGGGACACAAGGCATTGAAGAGAATGTCACAAGCTTGAGCATTGTTTTGCAACATCCGCAACTCTTCAGGTGTAGCTTCGCGATCCGGAACTTTTCCTTCCTCGAAGAATTAACCTTGCATACCAACACAAATAATGCCCCATGCGGCTGGGTTATGACCAAGAATATGCATTTTCATTTTATGCTTCCAACTAGCAAAATTTGTACCATCAAAGTAAGGACCTCTACAATAATTACCCTCACTAGACGCCATACTCTCCTAGGTTGTGAAACCAAGCTTATGGAGTCCAATGCAATGGAAACCAAAACAATGGAGACCAAAGCTCTGATACCACTTGTAGGATCGAAAGTATGTCTAGAGGGGGGGGTGATTAGACTACTTGTAAATATAAAAATTCTGCCTTTTGACAAAGAACAGTTTTTGGTAGTTTCACAATTATGATCAAGTCAAGTATCACCCTACACATGCAATTCTAGAGTATAGGAAGCGGAAAGTAAATTGCACATGTAGTAAAGAGAGGTGGAGAAGAGCAAACGCAATTTTGGAGACACGATGATTTTTCCCGTGGTTCCGATAGGTGGTGCTATCGTACATCCACGTTGATGGAGACTTCAACCCACGGAGGGTAACGGCTGCGCGAGTCCACGGAGGGCTCCACCCACGAAGGGTCCACGAAGAAGCAACCTTGTCTATTCCATCATGGCCTACGCCCACGGAGGGCTAGCCTTACTCGGGGTAGATCTTCACGAAGTAGGCGATCTCCTTGCCCTTACAAACTTCTTGGTTCAACTCCACATCTCGATGACGGAGGCTCCCAAGCGACACCTAACCAATCTAGGAGGCACCACCCTCCAAAAGGTAATAGATGTTGTAGATGATGATGAACTCCTTGCTCTTGTGCTTCAAATGATAATCTCCCCAACACTCAACTCTCCTCACTGATTTGGCTATGGTGGAAGAAAGGATTGAGTGGAAAGCAACTTGGGAAGGTTAGAGATCAAGTTTCATATGGTAGGAGTGGAGCAACTTGATCTCAACACAAGGATAGGTAGTTCTCTTCTTAGAAAGTGTAAGGTAGGAGTGGTAGTTCTTTCTGATGGCTCTCTCCACGAATGAAGAGGGGGTGGAGGGGTATATATAGCCTCCACACAAAATCCAACCGTTACACACATAATTGAGCAATCTCGGTGAGACCGAAGTGGACAACTCGGTCAGACCGAAAGTTCAAATAATGTGAACGTTGGGGTTTTCGGTGGGACCGAAAATACCATCTCGGTTATTCCGATTTGAGCAGAGACGGGAACATGCCAGTTTCGGTGGGACCGACTTCATCAACTCGGTGACACCGATTTGATGACAAACGGTTACAGAAGCTTGGCAGCCCATATTTCGGTGAAACCGATTTCAAACTCGGAATATCCGATTTTTCTAGGGTTTGGCTTATGGCTGAGGTGGTTCATCTCGGTGTGACTGAGTTTGGATAATCGGTGGGACCGAGATTACTTATGAGTGAATTTTGTAGTGAAGGTTGCTGATAGTTTGAGGAGATATATCACTAAGCACTTGAGCAACCAGATCATCAACACAACCTCATCCCCTTTTAATAGTATTGGCTTTTCCTATGGACTCAATGTGATCTTGGATCACTAAACCAAAAATGGAGTCTTGAGCTTTTGCCAATGCTTGCCTTAGCATTTTGAGGGGTCCACTTCTTCAGTCATTGCCATACCCATATCACTGAACTTCTCTGAAATGATTCTCAAGTAACTATTAGTTCAATGATATATATGTTGTTATTAATTGCCAAAACCACCCGGGGATTAGTTGCACTTTCATGCATAATAAAGGTCCTTATCACAAGTGGCAATATAAAGTGACGTTCTTCTGCGCTAAGACTTTGTGCATCAAACCATAAAAACACATGACAACCTCTACTTCCCTCTACGAAGGGCCTATCTATTATTCTTGCCTTATAAGAGTCAAGGTGAAATTCACCTTTCCTTTTTACATTTTATCCTTTGGCAAGCACATTGTGTTGGAAAGATCCTGACATATATACCCACTTGGATGTAAGTTTTCATGGTCTATTACTGTTGACATTACCCTTGAGGTAAAAGGTTGGGAGGCAACACCATAAGCCCCTATCTTTCTCTGTGTCCGATTAAAACTCCATAAACATAAGTATTGCGTGAGTGTGAGAAATCGTGAAAGACTATATGATAGTTGAGTATGTAGGCTTGCTGAAAAGCTCTTACATTGAATCTTTCCGATGTTACGATAAATTGCAATTGCTTCAATGACCGAGATCAAAGTTTGTTAGTTTTCAATGAAGTTTATGATTCATACTTGATATGGTGAATGAATTGTTACTTTAGCATAAGAATCATATGACAATATATATATATATATATATATATATATATATATATATATATATATATATATATATATTGTCATATGTTGCTGTTATGAGAATGATCATGATGCCCTCATGTCCATATTTTGTTTTTATCGATACCTCTATCTCTAAACATGTGGGCATATTTTTCGATATCGGCTTTCGCTTGAGGACAAGCGAGGTCTAAGATTGGGGGAGTTGATACATCCATTTTGCATCATGCTTATATGTTGATATTTATCGCATTATGGGCTGTTATTATATGTTTTGTCACAATACGTATGCCTTTTCTCTCTTATTTTACAAGGTTTACATGGAGAGGGAGAATGCCGGCAGCTGGAATTCTGGGCTGGAAAAGGAGTAAACTCTGGAAACCTATTCTGCACAACTCCAAAAGCCCCAAAACTCCACAGAACTCCGTTACATAATATATAAAAAATATCTGGCGAAAGAAGTTCACGAGGGGGCCACCTGCTGTCCACGAGGGTGAGGGGCGCGCCCCCCACTCTCAGGGCGCGCCCCCTGTCTCGTGGGCCCTCCGATGGTCCCCCGATGCCCATCTTCTCCTCTATGAGGTGTTTTGACCTGGAAAAAATCATAACGAGGCTTTCGGGACCATACGCCGCCGTCTCGAGGCGGAACCGAGGCGGAAACCAATCTAGGGCTCCGGTAGAGCTGTTCTGCCGGGGATACTTCCCTCCGGGGGGGCGAAATCGTCATCGCCGTCATCACCAACAACTCTCCCATCTCAGGGAGGGCTATCTTCATCAACATCTTCACCAGCACCATCTCCTCTCAAACCCTAGTTCATCTCTTCTATCCAATCTTTGTACCCAAACCTCAGATTGGTACCTGTGGGTTGCTAGTAGTGTTGATTACTCCTTGTAGTTGATGCTAGTTGGTTTATTTGGTGGAAGATCATATGTTCAGATCCATTATGCATATTAATACCCCTCTGATCATGAACAATATTATGTCTTGTGAGTAGTTACTTTGGTTCCTGAGGACATGGGAGAAGTCTTGCTATAAGTAGTCATGTGAATTTGGTCTTCGTTCGATATTTTGATGAGATGTATGTTGTCTCTCCTCTAGTGGTGTCATGTGAACGTCGACTACATGACACTTCACCATTATTTACATTTACCTTTTGTCACTTGCTACCAATTATCTTATCACAAAACTATCTGTTACCTATAATTTCAGTGCTTCCAGAAAATACCTTACTGAAAACCGCCTATCATTTCCTTCTGCTCCTCGTTGGGTTCGACACTCTTACTTATCGAAAGGACTACGATAGATCCCCTACACTTGTGGGTCATCACACATATCTAGGGGGCGTCAATATTTTGTAGGGAGTTGGTTTGCTTATTTTACAGTGAATATTCTTTTTGTGCAAATCCCGTGTTGTCATCAATCCACCAAAAAGGGGGAGATTGTTAGGGCATAGTTTTCCCTGGATGGTTTTGGTGATTGATGACAATACTTTTGCGGACTAATCGTGTGCATTAAGCTTTTCAGGTTATCCAATATAAGGGCACTTCACGATTGTTTCCCCTCAAGGACTTATCTATAGACGAATTATTTTCCTTCATTTCTTTTCGGTGGAATTGAGTCGTAGGGATAACCGTACTATCAAGAGGGGGTCCATATTGGAAGAGTATGGGTGGAATCATCACGTACACACTATCCTTGCACCCGTAGCCTTTTTTCTACTCCTATGGAGTATCCTTGTTATGCAAATCGAGGGGTGTTGTGTGCCAAGCGGTATTACCGCGATCAGAGAGGTAGTACCGACTATAGGCGGTAGTACCGCTGGTACTACCGCCTCTGTTGTGGTCTCGATCTTTTCGTGTCGGGTTTCCGTAAAGAACCACACAGGGAGCGGTATTAGGGACGGTAGTAGGGCGCGGTAGTATCGCTTATAGGCGGTAGTACCACCCCCGTGGCGGAAGTACTGCGGTAGCGCGTCCTCTGTCCTGTGTGCCCTATGCTTTCTTGCCTAAGAGGTAGTACCGTTGTGGCAGCAGTAGTACCGCCCTGATGCGGGTTGCGGGCTGCATAACGGTTGGATTGGTCCACCCACTATATAAGGGGGTCGTCTTCTCCAAGAAGACCTACCTCTTCTCCCCCAAGCTCCATTGTTGCTCCAAAAGCTTATTTTCGCCCGATCTCTCTCCCTAGCCAATCAAACTTGTTGATTTTCTAGGGATTGGTTGAGAAGGCCCAGATCTACACTTCCACCAAGAGAAATTTGATTCCCCCCACTAATCCCTTGCGGATCTTGTTACTCTTGGATGTTTGAGCACCCTAGACGGTTGAGATCACCTCGGAGCCATATCCATTGTGGTGAAGCTCTGTGGTTTCGTTGGGAGCCTCCAATTCAGTTGTGGAGAGAGCCCCAACCTTTTTTGTAAAGGTTCGGTCGTCGCCTTCAAGGGCACCAATAGTGAAATCACGGCATCTCGCATTGTGTGAGGGCGTGAGGAGAATACGGTGGCCCTAGTGGCTTATTTGGGAGCATTGTGCCTCCACACCGCTCCAACGGAGACGTACTTCCCCTCAAAGGGAAGGAACTTCGGTAACACATCCTCGTCTTCACCGGCTCCACCTTTGGTTATCTCTCACCTTACTTGTGCAAGCTTTATTGTGTTAGTCTCTTGAGCTTGCTTGTGTGCTTATTATTGTCGCATCATATAGGTTGCTCACCTAGTTGCATATCTAGACAACCTATATTGTTGCTAAGTTTAAGTTGGTCAAGAAAAGCTAAAAATTGTTAGTTGCCTATTCACCCCCCCCCTCTAGTCAACCATATCGATCCTTTCACCAGCCATGTGGGCAAGGCACATGCGCCCCGAGTGCACCCCCTCCTGTCCATAATTCCACCCATAAATTCCATATTTCATGAAACCCCTGAGTGACTTTTCACTGATATTTTCGGCCACCGCAAGTTCCTATTCCGAGGTGATCTAGTTTAGAGGTTTGTTCCGGCACCCTGTCAGAGGGGGAATCCATCACCAGAGGCTTTATCATCAACCTTCTTGCCTATGAGCATGTGTGAGTAGTTACTTTAGGACCTTAGAGTCCATAGCAGTAGCTAGTTTGCATCCTCTCTCCCTCGTGATTCAATACAAAGTTCTCGTGAGCTGCCTCACATGATCGGGGTCCATACGATGTAATCAGTAGTGTGTTTGTTGTGATACGTTGAATTGTAACTTTATGGTTAGATTGTTCATCGATATTTACTGAATCTTGTGAAGTTTCTTTTCTTCATAATTAAGTAGCTTTGTATGCTCTCTGATGTGTTTGTCTTCTTTGTCCAAGTCTGATGGGTAGTTCTTCAGAGGGAGTGGTGCAGAGTAGTGGGTTCAATCTTGCGGTGATTTATCCTCGTGATAGAAAGGGAACCAAGACGTATTATATTGTTGCCACTAAGGATAAAACGATGGTTTCTTTATCATAGTTGGATGATATTTCTATGATCTACGTTATGTCATCTTGCTTATTGCAATGCTCGTTTTGTCATAAACTTAACACTTCGAGATGCATGTTGGATATTGGTCATAGGGTGGAGTATTAGTTGTAGATGTGGCTGGATAATGGTCTACATATCACATACATGTTGCATATATGATATTGTACCATGATCATAGTCATAAATATAAATATTACAATTTAATCGTTGCCCAACTGTAATTTGTTCATCACACTACTCTTGTCTGCTTGGAGAGATGGCACTAGTGAACTTATGGCCCAGGGGTCTATCTTTATTTGCTGAAAAATGTACAAAAAATATTATTCTTTGCTATATCATATTATTTATTTTACCTATCTATCAATTCCTACCATACCATGAAATTCAATCTTGTAACTAGCGGGCGTGTTGGAGACGAGTTTTTGTGTGTGTGTTTTGTGTGCAGGTACCTGTGACTTTGTTTTCTTGGAAGAACTCCTTCTAATTCGATAAAATGTTGGTTCTCTAGTAAGGGAAATACATATTACTAGGTTAATTCACACTTACACTTGGGAGTTACGCAACCACTCTTACGAGAGAGCAAGCAGCGGTTGATTACCTTGATCATTATTTGTCTCACGGGGTTACCTCTGTTATTAAGAATTACCGGAACGACGCATTAGCATTTAGTGATTCCAGCATTGTCCCCCAACAAATTGGTACTGGCCTTACTAACACTGGTGTTTGATATAACCCTCCACTCTTCCCTACGCTTTGCGTCTCCTTATTACGATCTATGGTGCATCGGGTACGAGCGAGTTCAAGGATCAAGCAGGATATAGGAGACAAATTGTTGTACTAACATAAATATATAAAGGAAATCATACCGTCAATATCATAACTACTGGAACATAGGGTTGTGAGGCTGCACCTTGACCCTCAGCCAGAGGGGATTACTCACATATCGTGATCGAATCACACATGTGAGACATTGTAAATCAGTTTATTTGAAGATGACTAATTAACCATCTTACCATACCGTTGATCATGATGGGATGTCGATTACAAGTACTGATCTAATGCAGATGGTGGCTACCGCGATGTAACTATGGAATGAAGAATACTCCGCTGGGGTATCCTAATTGTTTATATAGTACATACATGTGAAATTGAATTTCGAGGATGTCTCATTGCGAATGGGATCTCGAGCCTAATACGAATAAGTCTTGTGATGGCTTCATGGAGGTTGTACCGCACACTACAACCGATTTGGTGACTATGGTGCTTACTTGAGCGATGACTTGGAGGGTTCTGGTCACCCATATGAGCGCTTGTGCATGTGTCATTGGTCCTATTATCTTCTAGAGACTCTAATAATGAACCATTTGATATTGGAATGATGATCTTCTCATGTACTTCCCACATATTCCTTGATTCTTTCCTGACTATGCCAATTCTGAAAAAGAATAAAACAAGGAAATTTGCACATCCTGACTATGCCAAGCATGTTGAAGTGACAACCATGAAAAACCTATGAGAATGTCTATTTTAAACGACGATAAATATGAGTGTAAAATCCACTCATCAACAATCATATGCGGTGTGACTTTGTAAATGATGGCCACGCTCACCGTGAAGGGCACTGCCAAGGAGGCGTGGAACGCACTAAAGAAGATATTGATGATTTGCATGTGCACAAAGTTTATGTAGCACCTTCGTGTAAGTATCACAATTATTTATCATCCAAACTAAAAGCAGATGAGAGTGTTAATAGCTAGTGTTTCTGTCGCACACAAGGTGTCACCATTCTTGTGTGAATAATTATTTGAATATCTACAGTGATTAGCGTAGCTCCGGTAGAGTAGTGAAAGAGGGTTGAAACAAAGTATCAAGCGTAAAAAGTAGAGAACTGAAAAATGAAATGATGGTATGTCTGCAGTGAAGAGATTTGGCACGGGGAAACTGGGATCATGATGTACACCAAATGTGACAGTGCAGGGGTAATACCAGTTACCATGTCTTTTGATCCTACCTCGTTGGTAGTATGTTATGTAGGCGGTCCACCCTTGACCTTGAGTAGTCGAGCTCCTCCATCCTAGAATTGTTCTCCTATATTGTCCTGCATGAATGATGTTATATGCATGTCCATTTAAAAAATTAAGGGTTTTCTCATGGACGCAGCCTGATGTGGGTTTATCTGTTACTCCTATATCAATTGCAAAGGCGTGGAATCGAAAATAATGGTGTCACTCAAATTACCTTGACTTCCTAACCTCTACTACAAAACTAGTGGCTCCATGGCAAATCAATGTTGGAATGCGAGCGAGGCCTCCTCTCAACATTTGTGAAGGGTACTAACTTGAACATGAACAACATGATTATTGATCGCACAAAGAGTTCATCCATATCCCCGAGAACCAATACAACTACTCAAACATAGGAACATGAAACATCAAAGTGAGGGTCAAGTTACAAGCCGGCATCGAGCCGATCAAGGGAGAAGGCATGGCGATGTTGGTGGAGATGGCAGTGCCGGTGGTGATGGTGATGATGGTGGTGGCGCCAGCGTGGTGGTGATGCTGAGGATGGCGTCGGCTTGGTAGTGATGACGAGGGCGACGTCAGTGGAGATGGCACCGCCCGAATGCCAGTGCGCGCGATGGCGGAGCCTCCTCCTCTTCCCTTGGACTTGTCCCTTCTTCTATACTGGTGAAGATGGAGCAGCAATGGATATTAATCTTGGATGGCGACAACTTCTAGAAGATGATGGTGGTGGCTAGGGTATGGAGAGGTATTTATAATGCCTCTCCCAAAGCCTCCTCCTTTGATGATGGTTGCCTCCTTTGATCCAAGGGCTGAAGGTGAGCCTAATCCTCTCCCAAACCCTTCCTATTGGCTAAGGGGATTGTGCGGGAACAAACGGGACAAAATCGGTTAAGAATCCCGTCCACAATGACAACTTTCGGGCATGTCTCATATGGTACGACTGCCGATACGATTGCGTAGTCCTACGAGACGTCATCGAACACTCGGGATTGCTTTGGTATTTTGATTGTCATTTCTTCATACAGACTCCGATTTTGATGTTCTTGGACTCATGGGAATTGCTTCAAAGATGCTGACGCGCTAGTGGTATTAGGTTTGGAGCACTTCAAAAACACTCTTTGACCTCCCAAATGCATAAGTTTGGTCCGTTAGTCCTCCGTGTTGAACGTGTGTTTGGTCCCTTTCATCGTTTTGCTCGTAGGTTTATTTAAAACACCTCTAGACACAAGAAAACAAAGAAACCAAATAAAACACTAAAAATGCAATGCTCAGAGTAAAATGAGTAAAAACTTATGCACTTCATGGGGACAAGAAAAATGCAATCCGCACGAGTATCGAGCAAGTCATGAGCAACTTAAGAAAAATATGATTTAGCGTATATGGGCGCTTAAAGGGACAACGAAAACATATATACTAGTCGAATTCAAGTTTGAACTATTTTATTTTAGAACTTAGTTGGATTATAATATTTACATTTAAACCAGTTTCGCATTTAAATATTAACTCATTGGAGATTTGATATGCTATTATTTTAATATTTTGAACTTAAATAATAGGAGTAAATGTTTGATGCCCTCATAACCGTGTCCGCAGAGGAGTCCAGACTGATGCACACACAAATATTATGTTAGTTTTGAAGAATGCTTACATTCCATTCCTGGTTTTCATATATACGTAGTAGCTCTAATAAACACCCCATGCATTTATTTAACATAATACAGACGCAAGTGTATACACCCACCTCTATGAACGCACACACACTTGTATTCATCTTGAGATTTTTCGAAGTCACTGCAGGGACTCGTAATCGACATGAACGTTTCCTTCCACTAAACACGTATGGCTGAAAATCCTGAAATGCGAACCAACCTGTGGTTGAGATGGTTAGATGGACAGTGGTATCCCCAACCCATCAGGGTTCAAATCCTGGTGCTCGCATTATTCCTGGATTTATTTCAGGATTTCCGACGATACGCTTTCAGTGGGAGGAGACGTTCCCGTCGACGACAAGACGCTTACATACTTTTAGGCATCTAATCACACGTTAGTTCGCCATCACATGCATTATTGACGATGCCATAAAAAGGGCTACATAAAACACAAGGAACATGAAAAACGGTTGAAAGCATGCACGACACTCCCATCAAACAGCAAACGCGGGATCAAACTCTAAGAAGGTAGACGCTAAGCTCGGGGCCGACGCTGTTGGCATTGCTGCTGCTGTCTGGGTTAATCATGTAGAATGCCTCTGAGTCGCGCGAGCCCACCACGCGCTCGAACCGCGCGCGCATGTACATGACGTCTCCCTCGCCGCCACCGCAAGACGCCGGTATGACCCCGGCCCCCATGGACACGGGCTCCAGCGCGCGCAGCACCCGCCAGTCTGCGGCCCCGCACTCGCGCCGCACAGCGTACCCGCATCCCTTGCCGTTGCAGTAGGCGCGCCACACCGTCTCCTCTAGCAGCTTTCTGCCCGCGCCGGCGCCGGCGGTAGTGCCGGGGAATGCGGAGGCGCCATTGGAGCGCTCGCACTCGAGTGCGATGCGCACGAGGCCCGACGCCATCTCGCGAACTAGCGACGCCGTAGGCGCGGTCAGCTCCAGCAGCAGCGCCGGGCACGCGCGCGGGTCGACCTGGAACGCGAGGTGGACGTGGCCGCGACGGTGCCCGTACAGCGTGCCGGTGAGCCGAGAGCCGAGGCCGACCTGCCGGTGCCGGCCGGAGATTGCCGCTGTCAGCGCCGTGCGCAGGCGCGACACGACCGTGCGGCCCGGCTTGGTATTCTTGCGGTGCTGCTTGAGCGGCTTGGGCGGGGGAGACACGAAGTCCTCCGAGTGGAAGGACCGGCAGGCGGAAGAGAAAGCCAAGGACGCCTCCTCGTCGTCCTCGGCCTGCTTACCCGAGCTGATCTTTACGAAACCTTCCTCCACGACGGCGGTGCTAGTGGCGCCATGGCTGCTGCTCTTGCCGAGAACCGGCCACTTGAAGTGCCTCCGGGAGAAGGAGAAGGAGGAGTCGTGGGGGCTTCTCTCCATGATGTTTCTCATGGTATGGTTTCTTGCAGAAGCTGCTGTCTATTGCGCGCCGGCTGTGTGTGCCTATGTATGGAGGATGATGGAAGGAATGGGGTTTTGTACTGTGAGGGGAAACTGGTGAGCAGAACCCACCAAACTGAGCAGACAAGAGAGAAGAGAAGAGAAGAGAAGCCTGTGTGTCTTGTTTCTGGCTTGGCTCTGTTCTGTTTTGTTGTGTCTCGAGGTCGAGGAGGAAATGGAACACACGCTGCTATGAGTCAGGCCCGGCAACGGCAGGCACGCAGGAGAAACGAGTACTGTAGCATTTTCGATTAATTACTGTAGCATTCGGTAAATGAAATCCATACTCACCTCCAGACACCCTTTATCGAAAGAAAAAACCTGTACTCTCGAAAGAGAAAAAAAACTGACCGGCTGGTTTATTAAACACATGTTTATGTATATTTTTTATTAAACACCTTTTACTCTGTGAACATGCTGGGTAAGATGTTTCCTAAACAACTCAGAGGATGCAGGCCGGCTCCGGTAAAAATGGCGGCCTACTCACCTCCAGAGGCTGTACTGCATCTCTGCGTCTGAAGTAAAAAAGGCAGGCAGCCAGAACTGCCGACTGCGGGAATAAAAGTAAGGATTTGTCCAACTAATCGTACAATTTTTTTCGAAACGAAGGCAAAGATTGCCTCATCTATTAATTAAGCCGAAGAAAATTGTCCAGTTAATTACGGAAAATCGGGTAAAAACCGGAACAACGAGGGCCAAGCCCACACCCATAGACTGAAACACACAGAGCAAAGTCCACCCTTATGGACGACATGTCGACCTGCGGTCATACAACACAGCACCGACTTTGACGAAGAACTCAGAAGAACGAAACCAGGCACGGCTGGCGTCACGGAAGATCGTCGAAAGGGCCGCCTGTAGCCAGTCATCGTATACCACAGGGCCCCGCCGCCGCAGCTTCGACTCCACAGCAACAAACAAACCGAGACAATACCGTGGGCACGCCGGAGAAGAACCGACTATCGCAACCACTGCCGCGTCGCCGACATCGCTCCCACCATGATCGTTGCCACAGAAGTCTGGTCGCCACCGCGATTCTCTCGGGGCCGCCGCCTCGACATCCACCGCTCCGTCGCGCCCAGCGCAATCAACCGGCACCACCTTCCGGGGCCGCCGCCCCGACATACCACCGCTCCCATCGAACAGCAACGCCGCACAACCCAGCTGCCCGCAGCCCCCGCTGCTCAGGGCAACTGCTTGCAAACCACGAACGTCGCACCACATCCGGGGCCGCCGCCCCGACATACAGTCAGACCGCCCCCTCTGGAGCGCTTCGACCGGACCGACAAGCCTGCCACCCAAGTGGTCCAAGACTGCCACCCAAGCGAAGGCCGAGCCGTCGCCCCGCCCCATGGAGCCGCACCGCGCATCACTTTCCGAGGCCGCCGCCTCGGCGCACATCAGCCGTCCGGGGCCACTGCCCCGGCATCCACCAACCCCGGCGTAGGAGAAAATCAGACGCATCAAGCACAAACTAACTCTCCCAAGCAACGCCCCCAAGGGGGAAACGACGAAGACGCCGCCGTCGCCCGCTCCAGAAACATCTGGAGCTTAAGTTTTCACCCGGAGAGCCCGAGCCTCATGTAGAAGAAGGTGAGTTCCACAACGACGCCTCCAAGGAGGGGACGACGCCCAAAAGCGCCGCCGTCGACGGCACCGACAAAGTCGGGTCAAGGCTTTCGCCCGGAACACACACATCCCAATGGAGGCCTGCAGATCTGATCCATCCAAAAGCGTGGAGATCGTTCGAGCCGTTCCTGCTGCGCCTTGCACTCTCCAACGTCGACCACCAAGCTTCACCGCGCAGCACCCACATCAGCAGCACCTCAAGCTGCGAATGAGGAGCGAGCGCACACGCCACCATGGCCAAAACGCCAAGGCACCCAGCCCGGGGCCGCCACCCCGGCTTCCTCCTCGCCCCTGCTCCGCACCTCCCCGCCAGAGCACCACCAGGCCACACCCACACCTGCCAACCCCGCGCCGCGCCGGACCAGATCGGACGAAGCCCGGAGCATCACCACAGCGCCAGGGCCGCCGCCACAGGCCAGCCCCGCAAGCACACCACCAGATCCGAGCGTGAGGGCCCCGGATCCGCCGCCCCCGCCGGAGGAGAGGCGCTCCAGCCCGCCGGCGACGAGTCCGGGCGCGACGACCACGCGCCGGCGCCGCACGAGGCAACCACGGGCCCCCCCGCCCCTGGGGAAGAAGCCCCGCCGCTGCCGCAGCCACACGGGCTTTGCCCGGCGGCGGCGAGGGGAGGGGGAGACGAGGAAGGGAGCGCTGTCGAGGAGGTTTCCGTCGCCGCCCGTGTCGCTCGTGCGGAGCAACGCGGGGCCGAAGGACTAAGACAATATTGAATGCACAAGGAGATAATTCACAACTAATCGTACATCAGTACTACGTGGAGTAGATTACATAGATGTGGTGCGAGCGAGTAGGTTGGTTTGCCTGCATTGCGCTGTGCCCCTTCACTCTCAGAGTTGACAACTGTGCCCATCTATAAGCTGGTCAGTGCCCCATGTCAACTGTGTGCAAATGGTGTCACTAGTTTGACCGGTAACTAAATCTCTGGACACCATACGCGAAACATGGCAACCAGATAATGAACCGGCCAACAATGTAGGTGAATTCCAGTTGAGCATGAAGATTTGGGCGACAGCGTTTTGCATTAGTAGGTGGCACGGTGCTGACTGTTTCTCTCACATTGCTTGCATCCCGCAGTAACGTGCTTTACACCGGGATACTCTTGAGAAACTTGTGCCAGGTGTCTTGCGTGGGCGTGACTGAGAGCGAAGTTAGCTCGATGCCTATTCAGTCAGGTGCTCTAAATAATGCGAGTGTGAGCTGAGAATTGGTTCAGAGACATACGCAGTTTAGCATGTTGAATTTTGCTCGCCCCTGTCTCAAGGCCCAAATGCCTCCAAGCTGCCTCCTGAGAAAAAGGGACATGGAGAAAAGCACAGTGGCGCGACCGAGCTTAATCTGTCCCCATACTCACGCTCAAATCATGACGGCGGCTCGGATGTGGATGTGGGTTGCTTGAAATGAAACGGAAACACGTTCAGGCACTGTTTGTCGCTGCACACACTGTAAAAGGACTAGAGCTTGAACTTGTGCGAATGAAACCAGGAAAAGGAGACGACAATGGCAGCTGTTTTCTCCACCCCTTGTGATCGGTGCGGCCGATAGGACAGAGCAACACGGTAAACAAAGCAGCAAACATTTCAAAAATGCCGTTTGGAGACCGAGCTGCATGACGCTCGTTATCCTGCCCGTCAGGCTCTGTAGCGATCAGGGGTAGACCTGTGTTGCTCGCCCGTATTCACCATGTAGCTATTTCAAAATCCACGGTATTCCTTTTGTATCAACAGTGTGCACTGTGTGATAACCCATGTCAATTAATGCCTCATACCGACGCATGCACGAACATGGGCACGTACGTGGTGAGGTGAGGTGCCTGTCCATGGAGGAGCACAACTAGGTAGAAGCTACCTCACGATCACACACCAGCTTCACACGTCTCCAGACTTTCTGTCGCTAGCTGCCACCCGTGGAATTTCCAGACCCAATCGATTTGCCGTCAGCACAAGTTATTTTAAGCTACACTCATCATCGAAAATGCCAAATGAAGGCTGAGCTCTGTAGAGGCCAATTCTAAAATTCATACTTTTATGTTTCAAATAACTCTGAAGAAAAATACATAGATAAACATGGATGCAATGTCCACGTGTTTAAATATTCATGACGAAACATTTTTAAATAAGAGGTACAGGGAAAAAGTAATTTTGTGGCATTTCAACATTGTGCATTTTTAAGGTCTATATGATTTTTTATTGCAGATCACAATTTAAAGTATTTCATCATGCATTTGTTTTACCATTTTGGCATCATTTGCACTCAAACACCCTCCTTTGGTTAAAAAACAATTCATGAAAGTCCCCTCCAGTCTGAAAATCATGTCTATTATATACTCCCTCTGTCTCATAATAAGTGTCACTGGCTTCGTAAAAAGTTAGTATAAAAATGTTCTAAATCAACAAAAAAAAATTGGGGACTGAGGGAATACTACGCACTACCTCACAACACGACCCTTCTGTTGAACTGAAACTCAGCCAACAAACGCAGTTGATATATTGAGGAAACCAAATCAAGGTCGATCCTACAATAGCACAATGTAAATGGCCTTTGTTTCACCAGTCTTAGACAGAACTTGCTTCAGTATTTTTATTTTTATTTTGCATTTCCAGCAACAGCACTAGTTTAATTTATTTATTTTACTTTTCACATCAAGTGTTGCTGATTTTTGTGTGCAAGATCCTAGTTTTAAATTCGGCCATACCTCCCGGCCTTAATATTGCGAAAGAACTTTAGCCAAATTAATCTAGTATTTGTCTATATTTTGTTCCTTTCGGACCTAAAATACTCCCTTCGTTACTAAATGTAAGGTGTATTAGTTTTTAAAAAGCCAAACGTTGTTAATTATTGACCAACTTTATAGCAAAATATACAAATATTTATAATAATAAATATATAAAATGTTTCAGGGTGAATCTAGTCAATGATTTGGTATTCCAGACAATGATATTTTTATCTATAAACTTGATCAAAGTTAGAGAAGTTTGATTTAAAAAATCATAATACAAATTATATTTAGAAACAGAGGGTACTCAATTCAATCCATATTAATTGATACACACTTCGAATTTGTATTAAGTGTACGTCAATTAAATTTATATGGATCGTAGGAAGGGAGTAGAATTTTTCCTGCAGTTGGTTTCAAACATTTCATCCTTTTTTTTGAACACAGTACAGACGCAAGCGCTCATACATACGCGCATACACTCAACCCTATGAAAGCGCGCACACACACACCCTACCCCTACGAGCACCTGAAAGCATGTCGCCGGAAATCCTGAAATAAATCCAGGATAAATGCGAGCACCGGGATTTGAACCCTGGTGCGCTGGGGATTGTAACACCCCGGGTGTCATGCTGCAGTAAACTCCTATTAATGGTGCCACATCATCATGTTTAATTTTTGCTAATCATCACTTTGTTCCAAACCGACCTCAAATTCAAATTTAAAAGACAAGTCAAATTATTATTTTCTCAAACAGTACAACTAAAATGTGCGCTTTATTCTATAAATTCTCTTGATCAGTTTTCATGATGAAACCAACTTCATTAGACTTACACATAAATTTCTAGGAAGTTAATAAAAGCTCGAGTAGCAGATAAAATAGTCTTTTGAAAATAAACAATTATATAAACATTTCCAAATGAAGTGAATCTTTGTGCGTAGCACCCAATATATTGTAATTGAATTAATGTGAAGTATCATGTAGAGCTAAAATCATTTAGTGCCAAAAAAGGTGAAATAGATAAAACAGAAAAGTAAATAAACTACAGGGCCTAAACTATCCGACTGGGCCCTAGTGGCCGAAGTGCACACGGCCCAGCTGGCCATCAGTTTTCCCCCACGTCCAGCTAGAGGGGGCAGAGAGTGCGTGGCGGCTATCCGCCGGTCATGGCCACGCCATGCCGACGTGCCGACCATCCATCAGGTCCCCGCGAGGATAAGGAGCACCTCCCGAGCCTCCCGAACCCTAGACCCTCACAGCCCCTCCACCCGCGCCGCTTCTCTCTCTCCCACACCCACCCGCGTCATCGTAGCCATGGCCTCCGAAGTCCATGCGCTCACTGAGCTTCCGGCGCCCGGCCACCTCGTCCACGAGCTTCGCAGACGTTCACTCCATCAACTACGTCCACAAGTTGGAGCCGGGAGCCCCTACATCATCGGGATCGACTTCGTCTTCAAGCTCTGCCCCGACGCTCGCCGTCTTCGATTCGACCTCACTGGAGCGCCCCCGAGCCCATCCTGCACCTCTACAAGCTCACCGTGAGCTCCACTTTGATTCCCCTCTCACTCTTCCCTCGCGCTCGTACCATAGCTAGCTAGCGCCGTAGAAATTGGCCGGTCGTGGCCATGTTGCCGTCGTTGTGTTTGCTGTGGGCGCTCCCATCCACCCCGTGCTGACCGTCGCTCGTGCTTCCGGTTCTCCCAAGATGCCAACGAGTCCCCCAGCCCCCTAGCGCCGTTCCCGTGTTCGGCAGACGCTCATGGAGCTCTTTGTGAGCTCGCCCCCGTCGTGTCCCCTGCGTTTTGCCACGCCCCCCTGACAGCGCTCGCACCCCCTGGCCGCTATTGCCTGCGCCCACGTTTGTCTGGCCTCGCTGTGCCGTTGCTCGCTGTGGCCGGTGCCTACTGCCTGCGCCATGCTCGACTGCCTGCGCGCGATTTGCTTCTGCTAGTTGCCGCAGCCGTCGCCGCTGCTACTCCCACGAGCAGCCGCTGCTACTGTTGCTTGCCCCCATCGCCTCCAGCCGTCGCCAGCCGCAGCCTGACGCCGCCACGGCCGGCTGGCCTCGCCGCACGCGTGCCCGTGCCATGCCGCTGCCGCCCCGCCCGCTTCGTTGCTCGTTGCCTGCTGCTACTTGTTAGAGTAGTCTTTATTGTATACGACTCCTAGTCCAAGTCATCTTTGTAACCATACCCCAAGTCGGTTTGTACCCTCTTATATACACTTGTATGCCGCACCAAATCAATCAATAAGAATCAGTTTTATTCATCTATCATGGTATCAGATACCGGTCCTAGGGTTTAGGTTATGGCTCCGCCAAGGCCGCCGCCGCCGCCGCCCGGCTACTTCGAGCGCCGGGCCGCGCTCATCGCCAAGGCTGCCAACGCCGCAGCCGCCTCTCTCTCGGCCCTCTCCCTAGCTCCACAAAACTCCCCTACACCCATCCTCGCCGCACCAATGTCTCTTGCTGACACAATCTCCGACGTCAGCCCATACATCCCCATAGTTCTTGATCTCGCCGCCCATAACTACTATCATTGGAGACATCTCTTCGATCTCCACCTCGGCCGCTGCAACCTGCGCTCGCATGTCTCCGCCAACTGTCTTCCCCGCCCCGACGATTCGCAATGGTTGAAAGACGATCTCGCAATCGTCCAGTGGTTCTACACCCGCATCACCACCGAGATCTTCAACATGCTCGATCACGACGGCGCCACCGCTGCCAACATCTGGCACTCCCTCCGTCAGCTCTTCCAAAGCAACACCGACGCTCGGAAAAACGCTCTCCACACCGAGCTTCGCAATATGGTGCAAGGAGACGCCCCGGTGAACCTGTTCTGCCAGCGCGTCAAGACCATTGGTGATGAGCTCCGCGAACTCGGCGATACCGTCAGCGACTCACAGCTCATCAACATCGTCGTCGTCGGCCTCAGCGAGGATTTTGACAAGCAAGCCTCGTTCATACCAATGATACGGCCTCCTCCCACCTTCGCTGAAGTTCATTCTCTGCTCCAACTCGCGGCGGAAACACAAGCTCGCAAGGACTCTCGCCCCAAGGTCTTTCATGCTGCGGCTCGCCCTCCTCCGCCGCCTACAGCAGCACCGCCTCCCATGCCGGCTCCTGTCGCCGGGCCATCCGCATCGTCATCCGCTCAACCGCCCCCAGGCTGGCGCCCTAGTCCGAACTACCACGGCAAAAATCCTATCTACAGGCCGCCGTCGACTCGTTCAGTTCCGCCTACGACAGCACCGAGTCCTGCACCACCCACCAGTGCTCCATCGGCGGCTGCATGGCGGCCTCCTCATGATCCTTGGACGGGGCTCGTTCAGGCGTGGCCCATTCCCTGGTCCGCTCCGTCCCCGCTCGGTGCTCCGCCGGCATACACAGGTGCCTGACAACCCGGCCTTTGGCCGCCTACTGGTGCTCCCGGGGTTCTCAACCCCCGACAGCCGGCCAATGCCTATCACGCCGCCCCGACGTATGCTCCTTATGGTCATTACTCCACCGACGGCGGCGCCTACTACACACCTCAGTCGGCTCTGCTCCCGACGCCACAGCCGGCCAATGCCTCTCACGCCGCCCCGACATATGCTCCCTATGGTCACTACTCCACTGATGGCGGCGCCTACTACACACCCCAGCCGGCCTTGCTGCCTTCACCATCATATCCACCGGCACTGCTCCCGACGCCACCCTCACCTGCGACGCCGAGCTGGGATCAAGCTGTTTTTCTCCAAGCAATGAATAACTTTGGTGCGCAAGGAAACTCAGGTACGGATTGGATCTTTGATTCAGGGGCCTCTAGTCATATGTCTGCATCTAGTAATTGGTTATCATCTTACACTACATCTCCTTTCCCTTCCATTCCCCTCGGAGATGAATCATCTATTCCTATATATTGTGTTGGTCAGGCTCAACTTCCCTCTTCCACTAAACCTCTTCTACTTCGTGATGTTCTAGTTGCACCCGCCCTCATTAAAAATCTTATTTCTGTTCGCCAGTTTACTTGCGACAATCTAGTTTCGGCTGAATTTGACCCTTTTGGTTTATCTGTGAAAGATTACCTGACCAAGGTCGAGATCGCTCGCTTCAATAGCTCTGGTGATCTTTACTCTCTTAATGGAGTTCCTGCCGCCGCCCCTCCAACATCCATGCTGGCCTCCGTCGATCTCTGGCATCGTCGCTTGGGCCATCCCAACCCTGCTGTCTTAGCTTCTATGCTTAGTGAATTTACCATACCATATAATAGGGATGCTCATAATTCTGCATTTTGCGAGTTGTGTCAATTAGGCAAACATGTGCGTCTTCCCTTTAGTTCCTCTAGCTCTTGTAGCACTTATCCCTTTGAATTAATACATTGTGATCTATGGACCTCTCCCATTGCAAGTGTTTCGGGTTTTAAATATTACCTTGTTATACTAGATGATTTCACACACTTTGTCTGGACTTTTCCTCTACGCAACAAATCTGAGGTCCATTCTCTCTTTCTTAATTTTCAACGCTATGTGTCTGTCCACTTCTTTCTCCCAATTCGATTTATCCAATGTGACAATGGTCGCGAGTTTGATAACATTAAAAATCGTACTTTCTTCTTACAACATGGCATCCTTCTTAGATTCTCATGTCCCTACACCTCCCCGCAAAATGGTAAAGCCGAACGTTCTCTTCGCACCCTCAATGATATAGTTCGCACTCTTCTCGTTCAATCATCTATGCCTCCCAAGTTTTGGGTTGAAGCCCTACACATGGCCACCTTCCTTCTAAATATTCAACCTTCTAAAACTAAACCCAACACTACTCCCTATTATTCCCTCTTTCTTTCCCACCCCGACTACTCTGCGGTTCGTGTTTTCGGCTGTCTCTGTTTTCCAAATGCCTATGCCACTTCTACAAATAAATTGTCACCACGATCTATCCCATGTGCTTTTCTCGGCTTCTCTGTCGAGCACAAAGGCTATCGTTGTCTCGACCTTCAGACAGGACACGTTCATGTCTCTCGTCATGTCACCTTTGCTGAGCATATTTTTCCTTTCTCACAACGCACTACTACATCATCCAACACCCCTAACTCGGCAAACACCCCCTCTCCCCGTCCTTTCCAACTATATACTCCCCTTCCTGCACCCCCTCATGATGAACACAACATACCACCAACAACTTTAACACCAGCCACAACCAATACCAACCCTCCCCCCACCCCACCCGAGACGTCCCCAACACCCTCGACCCCAACACCCTCGACCCCTGCTCCCTCCCCAA
>LR738711.1:620541041-620616031 GCA_902687465.1 Secale cereale
GCCCCAAGAGCTTGGTTTCAACGCTTCTCCTCCTTCATCCAAACAATAGGCTTCACTCCATCTCTCTCGGACACCTCTCTTTTTGTGTATCATCAAAATTCAGACACTGCCTATTTACTTCTCTATGTAGATGATATCATTCTCACCGCATCCTCTCAAAATTTCTTAGATCATATTGTCTCTCTTCTTAGATCTGAATTTTCTATGACTGACCTAGGACTCCTTCATCATTTCTTAGGCATTACTGTTGTTCGAGATTCCTCCAGCCTTTTTCTTTCCCAACGCCAGTATATTCTTGATCTACTTAATCGTGCCGGTATGCTTGACTGTCAATCATCTCGCACTCCTGTCGATACTAGTTTTAAACTTTCAGCTGCCGGTGAACCCTTTTCAGATCCTACTCTCTATCGTAGCCTAACAGGTGCTCTCCAATATCTCACCATTACTCGTCCTGAAATTTCTTTTGCTGTTCAACAAGCATGTCTCTATATGCATGATCCACGGGTTCCTCACTATAATCATGTTAAACGCATTCTTCGGTATTTAAAAGGAACTCTCAATCATGGTCTCCACCTAAATAATTCTTCTCCAAACTCTCTTACCGCATACTCTGATGCAGACTGGGCTGGTTGTCATGACACTCGAAGGTCCACTTCCGGTTTTTGTGTTTTTCTAGGTAACAATTTAATTTCTTGGTCCTCGAAAAGACAGGTTACGGTCTCATGTTCGTCGGCCGAGGCTGAGTATCGCGCTGTGGCACATGCCGTTGCAGATACAATCTGGATTCGGTAGTTACTATCCGAGCTACACAGGCCTATTGAGCAGGCCACTATTGTCTATTGTGACAACATATCAACAGTCTACATGACCGGCAATCCAGTTCAACACCGACGCACAAAGCATATTGAGATTGATATTCATTTTGTTCGTGAGAAGGTCGCTCTTGGTCAGGTTCGGGTGCTTCATGTTCCCTCTACGACTCAATTTGCTGACATTTTCACCAAGGCACTGCCTACTAAGCCGTTTCAAGATATATGTTTCAGTCTCAACGTCGTCGAGCCTGCCGTTGATACTGCGGGGGGATGTTAGAGTAGTCTTTATTGTATACGACTCCTAGTCCAAGTCATCTTTGTAACCTTACCCCAAGTCGGTTTGTACCCTCTTATATACACTTGTATGCCGCACCAAATCAATCAATAAGAATCAGTATGTTAGAGTAGTCTTTATCGTATACGACTCCTAGTCCAAGTCAGCTTTGTAACCTTACCCCAAGTCGGTTTGGACCCTCTTATATACACTTGTATGCCGCACCAAATCAATCAATAGGAATCAGTTTTATTCATCTTTCATGGTATCAGATACCGGTCCTAGGGTTTAGGTTATGGCTCCGCCAAGGCCGCCGCCGCTGCCGCCGCCCGGCTACTTCGAGCGTCGGGTCGCGCTCATCGCCAAGGCTGCCAATGCCGCAGCCGCCTCTCTCTCGGCCCTCTCCCTAGCTCCACAAAACTCCCCTACACCCATCCTCGCCGCACCAATGTCTCTTGCTGACACAATCTCCGACGCCAGCCCATACATCCCCATAGTTCTTGATCTCGCCGCCCATAACTACTACCATTGGAGACATCTCTTCGATCTCCACCTCGGCCGCTGCAACCTGCGCTCGCATGTCGCCGCCAACTGTCTTCCCCGCCCCGTCGATCCGCAATGGTTGAAAGACGATCTCGCAATCGTCCAGTGGTTCTACACTCGCATCACCACCGAGATCTTCAACATGCTCGATCACGACGGCGCCACCGCTGCCAACATCTGGCACTCGCTCCGTCAGCTCTTCCAAAATAACACCGACGCTCGGAAAAACGCTCTCCACACCGAGCTTCGCAATATGGTGCAAGGAGATGCCCCGGTGAACCTGTTCTGTCAGCCCGTCAAGACCATTGGTGATGAGCTCCGCGAACTCGGCGATACCGTCAGCGACTCACAGCTCATCAACATCGTCATCGTCGGCCTCAGCGAGGATTTTGACAAGCAAGCCTCGTTCATACCAATGATACGGCCTCCTCCCACCTTCGCTGAAGTTCGTTCTCTGCTCCAACTCGCGGCGGAAACACAAGCTCGCAAGGACTCTCGCCCCAAGGTCTTTCATGTCGCGGCTCGCCCTCCTCCGCCGCCTACAGCAGCACCGCCTCCCATGTCGGCTCCTGTCGCCGGGCCATCCGCGCCGTCATCCGCTCAACCGCCCCCAGGCTGGCGCCCTAGTCCGAACTACCGCGGCAAAAATCCTATCTACAGGTCGCCGTCGACTCGTTCAGTTCTGCCTACGACAACACCGAGTCCTGCACCACCCACCAGTGCTCCATCGGCGGCTGCATGGCGGCCTCCTCATGATCCTTGGACAGGGCTCGTTCAGGCGTGGCCCATGCCTTGGTCCGCTCTGTCCCCGCTCGGTGCTCCGCCGACATACTCAGGTGCCTGGCAACCCGGCCTTCGGCCGCCTACTAGTGCTCCCGGGGTTCTCAACCCCCGACAACCGGCCAATGCCTATCACACCGCCCCGACGTATGCTCCTTATGGTCATTACTCCACCGACGGCGGCGCCTACTACACACCTCAGTCGGCACTGCTCCCGACGCCACAGCCGGCCAATGCCTCTCACGCCGCCCCGACGTATGCTCCCTATGGTCACTACTCCACCGATGGCAGCGCCTACTACACACCCCAGCCGGCCTTGCTGCCTTCACCATCATATCCACCGCCACTGCTCCCGACGCCACCCTCACCTGCGACGCCGAGCTGGGATCAAGCTGCTTTTCTCCAAGCAATGAATAACTTTGCTGCGCAAGGAAACTCAGGTACGGATTGGATCTTTGATTAAGGGGCCTCTAGTCATATGTCTGCATCTAGTAATTGGTTATCATCTTGCACTACATCTCCTTTCCCTTCCATTACCCTCGTAGATGGATCATCTATTCCTATAAATTGTGTTGGTCAGGCTCAAGTTCCTTCTTCCACTAAACCTCTTCTACTTCGTGATGCTCTAGTTGCACCCGCCTTCATTAAAAATCTTATTTTTGTTCGCCAGTTTACTTGCGATAATCTAGTTTTGGCTGAATTTGACCCTTTTGGTTTATCAGTGAAGGATTACCTGACCAAGGCCGAGATCGCTCGCTTCGATAGCTCCGGTGATCTTTACTCTCTTAATGGAGTTCCTGCCGCCGCCCCTCCAACATCCATGCTGGCCTCCGTCGGTCTCTGGCATCGTCGCTTGGGCCATCCCAACCCTGCTGTCTTAGCTTCTATGCTTAGTGAATTTACCATACCATGTAATAGGGATTCTCATAATTCTGCATTTTGCGAGTCATGTTAATTAGGCAAACATGTGCGTCTTCCCTTTAGTTCCTCTAGCTCTTGTAGCACTTATCCCTTTGAATTAATACATTGTGATCTATGGACCTCTCCCATTGCAAGTGTTTCGGGTTTTAAATATTACCTTGTTATACTAGATGATTTCACCCACTTTGTCTGGACTTTTCCTCTACGCAACAAATCCGAGGTCCATTCTCTCTTTCTTAATTTTCAACGCTATGTGTCTGTCCACTTCTTTCTCCCAATTCGATTTATCCAATGTGACAATGGTCGCGAGTTTGATAACATTAAAAATCGTACTTTCTTCTTACAACATGGCATCCTTCTTAGATTCTCATGTCCCTACACCTCTCCGCAAAATGGTAAAGCCGAACGTTCTCTTCGCACCCTCAATGATATAGTTCGCACTCTTCTCGTTCAATCATCTATGCCTCCCAAGTTTTGGGCTGAAGCCCTACACATGGCCACCTCCCTTCTAAATATTCGACCTTCTAAAACTAAACCCAACACTACTCCCTATTATTCCCTCTTTCTTTCCCACCCCGACTACTCTGCGGTTCGTGTTTTCGGCTGTCTCTGTTTTCCAAATGCCTATGCCACTTCTACAAATAAATTGTCACCACGATCTATCCCATGTGCTTTTCTCGGCTTCTCTGTCGAGCACAAAGGCTATCGTTGTCTCGATCTTCAGACAGGACACGTTCATGTCTCTCGTCATGTCACCTTTGCTGAGCATATTTTTCCTTTCTCACAACGCACTACTACATCATCCAACACCCCTAGCTCGGCAAACACCCCCTCTCCCCGTCCTTTCCAACTATATACCCCCATTCCTGCACCCCCTCATGATGAACACAACATACAACCAACAACTTTAACACCAGCCACAACCAATACCAACCCTCCCCTCACCCCACCCGAGACGTCCCCAACACCCTCGACCCCAACACCCTCGACCCCTGCTCCCTCCCCAACACCCCCGGTCCCTGCTCCCTCTCCACCACCCAACCTTGCTCCTTCGTCCGACTCTTCATCTATCACTACTAGTGCACCGCTGCTACCGTAACATTCAGTTACTGTAGCAGCAGCTAGCTTTTCTAAAACTACACTGGATAGCCCCCTAAACAGCCTTAAAACAGCAACTAAACAAAGCTTAGCATAGCTAAAATAAATATGTGTAGGTTGTACACATGGCAAGGCTCAAATATTTCCATTGGACCAAATCCATTTGATGTCACAAAATGCTATCTTGTGCTGACAGAAAACAGATTTGTGTGTGTTCTGCGTAGTGTGTGTGCGTGAAGTTGGCCATGGCCGTGTGCGCCCGTGTGTGTGCGCGTCGCGCGTGTGGCCGGCCCTTGTTAAATTAGTACAGGCTTAGCTAGTACTTAGTGCTAGATTAGTCTAGTAACTTATGTCATGAGGATCCCATTTAATTAGGTTAGTTTTTATTTATTGTTAGTTTTAGTCTATGCCATGTGGGACCCCCTCACTATTTTACATTTGACTAGTCAATTTGACTTGGTCAACCTGAATTAAAATAATTTTAGAATATTATTAAAACTTTAAAAAATCATATAAAATAATTCGTATCTCGGATGAAAATGTTCTATATATGAAAGTTGCTCAGAACGACGAGATGAATCCGAATACGCGGTCCGTTCGTCTGCCACAGATCCCTAGCATGGCGAACATGCAACTTTCCTTCTTTGATTCATCTGTCCGAAAACACGGAACACCGGGGATACTTTCCCGGATGTTATCCCCCTTTGTCAATATCGTGTAGCATCACGTTAGAACACCCTAGCACTGCGTGTTGACTTGTCGTGCTGCTTTGTTGCATATGTATGCTTTGTATTTATTGTTTCTTCCCCCTCTTCTCTTCGGTAGACCGCGAGACTGATGCTACCTCAGTGATCGACTACGTCGACGACGACCCCTTCTTCTCGTCTGAGCAACCAGGCAAGCCAACCCCCTTTGGTCATTCTGATATCGCCCACTCTCTTCTCTCTTATGCTTGCATTAGAACTGCTACTGCTTTTCGTATGATCCTATTCTGTTGCATAGTCTGTTGTTGTTACCTGCTTTCATAGCTTACATGTTTATACTAAACTTCTTAGTATAGGCTGGTTAGAGATCCACCAGTGACCCCCCCCACACATTTTCCCGACTTCCCCGCTGGATTATCAGAAGACCCAATCAACGGGATAGAAGATCGGGCCTAGGCACCGCACATTACTTTCCCCTTAGTTGCTTGACAATACTGGGTTACTATCGAGTGCCGAGGGTGACACCTTAGCAGCACTTCTGATGTTAACCTTGTAGGTTATTTCATCGGTTATGGTCATCAAGGGTGATTCCTCTTTCTCCACCCTCGATAACGACACTATCGTGCAACTCTCAAGAGTGGACCTCGAGGGTGACTCCTCTTTCGTTCACCTTGACGATAAACATCAGGTGGAATTCCATCGAGGGTGATTTCCTCAGGTTTCCCTTTGGTGTTAGAAACACAGTTACTATGGTTACTATGACTTTACAACTGTTACTTGGAAAGGCGGGTCGACCCTGAGGGGTACCCGCGAGTGATGTGGAGACGGGTTGACCTGGAGGTTACCTGAGAGTTGAATACGAGGCATGGCTGGGCATTCTTAGCCCTTGCTGCAAGTCCTCGAGACGGGGCGACGGGGTCACATGTTTCGTGAGTCTCTGCTCCTTACCGCGTTCCCAAGACACTAAATGGTTTGGATATTTGATCCAAGGGGCCTCTGGCCTGATAGCGCTAACCATCACGTGGGAATAGTATGGGCGTTCTCCGTCGTATGCATCAGCTGAAGCTTAACTGACGTCATTGCGACTGAGCGGTGCGCGCCGGTTTGGACCACGTAAGTGTTGGGGAACGTAGCATAAATCAAAAAAAATTCTACGTCTTCACCAAGATCCAACTATGGATACGTCTAGCAACGAGCAAGTAAGAGTGCATCTACATACCGTTATGAAGATTGCATGCGGAAGCTTTCAACGAAGCAAGGATGAAGTAGTCGTACTCTTCACGTTCTTCGTCACCGATGATCTAGCGCCGAACGGACGGCACCTCCGCGTTCAACACATGTACGGTGCAACAATGTCACCTCCTTCTTGATCCAGCAAGGGGGGAGGAGAAGTCGTCAGAGATCCGGCAGCACGACGGCGTGATGACGGATGCAGTGGAGATCGCAGCAGGGCTTCGCCGGGCGCCCTGCGTGGGAGTTGGGAGGTGTGACGGGAGGGGGAGAGGCGCCAGGGCTGAGGTGCGGCTGCCCTCTCCCCCCCCCACATATATATAGGGGCCAGGGGGGGCGCTTGGACCCCCTGCAGATCCAATCTGCAAGGGGGCGGCGGCCAAGGGGGGTTCCTTGCCCCCCAAGGCAAGTGGAGCCCCCCTCCCCTTTAGGGTTTGAACCCTAGGCGCAGGGGAGGTGGGCCTCCCTTAGTGGTGCGCCAGCCCAGAGGGCTGGACACATCCCCTCGCGGCCTAGGGGCCCCACCGGGATGGGTGGCCCCACCCGGTGGACCCCCGGGGCCCCTCCGGTGGTCCCGGGACGCTCCCGGTGACCCCCGGAGATCACCCGTTGGCCGAAACTGGACTTCCCATATATCAATCTTTACCTCCGGACCATTCTGGAACTCCTCGTGACGTCCGGGATATCATCCGGGACTCCGAACAACTTTCGGGTTTCCACGTGCATTTATCTCTACGACTCTAGCGTTACCGAACCTTAAGTGTGTAGACCCTACGGGTTCGGGAGACACGTAGACATGACCGAGACCGCTCTCCGGTCAATAACCAACAGCGGGATCTGGATACCCATGTTGGTTCCCACGTGTTCCTCGTTGATCTTCATCGGATGAACCACCGTGTCAAGGATTCACTCAATCCCGTATGTTATTCCCTTTGTCCATCGGTACGGTACTTGCCCGAGATTCGATCGTCGGTATTCCCAACACCTTGTTCAATCTCGTTATGGCAAGTCTCTTTAGTCGATCCGTAATCCATCATCTCGTGACTAACTACTTAGTCACATTGAGCTCATTATGATGATGTATTACCGAGTGGGCCCAGAGGTACCTCTCTGTCATACGGAGTGACAACATTCCAGTCTCGGTTCGTACCAACTCAACAGACACTTTCGGATATACCCGATGCGTACCTTTATAGCCACCCAGTTACGTTGTGACGGTTGGCACACCCAAAGTATTCCTACGGCATCCGGGAGTTGTACAACCTCATGGTCTAAGGAATAAATACTTGACACCGAAAAGCTTATGCATTACGAACTATACGATCTCGTGTTATGCTCAAGTTTGGGTCTTGTCCATCACATCATTCTCCTAATGATGTGATCCCGCTATCACGGACATCCTATGTCCATGGTCAGGAAACCGTGACCATCTGTTGATCAACGAGCTGGCTACTAGAGGCCTACCAGGGACTCATTGTGGTCTGTGTATTCACACATGTATCGCTGTTTCCATACAATACAATTCAAGCATGAATAACAGACAATTATCATGAACAAGGAGATATAATAATAATGCTTTTATTATTGCCTCTAGGGCATATCTCCAACAGTCTCCCACTTGCACTAGAGTCAATAATCTAGTTACATTGTGATGAATCGAACACCCATAGAGTTCTGGTGTTGATCATGTTTTGCTCGTGAAAGAGGTTTAGTCAACGGGTCTGCTACATTCAGATCCGTATGCACTTTACAAATATCTATGTCTCCATCCTGAACATAATTCCGGATGGAGTTGAAACGGCGCTTGATGTGCTTGGTCTTCTTGTGAAACCTGGGCTCCTTGGTAATAGCAATAGCACCAGTGTTGTCACAGAAGAGAGTCATCGGGCTTGACGCGCTTGGAATGACTCCTAGGTCGATGATGAACTCCTTCATCCAGACTCCTTCCTGCGCTGCTTCAGAAGCAGCTATGTACTCCGCTTCACATGTAGATGCTGCCACCACGCTTTGCTTGCAACTGCACCAGCTGACTGCCCCTCCATTCAAAATATACACGTATCCGATTTGTGACTTAGAGTCATCCAGATCTGTGTCGAAGTTAGCATCAACGTAACCCTTTACGACGAGCTCTTCGTCACCTCCATAAACGATAAACATATCCTTAGTCCTTTTCAGGTACTTCAGGATGTTCTTGACCGCTGTCCAGTGTTCCGTACCGGGATCACTTTGGTACCTCCCTACCAAACTTATGGCAAGGTTCACATCAGGTCTGGTACACAGCATGGCATACATGATAGAACCTATGGCCGAGGCATAGGGAATGACACTCATCTTTTCTCTATCTTCTGCCGTGGTCGGCGACTGAGCTTTGCTCAATCTCATACCTTGCAAAACAGGCAAGAATCCTTTCTTTGACTGATCCATATTGAACTTCTTCAATATTTTGTCAAGGTATGTACTTTGTGAAAGACCAATGAGGCGTCTCGATCTATATCTATAGATTTTGATGCCTAATATGTAAGCAGCTTCTCCAAGGTCCTTCATTGAATAACTTTTATTCAAGTAGGCCTTTACATTTTCCAAGAATTCTATATCATTTCCCATCAGCAATATGTCATCCACATATAATATGATAAATGCTACAGAGCTCCCACTCACTTTCTTGTAAATACAGGCTTCTCCATAAGTCTGTATAAATTCAAACGCTTTGATCACCTCATCAAAGCGAATATTCCAACTCCGAGATGCTTGCACCAGCCCGTAGACCGAGCGCTGGAGCTTGCATACCTTGTTAGCGTTCTCTGGATCGACAAAACCTTCCGGTTGCATCATATACAACTCTTCCTTGAGGAAGCCGTAAAGGAATGCTGTTTTGACGTCCATTTGCCATATCTCATAATCATAGAATGCGGCAATAGCTAACATGATTCTAACTGACTTCAGCATCGCTACGGGAGAGAAAGTCTCGTCGTAGTCAATCCCTTGAACTTGTCGATAACCCTTAGCGACAAGCCGAGCCTTGTAGATGGTCACATTACCATCCGCGTCTGTCTTCTTCTTAAATATCCATTTATTTTCTATGGCGTGCCTATCATCAGGCAAGTCCACCAAAGTCCATACTTTGTTTTCATACATGGATTCTATCTCGGATTTCATGGCTCCAAGCCATTTATTGGAATCTGGGCCCGCCATCGCTTCTTCATAGTTCGAAGGTTCACCGTTGTCTAACAACATGATTTCCAGGACAGGGTTGCCGTACCACTCTGGTGCGGAACGTGCCCTTGTGGACCTTCGTAGTTCAGTAGTAACTTGATCTGTTTCTTCATTATCATTATCATCAACTTCCTCCCTTGTCGGTGCAGGCACCTCAGGAACAGTTTCCTGCGCTGCGCTACTTTCCGGTACAGGAGGGGTGACTGTCACCTCATCAAGTTCTACTTTCCTCCCACTCACTTCTTTCGAGAGAAACTCTTTCTCCAGAAAGCATCCATTCTTGGCAACAAAGACTTTGCCTTCGGATCTGTGGTAGAAGGTGTACCCAATTGTTTCCTTTGGGTATCCTATGAAGACGCATTTCTCCGATTTGGGTTCGAGCTTTTCAGGTTGAAGTTTCTTGACATAAGCATCGCAACCCCAAACTTTTAGAAACGACAGCTTCGGTTTCTTGCCAAACCAAAGTTCATACGGAGTCGTCTCAACGGATTTCGACGGAGCCCTATTTAAAGTGAATGCGGCAGTCTCTAAAGCATAACCCCAAAAAGATAGCGGTAAATCGGTAAGGGACATCATAGATCGCGCCATGTCCAACAGAGTACGATTTCGACGTTCGGACACACCGTTACGTTGAGGTGTTCCGGGCGGTGTCAATTGTGAAACAATTCCACAGCTTCTAAGGTGTGTGTGCCAAATTCATGACTTAAATATTCACCCCCACGATCCGATCGCAAGAATTTTATTTTTCTGTCACGTTGATTCTCAACCTCATTCTGAAATTCCTTGAACTATTCAAAGGTCTCAGACTTGTGTTTCATTAAATAGATATACCCGTATCTACTCAATTCATCTGTGAGGGTGAGAACATAACGGTAGCCTCCGCGAGCCTCAACACTCATTGGACCGCATACATCGGTATGTATGATTTCCAACAAGTTGGTTGCTCGCTCCATTGTTCCGGAGAACGGAGTCTTGGTCATCTTGCCCAAGAGGCATGGTTCGCACGTGTCAAATGATTCATAATCAAGAGACTCCAGAAGTCCAGCTGAATGGAGCTTCTTCATACGTTTGACACCAATATGACCAAGTCGGCAATGCCACAAGTATGTGGGACTATCATTATCAACTTTACATCTTTTGGCATCTACACTATGAATATGTGTATCACTACGTTCGAGATTCATCAAAAATAAACCATTGACCAGCGGGGCATGACCATAAAACATATCTCTCAAATAAATAGAACAACCATTATTCTCCGATTTGAAAGAATATCCATCTCGCATAAGACGAGATCCAGAAACAATGTTCATGCTCAAAGCTGGTACTAAATAACAATTATTGAGGTTTAAAACTAATCCTGAGGGTAGATGTAGAGGCAGCGTGCCGACGGCGATCACATCGACCTTGGAACCATTCCCGACGCGCATCGTCACCTCATCCTTCGCCAGTCTCCGTTTATTCCGCAGCTCCTGTTTTGAGTTACAAATGTGAGCAACTGCACCGGTATCGAATACCCAGGAGCTACTACGAGTGCTGGTAAGGTACACATCAATAACATGTATATCATATATACCTTTGACGTTGCCGGCCTTCTTGTCTGCTAAGTATTTGGGGCAGTTCCGCTTCCAGTGACCCGTTCCCTTGCAATAAAAGCACTCTGTTTCAGGCTTGGGTCCATACTTTGGCTTCTTCCCGGCAACAGGCTTGCCAGGCGCGGCAACTCCCTTGCCGTCCTTCTTGAAGTTCTTCTTACCCTTGCCTTTCTTGAACTTAGTGGTTTTATTGACCATCAACACTTGATGTTCTTTCTTGATGTCTACCTCCGCTGATTTCAGCATTGAATACACCTCGGGAATGGACTTCTCCATCCCCTGCATATTGAAATTCAGCACGAAGCTCTTGAAGCTTGGTGGGGGCGACTGGAGGATTCTGTCAACGACCGCTTCATCTGGGAGATTCATTCCCAGCTGAGACAAACGATTGTGCAATCCTGAAATCTTGAGGATGTGCTCACTGACAGAACTGTTCTCCTCCATCTTACAGCTATAGAATGCGTCGGAGACATCATATCTCTCGACTCGGGCATGAGCTTGGAAAACCATTTTCAGCTCTTCGAACATCTCATATGCTCCATGGTGCTCAAAACGCTTTTGGAGCCCCGATTCTAAACTGTAAAGCATGCCGCACTGAACCAGGGAGTAATCATCACTACGCGACTGCCAGACGTTCAAAACGTCTTGGTCCGCATCGGGAGCAGGTGCATCACCTAGCGGTGCTTCTAGGACATATGATCTCTTGGAAGCTATGAGGATAATCCTCAGGTTACGAACCCAATCCGTATAGTTGCTACCATCGTCTTTCAGCTTGGTTTTCTCTAGGAACGCGTTGAAGTTGAGGGAAACCTGAGCGTGGGCCATTTGATCTACAAGAGATATTGTAAAGAATTTAGACTAAGTTCATGATAATTAAGTTCATCTTAATCAAATTATAATGAACTCCCACTCAGAATGACATCTCTCTAGTCATCTAAGTGATACACGATCCGAATCGAGTAGTCCGTGTCCGATCATCACGTGAGACGGACTAGTCAAAAACGGTGAACATCTTCATGTTGATCGTATCTTCTATACGACTCGTGTTCGACCTTTCGGTCTTCCGTGTTCCGAGGCCATGTCTGTACATGCTAGGCTCGTCAAGTGAACCCTAAGTGTATCGCGTGTGTAAATCTGTCTTACACCCGTTGTATGCGAACGTTAGAACCTATCACACCCGATCATCACGTGGTGCTTCGGAGCAACGAGCTTTAGCAACGGTGCACAGTTAGGGGAAACACAATACTTGAAATTTTAGTGAGAGATCATCTTATTTACTACCGTCGTTCTAAGTAAACAAGATGCATAAACATGATAAACATCACATGCAATCAATTAAAGTGACATGATATGGCCAATATCATCTTGCTCCTTGGATCTCCATCTTCGGGGCACCATGATCATCTTGTCACCGGCTCGACACCATGATCTTCATCATCATGAACTCCATCATCGTGTCTTGAAGAAGTCGTCACGCCAACTATTACTACTACTACTATAGCTAACGTTTAGCAATGAAGTAAAGTAATTACATGGCGTTATTCAGTGACACGCAGGTCATACAATAATAAAGACAACTCATATGGCTCCTGCCGGTTGTCAAGTTCATCGACATGCAAGTCGTGATTCCCTATTACAAAAACATGATCAATCTCATACATCACATATATCATTCATCACATCTTCGTTCTTGGCCATACCACATCACAAAAACACATGCTGCAAAAACAAGTTAGACGTCCTCTAATTGTTGTTGCATGTTTTACGTGGCTTCTATAGGATTTCTAGCAAGAACGTTTCTTACCTACGCCAAAACCACAACGTGATTTGTCAACTTCTATTTACCCTTCATAAGGACCCTTTTCATCGAATCCGATCCGACTAAAGTAGGAGAGAGAGACACCCGCCAGCCACCTTATGCATCTAGTGCATGTCTGTCGGTGGAACCAGTCTCACGTAAGAGTACGTGTAAGGTCGGTCCGGGCCGCTTCATCCCACAATACCGCCGAATCAAGATTGACTAGTAACGGTAAGAAAGTTGAACAAGATCATACGCCCACAACTGCTTTGTGTTCTACTCGTGCAAGATGCTACGCATAAAACCTAGGCTCAGATGCCACTGTTGGGGAACGTAGCATAAATCAAAAAAATTTCTACGTCTTCACCAAGATCCAACTATGGAGACATCTAGCAACGAGCAAGTAAGAGTGCATCTAGATACCGTTATGAAGATTGCGTGCGGAAGCTTTCAACGAAGCAAGGATGAAGTAGTCGTACTCTTTACGTTCTTCGTCACCGATGATCTAGCGCCGAACGGACGGCACCTCCGCGTTCAACACACGTGCGGTGCAGCAACGTCACCTCCTTCTTGATCCAGCAAGGGGGGAGGAGAAGTCTTCAGAGATCCGGCAGCACGACGGCGTGATGACAGATGCAGTGGAGATCGCAGCAGGGCTTCGCCGGGCGCCCTGCGTGGGAGTTGGGAGGTGTGACGGGAGGGGGAGAGGCGCCAGGGCTGAGGTGCGGCTGCCCTCTCCCCCCCCACATATATATAGGGGCCAGGGGGGCGCCTGGACCCCCTGCAGATCCAATCTGCAAGGGGGCGGCGGCCAAGGGGGGTTCCTTGCCCCCCAAGGCAAGTGGAGCCCCCCTCCCCTTTAGGGTTTGAACCCTAGGCGCAGGGGAGGTGGGCCTCCCTTAGTGGTGCGCCAGCCCAGAGGGCTGGACACATCCCCTCGCGGCCTAGGGGCCCCACCGGGATGGGTGGCCCCACCCGGTGGACCCCCGGGGCCCCTCCGGTTGTCCCGGGACGCTCCCGGTGACCCCGGAGATCACCCGTTGGCCGAAACTGGACTTCCCATATATCAATCTTTACCTCTGGACCATTCCGGAACACCTCGTGACGTCCGGGATCTCATCCGGGACTCCGAACAACTTTCGGGTTTCCACGTGCATTTATCTCTACGACTCTAGCGTTACCGAACCTTAAGTGTGTAGACCCTACGTGTTCGGGAGACACGTAGACATGACCGAGACCACTCTCCGGTCAATAACCAACAGCGGGATCTGGATACCCATGTTGGTTCCCACGTGTTCCTCGATGATCTTCATCGGGTGAACCACCGTGTCAAGGATTCACTCAATCCCGTATGTTATTCCCTTTGTCCATCGGTACGGTACTTGCCCGAGATTCGATCGTCGGCATTCCCAACACCTTGTTCAATCTAGTTATGGCAAGTCTCTTTACTCGATCCGTAATCCATCATCCCGTGACTAACTACTTAGTCACATTGAGCTCATTATGATGATGTATTACCGAGTGGGCCCAGAGGTACCTCTCCGTCATACGGAGTGACAACATTCCAGTCTCGGTTCGTACCAACTCAACAGACACTTTCGGAGATACCCGATGCGTACCTTTATAGCCACCCAGTTACGTTGTGACGGTTGGCACACACAAAGTATTCCTACGGCATCCGGGAGTTGTACAACCTCATGGTCTAAGGAATAAATACTTGACACCGAAAAGCTTATGCATTACGAACTATACGATCTCGTTTTATGCTCAAGTTTGGGTCTTGTCCATCACATCATTCTCCTAATGATGTGATCCCGTTATCACTGACATCCTATGTCCATGGTCAGGAAACCGTGACCATCTGTTGATCAACGAGCTGGCTACTAGAGGCCTACCAGGGACTCATTGTGGTCTGTGTATTCACACATGTATCGCTGTTTCCGTACAATACAATTCAAGCATGAATAACATACAATTATCATGAACAAGGAGATATAATAATAATGCTTTTATTATTGCCTCTAGGGCATATCTCCAACAGTAAGAACCTACCTTTTTAAGGAGGTTGCCCAAGTCTGCTCACCGGCCGCCCACGCAACGTGCGAGTTCCCGGGGCGATTGGCCCATGACCCCTGGGGGCATATGGTTTAGTCCAGCATGCATGACCTCTCTATTAAGCCTAGGTCGGGTTGCGGCGTATTGTTTGGCCGAGGGTGGGCATGACCTGATGGTGTGTCCGGCCGGAGTTAAGCAAGCGTGGTGGGTAAGTTGGTGCACCCCTGCAGGGAAGAAAATATCTATCGATAGTCTGTCCTACGGTAACGGAAACTTGGAGTTGTATCCCGATCGATACAACTAGAACTGGATACTGAGACATGATGAATATGTGGCTCCGGGATTGCTTCCTCGCAGGGAGTCGAGGAAGGATCTCTGGGCGTTATTGCTACAACATGCTTGATAATTATAATATGTTATTCTGTACTCTCTTCTACTGCTGCAAGATTGGTGGTTTCCAGAAGATGCTAGTCTTCGATAGGACTAGCTTCTCCCCCTCTTATTCTGGCATTCTACAACTTAGTCCACAGATACTACCCTTTTCATCGATACCGATGCATATGTAGTGTAGATCCTTGCTTGCGAGTACTTTGGATGAGTACTCACGGTTGCTTTGTTCCCCCTTTTCCCCTTCTTTCTTCCTTCTGGTTGATGCAACCAGATGGTGGAGTCCAGGAGCCAGAAGCCACTTTTGACGACTGCTACTACCCCGATGGAGGCTACTACTACGTGAAGACCGCCGACGGCCAGGATAGTTAGGAGGTCCCAGGCAGGAGGCCTTGCCTTTTCGATCGTTGATGTTTTGTGCTAGCCTTCTTAAGGCAAACTAGTTTAACTTATGTACGTACTGAGATATTGTTGCTTCCGCTGACTCTTGTGTTTCGAGCTTATGTATTTGAGCCCTCGAGGCCCCTGGCTTGTAATATAAAGCTTGTATTATTTTAGTTTGTGTCTAGAGTTGTGTTGTGATATCTTTCAGTGAGTCCCTAATCTTGGTCGTACATATTTGCATGCATGATTATTGTACGGTCAAACCGGGGACGTCACAAGTTGGTATCAGAGCCGACTGCCTGTAGGGAACCCCTTTCCAACTCCTTGGCCGAAGTTGAGTCTAGTCTTTGAAAAACTGATTTACTAACTTGGCTGTGTGGCTTACGGACCCACGTCGCCAATTGGGTGGTATTAGGATCTTTATTCCTCGTCTATACTATGGGATTCTGACATCTCTTCTCTTCGGGTTAAATGGTTTTGCTGACTCTAACTCTAGGTTCTCGTAAATACTTTCTCCAGGAGAGCCCTTCATTCAAGATAATGGCCTGCTGCACGAGAAGCTTCCGAAGATACTTTACGATGTTCTCTCGAGACCTTGTGCCCTTCACCGTTGCAATTCCATATCACCGATAAATCCCTAAGGATAGCTGCATACACTTGTCGTCCATACCTTCATTTCAATTGATCTTGTTATTACAAGATACCCTGAAATACTTCGGATATTCCGAGAATCCTTTGTGCCCGCGCAACTCCTTTTCCGCATGAATACATGTATGAATAATTCCTCACACTCACTAGGGATTCCTTCATCCCTAGTTGTTCATGCGTTTCACAAAGGTCTTCGAAACGTCATTCAATCTTCCAAAATCCTCAGCAACCTATTGCTCCTGAAAGTTTTACCTGCTTGCATTATGGTTAATTCCATATGTATAGCAGTATTCGTTAAAATCCTTTGTGATTGACTTTATGATCTTATTCATTCAATAGGCTGCAAATACTCGCAATCATCAGTCAAACTAGAATTCGTTCTTCCAGCTCAGATGTCATTCCGAATATGAGCTGGTTCTTGACCAACCAAATTGTCGTCGATTGCACCCCTAAGTCATTTCAACTTACCCATCGTTAATCAGAGCGTTTGCTTCTGATCCCTTGATTTGGAAATCATAATTCCTTTTGCATTTGAGTTTTGAAATAGTCAGTTGTTTATATAAACTGATATCCTTGCATTCTTTCTTCTTCTAATTGAGTACTGATGCTCACTTCAGATCCCTTGTAGACCACCAGATCCTTTGTTGGATTTTATCCGTCATCGTCCTCCATATTCAAACACCTTGTGAGTTCTGCCATGATATATAATGCCTTGGGTAAAAATAAATCATCTGCTTTCTCAACCATGCTCTGCTTTCGAGCTTGTATAATTTGCTCCTGAAGTTTGTGGTATATGTTCCTAAGATGCCCCTATGGGTTGAACCTATGCCTTCCCTAATCCGTGTGAACTCGAGAGTTTTCACGAGTTATACTTTTCTGGTGTTTTGTCAGATATAATTCCAACACTATGACTTCATCGGAAGCGAGAAGTGAATGGAAGGTTATGCATTGAAGAAGTGGGAGTCGACCTTGAACTTTGTGTTCATGCCCATGGACCCAATGTGGAACTTATCATGGAAGCTTCTCTTAAAATTAATTATCCCCTTGGTATAAGTCCATCTTATATCTGGGATCTGGCCTTTTGCAATCGTGGTTCCGACCATGCTCTCCTTTAAATACCATTTCTCGGACAAGTTAAACCACTTTTCCTCTGCATGTCAATGCACCTGTCCAACCTCTATTATGTTCTACCTTCGAGTATTACCTCATTGTATGTCGATAATGTCACAGGAACATATTACTTTTTATGAGTTCTTCTAATATTACTTCTCACCGATTCCAATTTTCCACGGGTTCTGAGTTATTAGACACTCAAGGACACCGATAAGTGAATCAATTCCGCACTCCGATTCAATAACTCTAAGTAATCTCCATTGCCTATGAGTTTATTAATTCTTCAAGTCATATCTAGCCTGGTCGGCTATATTATTATCGTGCATCCTTTTAACGCTGCTACCTGATCCTTCCCGTAGCACAATTTCGGCAATGAGCTAAGCTTACGCCGATCTTCCTTGATATATCATTTCGCCTTGAACAACTAGCTTGATTTCAAGTTTGTATTGTACTAGTGGTTTCAATAACCTTTCGCTCCATCATTCATTTGACTTGATGTCATCGCCGATCGATTACATCTTAATGAATCTCTCGACAAATGTGTCGTGATCATCATCAATGATGATTTGCCTTCTTCCAAGTTGTGAATCGAATTCATGATGGGAAATACCATCCTTTCCCCTTGATAATTTGTATTAACATCGACAACATTCTTGCATTACCTCCAACACAAAACTTGTTCTTATTTTGTGTTACACCTTGAGTTCCTTGTTATCCAACTTAGGATATGCTCCTATTATTTGTGTTCAAACAAAATTTTCCTTTCCATTTGTTTGTTTAAACTGATAATTATATTTTCCTTTCCATTGGTTTGTTTAACCTTCCTTGTGATCTATATGATCTAAGTAGTAATGTTTTCCTGCTTATGCAAACACCTCTGTGTACAACTCTGTCAGTAAGACCCGTGTTACTATTGTTGATAACCTTCCGGTAACCACCGATGGACGAGAACTTTGCCTATTTGTCCGCCTTGTTTCAATGAGCAGGAAAATGGTTCTCTTCGTACCTCGCACTTGGTACCAACGTTGTTGCCCACATAACTGACATGCTATTATCTGACCAGCCTTGCTACCATGAACGCACAAGATGTCATCGCTCTTACCACTCCTAACTCACATGGTGGGCCCATAACCACAGTTCCACATGATCGAAATCTGACTCTCCTATACACCCCTGTTACGAAAGTTATTCGTCATGCGTGGCTTCGTAGGTAATTCACGAGCCACCTTCCTACATATCTATTTTGGTATCTGATGCAATATTATTCCCGTTGCTTTGGATCCGATTCACACTCTGTTCCACGCAACAAACGATGACCTATCTTCTTGGAACTTCTTATTGCACCTTCTTAATTTGCTTTCGATGCCTTTCTTGGCCATCAACTCGAGAGATGCCTCTATGCCTCGATCACTGAGATAGCCCCCAGGTACCTAACATGTGTCGAGCTTCGCCCTTCCTGAGTTCCCACCCCTTATCTTTTTCGTAAGTACGATGAAGATCCCGAAGGAAGAATGACAACTTCGTCACGATGCCCTGAAGCAGAGGAATGAAGATGTCATCGGAAGGGATCGACTTCTTTGAAAAGAGGAACCCAGAATGAAAACATACGTTAGAATTATGTAACCAGAACTTCCCCCCTTACTTTCCCCTCTTAAATCTCGGGATGAGATTTCTAGTAGTGGAGGAGATTTGTAATACCCCGGGTGTCATGCTACGGTAAACTCCTGTTAATGGTGCCACATCATCATGTTTAATTTTTGCTAATCATCACTTTATTCCAAACCGACCTCAAATTCAAATTTAAAAGACAAGTCAAAATTTTATTTTCTCAAACAGTACAACTAAAATGTTCGCTTTATTCTATAAATTCTCTTGATCAGTTTTCATGATGAAACCAACTTCACTAGACTTACACATAAATTTCTAGGAAGTTAATAAAAACTCGAGTAGCAGATAAAATAGTCTTTTGAAAATAAACAATTATATAAACATTTCCAAATGAAATGGATCTTTGTGCATAGCACCCAAAATATTGTAATTGAATTAATGTGAAGTATCATGTAGAGCTAAAATCATTTAGTGCCAAAAAAAAGGTGAAATAGATAAAACAGAAAAGTAAATAAACTACAGGGCCTAAACTATCTGACTGGGCCCTAGTGGCCAAAGTGCACACGGCCTAGCTCGCCATCAGATTTACCCCACGTCCAGCTAGAGGGGGCAGAGAATGCGTGGCGGCTATCCGCCGGCCATGGCCACGCCATGCCGACGTGCCGACCATCCATCAGGTCCCCACGAGGATAAGGAGCACCTCCCGAGCCTCCCGAACCCTAGACCCTCACAGCCCCTCCACCCGCGCTGCTTCTCTCTCTCCCACACCCACCCGCGTCATCGTAGCCATGGCCTCCGACGTCCACGCGCTCACTGAGCTTCCGGCGCCCGGCCACCTCGTCCACGAGCTTCGCCGACATTCACTCCATCAACTACGTCCACAAGTTGGAGCCGGGAGCCCCTACATCATCGGGATCGACTTCTTCTTCAAGATTTGCCCCGACGCTCGCCGTCTTCGATTCGACCTCACTGGAGCGCCCCCGAGCCCATCCTGCACCTCTACAGGCTCACCGTGAGCTCCACTTTGATTCCCCTCTCACTCTTCCCTCGCGCTCGTACCATAGCTAGCTAGCGCCGTAGAAATTGGCCGGTCGTGGCCATGTTGCGGTCGTTGTGTTTGTTGTGGGCGCTCCCATCCACCCCGTGCTAACCGTCGCTCGTGCTTCCGGTTCTCCCAAGATGCCAACGAGTCCCCCAGCCCCCTAGCGCCGTTCCCGTGTTCGGCAGCCGCTCATGGAGCTCTCTGTGAGCTCGCCCCCGTTGTGTCCCCTGCGTTTTGCCACGGCCCCCTGACAGCGCTCGCACCCCCTGGCCGCTACTGCCCGCGCCCACCTTCGTCTGGCCTTGCTGTGCCGTTGCTCGTTGTGGCCCGTGCCTACTGCCTGCGTCGTGCTCGACTGCCTGCACGCGCGTTGCTTCTGCTAGTTGCCGCAGCCGTCGCCGCTGCTACTCCCATGAGCAGCTGCTGCTACTGTTGCTTGCCCCCGTCGTCTCCAGCCGTCGCCAGCCGCTGCCTGATGCCGCCACGGCCGGCTGGCCTCGCCGCACGCACGCCCATGCCACGCCGTTGCCGCCCCGCCCGCTTCGTTGCTCGTTGCCTGCTGCTACTAATGCACCGCTGATACAGTAACATTCAGTTACTGTAGCAGTAGCTAGCTTTTCTAAAACTACACTGGATAGCCCCCTAAACAGCCTCAAAACAGCAACTAAACAAAGCTTAGCATAGCTAAAATAAATATTTGTAGGTAGTACGCTTGACAAGGCTCAAATTTGTCCATTGGACCAAATCCATTTGATGTCACAAAATGCTATCTTGTGCTAACAGAAAACAGATTTGTGTGTGTTCTGCGTGGTGTGTGTGCGTGAAGTTGGCCATGGCCGTGTGCGCCCGTGTGTGTGTGTGCGTCGCGCGTGTGGCCGGGTAGTGGCCGGCCCTTGTTAAATTAGTACAGGCTTAGCTAGTACTTGGTGCTAAATTAGTCTAGTAACTTATGACATGAGGACCCCATTTAATTAGGTTAGTTTTTATTTATTGTTAGTTTTAGTCTATGCCATGTGGGACCCCCCTGCACTATTTTACATTTGACTAGTCAATTTGACTTGGTCAACCTGAATTAAAATAATTTTAGAATATTATTAAAACTTTAAAAAATCATATAAAATAATCTGTATCTCGGATGAAAAAGTTCTATATATGAAAGTTGCTCAGAACAACGAGATGAATCCGAATACGCGGTCCGTTCGTCCGCCACAGATCCCTAGCATAGCGAACATGCAACTTTCCCTCTCTCATTCATCTGTCCGAAAACACGGAACACCGGGGATACTTTCCCGGATGTTACTCCCCTTTGCCAATATCGTGTAGCACCGCGATAGAACACCCTAGCACTGCGTGTTGACTTGTCGTGCTGCTTTGTTGCATCTGTATGCTTTGTATTTATTGTTTCTCCCCCCTTTTCTCTTCGATAGACCGCGAGACTGATGCTACCTCAATGATCGACTACGTCGACGACGACCCCTTCTTCTCGTCTGAGCAACCAGGCAAGCCAACCCCCTTTGATCATTCTGATATCGTCCACTCTCTTCTCTCTTATGCTTGCATTAGAACTGCTACTGCTTTTTGTATGATCCTATTCTGTTGCATAGCCTGTTGTTGTTACCTGCTTTCATAGCTTACATGTTTATACTAAACTGCTTAGTATAGGCTGGTTAGAGATCCACCAGTGACCCCCCCCCCACATTTTCCCGACTGCCCCGCTGGATTATCCGAAGACCCGATCAACGGGATAGAAGACTAGGCCCAGGCACCGCACATCACTTTACCCTTAGTTGCTCGATATTACTGGGTTACTATCGAGTGCCGAGGGTGACACCTCAGCAGCACTTCTGATGTTAACCTTGTAGGTTAGTTCATCGGTTATGGTCATCAAGGGTGATTCCTCTTTCTCCACCCTCGATAACGACACTATCGTGCAACTCTCAAGAGTGGATCTCGAGGGTGACTCCTTTTTCGTTCACCTTGACGATAAACATCAGGTGGAATTCCATCGAGGGTGATTTCCTCAGGTTTCACTTTGGTGTTAGACACACAGTTACTATGGTTACTATGACTTTACAACTGTTACTTGGAAAGGCAGGCCGACCCTGAGGGGTACCCGCGAGTGATGTGGAGACGGGTTGACCTGGAGGTTACCTGAGAGTCGAATACGAGGCGTGGTCGGGCATTCTTAGCCCTTGCTGCAAGTTCTCGAGACGGGGCAACGGGGTCACATGTTTCGTGAGTCTCTGCTCGTTACCGCGTTCCCAAGACACTAAATGGTTTGGATATTTGATCCAAGGGGCCTCTGGCCTGATAGCGCTAACCATCACGTGGGCATAGTATGGGCGTTCTCCGTCGTATGCATCAGCCGAAGCTTAACTGCCGTCATTGCGACTGAGCGGGGCGCGCCGGGTTGGACCACGTAAGCACCTACCTTTTTAAGGAGGTTGCCAGGTGTGCTCACCGGCCGCCCACGCAACGTGCATGAGTTCCCAGGGCGATTGGCCCTTGACCCCTGGGGGCATAGGGTTTAGTCCGGCGTGCATGACCTCTCTATTAAGCCTAGGTCGGGTTGCGGCGTATTGTTTGGCCGAGGGCGGGCATGACCTGATGGTGTGTCCGGTCGAAGTTAAGCAAGCGTGGTGGGTAAGTTGGTGCACCCCTGCAGGGAAGAAAACATCTATCGATAGCCTGCCCTATGGCAACAGACACTTGGAGTTGTATCCCGATCGATACAACTAGAATTGGATACTGAGACATGATGGATATGTGGCTCCGGGATTGCTTCCTCGCAGGGAGTCGAGGAAGGATCTCTGGGCATTATTTCTACAACATGCTTGATAATTATAATATGTTATTCTGTACTCTCTTCTACTGCTGCAAGATTGGTGGTTTCCAGAAGATGTTAGTCTTTGATAGGACTAGCTTCTCCCCCTCTTATTCTGGCATTCTGCAGCTTAGTCCACAGATACTACCCTTTTCATCGATACCGATGCATATGTAGTGTAGATCCTTGCTTGCGAGTATTTTGGATGAGTACTCACGGTTGCTTTGTTCCCCCTTTTTCCCCTTCTTTCTTCCTTCTGGTTGATGCAACCAGATGGTGGAGTCCAGGAGCCAGAAGCCACCTTTGACGACTGCTACTACCCCGATGGAGGCTACTACTACGTGAAGACCGCTGACGACCAGGATAGTTAGGAGGTCCCAGGCAGGAGGCCTTTCCTTTTCGATCGTTGATGTTTTGTTCTAGCCTTCTTAAGGCAAACTGGTTTAACTTATGTCTGTACTCATATATTGTTGCTTCCGCTGACTCTTGTGTTTCGAGCTTATGTATTCGAGCCCTCGAGGCCCCTGGCTTGTAATATAAAGCTTGTATTATTTTAATTTGTGTCTAGAGTTGTGTTGTGATATCTTCCAGTGAGTTCCTGATCTTGATCGTACATATTTACATGCATGATTAGTGTACGGTCAAATCGGGGGTGTCACAGGGATACCACTGTACAGCTAACCATCTTAATCACAGGTTGTTTCTGACAAAGTGATCATCACCTATTTTTGTGGGGCCATCGAACACTGTGACCCAATTTACTGCCCCACCTAAACAAGCTTTGCAACCACATGTGGCAATTCAAAGTCGCTCATGTGGCATGTCATGTCCAAACAATCCTTGAACAGAACACTTGGCCATGTACAAGTTAGGCACGGCAGCACACGGCACCGCTGTATTGGAACTCAACATACACCGTATAGTATCGGCACCGCTGTATTGGAACTCAACATACACCGTATAGTATTATTTAAAGAAGTGGGCACAGATCACAACGTCACGTTGGCTAGACAGGATAAAGCTCGGCCTCCAAAACGCTTCACTCCAAACATTTTTCTTTTCTAAAAAGATAGTCACGAAAGATATAGCAAGCACATACTAGTAGAAGGGAGTACAATTTAACAATCATGTCCACCGCCTCTCCAGCTAAGCCAAAATCATGTATTTGACCCTCTCACAAAAGTTTAGCGTGATTTTATCCTTGTTCAAAAGTTCAATAGGATCTCTCCCGCCACCACCACATAAGACGACGGTAAGGTATATGGATTACTGACATAGTCAACGGTGATGGTCCCGGTCCACACCCGTGGGTCATGCCTACACATGGTAAAGTAGCTACCATGATTGGCCACGACGATAACGTTCCAACCCTAACACCATGGTCAGCGATGGCAGACCCGTCAAGGGATAAGTGGCTAGGGGGCCTTCGGTAGCCACCCACCCATCCATTTAGTTTTTTTCTATTTTCTTCTCTCATACCCGAGCTACTACTCTTTGCCCTCTCCCATCCGAAATCCTCTCAAACCCCTCTTGAATCGTAGTCATTTGTTCAGTGAATTGGAGGCATTTCCATCCCTTGAGGTCTCTCATCTCCACGATTTTCTTGGCTTGAATCATCTTATTTAATGGCATTGTTTTCTTTTGAGCAAACCCTAGTTCTGGTAATTTCTGTCAAACCCACTGCAAAAATTATGGAATGTTGGGTTGTATGAGTTTTATGATGTGTGGTAAGCATTATGCTTGTGGTTTGTAGCTAGAACTAGGGTTATGGTTAGGTATGTGCTGTTTAATGCCACGATTTGTTGAATACATTGTGACGTGCTTTGGATATAATGCATTAATAATGTCATGATCCATAAAATACATTAGACTTCTCATTGATGCATTAAGTTGCTTGCCATTGTTTTTAGATGACGAGCCTCATTAATGTTCATTATTTTGGACAAGGCGACATTTTTCAGTAACAATGCCGACATTATTGACAGCAATCAGAAAATCATGGTATTTAAGACAAGTCCTAGTTATGAGGAGGTTGTTGAACGATTAAGGGGTGTGTTAGTGGATGGACCCGAATGTTAGATTTGAACTAATAGGAAGGTATGATGTTGGGGTGGGATCCAAATCTCGAATGAAAAAATTGCCTATCAACTCGAATTTGCATTTGGAGGTATACAAGGAGGCACTTGCATTTCTGAAGTGAGAGCCCCCGCATCGCTTCCGTTTGGATGACCCGGACGGAGCACCAAACCCTAGCCACTGCCACAAAAAATCCAGCCTACCACCGCTCCGCCACCACTGGACGACGTTGCATCATGAAGCTACGCGGCTCACATCGGTGGCGGCGACCTAGCGACGGCGCAAGGGAGCTCTCGAGCACGAGGGACAGAGACCTTGTGGTCTGATACATTGACATCCTGGCCGACGCAGGGACACATTGTGGCGGCTTCCTACACGTGGCATCCTCCCTAGTGCATGCGGTGACACCCTCCTGCTGGCCTCTACTGACGGCGCGTGACGGGGGTCTCCTTCCTCCCTCAGATCCAATTGGAATGGTGGTTGCTGCTTACCCTTCTTCTCCACTTTGTCAACACCCGCGTTCGTTGGCCTCTGCTCCTCTCCTCCCTAGTTGCACACACGGTCTCCCGTCGGCATGTACTCTTCCCTTCACCTCCTCTTGCCACTCGCCCTGCTCCTTTGAAGCCTCTGCTCCGCTCACACCAGCATTCAACAACCCCGCGCCTATCCTCTCCCGCTGCGTGCACGGCCTGCTGACGGCCTATGCTCTGCTCCTTCACCCCAATCATCGCTCGCTCTACTCCGCCATCCACACGAGCGCACCTCGTGTCGTCCAACATGCTTCCAAGCCTCCTCCTATGTAGCTGCGGCACCCCTGCTTCCTCACTGGTTGGTCAGATCCTCACGAGGTGGCCACTGGATCCCGCATCCACGACTTTGCCCTCCCTCAGATCCCTCGCGAGGTGCTAGCTTCTGATGATTGCTTCCACATGTCGTCTGCTTGGGGTGGGCTCTCCAGCTCCTTCACGATGTTGGTTCATCCCATGTGCCCATCCAGCAGGCAACATCCATCTGCAGCAACATCTGCGACACGCTGGAGCACCGCGTGACTGCTACGAGGCCAATCTGTGCCACATCAGCTTGTCTTCATTGTCTGTTGCTCCAGAATAGAACCTTGCTTTCACTAGATCTCACATGTGCAGCCACGGTGGTGTACAAGCTTGGGGGTGGAGGCGCTTGGAGGGTATGAGACCAAAAAATATATTCATCGGTGGCGGCTAATTTGACACGATGATTCTCACGGGCGCCGCATCCCACACTATGGTGTGTCACATCTACTCCTCGTCGATTGGTGCAGGAATGCGCATAAATCTTGTGACGGCTTGCCTGTAAAACAATAGTAGTGATGCATTCATATTGTTTCCCATGTTGGTGATGTTGTCTTCATCTTCTCACATCGTTGTGCCTCTTGCTACCCATTGTGTTGATGTTCTTTCTCGGTAACACAATAATCTCCTCTTCTCTCCATGTGAGCCTCCGGCAACACTCTGTCCGGCCTCTGTTGGGATCCTTTGTTCTCATTAACTTGTGGTTGTGTGTGTCCTCCATTTACACTTTGTCATGGTCTATGGCCGTCCTTAGTTGAGATATTTTCTTCTGAGGTATTTGTGAACCTGTCACTCCTTCGTCGCTTCCCTCTAACTAACAAACCCTTCCTGGCATTCTCTATGTGCATGCTCGTTGAGACAGAGTCTTCCCCTCCGTTATTCTCACCTCGGCATGAACAACTACCGTAATGTTGGTTGTTGGATGGATAGGGGCTGACAGTTATGAGGCTCCCTGGTGGTTAGCAAACAAAAGGTTCACTTGATAAAGTATTGCCTTGAGTTTGTTATGGGAATTGGAATTGTGTAGGCAAACGAAAGGTTCACTCCATAAAATATTCATGTATTTTTAGGAATCAATATGGGTGTCCAGATCCTGCAACTTGTTATTGGCTGGAAGGTGTTCCAGGTCATGTATGCGTATTATCGAACCTGTGGAGTCGCACACTTGAGGATTATCGAATTGTTAAGTTCTATGAGGTATTAGGAGCATCAGAAAAATGCACATGAAAACTTTCAAAAATATCAAAAGTCTTTCAGAGAGGTACCCTAGAAGGCACCGAAAGGTCCGGGAAGGTTAAAGTACCTTCTCGAAATTTTGAAAGGCGTTGTAGGGCTGCTCCCTTGGTCGGGCGAGTGGGGGGCAGCACATGGGCCTAGGGGAGCAATATAGTGGGGCGCAACCCAGATGCCTCAAGGGCCAAGGAAAAGGGGGGTAGCCAGGGTGCACCCCTCTATGGTGTGGTCGGACCTAGGGAGGGAGCCCACCCTCCAAGCTAAGGCCCCTCCCCTATGCCTCTATATAGTGGAGGAGGCAACCCCTCCAACTCTCTCTCCCCCTGTGCCTATATAGAGGAGGGGGCCTCCCCTCCAATTCTTTCTCTCTCTTCCCCTACCTTCCTCCCCTGTCCTTCCTAAACCCCCTCTAAGATCTCCATAATTGCCGAAATGTTGCTCCACCTTGTAGTCCCTCGTTAGTTCTTCATCCTAGACAGTGAAGCCCCGTCGAATCAGCACATCCATACGTGTGGACACCGGCAGAGGGATCGTAGCTTCGATCCTCATGATAATTCTCGCGGCTTGGAGGTTTAACCTAGGTGCGGGAATTTGTAACATGTTCGCCAACCTCTTATCTCCGATGTGTTGCTGGTAAAGGTCAATCTCTAATCCATGTATCTTCATAGTTGATTTACAATTTTATTCGTAAACATGATTTTCTTGTTTTCTACTACATTTCCCAATAGCATTACCTCTGCATGTATCTTCATAATTCATAATAGAATTTAGTAAGTGTTACTACACTCTACCTTGTGCAACAACATTATTTCTGAATCATGTTTGTTGCAGGAAGGTTGTTCAATGAAGCTAGAGAGGAATGGTTGTTCAATTTACGAATAAATAAGTACATACTTAAATTATGAATGAGATGTATGTTATGAATCTTGATGGTAATATAAACGTCCATAACACTGGCCTTAAAGGTCACAAGACTAATAAGAATACCACATGTTTGTGGAACTACCGTTTAGGTCACATTGGCAAAAACTGCATAAAAAAACTCCACAGTGATGGGTTTTGGAGTCAGTTGATTATGAATCACTTGACGTTTGCAAAGTTTCTCTAAAGGAAGAATGACTAAAACGCCATTCACATGCCATAAGAAACGGGCAAGCAACTTGTTGGTACTCATACATATAGATGCCCAGTGAGTGTAGTTGCGTACAATCGGTTCCTCTACTTCATTACTTTCACCGATGGTTTAAGTAGACAAAAGTATATTAAATTAATGAGAGACAAGTTTGGAACCTTTAAAAGTTTAAAGGGATCTTAGAATGAAGTAAAAATTTCTTGTAACAAGAAAATTAAGTTTCCGTGTAGCGACCTGATCCCAATGGATCGAAGTCTCTGTGCTTAAGTGTCATCCCTGGATCGGTATGCTGAAACACACAATACTCAAGGAATTATAACAGAGTTTCAATCACACACTTATTACATCAAGGTCCTCATAAACAGTATTTATTACAAAAATATGGCCGAATACCAACTAAATAAGATACTGCGGAAGCTTCAAAGATAAATGAGTTCATCCAACTCCACGACAAAACTGAGTGCATGACAATGACCTATCGCACCTTAAGCCTCGTCTGAAAACTCTGCAACATGAGACGTTGTAGCCGTGTAGGTCAGCACATGGAATATGCTGGCAAAGTCACACTGTAGCAATAATGATGAGCAATTTTCTATCACTATATGCATATTTGGCTAGTGGAGGCACTACGTTTAATTTTCCATAAAGCTAATTTTTCCCTACAACAAAGGAATAAATTTTATTTACTACGAAGTTAGATTACCAATATTGAGAAGGTTCCTCCAACTCAATCCTAAAATCACCAAGTCATTAATAATCCACCAATTTAGTTAAATAGAGTGATGAGATCAAAAAATAATTCCAATACTAGGATACTCAAGATGTCCATAACCGGGGACACGACTAATCATGATTAGTTTGTACACTCTTCAAAGGTTTGCGCACTTTTCCCCACAAGAATCGACCGCATCCATGATTGGAAGATTGAGACATAGCCTTTCAAAAGCATTAACTATTTACTCTGGGTAGACCGGTATACCTACTTTCCCCTACATCAGCTAGTCTACCACTGAAAGAGGTCACACAACTTACTCAACTATGCCAGGGCCCATAATGACTTGTGGCTGCACACGGAAGTTTCTAGGCATGAATAATTATACGATCCCTTTGAGCCTGGGTGGCATCCCGTAGGATGATCACACGGGTCCTTCGGGATCTCATAGGACAACACTGGATTCTCCAGGTGCCCGCAACCAATCCACCCAGATGTGTATTCATGTTGCCACCTTAAACTTTCCCTTAGTTATTATTACTCTCACAACTTTCATGAATCTCACATACCAATCCCTGTCTACGAGCATGCCTAAGCAATTAGTAACATAACGTATATTACCGGGGTGATCACAAGTCATAGGTTCATACCACATGATCTACATAGCATAACCCACAATTCCCAATCCAACTCATGCAAATCTTTGAGGGGTGAGACTAATGCAAGTAAAACTAGGTATTGAAGAAGTATGATCAAAGTGTAACTTGCCTTGCTGATGATCGTTAAACCCTAGAGACTCATAGGAGCAAGCTTCGCACTCCAGAAAATCTATCGTAAACAAACGGTAGCATACATAAGCACTCATGCAAAACCTTCAAAGAACAGATTCAGAAAACTCAAAAACTAACAAATAACTCTTTTGAAGAGAAAACAATTTTCAACAGTACCAAAATTATGTATATTAGATCTTAACATAAATTTTAGGTCAAGAGCTTCGATTTGCAAAAAGAATAAACTAAAATGGAGTTACGAAACTCAAGGTATGATCAAAAGAAGTTCAAATTCAAATCTGTTTGAATTCCAATTTTAGAACTTTCAAAAATAGATTTGAGTTGGTTTTCTAGATAGATGAGATCATACTGAAGATTTTGGCATTGGTTTCATCAAATTTGGACAAATGAGCAAAAAGTAGTGACCGTTTGAAAAACATGGACTAATTTGTACGAAAAGTAATTGCATCTGGGTCCCTGGCTGAAAACAGAAAAACCTGACGAACGAACGTTCGCTACAGAACTAAGGAAAACGAAAACGTTCTTTGTAATGCACTAACAAGTGAACGTTCACAAAAAAATGTTTTGAAAAACAAAACGTCCAGATCCGACGGTCGGGCGACGGCGGTTACCAACGGGGTCGACGGCGAGGCGGGAATAGGCGGCGGCGGCGGCTCCGGCGGGCTCTGTCGGCGGCTATGCGGGCAGAGTGGGGGCGTGGCGTGGTGGCGGTGGCGCGAGGCGGCGGTGACGTGTTGCGGTGGAGGAGTTGCGGCGCCGGCTGCGAGCGACGGCGGCGATTTGTGAGGAGAGAGAGGGGGCGGCGGATTATAAAGGCCGGTGAAGGGGGCGGCTTTGTCACGCCCAAGATGCGATTCTATGCCAATCACGTTATAAACTCGTGATTGGGGCACAACCGCATTTCGGGCGCTTAGCAAGATGGATATCATTACATCGTACCATTACATAAATAGATCGGGATACAACAATAGGCAACAATTGCCACATGAATACAACACATCATACACAATACATCTGACTATGGATGAAAACACATGAATAACACAACGACACCCATCCTGCTATCCCAACCATATTAGGAACGCAAACTCAAGGAACATAACACCGGTTTATCGGTTCTTAAGGCGGCATGAGTGAAACAAAACACTGAGCAAAAGGCCAAGCCTTCCACCCAATTCCATGTATATAGGTGCATTAATTTAAGTAATATATTGTGACATTCCCAAAATATCCAAGATTCGACATGGAGCAATCTTCATCTTCACCTGCAACTACAACGCTATAAGAGGGGATGAGCAAGCGATAACATAGCCAAACAACGGTTTGCTAGGATTGTGAAACGGTTAGAGGTTGTTTCATGGCATAATGGGAGGCTTGACAAACAAGTGGTGGGTAGCGCGACATATAGCGATAGCATCGAGACAACTAGCATAGCAATGATAGTAATGAGATCCAAGGTGACGGTCATCTTGCCTGAGATCCCGCCAGGAAGAAGAACGAGTCCATGAAGAAGATGAAGCCACGTAGACGAACCAAGCGTAGTCGAATGAATCCTCACGGGCGCAACGAAACAGGAACTACCGAGAAGAAGCAAACAACATGGTAAACACACAACACATAAACAAGACATGATGCTCAACCAAGTAGTATGCATGACAAGGCTACATGATGCAAATCATGGCAAGAGATTAAGCATATAAGAACATCACACAAAGCAAGTTTAAATGAGGCCGGAGACAACATATAACAATTCCGGTAAGTCCTCATATGAAAATTTATATATTGGTCCAGATTTGAACAAACCTTAAGTTAGATTTTTTTAAACAGCAAGTTAACATGTACCATGATGATCTACATGATTTTCTAGTCAAGTTACATATAAAGTTCATTTAATTCGGAGCTACGGCCTAGAAGATACGAGCAAAACAAGTTGAACATGGCATTGATGCAAAATGCATTCAAACATCAAGAAAACACACTCTAAACATGGATGCAACATGACATGATGCATATACATGCAAAACCAAGCACGTTTCATATATAGCATGCCAACGGAGCCACGGTTCAACACATACACAAGCAACAAGTTTGAAACATAAATTGTCCAAAACAACAACTAGGCATCTTACAAGCATCAAAACAACATGCTACAAGAAAAAGATAGGCACAAACATGGCATGCACTGAAAGTACATATTACATTCTTCCAATATCAACAAGGATCAGGTTCATAGGCTTCAAGATTAATCCAACATGATCAAGGCAACAAGCAAACTTTATATAACAGATTATGACTTAGTGGAAAACAGAGCATATACATGAGCAGAGTTAATATGTTGACATGTTGGAGGCAAGAAATAATTATGCTACAGAGCAAGAACATGGCAAACAAAAGCATGCCATGCTATTCCATAACATGGAGCTGAAATAACACAACATGTCATATACATGGGAGCAACAGATTCATGGCATTCATCAAAACAAGATGCGAACATGATATAGCAGATTCTCAAACTGGTGAAAATCTGGGAATGCAAAACAATAACATCATGATGCTGACTTTGGAGGCATATAACAACAAGCATAGCAATTCTAATAAGCATGAAAAGGCCATTCACATGTAGTAGGCCACTTTGCAAGCTTGTTCCGCTCACCACAAGTCATATCATGAAAACTAATTACACCATTGCAAAGATGACATGATTGTGCTCCTAAAACATGTTGACATGATGCTCAAACAAAAACCACTCAAAAAGATAACATAAAGACAAATGAGCAAGTTATCACAGTTTTCAGCACTTAACAACACTTAGCACTTTTGCAACAGAGATTTACATGGCAAGATGCATCCTAACATGAATGCAAAGCATACCATCATGTAGAGCATTCAGAGATGAACAATTTGACATACAAAACACACCAAATAGATAACCATGCACAAAGTTATATCACACACAAGATGCATATATGATATGGCAATATAGGGACTTAGGCGATTTTCTGAAGAAGAAAAAAATGACGGGCGCAAGATAACTACGGAGTGCACAGGGCGGGGTCTGGGTTGCTCACCCAATGGGCTTCGGCCCAGTTAGCAGAGGAGAAGGCTGGGCCGGTTCGGGGCCGCAGTGGCCCATCGGAAGGAGGCAACCCAGGCGAGGGCCCTGACGCACGTCGTCCTCCTCCCAGCGAGGATGAGGCAGAGATGACATTGCAAGACCGAACGGCGGCGGTTGCCCAGCTGAATCTTGCCGGATCCGGCGCGGAGCCTCAAGCTAGCGGCGGCGGTGGATGGATCCAAAGCATCAGATCCGGTTTTCGGTGAGGGACGATGATGGTGAGGTGGCGAGGAGGCACGACAACGTCGGGCTCGGTCTCCGGCGGGAGCTGAGGCAAGGGCGGTGCAGGTCGGCTAGGAGCGGCGCACACTGGTGGCGAAGGCGAGGGGGCGTGAGGAGGTGGCGAGGGGAGCAAGGAGGAACAGCGGCGGCATGCGCGGGCGGCTGCGCGATTGCGCCTGCGGCGGGGTCGGGAGGAGGAGCGGGAGAGCGGGGCAGAGCGGCACGGGCGTTTGCGCGGCTGGCTCGACTGGGCCCTGGCGGGCCAGATCCGGGCTCTGCGGGCCCTGGCGATGCGGGGAGCAGGGCGCGAGGACGTGGCAGGCGCTGGTTGGTCCGAGCGGAGCTGGGGGTGACGTGGCGACGACGGAGTGGAGGAGGGCGGCTGCGGCAACGCTGCCAAGTGGCGAGGTAGGAGCGGGATGGCACGGAATACAAGGAGAGGCTGCTGGCTTGAAGTTAGGGGAGACTAGGGCCTAGGGTTTTGCTGAAAAATAGGATGAGGGGGTGTTTAAATAGCTAGAGGGAGCTAGGAGAGGGGTATTGGGGTGCCGTTTTCGGCCAAACGATCGTGATCCGATGATGATGAACATAGGAGGGAGCCAGTTGGCCTAGGTGGGCTGTGAAGATGCATTGGGCTGTGGGGAGAGAAGAGAGAGAGGGGCCCGGCGGCAGGTTTTCAAAGATCGAAAACGTCTAACGTCAGTCCGGCAACGATGTCGCTATATGCTTAACGTTTGGGCTATCAAACAAACTTCGAATGCGACAAAGTTTGGCAGGCGGTCTGTCTACACTATAATAAAACTGCACACCAAGTGTCAACCCCTTCCGAGAACATTTTCCGATCACTTATAAAATAAATATTTTTAGGTGCCGCGGGCGCGTGCAAGTGTGTCTGGGCTCAGAACGGACAACGGAAAAGACGAGGGGGCTCGGCAACTACGGACGGAAGCAAGTTTTGAAAACTATGCAGATGAAATGCATATGATGACATGGCAAAGTGCAACACGCAATAAAATGACATGGCAACGACAACGAATAAGAGGAAGACACCTGTCACATCAGTCTCGGGGTGTCACAAGCTTGGAGGAGGGGCAAGGCGAGTCCAGCGGCGGCACGGCGGCGGTGTCGTGAGCTCGGAGACGGCCGGGCGGTGGTGTTGGGCCGGCTGGGCTGTGGCTGGCGAATGGGCCGGCCCGGTCCGGTCGGTCTAGTTTTTTATAAAATAAACCCTTTTCCAGAAATACCTAAAATAGGAAAAATATAATAAATATATATATTTTAAAAATCGTAGAAAAATTCACACATAACTAGGGCCTTATTAATGACCTTATGAACATTTTTCTGGGCCTAAATGTCAAAAATAAAAACAAACATTTTAGTTCTAATAAAACTTGCATAAAATAAATATTTTTGCAAATAAAAAGAAATAAATATTTTTGCTAATAAAAATAAATATAATATTTTGACTCAAAATTCAATTTCCAACATTTCTATTCTGTTTTTTTGAAGAAGTCATGTTATCTTCTCTCTTTATTTTTTATTTTGAAAATATTGGGATTTAAAATTGGCAAAAATTTATTTGATCCAAACCCCACTTGGATAGAAATAAAATGTTGGTCTTTTGGGAAAACTTCCAACTCTCTCATTTGGTCCTTGAGTTGCTTAAAGTCCCTTGGATCAATTTCCAACAAAATCCAAATTAAAAAATGCACAATTTATGAATGCATATGGATGATCCAAATAATAACATTCAAATTGAAAATTGGGATGTTACAAACCTACCCCCCCTTAAGATGAATCTCGCCCTCGAGATTTGGGTTGGCTAGCAAAAAGGTGTGGGTGGTCCTGTCGAAGGTCGTCGTCTCGCTCCCAGGTGGCTTCGTCCTCTGTGTGGTGACTCCACTAAACTTTTCAAACCTTGATGACCTTGCTGCGGGTAACTTGGTTGGCAAACTCGAGAATCTTGACGGGCTTCTCCTCATAAGTCAGGTCACTCTCTAGCTGAATTGCTTCCAGGGGAACTGTATCTTGTAGAGGAATATCGGCCATCTCTGCATGGCACTTCCTTAACTGGGAAATGTGAAACACATTGTGAACTCTGGACAAAGCTTCGGGTAATTCCAACTGATAAGAAACTTCTCCTCTGCGTTCCAAAACTCTGTACAGTCCCATAAATCGGGGTGCCAATTTACCCTTAACTCCAAAACGTTTAACTCCACGAAGTGGAGACACACGAAGATATGCTCTATCTCCAACTTCGTAGGTTCCCTCCTTGCGTTTAGCATCGGCATAACTCTTCTGTCTGGACTGGGCTATCTTGAGTCTGTCGCGGATCAACTTGACTTTCTCCTCTGAATCTCTTATTAAATCGGGTCCAAATAATTTGCAGTCTCCGACTTCATCCCACATCAATGGTGTCCTGCACCTCCTTCCGTACAAAGCCTCGAAAGGGGCCATCTACAGTCTAGTCTGATAACTGTTATTGTAAGAGAACTCTGCATAAGGCAAATTATCATCCCAACTAGATCCATAATCTAGCGCACAAGCTCTCAACATGACCTCCAGAATCTGATATACTCTCTCTATGTGTCCATCTGTCTGTGGATGAAAGGTTGTACTGAACTCAAGCCTGGTACCCAAAGTTTCACGCAACTCCTTCCAAAACTTGAGGTAAACGGTGTTCCTCTATCTGATACAATGGTCCTCGAAACTCCATGCAGACAGACGATCCTGGTCATGTATATCTTGGACAACTTAGCACTCGTGTAAGTGGTCGTCACGGGGATGAAGTGGGCTACCTTAGTCAAGCGATCAACTATAACCCAGATGGAATCGTACCCTGGTCATGTCCTGGGTAATCCTATGATGAAGTCCATTCCGAGCTTGTCCCACTTCCAATCGGGTATCGGCAATGGCTGAAGTAACCCTGTTGGTTTCTGATGTTCTGCCTTAACTCTATGACAGACATTACATACCGCTACATACTCGGCAATGTCCTTCTTCATACCTGTCGACCAGAAATTCTTCTTCAAATTCAAATACATCTTGGTGTTGCCTGGGTGTATCGAGTAAAGCGAATCATGAGCCTCCTGAAGAATCAACTTCTTGAGCTCCGGGTCATTGGGCACATACATATGCTCTTTGAACCAAAGTGCTCCATATTCATCCTTACAGAATCCTTCTGCCTTTCCTTGGTTCATTCTGCTCTTTATTTCCGCAATTCATTTGTCCGACTTCTGTGCTTCTCGAATCTTTCCCAGCAAAGTGGATTGAATCTCGAAGGTGGCAACATAGCCTCTCAGAACTATTTCCAACTGTAGGTCTCTGGGATCATATGCTAACTCCTGGGGCAAACCTCCAGTTATGAGAGTATTAACATAAATCTTGCGGCTCAAAGCATCTGCCATGACATTGGCTTTCCCTGGGTGATAATGCAATCTCATGCCATAATCCTTTATGAGCTCCAGCCATCTCCTTTGCCTGAGATTTAACTCCTTCTGTGTAAAGATATACTTCAAACTCTTGTGATCCATGTAAACATCACAATAGTTTCCAATAAGAAAGTGCCACCAGGTCTTGAGTGCGTGCACTACGGCTGCTAGCTCCAAATCATGCGTGGCATAATTCAACTCATGTGGTCTAAGCTGGTGTGAGGCATATGAAACAACTCTTCCTTCTTGCATGAGAACGCCTCCAAGTCCCTGATGAGAAGCGTCGCAATATACCTGAAAATCCTTGCTTATATTCGGAAGGATCGGCACTGGGGATGTAACCAAACGTTTCTTCAACTCTTGACAAACTGGCCTCACATTCCTTGGTCCAATTGTACTTAGTTTCCTTCTGCAACAACTCCGTCATGGGCTTCGCAATCTTGGAGAAATTCTTGATGAACCTCCGGTAATATCCTTCAAGTCCCAGAAAACTACGAATCTCTCCGACTGAGGTGGGTGCTTTCCACTCGGTGATGGTCTCAACCTTGGAGGGGTCTACTTCTATTTCTTCTCTTGATATAACGTGTCCAAGAAATCTGACTTCCTTCAACCAAAACTCGCATTTGCTGAACTTGGCATAAAACTAATGTTCCCTGAGCTTCTCAAGAACCAAGCGCAAATGTTCCTTGTGTTCTTCTTCATTCCTCGAGTAGATCAATATGTCATCAATAAATACCACCACAAACTTATCCAAGAACTCCATGAACACCTTATTCATCATACTCATAAAGTGGGCAGGGGCGTTAGTCAAACCAAAAGACATGACTGTATACTCATAAATCCCGTAACTCGTGGTAAAAGTTGTCTTAGGTATGTCCTATTCTCGGATCTTCAACTGATGATATCCGGATCGTAAATCGATTTTAGAGAAAACTTTGGCTCCTTGCAACTGGTCAAACAAATCATTGATCATCGGTAGAGGGTACTTGTTCTTGATCGTCACCTCATTCAGTGCACGATAATCCACAACCATCATCAATGATCCATCTTTCTTCTCAACTAGGAGCACTGGGGCTCCCAAGGTGAAGAACTCGATCGAATGTAACCGTTCTCCATTAACTCCTTGATATGCTTCTTAATCTCATCAAGATCATTAGAGGGCATCCGGTATGGTCTATTGGATATTGCTCCGGTGCCTGGCAACAACTCGATCAAAAACTTGATGTCTCAATCCGGTGGTATGCCTGGTAATTCCTCTGGGAATACATCGGGGTAATCCTTAACAATGGGTACTTCCTCCTTAACAACTCCCGAGAAGGCATTCACTTGCGTCCTCCTTGGCGTGTGCCTCGACATGTACTTGATCCTTTTTCCTTCTGGGCGGTGAGGAGAATAGATTTACAGGCACAATCAATGTTTCCCTCATACTTGGATAACCAATCCATATCTATAATTATGTCCAAATCCTGAGATTCCTAGATAATGAGGTTCGTGGGAAAAACATGTCTCCCTATAGTCAATGGCAACTGAAAACATCCTCGACTAGCCATGTACTCGGCTCCAGGGGAACTCACTAGCATAGGTGACTTAAGAGCTACGGTTGGCAAATTATACTTTCCCACAAAACCACTTGATATGTATGAATGCGATGCACCAGTGTCAAAAAGAACAAGGGCTATAAATGCATTAACCAAAAACTCACCAACCATTGCGTCGGGCTGCTCGTCAATTTCCTCCACATTGACGTGATTCACCTGACCTCTGGTGAAGGAATTGGGCTTGTTTCCCGAGTTTCCATTGCCATTTCCATTCTTTGCCTCAGGACACTCGGTGGCGTAGTGTCCGGTCTTCCCACACTTGAAACAAGTAATGTGACTCAATCCTTCTTGGCGGGGGTTGCTGGGTTAGAACGGCTCTGACTGGTGTTTCCTCCATTCTCATTCACTACTACAGGATGCTGCTAACGCGACACTACGATCAGAGACCATTCGAGAAACTGTGTGCGATGCAATAATCGCAAACAGTGTTGTATGAAAACCGTCAGAAATGTATAAAACGTTTGTGATGCCGAATGCATCAAACACGGTTTATGTTTTATTTGCGTGTGCGATGAAGGGCATACGGTTCAGTTCAATGAACTGTTTGCGATGAGGAGGAACAAAAGAAACGGGCAGCCAGATAAAGGCGTGTGCGATATACAGCATACGATTCACTTGGATGGACTGTTTGTGGTTAGGAAACAGAAAAGAAACGGTCAGCAAGATCAAAGGTGTGTGCGATATACGGCATGCAGTTCACTCGGTTGAACTGTTTGCGTTGAGACATGAGAAAATAAACGGTTCAAATGAACAAGATGTGTGTGACACGAGGCAAACATGTCTGTAATCGGAGACGTGTGCGAAGACCGATAACAACACAGCCGATTACTGCTAACTAGTCGTGTGTGTTGTGAGCAAATGATTGCTGGTATACAATTGTGAGTGATTGACGAAAACACCACCGATGGGTTCCATTGTTTAGTTCATGTGCGATGTGATTTTCTTTGTCCGCACAACATCTATGCTCTGTCTACAACATCAACATATATACTTAAAAAGACAGCATTGCATAACCAAATTAAGCATACAATTACACAAGTGACTACACACATAACATTTCCACACAGCAAAGAAAGCAATTACATGCATACTAAAGTAGGAGAAACGAGGAATTAATCATCTACTTATTGTTGCGACAACGCTTACCATTGCTCCGCTTCCGGCTGGATCCCTAGACATTTTGGGGAAGGGGGGACTTCCTCATGTCAACGATCCGCCTGTACATGTCGTAGCTCGTGTACGCCTCCTTGGCCGCGTACACGACGTGAGCTTTGTCGAGTTTCTCCATCCAGGCCGAGTGCCAGGCACACTTGTACTTGTTGCACGAATCCTTCATGTATCTGTAGTAGGGTTTGATTATGGCCTCAGCGAGGTGAACCAGTGAGTCCTTCTCATGCTCCTTGCTGCCCCTTGCTACTTCTCGAGCTTGCGTTGTTTTTCCTCGAAGAGGAAAGGGTGATGCAGCACAGTAGCGTAAGTATTTCCCTCATTTTTTGAGAACCAAGGTATCAATCCAGTAGGAGACCATGCGCGAGTCCCTCGTACCCGCACAAACAAATAAGAACCTTGCAACCAACGCGGTAAAAGGGGTTGTCAATCCCTTCTCCGTCACATACAAAAGTGAGATCTGATAGAGATGATAAGATAATATTTTTGGTATTTTTGATATAGTGATTGAAAGTAAAGATTGCAAAACAAAAGTAAAGTAAAGGTAAATAGTTGATGGAAGATTAATATGATGGAGATAGACCCGGGGGCCATAGGTTTCACTAGTGGCTTCTCTCATGATAGCAGATTTCTATGGTGGGTGAACGAATTACTGTCGAGCAATTGATAGAAGAAAGCATAGTTATGAGAATATCTAGGCATGATCATTGTATATAGGCATCTTGTCCATGACAAGTAGACCAAAATGATGCTGCATCTACTACTATTACTCCACACATCGACCGATATCCAGCATGCATCTAGAGTATTAAGTTCATAAGAACAGAGTAACGCCTTAAGCAAGATGACATGATGTAGAGGGATAAACTCAAGCAATATGATATAAACCCCATCTTTTTATCCTCGATGGCAACAATACAATACGTGCCTTGCTGCCCCTGCTGTCACTTGGAAAGGACACCGCAAGATTGAACCCAAAGCCAAGCACTTCTCCCATTGCAATAACTACCAATCTAGTAGGCCAAACCAAACCGATAATTTGAAGAGACTTGCAAGGATACTTAAATCATGTATAAAATATTTCAGAAAAGAATCCAATATTGTTCATAGATAATCTTGATCATAAACCCACAATTCATCGGATCTCGACAAACACACCGCAAAAGGAATTACACCGAATAGATCTCCTCGAAGATTGAGGAGAACTTTGTATTGAGATACAAAGAGAAAGAAGAAGCCATCTAGCTAATAACTATGGACCCGAAGGTCTGTGGTAAACTACTCACAACTCATCGGAGAGGCTATGGTGTCGATGTAGAAGCCCTCCGTGATCGATTCCCCCTCCGGTGGAGCTCCGGAACAGGCCCCAATATGGGATCTCACGGGTACAGAAGGTTGTGGCGGTGGAATTAGGGTTTCGTGGTGCTCCTCGATAGTTTCAGGGTACGTAGGTATATATAGGAGGAAGAGGGACGTCATGGGAGCAACAGGGGGCCCACGAGGGTGGGGGCGCGCCCACCCCCTGGGCGCGCCCCTGCCCTCGTGGCTGCCTCTCTCGCTTCCTGGCGTGTACTCCAAGTCTTCTGTGTTGATATCGTTCCAAAAATGACTCTCCCGAAGGTTTCATTCCGTTTGGACTCCATTTGATATTCCTTTTCTGCAAAACACTGAAATAGGCAAAAAACAACAATTTGCACTCGGTCTGGGTTAGTAGGTTAGTCCCAAAAATAATATAAAAGTGTATAATAAAGCTTATTAAAAATCCAAAACAGAGAATATAATAGCATGGAACAATCAAAAATTATAGATACGTTGGAGACGTATCAAGCATCCCCAAGCTTAATTCCTGCTTGTCCTCAAGTAGGTAAATGATAAAAACAAAATTTTCTTATGTGGAATGCTACCCAACATAATTCTCAATGTAATTTTCTTTATTGTCGCATGAATGTTCAGATCCGAAAGATTCAAGACAAAAGTTTAATATTGACATAAGAATAGTAATACTTCAAGCATACTAACAAAGCAATCATGTCTTCTCAAAATAACATGGCCAAAGAAAGTTATCCCTGCAAAATCATATAGTCTGGCTATGCTCTATCTTCATCACACAAAATATTTAAATCATGCACAACCCTAGTTTCAGCCAACAAATTGTTTCACACTTCAATTTTTTCAAACTTTTCAACTTTCACGCAATACATGAGCGTGAGCCATGGATATAGCACTATAGGTGGAATAGAGTGGTGGTTGTGGAGAAGACAAAAGAGGAAGATAGTCTCACATCAACTAGGCGTATCAATGGGCTATGGAGAAGCCCATCAATAGATATCAATGTGAGTGAGTAGGGGTTGCCATGCAACAGATGCACTAGAGCTATAAATGTATGAAAGCTCAAAAAAAGAAACTAAGTGGTTGTGCATCCAACTTGCTTGCTCACAAAGACCTAGGGCATTTGAGGAAGCCCATCGTTGGAATATACAAGCCAAGTTCTATAATGAGAATTCCCACTAGTATATGAAAGTGACAAAACAAGAGACTCTCTATCATGAAGATCATGGTACTACTTTGAAGCACAAGTGTGGAAAAAGATAGTAGCATTGTCCCTTTTTTCTTTTTCTCTCATTTTTTCTTTTCCTTTTTTTGGGCCTATTTTTTTCCTCGGCCTTTCCTTATTTTTTCCTTTTTTTATCTGGGACAATGCTCTAATAATGATGATCATCACATTTTTTATTGATTTACAACTCAATACTGGAACAAAGTATGACTCTATATGAATGCCTCCGGCGGTGTACCGGGGTGTGCAATGAATCAAGAGTGACATGTATAAAAAATTATGCATGGTGGCTTGGCCACAAATACGATGTCAACTACATGATCATGCACGGCAATATGACAATGATGAAGCGTGTCATAATAAACGGAACGGTGGAAAGTTGCATGGCAATATTTTTGGGAATGGCTATGGAAATGCCAGGATAGGTAGGTATGGTGGCTGTTTTGAGGAAGGTATATGGTGGGTGTATGGTACCGACAAAAGTTGCGCGGTACAACAGAGGCTAGCAATGGTGGAAGGGTGAGAGTGCGTATAATCCATGGACTCAACATTAGTCATAAAGAACTCATATACTTATTGCAAAAATCTTTGAGTTATCAAAACAAAGTATTCAACTCATGCTCCTAGGGGAAGGGTTGGTAGGAGTTAACCATCACGCGATCCCGACCTCCACACAAAGGATGACAATCAATGAATAAATTATTGTCCAACTTCATCACATAACGGTTCACCATACGTGCATGCTACAGGAATCACAAACTTTAACACAAGTGTTTCTCAAATTCACAATTACTCCACTAGCATGACTCCAATATCACCGTCCTCATATCTCAAAACAATCATCAAGTATCAAACTTCTCATAATATCCAATGCACTTTATATGATTTTTTACTATACATATCTTGGATGCATATCATATTAGGACTAATTTTGTAACCAAAGCACAATACCATGCTGTTTTAAAAGACTCTCAAAATAATATAAGTGAAGTGTGAGAGATCAATAATTTTTATAAAATAAAACCACCACTGTGCTCTAAAAAGATATAAGTGAAGCACTAGAGCAAAACTATCTGGCTCAAAAGATATAAGTGAAGCACATAGAGTATTCTAATAAATTCCGATTCATGTGTATATCTCTCAAAAGGTGTGTCCAGCAAGGATGATTGTAGTAAACTAAAAAGCAAAGACCCAAATCATACATGACGCTCCAAAAAAAACACATAGCATGTGGTGAATAAAGATATAGTCTCAAGTAAAGTTACCGATAAACGAAGACGAAAGAGGGGATGCCTTCCCGGGGCATCCCCAAGCTTAGGCTTTTGGTTGTCCTTTAATTTTACCTTGGAGTGCCTTGGGCATCCCTAAGCTTAGGATCTTGCCACTCTTTGTTCCATAGTCCATCAAATCCTTACCCAAAAACTTGAAAACTTCACAACACAAAACTTAGCCAAAAATCTCGTGAGCTCTATTAGTATAAGAAAACTAACCACCACTCAAAAGTACTGTAATGAACTCATTCTTTGTTTATATTGGTGTTAAACCTACTGTATTCTAACTTCTCTATGATTCATACCCCCCGATACTACCCAGAGATTCATCAAAATAAGCAAACCACACACGAAAAACAGAATCTGTCAAAAACAGAGGAGTCTGTAGCAATCTGTAACTTTCGAATACTTATGTAACTCTAGAAAATTTGAAATAAATTGGTGGACTTGAGGAATTTGTCTATTAATCATCTGCAAAAAGAATCAACTAAACAACACTCTCCAGTAAAAAATGGTAGCTAATCTCGTGAGCGCTAAAGTTTCTGTCTTTTACAGCATGATCGCATAAACTTCACCCAAGTCTTCCTAAAGGTTCTACTTTGCATAAACACTAATTAAAACACAAAACCGCATCTAAACAGAAGCTAGATGCAATATTTATTACTATACATAAACAAAAACAAAGAAAATAAAATTGGGTTGCCTCCCAACAAGCGCTATCTTTTAACGCCCCTAGCTAGGCATGATACAAGAATAGATCTAGGTATTGCCATCTTTGGTAGGCAATTCTTCAATTAAACACTTGTAATTCTTAGGACTTTCTTCCTTCCTTTGTTTAAAATTAAGAACTTCACTCTCGGGAGTATTGATAATGATAGGAGGGCTAGCCATGACGGCAAGGCAAACGATAAGACGCACGGAGCAAATAAGAGGGCGAATAAAACGACAAAGGAGAAGTGGAGGAGAGGAAAACGAGAGGCAAATAATGTAATGCGAGGGATAAGGGTTTGTGATAGGTACTTGGTATATGACTTTTGCGTAGATCTCCCCGGCAATGGCGCCATAAATTCTTCTTGCTACTTCTTGAGCTTGCATTGTTTTCCCTCGAAGAGGAAAGGGTGATGCAGCATAGTAGCGTAAGTATTTCCCTCAGTTTTGAGAACCAAGGTATCAATCCAGTAGGAGACCACGCGCGAGTCCCTCGTACCTGCACTAACAAATAAGAACCTTGCATCCAACGCGATAAAAGGGGTTGTCAATCCCTTCTCGGTCACTTACAAAAGTGAGATCTGATAGAGATGATAAAATAATATTTTTGGTATTTTTGATATAGAGATTGAAAGTAAAGATTGCAAAACAAAAGTAAAGTAAACGTAAATAGTTGATGGAAGATTAATATGATGGAGATAGACCCAGGGGCCATAGATTTCACTAGTGGCTTCTCTCATGATAGCAGATTTCTACGGTGGGTGAACGAATTACTGTCGAGTAGTTGATAGAAGAGTGCATAGTTATGAGAATATCTAGGCATGATCGTTGTATATAGGCATCACGTCCGTGACAAGTAGACCGAAACGATGCTGCATCTACTACTATTACTCCACACATCGACCGCTATCCAGCATGCATCTAGAGTATTAAGTTCATAAGAACAGAGTAACGCCTTAAGCAAGATGACATGATGTAGAGGGATAAACTCAAGCAATATGATATAAACCCCATCTTTTTATCCTCGATGGCAACAATACAATACGTGCCTTGCTGCCCCTATTGTCACTGGGAAAGGACACCGCAAGATTGAACCCAAAGCCAAGCACTTCTCCCATTGCAAGAACTACCAATCTAGTAAGCCAAACCAAACCGATAATTCGAAGAGACTTGCAAGGATATTTAAATCATGCATAAAAGATTTTAGAAAAGAATCCAATATTGTTCATAGATAATCTTGATCATAAACTCACAATTCATTGGATCTCGATAAACACACCGCAAAAGGAATTACATCGAATAGATCTCCTAGAAGATCGAGGAGAACTTTGTATTGAGATCCAAAGAGAGAGAAGAAGCCATCTAACTAATAACTATGGACCCGAAGGTCTGTGGTAAACTACTCACAACTGATCAGAGAGGCTATGGTGTTGATGTAGAAGCCCTCCGTGATCGATTCCCCCTCCGGTGGAGCTCCGGAACAGGCCCCAAGATGGGATCTCACGGGTACAAAAGGTTGCGGCGGTGGAATTAGGGTTTCATGGTGCTCCTCGATAGTTTCAGGGTACGTAGGTATATATAGGAGGAAGAGGGACAACAGGGGAGCAACAGGGGGCCCACGAGGGTGGGGGCGCGACTACCCCACTGGGCGCGCCCCTGCCCTCGTGGCCTCCTCTCTCGCTTCCTGGCGTGTACTCCAAGTCTTCTGTGTTGATATCGTTCCAAAAATGACTCTCCAGAAGGTTTCATTCCGTTTGGACTCCGTTTGATATTCCTTTTCTGCGAAACACTGAAATAGGCAAAAAACAACAATTTGCACCGGGCCTTGGGTTAGTAGGTTAGTCCCAAAAATAATATAAAAGTGTATAATAAAGCCCATTAAACATCCAAAACTGAGAATATAATAGCATGGAACAATAAAAAATTATAGATACGTTGGAGACGTATCACCCCTGATCTTGTATTGGCCCTGGATGTCGACAAGATTCTGGCAGGTGATGCCCGAATTCTCGAGCGCCTTTACATCGTTGGTGATGTCCACCATAGCGAACATGTAGTGGGGGCTGTTGACAAACCTGGCGAAACGCTCACAAGGCCTTGTGGCTAGGCAGTAGTGGTAGACGAGCCGTGGTGGCGCATGCACATCTGGGCGATGGCGACCTTGGGACGAGACCCGGAACGAGCGCGGGTGTACTCAAGGTCGAACCCGACCACCTTGTACTTCTCCTCGGCTAGCAACAACTCCATGATGTGGATGGAGTGCTCCGCCCAGACTGGGCCGTTGGTGTACACCACCGAGAGGTCCCTGAACCTACTGTGGGTGTCCACCACGGCACGCATGGTGAACTGTTGTCGTCGTCGGCAGCCGCTCGTAGCGCCATTGGGGCCGCACAGGATAGCCTCTAAGAATTTCTCATGGTGGGTGTTCTTCTTGCAATGGTGGGGCGCGATCAAAAGGTTGATGAGACACAAGGGAAGGTTAAATGGCTGCTGTAATAAATGCGGGCCGGCCGGCTTGTAATCATCACGTTTTGTCATGGCGTTCATAGAAGAGGATTCTAGACTCCAGTGCAGGCTTGACAACACCGCACCCCAGGCGTGGGCTCGAAGAGCTTGTTCCCGTGCTACCTCGCTGTTTACCGTGCAAGATTCCCGCCCGGCTAGTTTGGCAAAGCGTCGGCTAGAAGAGGGACAAATCATGGGCGTTTATTGGCAAAAAGCTTTGTAAAAATGAAGTGTGTGGAATGACTTCGGTCATAAGTTTACCCTTGGGTGATGAGGTCAAAGTTATCCAGAAGGGTGATGATGGACATTCGAGTGCCATAATTCATTCTGCACTCTACAGTGCACACGATGGAAGAACTGTGTGAAATATTGTCGAAGATCGCAGTCGAGTTAGCTATATAGATCGTGTGCTGTGAGATCGACAAGGTAAACTGATTCGATAATGGTTAATAAAATCTAAGACCATTGCATATTAAGGTCAAAATAGTGCTAGCAATATACGAGTCTCATACGCTGCCATTTCAACGATTGTACCACAAAAGCTCGAAATGTTACAAGGTTCAAATTCCAGAGTTATATGGCTCAAATTCGAAGATTACAAGGTTCAAACTGATACTAGAAATGAAATTCAGCTCATCAGCTGCAAACGGTCGCGCTGATGCGCTGAACATGGATATCAGAGAGGTTCAAACTAATATCACCACTTCTAAGTGTGGCTTCGAAACCTCACAATTTTTGCAAAGGGGTCAGCCACTGAGAAGTCATGTATGGGGTTGACCCGATGACTTCCGATTACTCTGTCATGTGAAGTTCCAAAATGAAATTCAGCATTTTTGGAGCCTACTCCATTCTGCCGCAGGAGCCGGCGCTGATCAACAAACCATTCATTTTTGTGAAATAAATGTAGGGCAAACCTCATTTCCTTCAGCACCCTTGCTCCGAGAACAAAGAACCTGGTGAATATAATCTCCGGTAAAGTCCCTCGGTAGGAGTTCAAAGTAATTTCTGAGAGATGCAGATCTAGGCATTCCCAGTATGCAGCTATGTCCCCCACGTGTCGAGGCACGACTTAAGGACATAAACGCATACTAGAATGATCTGAAGTATGGTATCTTTGCACAACTCATGTAAAATTCAGGGATGAAAGTGTAAAATGATAGTTGGCTTACACTCGCCACGTCACACAAGTGAATACAATAGCATACATCATCCAAATAACATCAGGGTCCGACTACGGACGAAATCCGAACGAAAATATACCATAAATAACACAAGGCCTGATCGACCCAGTAGAAGCCACTACTGATCGTCGGGATAAGACACATAGTAACTTCCACGCTCTTCATCGAACTCCCAGTACAGCTCTGATCCATCTCCTGTATAAATCTCAATGGTACCTGCATCTGGTGTGGTGTTGAATCTGTGAGCCACAGATGACTCAGCAATCCCGTTCCCGGGTAGCAAAACTATCAAAGCCCTAGGTGTGGAAAGGCTAAAACAAGGTGTGCAGCAAGCACTAGCACTAGCTTATGTGTTTAGAGCGAGAAGAGAACAAGTGCCAACGATCTCCAAGTTGATCAAGAAGTGATCCTAGCTACTCATGATCAAACATAACCCCACCATGTTCACTTCACGAAGCCCTTCGGAAAGAGACCGTCACGGTTACTCACACAGGTAGTGTATTCATGAACATGGTGCCAAGTTGTCTACAACCGGATATTTACAAATTCCCATCTGCCACATAACCGCGGGCACGACTTTCGAAAGATCAAACCCTGCAGGGGTGTCCCAACTTAGCCCATCACAAGCTCACGATCCGCGGAGTCGCAACTCCAAGGTGGGAAGGCCCGAGTATTCTTGGAATCCCGTGCTCAAAAAATTTCGACAAAGGTAAAACTAATCCAGCAAGACCTCCCGGCGTGCCGACACCCTGATAGTAGCCGCGCGCATCTCGTCTCAGGCGACGACCGGATGAGCAGTACGTACAGTAACGAAGATCCCAGCGAACTGGGTGGCACCGCAAGTGGCTCTAGTTTGGACCAACACTCATGAGTAGCACTGGCCCGAGGGTTGTTAATTAAGTCCTCGGGGTAGCTAGTCCCTATGTAAGTTTTAGTTATTAGGCAAATGGAGTACCAATGTTGGGCCTTGCTAGAAAAGCTTTAAACAGAGCGAATTATCAAGGGGGTACCATAACCCCAACCGTGTTAGGAACGCAAAATCAAGGAACATAACACCGGTTTATCGGTTCCTAGGGTGGCACGAGTGGAACAAAACACCAAGCAAGAGGCTTAGCCTTCCACCCATTACCCATATATAGGTGATTTAGTTTAACAGATTGTATATTGTGATATCCCAACAACAACTTCATCACGGGGCAAGAATCGTAAAACCTTCACTTGCAACTAACAACGCTATAAGAGGGGCTGAGCGATACATAGTTAGCCAAACAACGGTTTGCTAGGAGGGTGGGTAGAGAGTTTCATGGCAACAATAGGAGGGCTGAAAAACAAGAATAGGCATCGAGGCAATATCTAAAGAGCGAGACATCTAGCATAGGCAAAGATAGTAGTGATATCTGGTAATGGTCATCTTGCCTGTTGATTCCACGGAGGGATCGTAACCTTGCTCCTCAACCTCAGCCTCGGTAGGGACATCGAACTCCAAATCGACTCCCGGCTCTACCCAACACAAGAACACAACAATGACACAATATCAAACACGGTGCAATGCACAATCAACATGTTGCAAGTCATGACAAGGAATGCGAGTATGACGTGCGTATGCATGCGGATGCTCTTGAGCCTAAGGAGAAGATGGAAAAGGCCTCATCTTGGGAAACCAAGCAAGCCACTGTATAGAGGGGAAGATTTCAGTTGAAATCGATATAAAGATCACCGGAAACGGACGCACGGTTTGCAAATGACAAGCAAAACAAGATTCAAGCAAAACTGCAGTTTATAGCAACATGGCATCTTTGGAGCAAGAAATAACTAAGCTACAACACCCAAACATGGAGACAAAAGGCATGGATGTGAAATAGACATGATACATAACAAGCATGAACTTAGAACACACCCAAAAACCTACTGGAAAACAATTAAACCAGCATGACAAGTTGCAATAAATTTACAGAATTCTCAGACTTGGTGAAAATTACAAGGCATGGCAGAATTACAACGGATAGGCATATTTACAAGCTTGTGCAACTCAACTCAAAGCATAACATGGCAAGTTAAGGTAACCAACAGCAAGAAGACATATTTGAGAAGCTACTCAAAGCAAGAACATGCTTATATGATGCATAGAACACTAGCTACACTCATGGCAAAACTGAACTTGTTGATAACATGCTGATAGATACATATTATAGCCTCTTGAGATCATGAAAACAACAAGTTACAGCAAGCCATCATGCAAACCAAAGGCATGGCAATAACATACATAGCATGCTCTTCAAGAATAACCACATGGCTACTTCTACAACATACTAGAACATGTCCCAAACATCATGGCAAAAGTGCAAAAGTTTATCCAGACTTAGCAAAATCTGGGCATGCTGATAGATAAATTGTATAGCAACTTGAGGGCCTCATAACAACAAGCTACAACATGGCATCATGGCAAACAAGTGCATGGATAGCTAGAGCATAACATATACATCAAGGAACACCCACTAGACAACTCTAAACATGCACAACAAAGATGGTGGCATCATGGATACATGGCAATAAATTTAACAGATTCACACTTAGCAGAAATTTATAAACATGATGACATGTTAACAAGCTTGTTGCACTCATATCAAGACATATCATGGCATGAAAATGAATCTATCATGTAGAGCACATACCCAAGAGCAAAACTCATGTTGACACCTAGCTCATATGACTCAAGGATGAATATGCACAAGCAAGGCAAAACATCATCTCATAACAAATGCAGAAACTTATCATCCACATGCACTTTTTCAACAGAGATATACATGGCAAGATGACAACTAACATGAATGCTACAACAACCATCATGTAGAGCATTTCACAACGAAGATCTCGACATATCATTCACTCCATTCGGACTAACATGCACAAAGTTACTAGCTCACAAACATGGCAACAAATTTACACACACCACAAGTGCTGAAACATTTTCACCACGAAGCACTCTTTCCACGAAGATTGAGTCAACTATATGAAATCTAACATGAATGAAACTGGTACTAACATGTAGAGCATGACGAGACGAACATTTCGACATATCATACGCGCAAAACGGAGCTACGAGCACGAAGTTATCACATGGCAAAGGAGGCAATAAATTTACTCAGAACCGGGGACTTAGTGGAATTTTTACCCTCCGAAAAAGTCAAACATGGACGGGACGAAGCGGGACGAGGAGATCCGGGATGCGGGAGGCCGTTTGGTTGGTGGAGCTGGTGGATCTGGTCCACCTGACCAGATCCACCGGATCAGTGGCAACGGCGGCCGGCGGCGGTGGCCGGAGCGGGCCAATGGCAAAGCGGCGGTCGGCCGGGGTGGCGGGGCGGCCGGTGGTAGAGGGCGCGGTGGTGGCGGCCGGTGGTGGTGGCCGAGGTGGCATGGTCCGACGACGGCAACGGTGGTGGTGCGGCCGCCGAGGCACGTGGCGGCGGCGCGTCGCGGTGGCCGGTGGGGTCCCGGGTGGAGGGAGCCGGCGGGCACGGCGACCGAAGGCCGAGCCGCGGCGGCGGTGGTGGGAGCCGAACCGGCCGGGGCACGGGGCGAGGAGGCGGGCTGGCGGCAGTGCGCGCGGGCTAGGGAGGGCCCGATCTGGGCCGAGCGGGATCGGTGGAGGCGCGGTGGAAAGCTGGCGGCGGAGGGCGACGTGGTGCGAGCCGATTGGCTCGGGGCGGTAGCGGAAGTGTCCGGCGCCGGGCGGACGTGTCCGTCACGGCGCAGAGGAGGAGCTAGGTTTTTACCCGAAAATGGAAGGATTGGGGCTGATTTATAAGTAGAGGGAGCTAGGAGTGTCCAAATGGGGTACGGTTTTCGCCCACACGATCATGATCCGACGACCGAGAGGATGGGAGTGGTTGTGCTGGGTTAGTGGGCTGGTTTGGAGGGGGTCTTGGGCCAAAAGGAAGAGGAGCTTTTAGCCCACTAGGTTAACCGTTGGAGTATCAAACGACCTCCAAACGTGATGAAACTTGACAGGCGGCCTACACGTACTAAAACAACAACGCACGACAAGTCTCACCTCATTCCGAGAACGTTTCACGGCCACATACGAAAGAAGGACTCGGGGGTGCCACGGGCACATGTGTGAGTGTCGGAACTCGAAACGGACAACGGGAAGAGACGAGCGGGACCATGTGCAAATGACAACGCGAATGCAATGCAATGCACATGATAACATGACATAGATGAAATGCACACACGCTCACACAAAACAAAGAAACCCAAAAATGAAGGAAGAGCCCATAATGGAATTGATGAAGTCAATGTTTCATATATTGCCATACATGGAAGGTATCATATATGGAGTGTTACAAACTCTACTACACTATAAAAAGATCTCATCCCGAAATCTAGGACTGGAAGAAGGAGGGATACTCGGAACGAAGGTGATCTTCTCGTTCCCATGTAGCTTCTCGGTCGGTATGGTGTGACCACTTCACTTTCAAGAATTTGATGGACTTGTTGCGGGTCTTGTGCTCAGTTTCTTCGAGAATAGCAATGGGGTGCTCACGATAAGACAAGTCTTGTTGAAGATCAATCTCTTCGAACGAAATGGTGCGTTCAGGCGTCTTGAAGCACTTGCGGAGCTGAGACACGTGAAACACATCATGAATATTTGTAAAGTTGGAGGGAAGCTCGAGTTGGTAGGCTAGATCGCCTCTCTTGCCAAGAATCTTGAAAGGGCCCACATATCTTGGAGTAAGCTTGCCCTTGATACCGAACCTCTGGGTGCCCTTCATAGGAGAAACACGGAGATAGACATGGTCTCCAATGTCGAAAGCCAAGTCACGATGCTTGCCGTCATAGTAGCTCTTTTGACGCGATTGGGCGGCTTTGAGATTCTCACGTATGACTTTGCACATTTCTTTGGCTTCTGAGATCAAATCATTTCCAAGAAGTTGACGTTCACCAGTCTCGGACCAGTTGAGAGGGGTACGACACTTTCTGCTATAGAGGATTTCAAAAGGAGCCTTGCCGGCACTTGCTTGGAAGCTGTTGTTGTAGGAGAATTCGGCAAACGGGAGACAATCTTCCCATTCCATACCGAAAGAGATGACACAAGCTCTTAGCATGTCTTCGATGATCTGGTTCACTCTTTCGACTTGACCACTATTCTGAGGGTGAAACGCAGTGCTGAAGCGAATTTTTGTGCCCATGGCTGACTGAAAAGAGTCCTAGAACTTGGATGTGAACAAACTTCCATGGTCTGAGGAGATCATTTGAGGAATGCCATGCAAAGAAACAATCCTGGAGGTGTACAGTTCTGCCAGTTGAGCTACGTTGATGGATTATTTGATGGGAAGAAAATGAGCTACTTTAGTTAGTTTGTCAATCACTACAAAGATAGCATCATTTCCCTTCTTGGACTTAGGAAACCCAGTGATGAAATCCATTTCAATGTGATCGAATTTCCACTCGGGGATAGGTAGAGGTTGAAGGAGACCGGCTGGACGTTGATGCTCTGCCTTCACTCTTCTGCAGACATCACATTCATTCACGAATTGGGCAATCTCCCTTTTCATGCGAGTCCACCAATATGATTGTTTGAGGTCTTGGTACATCTTAGAACTTCCGGGATGTATCGAGAGGAGGGAGTCATGTGCTTCGTTCATTATGAGTTTCCTGAGATCACCTTTGGGAACCATGATACCGTCCTCATAGAACAAGGTGTCTTTCTCATTAACGTGATAGCACTTGTACTTGGGAGTACCCTTAGCAATACCATGTTTCACTTTCTGCACCATAGCATCACTGAGTTGGGCCTCATGGATTTGATCTTCCAAGGTAGGAGCAACTTGAAGGTTTGAAAGAAAGCCTTGCGGAACAACTTGGAGGTTGAGCTTCCTGAATGATTCACAAAGTTCAGGCTGGAACGGTTTGAGAAGGAGACTGTTGCAATACGCTTTTCTACTCAAGGCATCTGCAATGACATTGGACTTGCCAGGAGTATACTCAATGCTTGGATCATACTCTTGAATCATCTCAACCCAACGATTATGGCGAAGGTTAAGGTTTGGCTGAGTGAAAATGTACTTCAAGCTCTTGTGATCAGTGAAGATGTCCACTTTTCTGCCCAACAGAAGGTGTCTCCACGTGATCAAGGCATGTACAACTACTGCTAGCTCAAGATCATGTGTGGGGTAATTCTTCTTATTTGGTTTTAGCTGACGAGAAGTGTATGCTACAATCTTCTTGTCTTGCATGAGAACACCACCAAGATCTTGCAATGAAGCATCACAAAAGACTTCATAAGGCTTGGACTCATCCGGAGGAGTAAGGACCGGAGCAGAAATGAGCTTCTCTTTGAGTGTTTTGAATGCCACATCACAATCAGGAGTCCACGAGTACTTGACATTCTTCTGCAACAGGTTGGAAAGAGGCTTGGCAATCTTGGAGAAGTTCTCAACGAACCTTCTGCAATAGCTAGCGAGACCAAGGAAGCTTCGGAGTTGCTTGACATTCTGTGGAGGTTCCCAGTTGACAATAGCTTCAACCTTCTCGGGGTTCACAGAAATGCCCTCGGCAGAGATAATATGGCCAAGATAAAGGACTTTATCCATCCAGAATTCACATTTGGAGAACTTTGCATAGAACTTGTGTTCACGGAGCCTATCAATGACTAAACGGAGGTGCTTGGCATGGTCTTCTTCATTCTTGGAGAATACCAAGATATCATCCAGATAGACGAGAACAAATTCATTGGTGTAGGGGTTGAATATGAAGTGCATCATCCGAGAGAAAGTGGGTGGAGCATTTGCAAGGCCGAAAGACATGACCGTGTATTCATAGGAGCCATAGCTTGTTCTGAATGTGGTCTTGTGAATATCCTCTTCACGGATACGAATCTGATGGTAACCCATCCGGAGATCGATCTTCGAGAACACCTTTGCTCCTTTGACCTGCTCGAACAATTCATTGATATTGGGGAGCGGGTACTTATTCTTTATTGTCTTCTTGTTCAATGGCCGATAATCAATGCAAAGGCATTCCGTGCCATCCTTCTTCTTGACAAATAGAACACCACAACGCCAAGGAGAGGTACTAGGCCTAATTAGACACATACGTTGTTGCTCATCGAGTTGTTTCTTCATCTCCTTAAACTCTTCAGGAGAAAGCTTGTACGGACGCCGACATGCTGGCTCGGTACCGGGTTCAAGTTCAATGACGAATTCAACTTGACGATGGGGAGGCATGCCTGGAAGCTCTTCAGGGAAAACATCCTTATATTCATTAACCACCGGAATTTGAGAAATGGCATTAATCTCGCCCTTATCATTGAGAGAGAATAGCCCGATTGTGTCATCTCGAGCTACGAAGATAATCACGTCTTCGCGAGGATGAGTTAGCTTGACCTCCTTATTTGCAAAATCAATGTTTGCATGATGCTTGGAGAGCCAATCCATCCCAAGAATAAGATCAATGTCGGAGTTGCCAAGAACAACCGGAGAAACCAGAAAACTGTAATCACCCATATGAATAGATATATCCGGAACATGGACCCGAGAGGACATTTGCAATCCAGGAGAAATAATGTTCAAAGGCTTTGGCAACACTTGAGTGACGAATTCATGGTTGGCAACAAATGGTCTTGAAATGAAAGAAAGCGTTGCACCCGAATCAAACAAAACTTTTGCAGGAATAGAGTTAACTGGAAGATAACCAATTATCACATCTGACGAATTCTCTGCTTGTGCTGCATTCATCAGATTCACTCTTGCAACCTTGGGATTGTGCTTGACAATAGCATTGCTGGCAGGTGGAGGAGGCGAAGGCGCCTTGGGTTGGGACACTTGTTGGCATAGTGACCCTTCTGGCCACACTTGTTGCAAATAACTTCTGAAAGAGGCCAATGATAAGGACCACTTGATCTTGAAGCTTGGAACCGAGGCTTGGACTGATTGCTTGGGTTGGGTGGGTGGGAGAAACCACGACCACCTGAGTGCTTGTTGTTGCTTGGAGGACGGAGCACCGGAGGAGGCGGTAGCTAGAAATTTTGCTGCTTGGCAACCACTTGAGAAGAAGAGGAGGAGTGAACATCATCTCTGATCCTCTTTTTGGAAGCTTCACACTTGAGCTGAGCTGCCTCTTGCTTGAGAGCCATATTGTAGAATTGATCAAATTCATCCGGCTCGAACAAGGTGAGAGCTAGTTGGAGTTCATCTTTCAGACCACCTCGAAACTGATATATCTTGCTCTTGGCATCGGGGATGTCTTGCTTCGCATAACGGGCAAGATTCTGGAACTTGACATTTATTGATAAACGGACATGGTGCCTTGCTTCAGGTTGCGTAATTGCTCACGCATGCCTTCAATGACACTGGTTGGAATGTGGTGAGAGCGGAAATCTTTGCAGAAGTCAGTCCACAAGATCTCACGATCACCTTTGGAATCTTTGTACTGTTGCCACCAATCAGCAGCTTGATCTTTGAGTTGGAAAGCGGCAAACTTGACATAATCCTCAGGCCTCACGTTACTGCATTCAAAGTGCTTTTTGATGTCTGTGATCCAGTCTTCAGCATCTAGCGGGTCCACACAGTAACTGAAAGACTTCGGTTGGTTTGCCAGGAATCGGTTCAGTGTCGGAAAGTGAGGTTGATTGAACAGATTGCCTTGGCTTTGGTTCCCATGATTACCTTGATTTGCTTGGTTGGCTTGAAAATTCTGCATCATCTGCATGAGCATCTGAGTGTTCTGGTTGGTTTCTTGCATAATTGCTCTCCATGCCTCAGACGGAGGAGGAGGGGAAGGAGGACGCTCTTCTTCACCCTCTTGGTTAGGGTTGAGAACCTTCTTGGGAGCCATCCTGAATACGATGACAACCATTAGCCATTGATGCAAATAGATAAACTGAATCAACGGCTAGAAATTTGCAACATAATTCTTCATAAGAACACTCGAACAAAATGAACGAATGAATTCCACAGTTTAATGGTACACCAATCTAATCGAGAAGCCACTTGGGAGAACAAAAGGTAAAATAAAAACAACAAGGTGCAGATGGAACAAATACATGATAGAAGCTTCGTCCCACATGTTTGTGCTGAATGCCCCATGGAACGTGTTACAAAGGGTGTTGCAATCCCCGGATCAGCATAGCCAAGGACCCTTTAAGATGCAACTCCCAATTGGGACAACGCCCATGAAACCTCTTCACTCGATGTTGAACCCCAAACCTCATACCATGCACTCATTGGAAGAATGCCTACGAGCTACTTGAAGAACCCACCTATTAATTCCTGAAGGTTTCCGGTTATGCAATCTGGTGTTGGGGATACAGGGGAAGCACCACGCACTGAACTCTAAACCTACATCCAGCTGTATCCATCCTTCAACACATAACCAGTCATCCTCGGAAACTGTTTACCTCGGACCTTCGAAACGCATCCGCTATACTAGCTGTGGCAATACTCCCGAACTACCTTCCCAGTACTGGGTGACGTTGGGGTTATCTCACCACTAACCACATAGAAGAGTTTTCGATGTCGGCCGTCTTAAGTATTCTAGAACCACTACGATACATTTGTGACGACAACACCTCGGAGCTCAAATCCCCGGGACACTGCCACAACCCCTAAATGACAGGAGGCATCGAGAACAATGTTCTCGTCACAAAGATATCGGAACAATCCAAACAATACTCGCGTGATCCTAAAAAAAATTAGTGAATTTTTGAGAGTAGAAGAGATAGAACAACATCAGGAGTCCTCACCAGAGCGATAAGGGATGAGGAGTAAAAAGAAATCCTACTCTCCAATATATATATATATATATATATATATATATATATATATATATATATATATATATATATATATATATATATATATATATATATATATATATATATATATATATATATAGGACTCAAAACATTTTATGTGTGTGTGCCTAGAGTCAACCGTCAACGATTCGATCAATCAGGGGGCTCCTAGGTTGGAGAAGGCTCTGAATACCAACTTGTCATGCCCAGTATGCAGCTATGTCCCCCACGAGTCGAGGCACGACTTAAGGACACAAACACATACTAGAATGATCTCAAGTATGGTATCCTTGCACAACTCATGTAAAATCAGGGATGAAAGTGTAAAATGATAGTTGGCTTACACTCGCCACGTCACACAAGTGAATACAATAGCATACATCATCCAAATAACACCAGGGTCCGACTACGGACGAAATCCAAATGAAAAGATACCATAAATAACACAAGGCCTGATCGCCCCTAGTAGAAGCCACTACTGATCGTCGGGATAAGACACATAGTAACGTCCACGCTCTTCATCGAACTCCCAGTACAGCTCTGATCCATCTCCTGTATAGATCTCAACGGTACCTGCATCTGGTGTGGTGTCGAATCTGTGAGCCACAGAGGACTCATCACTCCCATTCCCGGGTAGCAAAACTATCAAAGCCTTAGGTGTGGAAAGGCTAAAACAAGGTTTGCAGCAAGCACTAGCACTAGCTTACGTGTTTAGAGAGAGAAGAGAACAAGTGCCAACGATCGCCAAGTTGATCAAGAAGTGATCCTAGCTATTCACGATCAAACATAACCCCACCGTGTTCACTTCACGAAGCCCTTGGGAAAGAGACCGTCACGGTTACTCACGCAGGTAGTGTATTCATGAACATGGTGGCAAGTTGTCTATAACCGGATATTAACAAATTCACATCTGCCACATAACTGCGGGCACGGCTTTCGAAAGATCAAACCCTGCAAGGGTGTCCCAACTTAGCCCATCACAAGCTCACGATCCGCGGAGTCGCAACTCCAAGGTGGGAAGGCCTGAGTATTCTCGGAATCCCGTGCACAAGATATTCCGACAAAGGTAAAACTAATCCAGCAAGACCTCCCGGCGTGCCGACACCCTGATAGTAGCCGCGCGCATCTTGTCTCAGGCCACGACCGGATGAGCAGTACGTACAGTAACCGGAGATCCCAGCGAACTGGGTGGCACCACAAGTGGCTCTAGTTTGGACCAACACTCATGAGGAGCACTGGCCCGGGGGTTGTTAATTAAGTCCTCGGGGTAGCTAGTCCCTATGCAAGTTTTAGTTATTAGGCAAATGGAGTACCAATGTTGGGCCTTGCTGGAAAAGCTTTAAACATAGCGAATTATCAAGGGGGTCCCATAACCCCAACCGTGTTAGGAACGCAAAATCAAGGAACATAACACCGGTCTATCGGTTCCTAGGGTGGCATGAGTGGAACAAAACACCAAGAAAGAGGCTTAGCCTTCCACCCATTACCCATATATAGGTGATTTAGTTTAACAGATTATATATTGTGATATCCCAACAACAACTTCATCACAGGGCAAGAATTTTCAAATCTACACCTGCAACTAACAACGCTATAAGAGGGGCTGAGCGATGCATACTTAGCCAAACAATGGTTTGCTAGGAGGGTGGGTAGAGAGTTTCATGGCAACAACAGGAGGGCTGACAAACAGGAATAGGCATCGAGGCAATATCTAAAGAGCGAGACATCTAGCATAGGCAAAGATAGTAGTGATAGCTGGGAATGGTCATCTTGCCTGTTGATTCCACGGAGGGATCGTAACCTTGCTCCTCAACCTCAGCCTCGGTAGGGACCTCAAACTCCGAATCGGGTCCCGGCTCAACCCAACACAATAACACAACAACGGCACAATATCAAACACGGTGCAATGCACAATCAACATGATGCAAGTCATGACAAGGTATGCGAGTATGACGTGCGTATGCATGCGGATGCTCTTGAGCCTAAGGAGAAGATGATGCAAAATGCCTCATCTTGAGAAACCAAGCAAGCCACTAGATAGAGGGGAAGATTTCGGTTAAAATCGATATAAAGATCACCGGAAACGGACGCACGGTTTGCAAATGACAAGCAAAACAAGATTCAAGCAAAACTGAAGTTTACAGCAACATGTCATCTTTGGAGCAAGAAATAACTATGCTTCAGCACCCAAACATGGAGACAAAAGGCATGGATGTGAAATAGACATGATACTTAACAAGCATGAACTTAGAACACACCCAAAAACCTACTGGAACACAATTAAACAAGCATGGGAAGTTGCAATAAATTTACAGAATTGTCAGACTTGGTGAAAATTACAAGGCATGGTAGAATTACAACGGATAGGCATATTTACAAGCTTGTGCAACTCAACTCAAAGCATAGCATGGCAAGTTAAGGTAACCAACAGCAAGAAGACATATTTGAGAAGCTACTCAAAGCAAGAACATGCTTATATGATGCATAGAACACTAGCTACACTCGTGGCAAAACTAAACTTGTTGATAACATGCTGACAGATACATTTTATAGCCTCTTGAGATCATGAAAACAACAAGTTACAGCAAGCCATCATGCAAACCAAAGGCATGGCAATAACATACATAACATGCTCTTCAAGAATAACCACATGGCTGCTTCTACAACATACTAGAACATGTCCCAAACACCATGGCAAAAGTGCAAAAGTTTATCCAGACTTAGCAAAATCTGGGCATGCTGACAGATAAATTTTATAGCAACTTGAGGGCCTCATAACAACAAGCTACATCATGGCATCATGGCAAACAAGTGCATGGATAGCTAGAGCATAACATATACATCAAGGAATACCCACTAGACAATTCTAAACATGCACAACAAAGATGGTGGCATCATGGATACATGGCAATAAATTTAACAGATTCACACTTAGCAGAAATTTATAAACATGATGACATGTTAACAAGCTAGTTGCACTCATATCAAGACATATCATGGCATGAAAATGAATCTGTCATGTAGAGCACATACCCAAGAGCAAAACTCATGTTGACACCTAGCTCATATGACTGAAGGATGAATATGCACAAGCAAGGCAAAACATCATCTCATAACAAGTACAGAAACTTATTAGCCAAATGCACTTTTGCAACAGAGATATACATGGCAAGATGACAACTAAAATGAATGCTACAACAACCATCATGTAGAGCATTTCACAACAAAGATCTGGACGTATCATTCACTCCATTCGGACCAACATGCACAAAGTTACTAGCGCACGAACATGGACACAAATTTACACAGACCACAATTGCTGAAACAGTTTCAGCACGAAGCACTCTTGCCATGAAGATTGACTCAACTAGATGAACTATAACATGCATGAAACTGGTACTAACATGTAGAGCACGACGAGACGAACATTTCGACATATCATACGCGCGAAACGGAGCTACGAGCACGAAGTTATCACATGGCAAAGGAGGCAATAAATTTACTCAGATCCTGGGACTTAGTGGAATTTTTACCCTCCGAAAAAGTCAAACGTGGACGTGATGAGGAGATCCGGGATGCGGGAGGCCATTTGGTTGGTGGAGCTGGTCCACCTGACCAGTTCCACCGGATCGGTGGCGACGGTGGCCGGAGCGGGCCGGCGGCGAAGCGGCGGCCGGCCGGGGCGGCGGGGCCGGCCGGCGGCGGAGGGCGCGGTGGTGGCGGCCGGTGCTGGTGGCCGAGGTGGCGTGGTCCGACGACAGCGCCGGTGGTGGTGCGGCCGCCGAGGCGCGTGGCGGCGGTGCGTCGCGGTGGCCGGTGGGGTCCCGGGCGAAGGGAGCCGGCGGGCATGGCGGCCGACGGCCGAGTCGCGATGGCGGCGGAGGGAGCCGAACCGACCGGGGCGCGGGGCGAGGAGGCGGGCTGGCGGCGGTGCGCGCGGACCAGGGAGGGCCCAATCCGGGCCGAGCGGGCTCAATGGCGGCGCGGTGGAAGGCTGGCGGCGGAGGGCGACGTGGCGCGAGCCGATTGGCTCGGGGCGGTGGCGGACGTGTCCGGCGCGGCGTGGAGGAGGAGCTAGGTTTTTACCCGAAAATGGAGGGATTGGGGCTGATTTATAGGTAGAGGGAGCTAGGAGTGTCCAAATGGGGTGCGGTTTTCACCCACACGATCGTGATCCGACGACCGAGACGATGGGAGTGGTTGTGCTGGGTTAGTGGGCTGTTGTGGAGGGGGTCTTGGGCCAAAAGGAAGAGGAGCTTTTAGCCCACTAGGTTAACCGTTGGAGTATCAAACGACCTCCAAATGCGATGAAACTTGACAGGTGGCCTACACGTACTAAAACAACAACGCACGACAAGTCTCACCTCATTCCGAGAACATTTTATGGCCACATACGAAAGAAGGACTCGGGGGTGCCACGGGCATGTGTGTGAGTGTCGGAACTCGAAACGGACAACGGGAAGAGACGAGCGGGATCGGGTGCAAATGACAACACGAATGCAATGCAATGCACATGATAACATGACATAGATGAAATGCACACACGCACACGCAAAACAAAGAAACCCGAAAATGAAGGAAGAGCCCAAAATGGAATTGATGAAGTCAACATTTCATATATTGCCATACATGGAAGGTATCATATATGGGGTGTTACACACTTGGCCTAATCTTATCTGCAAAAGAAGAAAACGTGTTAGTGCGTACATGCTGTTTTGAACATTACTACAGGACTAGCTATTTGGTTTGCGGGATTTGTAAAATGCACTAACATGACATCTTTGATCTGACATGGTTAACATGGGCATTAAGTTACATTCTAGAAAAATGTAGCCTTTTTCACAAGAGGTTGGAGTGGATGAAAAGTTCCCTATGAAAACTAGTACAGATGAATACAAAGGCGAAATGCTTATTGAATGTAACCATATGGATCAAGCAACCAATATGAGGGGGGGGGGGCATGTATGTACTGAAATCCTCCAAAAGAACCTTTAGAAATTGTAGTACATTGTCATTGTAAACTTGGAAAAAGGTGTCACAAATTGAACTCCCTTATGGTTAACATTTAACAGGAAAGGAACATGATGTCTACACACGCTTCTACTCTTGTAGACTATGTTGGGCCTCCAAGCGCAGAGGTTTGTAGGACAGCAGCAATTTCCCTCAAGTGGATGACCTAAGGTTTATCGAACTCAGGGAAGTAGAGGTTGAAGATGGTCTCTCTCAAGCAACCCTACAACTAAGATACAAGAAGTCTCTTGTGTCCCCAACACACCTAATACAACTAGGAGTTGTATAGGTGCACTAGTTCGGCGAAGAGATGGTAAAATATGGATGATAGGAGTGGCACAAAAAAGTAATATAAATCTGTAATAAAAAGTGCAGCAAGCAAACAAGTGGTAAACGTGAGCACAAATGGTATTGCAATGGTGGAAACAAGGCCTAGGGATCATACTTTCACTAGAGGCAACTCCCAACAACATTAACATAATCGAATCACATGATATTTCCCATAAAACATGCAATGGAGACGCACCCGGAGGTCATTCCTCCGTGGTCAAGAGAGGACGAGAATTATGTAGGGCTACAAAAGCACACCTCAAAGTTCGTAGTTCTCAATCTAAGGATTTCCCAATGTCACCGCGGCCATCCAAAGAGAGTCCCACAAACACCACAACATATCTAAAGGATAGTCAAAGACAAGCACCAAGAGACTCTCAATCTTCAATCAACACACAAGAGAGGAAATCACTCATGAAAATATTTTTCTAATCCATGTCCAATAGACCGCTGTCACCTTGGTCTCGGGAATTATACTAGATAAAGACAAGTGAGTACATCAATCTAATACATAGAGGAAGAGGAAATATCATGGGATCACCCTAGATTAACATAGCCTATGATCACAACGAAGATCACATCATGGGAGAGAGAGATAACCACATAGCTACACGTACGAGCCCTCGGCCCCGGAGGAAACTACTCACGCATGGACATGGTGAGGAGGAGGTTGATGATGGTGTTGATGGAGAGGTGCAGCCCCGCGAGGAGGCGGCGGCCGGCGGCGGCCACGGAGGCGGCGACGACGAGGAGGAGGAGGCGGCGGCCCTAGGGGGCGGCGGCGGCCCTAGGGGGCAGCGGCTCCTTGGCCCCTTCTTCCTTGTGGATGGTGCTGCAATGGTGCTGGTCCTCCCCTCCAAGACGGCGGCTTGGGAGGAGGAAAATTCGTGGCCCTTGGTGACCTAGGTTTCCTCTCTTTATATAGACTCTCGGATTCCCGTCATCAGATTTTGGGCCTCAGTAAAACGGGCTTTACTCGGCCGTTCGGACTCCGATTTGGACGAATTTTATATCCAGTAGCATCGCCTCGAAATTCCCCACAACTTTCGCAAATAGACTTTTTCCTTTTGACATCGTCTTCGGGCCGGAACGTGACCATCTTTAAAAAACGTTCTCAGACAGATTTCAGGAAAGTCAAAGTCCTACTCCAATACGACTCCTTTTGCGTTTTTGTCAATTTCCAAGTAATTCCTACACAACAAAGTGTAAAACAAGAATATTGTTCACTTTTGCAACCATTAGTAGGTTAGTCCAAATATGATCAAAAGTGTATGGAAGTGCATAAATATCATAGCAATATCACACAAAAGAGGCATGGAGCAAGCATAAATTATAGATACGTTTTGGACGTATCAACATCCCCAAGCTTAATTCCTGCTCGTCCTCGAGTAGATAAATGATAACAAGCATAATTTCTGTGGTGACATGCTATTAAACATATAAGAACTTTTCACAGTCAGATGACAAAAGCTTACTGAGACAATGAATCTGTAGTAATTAAGTTGCCTCATGAGAAAATCATAAAGAACTGAAAGTTTTACAATATGATACTGAAACACTCAATGGATTTGTAGTGAGCATGGTGAGCAAATATGATAAAGTGGTACCTCGCTTGCCCCCTTTAGTAAAGCAAAACATAAATGCAGGGGCACCTCCAAGGTTTAAGTGATGACTAGATACAATAATTTCAGAATAAACGATATCATAATCATGCAAAAGACAATGGTACTTTGGGACAATGCACATTACACCCAGAATGACAATCATGCTCTCAATAGTTGGTGATTTAAAGAAGGTGGAGACTCTCGAACCGTGGCTTTTGTTGGCAAGGTTGAAAACCTGTGGTTGGAAACGAAAACTAAACATGTACCAGAGCTCTTGGTTTTAAAAACAGAGGTAATAATTATTTTTTTAGAATATGCATATTTCGTCAACGAATGCTAGCAGATAACTCAATTACTTCTTGAGCTGGACAAGTTTCAAGGAACGACTCCCGAATGAGGACGATCACATCCTCTTAATCTCCTTTGTTTATCACTGCCAAAGTTTTCTGATTTCTCATGAACAAAGCGTGAAGGAGGGTTTGTTTATTGTATATTTTTTAATGAGCCGGGCGCACTCTATGCCAGTTCCTTCTCGTATTATGGGTTTGCACATTAGACATGCAATCCCGGGGTGAAGCTTGTCCAACTTAAAAAGATCATGAATTAACTACTACTTCCTCATGAGCTAAAACAGAGGCACAAAAGAGAAATTATTTTTTTTGAATAATTTCGAGATGGTACATGAAAGTCTTCGTTAGGAATGGCAGGTAAATACCATGTATAGGAAGGTATGGTGGACTCATATGGCATAACTGGTTTAAAGGATTTTGGATGTACAAGCAGTCAGTCCGTTTAGTACAGGCGAAGGTTAGCAAAAGACTGGGAGCGACCAGCTAAAAGAGCAATGACGGTCATAATCATGCAGAGCGACAAAGCAACATTGAATTAGGCATGAAAGTTATATCGCTGCTCAGAAATAAAGATCATCAAGGCTTGACAGACTTTCTTTACAGTCTTAAATATGCGTGAGCATACGCCAAGTCAATCAAAATAAATTCTCGAAGGAAGATATCACTGAACCATACCACATCATAGGCAAACAAATCATGTTGGTACTCCAATAACACATTGGGAACCCCCCCAGCTATTTGAAACTAACCATAAGAAAACATGAACTACCAAGCACCATTATGCACGTAGCATTTTTATCATAGACATATCGACCAGTGCAACAGAAGCCAACCCTCTTAACAAGATAAGCATGATAACTAAAGAGACTTCCAGAAACCAACTAAACAAAAGCTCTTTAAAAAGAAAAGCATGAAAACTAAGAGCTAAACATGACAATAGCTATTGAAAGACAAAGAACACACACAGCAAAGATAGATATGAAAATTCTATGTTGTGTTCCAGGTTGAAGTTGAGCGTGTTTCTCTCCCACACAAAGAAAGATGGGTTCCAACTCGTTATGACAGCAAGCAAAGCTAAAAAACTAAAAAGGAAACTAAAAGCAAGACGCTCCAAGCATAGCACATAACACATGAAGTGATAAAAATATAGTGGAACGAAAGACGAACTGATAATATTGATGGAGAAGGGGATGCACGGGGGGCATCCCCAAGCTTAGACGCTTGAGTCTTCTTGAATATTTCTTGGGGGTGCATGGGGGCATCCCCAAGCTTGAGCGTTTGACACTCCTCAATCTTTTTGTCATCTTCTCCCGCACACTTGAAAACTCCCTTCATACATAACTCATTATAATCTGATTGGCGAGGTTAGTACCCATAATAATATAATTTTTCCTTGCTGGAAATAAGGATATTCTTGAAGGTCTACTGTTTCTCAAGATTGCCAAAAGGTTTTTGCAAAGAAAAAGCAAGCTCAAGGTTTGCAAAACGAAGGAAAGGCAAAACAGAACAGAATCTGTGAAAAACAGACCAGCAGGTAGTAAATGATTTTTTCGGGGCACTTATGCAACTCAAATCAAAAAACTCAGAACAAACGCCCGAAAGCCAATTGTATAGAGCACGCTGTCGAAAAAATTCAGACCAAAAAGATGATCTGGTGATTTTATACGAATTTGTCTGTCCAAGGACATAATCTGTTTCCTGCACATCACGTCACAACTTTTGAACTTTCTTGCAATCAGAGGCTACACTTGGCACAAAGCTGAAAAGTAAAGATACAATGATGATTCTGCTGTAGTAACAACATCAAGACACAACAAAAGCAAAATAAAATTTTATTCATTGTGGGCTGCCTCCCAAAAGCGCTTTCTTTTATGCCTTTAAGCTAGGCATAAGACTTTAATGATGCTCTCGTAGGAATAAGAGTTGAAGAACAAAAGAGAGCATCAAGAAGCAAATACCAAACACATTTAAGCCTAACATGCTTCCTATGCATAGGAATATTGCAATAGAATAATTCATTGAAGCACAAAGCAATAAGCATAGGAAGGCAAAGCAAGCATAACTTCAAAATATTCACCATAAAAAGAGGAAACTTCTTATTATTAAGATATTTAGAACCATGTCTTCCTCTCTCATTATAAATTTCAGTGGCATCATGGATGAACTCAACAATATAACTATCACATAAGGCATTATTTCCATGATCCAAAAGCATAAAAGTGTCATTACTCTTCATATAAGCAAAATCTTTCTTATTAGGAATAGTGAGAGTAAGACTATCATAACCATCATGGTAATCATCGTATTTAGGAGGCATATCATAATCATAATAAATTTTATCCTCAATAGTAGGTGGACTGAAAATATCATATTCATCATTGTAATCATCATATATAGGAGGCATAGTATCATCAAAGTAAATTTTCTCCTCAAAAGTTGGGGGACTAAAAATATCATGTTCATCAAACGTGTCATCCCCAAGCTTAGAGCTTTCCATGTCATTAGCAATATTGATATTAAATAAAAACATACTAATAACATCACCACCATCATGATTGTTATGCAAATAATAAAGTTCCAAAGGTTTTTTAATTTTCTCTTCGAACACATCATGTCCAAGTTCAAGGTAGAGCTTATAAAGCTCTCTCATATTTTTGTTGTTTTCCATTAAGCAAAACTAGTGAAAATAAAAACAAGAAACAAAAAGATTTAATTGCAAGATCTAAAGATATACCTTCAAGCACTCACCTCCCCGGCAACGGCGCCAGAAATAGCTTGATGTCTACACACGCTTCTACTCTTGTAGACTATGTTGGGCCTCTAAGCGCAGAGGTTTGTAGGACAGCAGCAATTTCCCTCAAGTGGATGACCTAAGGTTTATCGAACTCAGGGAAGTAGAGGTTGAAGATGGTCTCTCTCAAGCAACACTGCAACTAAGATACAAGAAGTCTCTTGTGTCCCCAACACACCTAATACAACTAGGAGTTGTATAGGTGCACTAGTTCGGCGAAGAGATGGTAAAATATGGATGATAGGATTGGCAAAGCAAAGTAATATAAATCTGAAATAAAAAGTGCAGCAAGCAAACAAGTGGTAAACGTGAGCACAAATGGTATTGCAATGGTGGAAACAAGGCCTAGGGATCATACTTTCACTAGAGGCAACTCCCAACAACATTAACATAATCGAATCACATGATATTTCCCATAAAACATGCAATGGAGACGCACCCGGAGGTCATTCCTCCGTGGTCAAGAGAGGACGAGAATTATGTAGGGCTACAAAAGCACACCTCAAAGTTCGTAGTTCTCAATCTAAGGATTTCCCAATGTCACCGCGGCCATCCAAAGAGAGTCCCACAATCACCACAACATATCTAAAGGATAGTCAAAGACAAGCACCAAGAGACTCTCAATCTTCAATCAACACACAAGAGAGGAAATCACTCATGAAAATATTTTTCTAATCCATGTCCAATAGACCGCTGTCACCTTGGTCTCGGGGATTATACTAGATAAAGACAAGTGAGTACATCAATCCAATACATAGAGGAAGAGGAAATATCATGGGATAACCCTAGATTAACATAGCCTATGATCACAACGAAGATCACATCATGGGAGAGAGAGATAACCACATAGCTACACGTACGAGCCCTCGGCCCCGGAGGAAACTACTCACGCATGGACATGGTGAGGAGAAGGTTGATGATGGTGTTGATGGAGAGGTGCAGCCCCGCGAGAAGGCGGCGGCCGGCGGCGGCCACAGAGGCGGCGGCGGCGAGGAGGAGACGGCGGCGGCCCTAGGGGGCGGCGGCGGCCCTAGGGGGCAGCGGCTCCTTGGCCCCCCTTCTTCCTTGTGGATGGTGCTGCAATGGTGCTGGTCCTCCCCTCCAATACGGCGGCTTGGGAGGAGGAAAATTCGTGGCCCTTGGTGACCTAGGTTTCCTCTCTTTATATAGACTCTCGGATTCCCGTCATCAGATTTTGGGCCTCAGTAAAACAGGCTTTACTCGGTCGTCCGGACTCCGATTTGGACAAATTTTATATCCAGAAGCATCGCCTCTAAATTCACCACAACTTTCGCAACTAGGATTTTTCCGTTTGACGTCGTCTTCGGGCCGGAACGTGACCATCTTTAAAAAAACGTTCTCAGACAGATTTCAGGAAAGTCAGAGTCCTACTCCAATACGACTCCTTTTGCGTTTTTGTCAATTTCCAAGTAATTCCTACACAATAAAGTGTAAAACAAGAACATTGTGCACTTTTGCAACCATTACTAGGTTAGTCCAAATATGATCAAAAGTGTATGGAAGTGCATAAATATCATAGCAATATCACACAAAAGAGGCATGGAGCAAGCAGAAATTATAGATACGTTTTGAACGTATCAGAACATCACCTAGATATATAGCTTCTGCGGGCACGGAAAGCATCTCAGGAAACTCGCAACTTGCTCCAGGTCGGGCCCGATAGATTCTAGTGCCAAGACCTTCACTGTGTGCAGCTTTGGGGTCAAGCTTGTCGGAATCATTTTCTGAATGACAGACGAACAAACATCTTCAAAATTAGAAAGAATGTTAATTTGTAGAAGGAGAGGTAGAAGGCGGCTGTTGTACCTGAATGGGTGTGGATTCAATAACAAGTTCGGAGTATTTGTCATACGAGTAGCCCACCACTGTCAATTTCGGCGCAAAAATGACATTGATTCTTCTTGGACCTTCTTGATCAACTACAAGTAATCTCTCAAGTGCAGGTGTGCCCTGGATGACCATACCATGGTCCACCTTTTGTGATGTCTTCCTGCCGCACCAGCAACGCACATAAATAGTCTGAAGAGTCATGGAGGTGATTGATACGTCCAAAACGTATCTATAATTTCTGCTTGCTCCATGCCTCTTTTGGGTGATATTGCTATGATATTTATACACTTCCATACACTTTTGATCATATTTGGACTAACCTATTAACTTAGTGCACCACAGTGCCAGTTTCTGTTTTCTGCTGTTTTTGTATTTCAGGTTTTCCCATTACGAGAACTGCCCGAAAAATCCTGGAAAAATTATATAAAAAATCAGCGTTCCAGAAGCTTCCCGGTAGCCAAAGTAGAGCCGGGGGGGCACCAGGGCTCCAGGCGCCCTGGTGGCGCGGCCCCCCCTGGCCGCGCCGGGGGGGCGCCTGGGCCCCCCGGGCCTCCGCTGATGCCCCCCCTTGGCATATATTTGAGACGCGTCTCGAAACCCTCGAGACGGGAACCCTTTTTCCCGATCTCATCTCTGTTCCGCCGCCGCCGCGCTTCCAAGATCGGAAGCACCAGGAGAACTCTTCCCGGCACCCTGCCGGAGGGGAGGATCACCACCGGGAGCCTCTCCACCACCATGGACGCCTCCCGGAAGAGTTGTGAGTAGTCTCCCTTGGACCATGGGTCCATGACCAGTAGCTATGTGATGTTCTCCTCCCCTTCTTGTGCTTCACTAATTAGACCTCGTGAGCTGCCCTACATGATTGAGGCACATATGTAATCCTTATGCTGTTGCTATGTTGAGTTTGCTGGGATCCGATGGATTGTGAGATTATGTTCAGATTGTGTTTGAGTAATATATTTGATCTACCTCTTTTATATTTATGTTCGTAAGTAATTCTTGCATGTTCTCCGTTGTTATTTATTGCTTTGGCCAAGTAGTAGGTAGTGACTCCAAGAGGGAACGTTATGCTTGATTGTGGGTTCATGCCCCTCGATGACTAGCTTGAGTGACAGAAACATGAGTCTAGGGGATGTGCTGTTGCCAGAAGGGGAAAACAACGGTGCTTGTGCCGCGGGTGCAAGGATTGTTTACTTTACGCAAAGTTCTTTTAATGCAGTTGTCTGTTGCTTTGAGTTTACACTATGGGTGGGACTCGCAACTTAATACCAGGGAGATGTTCTGGATAGATATCTCAAGGTGGATGATTAGTAGTAGATGCAGATGGATTTCGGTCTACTTACCTTGGCGTACCGCCCATGCTTTGAACCTCTACCTCTCTTGCAATATAATTAGCATTGGTTTGCGCACATAATTCTGTCAATTGCCCAGCTGTAATTAGTTTACCTCACATAGCTGTTTTATCGTCTTTTGGGAGAGAGACATCACTAGTGAACATCATGAGACCCCGGTCCATATTACCATCACTGATCACATCCGCTATTTACTTTCTGTTTTACTTACTATTGCAGCAATACCTATCACTATTATCACTTGCGTTTGATCCTTTGTAAACTACAAGGCCGGAGGGATTGACAACCTCTCTCTACTCGTTGGGAGCAAAGTTATTTGTATCTGTGTGCAGGTCCACGTTGATTGCTAATATCTGGCGCCGTTAGCAGTTGACACCTTCTTGTTGAAACTGGGAGTCTCAGGGGAAATCGATCCTTGGTATCTTTGCCAAGGGAAAACTTCCGCTACACTGCATCTCAAACCTTCCACTTGGGGTAACCAACGATGGGCGAGAAGCCATCAAGCAAAGTTTTCTGGCGCCGTTGCCGGGGAATCCACTCTTCAGGATAGGGGAGTTGCACGCTATCTTTTACCTTTGCTTTTTAGTCTTGTTAGTTTACCTTTCAGTTTTGCTTTAGTATCTTTTATCGAAAATCACAAAAATAGTTATTTCATTCTTTAGTTGTCATTATGTCGGGTCCTTTTGTCTTTGGCGAGGCAGAAGTTCTCACCTTTAAACAAAGAGGTGGGGAAAGTCTAAAAGATGCTTGGTATAGAATTAATGATTCTCAAAAAAGAGCCACCAAGAAGCAATCTACTACTATCCTGCTTAGAAATTTTTATGTTGGAATTACTTCTTGGAATAGGTTTATTCTAGATACTGCTATCAATGGAAATTTCCTAGAGGCCCCAGTTTGGGAGTCTCTTAGTATTATTGAAAATCTTGTTGGGAATCCCCCTGTTGTTAGCATTCAAGAGGACATCACCCTAGCTCACATTATGAAAAAACTTGAAAAGATAGAGCTAGAGATGCCAAACATTAATAAGATAAACGAGTTGGATCGTAAGATCCAAGGGAATTTGAATAGGCTTGATAGCTCCATGCATAAAATTTTCAAAACTTTGGAGACCATCAAATCCCATGACTTGGACTCTTCTAGGTTAGACAAGATTGAGGAAATCTTTGATACTCTAGGAACTACTTTCTCCTCAATCAAAACCAAAAAGGTAGAAACTCCGACAAAGAAGGAGCCTAAGTTCGCTCACGTTCCAAAGGCTCCCTGCTCTAAAAGTAATCCATCTATTGCCAAAGGGGTTGAAACTGTAAAGACTTTGGAAGAAACACCTCTCTTTGATGAATTTATAAATGAATCTTCCCTTGACTTTTATCCTTTTGGTCTTCTCCCTAGAAGTATCTCTATGAGGCCTTTATTTGAAAGTCCTCTTAAGATTAGTTGTACTATTGAAGAGCTTTTTGATGATCTTGATGATGGTTCAATTGATACAACTTGATCTCTTTGCATTATGCCTAGCTTAAAGGCATAAAAGAAAGCGCTTTTGGGAGGCAGCCCACATGAATAAATTTTATTTTGCTTTTGTTGTGTCTTCATGTTGTTACTACAGTAGCATCATCATTGTATCTTTACTTTTCAATTTTGTGCCAAGTGTAGCCTCTGATTGCAAGAAAGTTCAAAAGTTGTGACGTGCTGTCCAGGAAACAGATTCTGTCCTTGGATAGAAAAATTCGTATAAAATCACCAGATCATCTTTTTGGTCTGATTTTTTTCGACAGCGTGCTCTATGCAATTGTCTTTCGAGCGTCTGTTCTGAGTTTTTTGATTAGAGTTGCAGAAGTGCCCCGAAAAAATCATTTACTACCTGCTGTTCTGTTTTTCACAGATTCTGTCCTGTTTTGCCTTTCCTTCATTTTGCAAACCTTGAGCTTGCTTTTTCTTTGCAAAAACCTTTTGGCAATCTTGAGAAACAGTAGACCTTCAATAATATCCTTATTTACAGCCAGGAACAATTATTTTATTATGGGTACTAACTTCGCTAACCAGTTTATGATGAGTTATGTATGAAGGGAGTTTTCAAGTGTGCGAGGGAAGATGATAAAAAGATTCAGGAGTGTCAAACGCTCAAGCTTGGGGATGCCCCCATGCACCCCCAAGAAATATTCAAGGAGACTCAAGCATCTAAGCTTGGGGATGCCCCCGTGCATCCCCTTCTCCATCAACATTATCAGTTCGTCTTTCGTTCCACTATATTTTTATCACTTCATGTGTTATGTGCTATGCTTGGAGCGTCTTGCTTTTAGTTTCCTTTTTAGTTTTCTTTAGCTTTTCATAACGAGTCGGAACTCAACATTCTTTTTGTGGGAGAGAAACATGCTCCACTTCTACCTAGAACATAACATAGAATTTTCATGTCTATCTTTGTTGTGTGTGTTCTTTGTCTTTCAATAGCTACTATCATGCTTAGCTTTTAGTTTTCATGCTTATCTTTTTAAAAGAGCTTTGGTTTAGTTGGTTGCTTGAACTCTCTTTATTTATCATGCTTATCTTATTAAGAGAGTTTGCTTCTGTTGCATTGGTCGTTATGTCTATGATAAAAATGCTACGTGCATAATGGCGCTTAGTAGTCCATGTTTTCTTATGGTTAGTCTCAAATAGCTGGGGGGGTTCCCAATGTGTTATTGGAGTACCAACATGATTTGTTTGCCTATGATGTGGTATGGTTTAGTAATATCTTCCTTCAAGAATTTATTTTGATTGACTTGGCGTATGCTCATGCATATTTAAGACTGTAAAGAAAGTCTGTCAAGCCTTGATGATCTTTTATTTCTGAGTAGCGATATAACTTCCATGCCTGATTCAATGTTGCTTTGTCGCTCTGCATGATTATGACCGTCATTGCTCTCTTAGTTGGTCGCTCCCAGTCTTTTGCTAACCTTCGCCTATACTAAGCGGACTGACTGCTTGTGCATCCAAAATTATTTAAACCAGTTATGCCATATGAGTCCACCATACCTTCCTATACATGGTATTTACCTGCCATTCCTAACGAAGACTTTCATGTGCCATCTCGAAATTATTCAAAAAAATGCATTTCTCTTTTGTGCCTCTGTTTTAGCTCATGAGGAACTAGTAGTTAATTCATGACCTTTTTAAGTTGGACAAGCTTCACCCCGGGATTGCATGTATAATGTGCAAACCCATAATACGAGAAGGAACTGGCAATGAGTGCGCCCGGCTCAAAATTAATATAACAAACAAACCCTCCTCTACGCTTTGTTCATGAGAAATCAGAAAACTTTGGCAGTGATAAACAAAGGAGATTAAGAGGATGTGATCGTCCTCACTCGGGAGCCGTTCCTCGAAACTTGTCCATCTCAAAAGTAATTGAGTTATCTGCTAGCATTCGTTGACGAAACATGCATATTCAAAAAAATAATTATTACCTCTGTTTTTAAAACCAAGAGCTCTGGTACATGTTTTGTCTTTGCTTCCGACCACGGGTTTTCAACCTTGCCAACAAAAGCCACGGTTCGAGAGTCTCCACCTTCTTTAAATCACCAACTATTGAGAGCATGATTGTCATTCTGGGTGTAATGTGCATTGTCCCAAAGTACCATTGTCTTTTGCATGATTATGATATCGTTTTTCTTGAAATTATTGTATCTAGTCGTCACTTAAACCTTGGAGGTGCCCCTGCATTTATGTTTTGCTTTACTAAAGGGGGCAAGCGAGGTACCACTTTATCATATTTGCGCACCATGCTCACTACAAATCTATTGAGTGTTTCAGTATCATATTGTAAAACTTTCAGTTCTTTATGATTTTCTCATGAGGCAACTTAATTACTACAGATTCATTGTCTCAGTAAGCTTTTGTCATCTGACTGTGAAAAGTCCTTATATGGTTAATAGCATGTCACCACAGAAATTATGCTTGTTATCATTTACCTACTCGAGGACGAGCAGGAATTAAGCTTGGGGATGTTGATACGTCCAAAACGTATCTATAATTTATGCTTGCTCCATGCCTCTTTTGTGTGATATTGCTATGATATTTATGCACTTCCGTACACTTTTGATCATATTTGGACTAACCTACTAATGGTTGCAAAAGTGCACAATGTTCTTGTTTTACACTTTATTGTGTAGGAATTACTTGGAAATTGACAAAAACGCAAAAGGAGTCGTATTGGAGTAGGACTCTGACTTTCCTGAAATCTGTCTGAGAACGTTTTTTAAAGATGGTCACGTTCCGGCGTTCCAGAAGCTTCCCGGTATCCAAAGTAGAGCCGGGGGGAGGGGGGCCACCAGGGCTCCAGGCGCCCTGGTGGCGCGGCCCCCTGGCCGCGCCGGGGGGG